>CM064486.1:11681582-11733943 GCA_032716605.1 Paralithodes platypus | reverse complement strand
AATTCGGCTTAGCAAAGATCTCTCACCAATAATCAATTCCACAGGGTATACAATCAAGGAGAGTTCCATAAATTCGGCTTAGGAAGGATCTCTCACAAATATAATAAGGTGCGTTTTATCAATCCGGCAGTCACATAAACCGAGTTCATACGAGGGGAGGGTTTTGCAGGGCCTGTGCTCCTCCGGCCAGACTTACCATTGGTTTCCTCCATTGGTTTCCTTCATTTGTTTCCGTATTTTTCTTTGTCTTTTTGGATTTTCCATTCTTGCTAATTTCATCTGGAAATACACAGAAAATATGGTTAATAATAATGATAATAGTAATATTAATAATAATAGTAATACAAATAATAATAATAATAATAATAATAATAATAATAATAATAACGTTAATAATTATCTTCAGGTCTTTAAAAATGGGGATATTTGTATTTCTTTGTTAATTTATTTAAACAATAGCACGTACAAAGAGAAGACAATTATGAACATACATAGATAACAGGAGAATAATATTTATTCCGCAGGAAGTCACATAATAGTGAAAACAATGGAATAGTCACCTCACTGATATAATTTTAAGGGAAGGATGTAGTATCCGGGTGTACGGTCCAACGGTAGTCATGTTTACATAGGTCGATCGCTCGCGGTTAAGTTCCCGTATATTTTTTGTTATTTGACCCCTGCTGGCAATATGTATGATGATGACAATAAGTCATGGGGGGTGAGGGGGGCAAAAGCCCCCCTTCAACCTATTATTGTATCCCACGGCAGTCAAAATAGACGGGAACGTGATTGCAAGCGTCCGCATAGTGTAAGGCGGGCGGTCCACCCGGTAACTACATTCTTGCCAAATTTTAATATAAGTTTCGCTTACTGAAATGAGGAAATTGATAAATACAACTTTGTGCAATCTGCCTGTAGATTAGAACACCATGTTTTGTACACTATGGTTATTCTCTCAGACCCCTATGTACCCCCTGAGAAGTGCAAATGTACCCCTGGGGGTACATGTACCCCAGGTTGGGAACCCTTGAACTACCTAATGATCGCAATCCTGAAACAACACACAAGGCAGAACAACATCGAAGCTTACATATCTGTGAACAAATTAAAGAAACTACAATGTTCATCAAATTCCTCAAAATCGCCACTCCTGTAGACGGTTTCTGTCTAATGTTTTCGATCGCAATTCTGTATAACTCCGGGTTGAGTAATGGCACTCGGGGGACTCTCCCCATCCCCCACCATGAAAACATAATTCTCACTTCCTTCCTCGCAATTCCTCTCTTCATCCATTCTTGTTCACTTACAAAACATTTACATAACAAAACAGAAGCTTAAATATCTGTCAAGCAAATACAATGTTCCTAAAATTCCTCATAATCGTCACTCCTGTATACGGTTTATTTCCAATTTACTCGATCGCAATCCTTAATAACTCCGGGTTGAGTAATGACACACAGGGGACTCAGACACTCTCCCTCCCCCCACCATTACATTAGAATTCTCATTTCCCTCGGAGCTATAATTCTGTTTCTTCGTTAATTCCTTCACTGACTGTTTCCACCTACTCTCACAGAACGGTATGGATATTTTTTTCCTGTTGGTAATTTGTGATTTTGCTTATATATTTCCAATAGGGTATGTTACCGGTCGCTCTTTTAACTATGAATGAGAGAGAGTACAAAGTACAAAGTACAAAGGAGTACAAAGTACAAAGGAAATCAAGCAACAACAGATCTAGTGACCCTTCTAGGCTGCTTGTCCTCCAAAACACTGAGGATCAAGTGTCCAAACAGTGGTTTAGAGTGGGTAAGGGAACATTGGAAAGGGAACTACTGCCCTGCCACTAACGTGGCAGGACTAGGAAGTTAGTAGGGGACATATGGGTTAGTAACTGAGGGGAGGATAAAGTTATTCATTTACAAACGCAGTCAGTCGCGGGTTTGATGCGAGATATTTGTCTATGCGGAATTTAAATGAATCAACGGTGCTGCAGTCTATAACGTCTCGGGGAAGCCCATTCCACAAGTTGACAACTCGATTGAAGAAGAAATTCTTAGATTCGTGCGAGTTAAAAGATTTACCAATAATTTTGCAACCGTTTCCCCGCGTGTAATTAGATTGGTCGATAGTGAAGTACTTACTACAGTTCATATTGTCGATGCCTTTGATGATTTTGAACACTTGAATTAAGTCGCCTCTTAATCTGCGCTGGGTTAAAGGAAATAGATTTAATTCTCTAAGACGCTCTTCGTATGGTTTGTTCTTTAGGCTAGGTATCATTTTGGTAACTCTACGTTGAACTCGTTCTAGCTTGTTTATATCTTTTTGGTAATAAGGGCACCAGCATTGAACGCAGTATTCCAGAAGAGGGCGGACTAAGGAATTGTAAAGGGTTAGGATAACTTCTTTGGATTTATGCTCAAATGACCTGCCTATAAAGCCAATTATTTTGTTTGCCTTCTTAACAACTTCTGAACATTGTTGACTCGGTTTTAGGTTACTCGATATTGTTACTCCCAGATCAGTTTCTCTGTTTACATTCTTAAGCTGAGTGCCATTCATCGAATAGTTTGCTTTCTCATTTAGGTATCCGACATGTAGTACTTTACATTTATCCGCATTGAAACTCATTTGCCAAATTTGGGCCCAACATGACAATTTATCTAGATTGTGTTGCATATCGTCAACTTGTTCTTTTGAGAGTACGCTATTTGCAATTTTTGTATCGTCAGCAAATTTTGAGATTGTGCAGGTGAGACCCTCATCTATGTCGTTGATGTAAATTAGAAAGAGAATTGGTCCTAGTACCGATCCCTGGGTACCCCGCTACTTACATTGGTCCATTTAGATGCCTTACCGTTTATGACTACCCTTTGCTTTCTGTTGCTGAGCCAATTTTCTATCCATTTCAACACACCGTCTTGTATTCCATGCGCTTTTAGTTTTAGCAGTAAACGTTTGTGGGGAACTTTGTCAAAGGCCTTTTGAAAATCAAGGTATATAATATCTACAGCTTTACTCTCATCGTAGAGGTTGAGGATATCGTGGAAGAAGTCTAAGAGGTTTGTTAAACAGGAACGTTTTTTACGAAAGCCGTGTTGAGTATCTTTAACCCTTAAAGAGCGGCTCGCAACAAAAGTAGAGTTGAAAAAACTGGCAAAAAACGGGTGAAAAAAGGGTTGAAATCGAGTGAAAATGGGTGGGATAGTAATGATCCATACGTCCGACATCTGTGGCCTCCCGGCCCACACTAACTCCAGTTCCCCCACTGCGCGTGAGGATGACAGTGTAACCAATAGTTCGCTAAAAGTGAGCAAGGTAGCAAAATCAGCTAAACTTCCATCTTCGAGGTAACACTGTCAGTGCTCCACGAGTGCTACGTAGCTGTATGTGGCGTCATTGTGTAGCGATTTCCACCTAGTTTTCGGCGCAATACAGTTCCTTTCATACTGATGGTTGATATAGCAGTCAGAACGGCCCGGAAAGGCCCAAAACGGCCACAGAGCACCCGCTAGAGGAGGGTTAAGTATGTTATTTTCCTCTAAGTGATTTACGAGTCTGTCTCGTATGACCGTTTCTAGCATTTTACATACAACTGAGGTTAAGCTAATTGGACGATAGTTACTGGGTAGGGATTTGCTGCCTTTTTTGAATATCGGTGTTACGTTGGCTAGCTTCCACTGATCAGGCATAGTTCCAGACTGCAAGGATTTATTGAATAGTAATGTCAGTGGTTTGGAGAGCTCATTCTTAGCTTCCTTTAGAACTCTAGGCGAGATTGTATCAGGTCCTGGCGTTTTATTTACCTTGAGTTTATCTAAACAATTCAATACTTCTCTCTCTGTAACGGTGATATTGCTTAGAACATCTGAATTATCAATCTGAATCGGCGATGGTGTAGGGATATCACTGAGGTCTTCTGTTGTAAAAACTGATGCAAAGAAGGTATTGAGGGCATTACTCATTTGTACTTCGTCTTTGGTGTATTCTCCTTTTTCATCGACTAACGGTCCAACAGTTGAAGTAACTACTTTTTTCTTTCTGATATAACTATAGAATTCTTTCGGGTTTGTTTTACTTTGATTCGCAATATGTAATTCTAAGGTCTTTTTACTTTGCTTAATTAACTTTTTGGCTTTGCGTCGTAGCTCTACAAATTTCACCCGTTCTTCGTCATTTTGTGAGGATTTTAATCTATCATTAGCAAATTTTTAAGCAAGCAGGCAGTTTGAAATATCTTTATTCCACCATTTGGGCTTATTATTATGGCCTGGACGCCGTATTTTCGATGGTATGCAGTCTTGCACTGCTTTTAGGTAATTGGTTTCGAATAACTTCCAAGATGTATTTATGTCGTTATTGTTAATTAAAAAGCTCCAGTCAGTTTCTTTAAACATAGCTCTAAGTTTATGGAAGTTTGCTTTCTTGAAATTAGGGACTTTTTCGATGCTACTATTTGGTTCGTTACTAGTAAACTTTAAAGTGAAAGTTATCGTACGATGGTCGCTGTTACTGAATTCATCACCAACATTCAAATTCTCTATCAATTCTTCTTTTGTTGCAAGTACAATGTCAAGAACGTTATTACCACGGGTCGGCGTTCGAACAAATTGATAAAGCGAACTCTCTTGCAAGTTCGTATACAAGTCATGTCCGGAGTGTGAAGTAAGAGTATCGCCCCACTTGGTCACAGGTAAATTAAAGTCGCCAAAAATTACGGTATCTTGTGAGTTACTTACATCTGCAATTTGTTCGTAAATTTCTCGGTCAGTTTGCACTGATTGAGCTGGAGGTCTGTATATTAACGCAAGTATTATTTTTGTACCTTTATTATTCTTTATTAGCACAAAAGATGTGTCGACGTTCACAATTTGAGGTTTTGACACGAGGGTCGGGTTAAGACTTTCTTTGATATAAAATAAAACGCCACCTCCATTTTTATTTATTCGGCTGTTCTCAAACATTACATAACCGGGAAGTGAATACTCTGCTAAAAAGTCTCTATCTTCTGTATTGAGCCAAGATTCTGTTATGCCAATCACATCATAATTTTCTGTAAACACTAGTTCCTCTAAATCTGAAAATTTATTGCGTATGCTACGAGCGTTTGCATAGAAAACCTTTAAAGTTGCGGTTTTAGAACTCGCAGAACGTTCTTTCATCGAATTTTTGGTTCTGGTCGGATCTACATTTACATTCATGGCTGTCCTCGGTCCTCGGTCGTTATCCCTGACGGTTTTGAATTTGGGTCGTGTTGGTGGAGCTTTATCCAAATTCGCGGTTCTTGACGGATTAGTATTTAATTCCTTTGTAGGTTGCCGTCCTCGCTGTCTTCGGTCCTCCTTCCTGGTTGTCCTGTGCTGAGTCGATTTCTTCTCCGAAAATCCTTCACCGCATCGTTGAGAAGACGCCCAAAACGTGCTGCTCCCACCTGGTTCAGATGAACTCCATCGTCCGAAAACAAATAGTCATCGTAGTAGAAATTGTCCCAGGTGTCGACGAATCCCACGTTCTCCTTCATGCAGAGGTTTGCTAGACAACGATTTGTGCTGGTGGCTATGTTGTAAAATCGGCTCTCTACACCGAGCCGGGGGACGATTCCTGAGACGATGATCCTTGATGACTTCTCCTTAAACGACTTGATCAGCTGCTGGTACTTTAAAAGCAAATCTTCCGACCGGGTTCGCTGTACATCGTTGGATCCAACGTGGATGACGTACATTGTATTAGCAGGGGCCAGCTTTGATACTTCGTCAACTGCTGCAACTACGTCATCCACACCACCACCAGGGATACAAAAACGCTTCCTGGTCTTAGGTGCCCTGGCGCAAAACTCTGTGAGCTGACCACGTATCATCGAGTCTCCCACGAGCCGGACTTCTTCTATTTCCTCTTCGTCATCTGAGTCTGCGAGTATCTGGAAACGGTTTTGACACTCGGTAATCGGTATGTGTTTCCTGGTCTTGGGGCAAACGTTGTTCCTCACGACACGGAAGTTGTCTGAGGGGGAAGAGAGTCACTATTTGTATCTTGAGTATCGGAAACATCAGCTGAAGTGGCTACTGTAGGCGTTGAATTGTTGGCAGTTGACGTTGGGGCGTTGGTGGCTGCTGGAGTTGCGGTGACAATTGAAGTTTGTGGTACTCCAACGTTGAGTGTTACAAACTCTTGGAGTGATTCCAGCTTCATGGTGAGGACGTTGATCTTGTTGTAGGCTTCATCTAATTTCACTGTAAAATTCTCTCGTTGCTGGCAGAGCCGGCAGACTTGAAGATCGATAGTAGCAAACATGGACTCACCAAACCTACCGGCGCAGTTCGCACAAGCGCGAGGCATGGTGACAGTCACTTTCTTCAGATCACTTCACTCACTTAAAAAACAATTCACTCACTTTAAAACACTTCACTCACTTTAAAAACACTTCAATCACTTCAACCGAAAACAAATATGCTGAAATACGCAGAAATAGGTTATCAGGGGTGATAGCCTAACCGAAAACAAAAATGTTGAGATACGCAGAATTAGGCTTCCAGGGGCGATAGCCTAACCAAAAGTTTTTTTTTTAAATTGAAATACGCAATAATAGGCTACCAGCGTTGAATAGCCTAACCGAAAATAAAATTGAAATTCGCAGAAATAGGCTACCAGGAGTGATAACCTAACCTTAAACAAATATATGTATAACAGAATATGTAACTAAATATACAATTCACCAAATAGAGATTATATAAAAATAAAGTGTGACTGCACACAAGGGGTTAATATACTGTGTCAACAGATGGCCCTGGTGTCACTGTAGCCTAGTAAAGCAGTAGCCTACTTTTTTTTAGATAAAAAAGTGTATCAGTCAAAGGTTATTACAAGATCGTGCAAGCAACAACTAAAATTACAGATATATACTGTATAGCTACAGTAGGATACTAAATACAATATCTATAAGAGTTAATAATAAAACAGATTGGCTGGCTATAGGCTAGGCTAGGTTTGGGTTAGGTCAAAAGCTTGGCAGGTTGGGTTAGGCTAGGTTAGTTTGTACAAATACCACCCTTAGCTTAAAGTAAAATCAGTCTGAGGAGAAAAAGTCAAGAATATATCTAGGGGGAAAAGATAAATGAATGCACTTAAATTTGGTACAAAATTTGCTGGAATTTAATATGTATAATCCCCAAAAAAGGTTTGTTTACAAAATGACGTCGGCGTTAGTCTCTGTAGGCAGGTTAGTTAGTAAACAATATTGTTTATTAGCAAATTAATATGCAAAGCTTTACTTACATACAAGGCAGTTAAATAGATACTTACTACAGTAGGTAATGGGTAAAATTAGGGGCTACGATTTCATATAAAATAGTAATAAGAGAGCGTTTGTTTACAAAGCAAAGCAAAACAAAACAATAGATGGCGCTAGTGGCGCCCTGTCCGAGCAGGAGTCTTGTGATAAACACAAAGTTTTTATCAGTCAATACACAGCGAAATATCGTGCAGTGTTACTTACTAAGCTACAGGATGGTTAAACGTGCTCTTAACCACCTTTCATGCACAAGAATGAAGAGGATGAGTAGTTAATACTCAAATTATGATCGATATCGTGAGAGCGTTGACAGAGCGTCTGCAGCGTCTGGCGGTAGCACGGAAGAAGAGAGAGAGAGAGAGAGAGAGAATGTGTGTGTGTGTGTGTGTAATGATAGGGTTGAGGGTAAGAGGTGTAGAGAAGGGGAGGTAACCAAACACAACGTACAGAAAACGGTCGAGGGGAGGTGCTCTGATGTATGGGATAACTATTATAGACCAGGCTATTGGGGGAAACTCGGAAGGTCTATAATTCTGGAAAGTGGCATAGTGTAGTGAGCGATTTATACATACTCACTCACTCACTCTCTCACACACATACTCGTGGAATGGGCTACCTAGAGAAGTCACATGTTGTGCTGTCCAAACTTTCAAAGATTAAGACGATTTTACATCCTTACATCCCCGATTGACTATGTTTACAATATTTATACTGTACTGTAATAGCATTTGGTTTTCTTCAACCATTAAATGAAACTACCAGCCAATGTAAGATTTGTTTTATTTTGTATAACTGTTAGATATTTATAATACTGTTTGGTCTGATTTACAGTTTCCTTGACACCTCTAAACTGAATTGTCCATATTGCATAGCGACACACCTTCATACTTTGCTTGCCAGTTTTAACTAGAAGGCTTGAGAAATTGAGAAGTATCTAATGTATACACGGCTTCGTAAAGATTAAATGAATGTGCTTTTAGTTTTCTCATGCCCCCCCCCCCCCCCCCCCCCCACACACACCTCTCACTCACTCTCATCCACTCACTCACTCACTCACACTCACACTCTCTCTCTCCACCTCCCCTTTGCCCCATAAATATCCCTTTTGTTCCACCCCCCCCCCCCCCCCCCCCTCCTCCTGCCTATCTCTGAGTCACAGTTTGGAGACACGTTATCAAGGAAGGGTGCTGCTGTTGTTGGATCCAGGGGGGAGGGAGGGGCTGAGGGGGGAGGCAATCCTGACGTAATTCCCTTAGGACCAAAATCACACACAGGAGGCAGAAATATACACCCCGAGACCAAATTCCCCCATACAACATTCCTCAAAATCGGGCATATATTCACCTCAAAGTCACCTCAAAGTCGGACACAAAAGCACCTCAAAGTTGGGCACAAAATTACCTCAAAGTCGGGCACAAAATCATCACTAAACCACCGAGACAAAACAAAATATCCCCCGTACACCATCCTTCCAGGAATAATCAAAACAATGAAAATATTCCTAAGGGGGGGGGGGGGGGTCACCTGCTCTTTTTCTCTTTCTCTCCTTTTCTCTCTTTCTCTGGCTTGTATCCATTCGGCCCCCTTCAACCAACTGTTTTAAGATGTTTATCGCCATCCAGGTGTCGATTTCTTCCTGGCAAACGATAGCGAGCTAGCATTGTATGGAGATCTCCGGCTTCGCCGTAGACATTTTTCTATCGCAAAAATGTACAAATTTAGCTTGCTGTCAAAACAAAAAATATATATATGCTGGCTCGCTACCGCTCGCCAGGAAAATATTGACACCTGGATGGGGGTAAACGTCTTAAAAACAGTAGGCTGAATGGGGCCGAATGGATACAAGCCAAAGAGAGAGGGAGAGAAAGAGAACAAAAGCGAGGTGGGCTCCCTATAAGAGATATTGCTCTGCGGTTGGATTTGAAGAGTCAGTGCTTGTTAGGGTACGGTACTAGACTCTGTTTCTTTCCAGCTGACGGTAAATTGCTATGTCTTCTTCTTGATTACCGGTACTCCACTATTATGCCGATTGTGTAGCTAAATCTGTTGTTAATTATATAAACTTGGCATTACTATGAAGCAGAGACATAGCAGTTTGTTATTGTTCCGTTAGTTATAGAGAAATCAGTTGCTGAAGGATTCAATTTACCGTAAGCTGAAATGAAACCGAGCATAGGGTGTGTTATCAAGGTATATAGACTACAGTACATATCTTGTGTGTTATGACAGTGTATTTTTGTATGGACCAACATGGGCTAAAAATGATCATCCAGGCATTATTCAGCATTACTAAAAATGTAAGGAGTGTTGGAGATAGGGGAAGCTGTTGGAGTGGCTTTGTTGCGTGTGTTATTAGTCTGTTTCCCTTCCACCCAGTATCTCCGATCTGTCGCAAGAAGGAGACGTGGTGCGGCGATAAACAAGAGTGAGAGAGAGAGAGACAGGGACAGAATAGAGATGGTAGGAAATAAAGAGGGGGGACAGGGCAGGGGTGGGAGATTGAGAAAGGGGGAGGAGGAGGAGAGAGAGAAAAGAGAGGGTTGAGTGAGAACGAGAGAATATTGAAGGGGGTAAAGGAGAAGAACGAGATATAACTAGGCCAAGAAGCATCAAGGACTACTGTAGACAATAACCGACATCGCACTACTACTACTACTACTACTACTACTACTACTACTACTACTACAGTAATAACAATAATGATGATGATTATATATTTAGGAATGGCGGTTACGACTTACGAGGAAAATATAGGCAATATTTTATTTTGGCAAAAGTATAAATCTTTTTACAGACACAATTGACTCACGAAGACTATCACAGAATCTCCATCAAAAAGTGTTTCTATTTCTCGTTCTTTGATTGAAGAAAGATAAAATTGTATTACCAGTAATATTAGTATTGTTACTGAATTACATGTTCTTGAAGCTACCGGTTATTAAATGTTGTACGCTTATCTGGTAATGATTAGCTAGTTATACTATCACATTAAAATAATTTATATCAAAACCAAACAAATAACAAAAATATTATTCTAAATTTCTTTGAACGCTGATTTTATAAATACCATATATGATTACATAAATATAATTATTTCTTCAACATTATTATGAAAGAAAAAAAACATTAAATCATTGCCAAGCCTGGTAAGAATAGGTAACATAAATTGAATAGGGGGCAGGGAGGGGGTAAATAAGAAAATAAGGGGGGCTGATGGCAAAGGGGGTGGGGGGGACGACCAAGGATGGGGGTCATTAATCATGCCCCCCTCACTACCTGTCCCCTCCTTTATCCCGGACCAGTGGGGGGCGGAGGGGGGCGCACTCATGGAGAGAGAGAGAGAGAGAGAGAGTTAGTTAGTTATCGGTAGCTAACAGCTGTGGCAGAGTGGTCTTGCCACTGGACTGGTAATCCAATGGACCCGGGTTCGAATCCCAATATGTCAATGGGAAGATATTATTGGGATGGAATTTGTGCTGTAACCTAGTTTCAGTGCGTTACCACAGCACACCGAAATGCCAAAAAAATACCGTCATTGTTCCCTGATTAAATAGCATTGTATGAATATTCCCATATTCAAAATATGTTACAGGGGGGCAATGCCTAGTGAGTTAATTGCTCAATAGGTGGCGTTCTGAGAGTGAAGGTCCGAGTGTGGGGGGTGAGACCGTGAAGCGCAGAGGCGAAGCTGCTTCAGAAGATGGAGTTGCTTCGAGCTGGGGTGCTTCGCATGTCTCACTCCCTAGACTGGAACAAGACCTCACGGGCCTCACCGTGTTCAGCGGTGTAGTGTAAAGGCTCTCAGCCTATGCCCGAGAGAGAGTAGTTGGAATATAGAGAACAAAAAAAACCCTACATGGAATGGCCAGCATTTCAAAAGAGCTTAAGATCTATTCCAAAAATACCGTACACACAAGTTGAGAGAGTGGGTGGGGTGGGGGTAGGGTCAGGGCGGTGGGAGGAAGATAGACTACAAAATATAGGCTGGCAAAGCGAAAGATTGTTCATATCCAGTCTCAAAACTAACTCCCTTGTTTTTAGTCATTATCAATATATATCGGTACCAGTATACAAAGTTACAATTATGCTCCATAGTTCCAAAAGTCCGAAAGGCATTTAATGGTAATGGCCATAACAATACAACTTCATGCACAATTTCCTGTATTCCCTCTCACAGTCAAGTCTTGAAACAACATTGCAGCGGATCGCCATCCTACTACAAATACCAATACCCGTGCATTCCATAACAAAACCTATCAATCATACCTGCTCAATAGGACACTTATGATCTCTGTCAAGTGTGCAAATCTGAGCCAACGTCATCTACATTAGTCCTAACTGTTCTGAGCTATGGAATTGGGCTGAGCGGTCAAGAGTGGTAAAACAAAGACAAGTGGTCGAACAAAGATGAGTGATCGAACTGAATAATAATACTTGTATGCTGAGGGGTCAATTTGCGTCGAGTAGTTGCATTGGGGCAAGTGGTCATCAATTGGGTTGAGCGGTCTAATAAGAAAGCTAAAAAATTAGGATTACGTGTTCGAGTCATGTGATAAGTGGCTTACAATGAGGCACATATACTTGTTGATCTATGCCTTAGCTTACATTTGCTCAATGACGCCATCCAGGATTACACGTAGAAACAGTAAGGATTCTTAATGACATTGATGAGACCTAGCAAGATTTCTGGGGAGTCCACTGTTGGCCTTAACTAGCCATCAATCACACAAATTGAATCGAACGTTAGAATGTGCGAATAAGCCCACATTATGGAAATACTGGTACAGGGAGAGAGAGAGAGAGAGAGAGAGAGAGAGAGAGAGAGAGAGAGAGAGAGAGAGAGAGAGAGAGAGAGAGTGAGATATATGCTATAGGGGAGAACAGGGAGACTAAAGGGAGAAGGGGGGGGGGGCATCCATGATTCACACTGAAGGGAGAGCAATCAAACTCTCCTAAAGTGTGATCCTGGTCCTACTTAATAAATGAAAAAGGGGCCTGGAGTCTGAACGAGTATATATATATATATATATATATATATATATATATATATATATATATATATATATATATATATATATATATATATATATACAGTATATATATACCGGTATATTATTATTATTATTATTGTTATTATTTATATAGGCCTAGTTCTCAACACTAATAACCCCCAAATGAAATTAAAGAAAGCATGTGATCCTCCCTGGATTCCAACCAAGGATATCTCATACAGAACTTACACGCTCTAATCATTCCACCTATATAATTCGATAATTTCATCATTCTTAAAACCCATACGATAGATCTTTCCTTAAATTAATTAAATAATCTTAAGAAACCACAAACAACATCAGTTACAGTCTATCATAGCCTACTGGTGGAGCTGATAGAAAATATTGTTAATAACCTACATCAGGAGGCTAGCCTAAAATGGATACAACTGTACAAAGGAGTACAAAGGAAATCAAGCAACAACAGATCTAGTGACCCTTCTAGGTTGCTTGTCCTCCAAAACACTGAGGATCAAGTGTCCAAACAGTGGTTTAGAGTGGGTAAGGGAACATTGGAAAGGGAATTACTGCCCTGGAACTAATGTCCGTGGCAGGATTAGGAAGTTAGTAGGGGACAGATGGGTTAGTAACTGAGGGGGGGATAAAATAAAGTTATTCATTTACAAACGCAGTCAGTCGCGGGTTTGATGCGAGATATTTGTCTAGGCGGAGTTTAAATGAATCAACGGTGATGCAGTCTATAACGTTTCGGGGAAGCCCATTCCACAAGTTGACAACTCGATTGAAGAAGAAATTCTTAGATTCGTGTGAGTTAAAAGATTTACCAATAATTTTTGCAACCGTTTCCCCGCGTGTAATTAGATTGGTCGATAGTGAAGTACTTACTACAGTTCATATTGTCGATGCCTTTGATGATTTTGAACACTTGAATTAAGTCACCTCTTAATCTGCGCTGGGTTAAAGGAAATAGATTTAATTCTCTAAGACGCTCTTCGTATGGTTGTTCTTTAGGCTAGGTATCATTTTGGTAACTCTACGTTGAACTCGTTCTAGCTTGTTTATATCTTTTTGGTAATAAGGGCACCAGGATTGAACGCAGTATTCCAGAAGAGGGCGGACTAATGAATTGTAAAGGGTTAGGATAACTTCTTTGGATTTATGCTCAAATGACCTGCCTATAAAGCCAATTATTTTGTTTTGCCTTCTTAACAACTTCTGAACATTGTTGACTCGGTTTTTAGGTTACTCGATATTGTTACTCCAGATCGGTTGTCTCTGTTTACATTCTTAAGCTGAGTGCCATTCATCGATAGTTTGCTTTCTCATTTAGGTATCCGATATGTAGTACTTTACATTTATCCGCATTGAAACTCATTTGCCAAATTTGGGCCCAACATGACAATTTATCTAGATTGTGTTGCATATCGTCAACTTGTTCTTTTGAGAGTACGCTATTTGCAATTTTTGTATCGTCAGCAAATTTTGAGATTGTACAGGTGAGACCCTCATCTATGTCGTTGATGTAAATTAGAAAGAGAATTGGTCCTAGTACCGATCCCTGGGGTACCCCGCTACTTACATTGGTCCATTTTGATGCCTTACCGTTTATGACTACTCTTTGCTTTCTGTCGCTGAGCCAATTTTCTATCCATTTCAACACACCGTCTTGTATTCCATCCATGCGCTTTTAGTTTTAGCAGTAAACGTTTGTGGGAACTTTGTCAAAGGCCTTTTGAAAATCAAGGTATATAATATCTACAGCTTTTCTCTCATCGTAGAGTTGAGGATATCGTGGAAGAAGTCTAAGAGGTTTGTTAAACAGGAACGTTTTTACGAAAGCCGTGTTGAGTATCTTTAAGTATGTTATTTTCCTCTAAGTGATTTACGAGTCTGTCTCGTATGACCGTTTCTAGCATTTTACATACAACTGAGGTTAAGCTAATTGGACGATAGTTACTGGGTAGGGATTTGCTGCCTTTTTGAATATCGGTGTTACGTTGGCTAGCTTCCACTGATCGGGCATAGTTCCAGACTGCAAGGTTTTATTGAATAGTAATGTCAGTGGTTTAGAGAGCTCATCCTTAGCTTCCTTTAGAACTCTAGGCGAGATTTGGTATCAGGTCCAGGCGTTTTATTTACCTTGAGTTTATCTAAACAATTCAATACTTCTCTCTCTGTAACAGTGATATTGCTTAGAACATCTGAATTATCAATCTGAATCGGCGATGGTGTGTAGGATATCACTGAGGTCTTCTGTTGTAAAAACTGATGCAAAGAAGGTATTGAGGGCATTACTCATTTGTTCTTCGTCTTTGGTGTATTCTCCATTTTCATCGACTAACGGTCCAACAGTTGAAGTAACGACTTTTTTCTTTCTGATATAACTATAGAATTCTTTCGGGTTTGTTTAATTTGATTCGCAATATGTAACTCTAAGGTCTTTTTACTTTGCTTAATTAACTTTTGGCTTTGCGTCGTAGCTCTACAAATTTCAGCCGTTCTTCGTCATTTTGTGAGGATTTTAATCTATCATTAGCAAATTTTTTAGCAAGCAGGCAGTTTGAAAAATCTTTATTCCACCATTATTGGGCTTATTAGTATGGCCTGGACGCCCGAGTTTTCGATGGTATGCAGTTCTTGCACAGCTTTTAGGGTAAGTGGCTTCGAATAACTTCCAAGATGTATTATGTCGTTATTGTGAATTAAAAAGCTCCAGTCAGTTTCTTTAAACATAGCTCTAAGTTTATGGAAGTTTGCTTTCTTGAAATTAGGGACTTTTTCGATGCTACTATTTGGTTCGTTACTAGTAAACTTTAAAGTGAAAGTTATCGTACGATGGTCGCTGTTACTGAATTCATCACCAAACATTCAAATTCTCTATTAATTCTTCTTTTGTTGCAAGTTACATGTCAAGAACGTTTATTACCACGGGTCGGCGTTCCAACAAATTGATAAAGCGAACTCTCTTGCAAGTTCGTATACAAGTCATGTCCGGAGTGTGAAGTAAGAGTATCGCCCCACTTGGTCACAGGTAAATTAAAGTCACCAAAATTACGGTATCTTGTGAGTTACTTACATCTGCCAATTTTGTTCGTAAATTTCTCGGTCAGTTTGCACTGATTGAGCTTGGAGGTCTGTATATTAATGCAAGTATTATTTTGGTACCTTTATTATTCTTTATTAGCACAAAAGATGCGTCGACGTTCACAATTTGAGGTTTTGACAAGAGGGTAGGGTTAAGACTTTCTTTGATATAAAGTAAAACGCCACCTCCATTTCGATTTATTCGGCTTTTCTCAAACATTACATAACCGGAAGTGAATACTCTGCTAAAAAGTCTCTATCTTCTGTATTGATCCAAGATTCTGTTATGCCAATCACATCATAATTTTCTGTAAACACTAGCTCCTCTAAATCTGAAAATTTATTGCGTATGCTACGAGCGTTTGCATAGAAAAACCTTTAAATTTGTTATTTTAGAACTCACGGAACGCTCTTTAATAATATTTTTGGTTCTTGTCCGATCTACATTAAATGTTCATGGCTGTCCTCGGTCCTCGCTGTCTTCGGTCCTTATCGCTGGTGGTCCTCGGTTGCCTCTGTTTTTTTCTTGGCGTTGGGTGGTTTATGTCACTGCTGCTTCTTCTCGGATGGCGTTTTTTGATCCATGGCTGCGGACTGCTTCGTGTAGGAGACGACCCATGCGTGCTGAACCCACAGGGTTTAGATGAGTGCCATCCTTGCGGAACAGAGTAGGCTGGTTGTAGAAGTTTTTTGTCCAGAGGTTGATGAATTCAACTTCTTCCCTCAGACACAAATGTTTTAGTCGGCTATTTGTGCTGAAAGCCTTGTCGTAGAATTGGTCAGGTGCGTCGATCTTGGGGAGAATGCCTGAGATGATGATATGCCTTGACTTGTTTTTTGTAGTGCTGGATCATCTTGCGATATTTCTCCATCAACTCTTCGGTTTTGGTGAGCATGACGTCATTTGAACCAGCATGGATGACAAAAAGGGTATTTTCATTTGCATCCTTTGTGGTATCTTCGAAGGCTTTCCACAATGTCGTCCAGTCCAGCTCCTGGGATGCAAAATCTTTTTCGTTGATTTGGGACTCTGTCGCAGAACTCTTCGACCTGTCCTCGTAGGATGGAATCCCCAACGAGCCTGGTCTCTTCTGGTTCGTCTTCCATCTCTACCAATATCTCAAATCTGTTGGACATTGTGACTGGTAGATGAGACCTTTTCTGCGTTGGCCGTGCACCGTTCCTCACTGGTGTAAATCCGGAAACCTGTGGTGGCGGGACTCTACGTACAGGTCGGGGAGAGGAGTGGTTAGAACGGGGGCGAGGGGTTGGTACTGTTCGTGCTGTATGAGGGTAGCCAATGCGCAGACAAGATAATGCAAGCTACTGTACTGAAGAGTTTACAAGGAATCTAAAGAATTACAGTTTCTAAAATCTTCAAATGTGACGCACGGTAATTTTCAAGCTTAATGGAATTATGTCGGTAATAGTCTGAATAAAAGCTTAACGCACGGTAGCTAATTTCACTGACATACAACAAACATTCTGGAATAACATTAATCAGGAATATTTGGGCGATATTATCTCTCTCTCTCTCTCTCTCTCTCTCTCTCTCTCTCTCTCTCTCTCTCTCTCTCTCTCTCTACACACACAATACTTTTTCATATAACATAACAGTGTAGTGCCGAGAAAGAAAGAGGTAAAGAAAGAAAGAAAAAAAGAGAGAAACACAGTGCCGATGGTGATTAAGAGATAAAACCGAATGACAATGGGATGGAACACAGCGGGGGATGACGATAAAAGTAGGCTTGGTAAAAAAGGGTTTATACCAAGAAGTAATTAATAGGAAACATTGCGTCAATCTCTATTCTAAATATATGTAAATGTATGTACAGTATATGTAAACAAATAAAGTAATATATGGTTCTGAACGAGTGTGTGTTTTATTTTTGTGAGCGAACTGTTGTGTGTGTTCTTCCCCTGTCACCTCTTTTTCCTTTCTTGTGTCTCTTGCTGATCCTCCCTACCCTTTGTTGGAATAAGGGCTGGCTACTGACTGACTGATATACGAGAAGTAAAAGAGTAAGGGAGGAGATGGTTAGTTAAGAATACATGAACGGAAATTGAGAAGCAAGAGTGGAGAGAGAGAGAGAGAGAGAGAGAGAGAGAGAGAGAGAGAGAGAGAGAGAGAGAGAGAGAGAGAGAGAGAGAGAGAGAGAGAGAGAGAGAGAGAGAGAGAGAGAGAGAGAGAATACTACTAGTAAGAATACGAAAAAGCAAACAGTAAGAAGAAAAACAAGTAAACAAAAATGAAAAGTTGCGTTCAATTCAATCTATACCGGTACCAAAACCGTTCCGAACGCAAGCAAGATAAAGCAACGGGTAAGTATGATTCGATAATATTTCAGCATTTTACTTCAGCAACGATGAGTGTGTCCAGAACACCGTTAACCTGACTGTACTAATAGTACCGGTACGTTAAATGAATAGAAAAAAATAATGAAAATGTTAAAGATATAGCCTACTGTATGTAAAGAAAATGGGAGGACAGTGGCGAAGAATTAAGTGAGAGGGGGGAGGGAAAAGACAGAAATTGATGGCCTATTGTACGGAGGGGAGAAAAGAAGGGAGGGAGGGAGGGAAGGAGGGAGAATGGGATGGTGAAACGAAAGGAGGGAGGGAGGGAAAGAAGGAGAGCGGGATGGTGAAACGAAGGGAGGGAGGGAGGGAAGGAAGGAGGGTGGGATGGATGGAAGAGAAGGAGGGAGGGTAAGGTGGAGAAACGATTGGAAGGAGGGAGGTAAGGAGGGTGGAAGGGAGGGAGGTAAGGAGGGTGGAAGGTAGGGAGGAAAGGAGGGTGGAAGGTAGGGAGGAAAGGAGGGTGGAAGAGGGAGGCTAGGAGGGTGGAGGGGAGGGAAGGGGAAGCGACAGAAGGGTGGCAGGGAGAAAAGGAATGAGACAGGGATGGAGGGCAAGCTATGATGGAAAGAGGGGGGATGCGAAGGAGGGGTTGGAGACAGAAGGGTGGGTGTGTGCAGTGATATGGATGACAGAAAGGGGAGGGAGAATGGGAGACAAGAAAAGAAAGAATATGCAATTAAGAACAATAATCATAATAAAGATGTGCATGGACCCCAAAGAAAAACTATTAAACAACGCCCAGTCGACTAAAATATGTTACATTTACGTTGACAATTGTACACGGTACAGTACAGTAAGTCAAGTAATTAAATGTAGCTATCGGTACGGTACCGTACTCAGTAATCAGTAAATATCACCCGTATTTTAGAACAACATTTAAGTGCTTCCCTGACCCTAGCCTATATCGAACGAAGGTAATACAACTGAGTGGTAATTTGTGATAAATGGTTTAACATCATTCGAGTACAGAAAATCACCATTTGTTTCTGCTTATTTCGTCCGTGAAACACTCAAGCATCACCAAAATGTAATCCAATACATGAAAGTTCGGTACCGTACCTGATTAATGAAGTCAGGTTTTGTCTTATTGGCTACGGACAAAGCTAAAAAACAAGACAATTGACGAACCCACACACGCAGATTTTGTGTTCGAGTCATGAGATAAGTGGCTTAAAATGCAGCACAAATACTAGTTGACCTCATTCAAAAGCTTAAATATGCTCAAAGACGTCATCCAAAATAAAATAGGTAGACACAGTAAGGATTTTAAATTACATTGATGGGCCCCGACAAGATTTTGGAGTGTCCGCTGTGGCCCATATCTAGACATAAGTCAAACGAATCTGACAAAATCTTGGGACATATTACGCTATGTGGGGAACACCTCGACGACGAATACAGACTAATAACACACATAGCAATGCCACTCCAACAGCTTCCTCTCTCTCCAACACCCCTTCTCCCCTCTCTACACTCCTCAGAAAATAGGACAAATAGAAAGTAGCTAAGAGGTGCCGTTGTAAAGGCTTATCCCTCAATACCTTCACCTGAAAACCACCTGGACTCATAAGAACATAAGGAATTGAGTCTGCAGAAAGCCGATTGGCCCACACAAGGCAGATCCCTCTCACACCCAACCCCAATTATAAGGCCTAATTATAGGCCCAGCTCACTAACATCATGAGGACCTCCGACCTACCTCACCAAAACGGTCAGAGGTTAACACAAGAAAACGGGGTCTGCAGAGCGCCGATTGGCCCACACCCGGCAGATCCCCTTCACACCCAACCCATTTCGTCCATGTTCCTATCTGATTTGATCTAAAAACTCTATTGTTCTTGATACCACCATAGCAATTGGTAGCCTATTCCACCTATCTACAACTCTGTTAGCTGGAGGAAGCAGAGGGTGGGGAGAGAGCCTTCTACTTTGCTGTCCTATTTTTCTACTATAAACTGTCCCTGTCTAGTAGTATTAAGGCCGGACCACCTAGTAGGGACCGCAAGGTCTGTGTGTTCTGAGTATCTGTGTAACTCTCTCTCACCATATCCACACCACACACACTTATAATATAGTCGTCTATTAGTAGCCAGTTGAAACTGTCAAAACGCGTCATAATCCTCTCAAAGGGTTAATTACGATAGTTTTTATCCATTTCATACCTAGTGGTCTGTCCTAAACTGCAGAAAATTGTCTAATAAATGCCAGAACATAATGAAAGATTGCATCATCGTATCCTGAAAGGGTTACGTATATCACAAATATCTCACCTTATTTCACCCCATTTCCTTCCGATTCTCCTCCCAGATCGTCCGCTATTCGTCAAACGCCACACTAGACTCTTTCCGCACTTCTGGCACACGAATATCGCGCACAAAGAGCAAAAATAACTACGAAAAGAGCAACGCGTCTTTACCGAGTGTCTCCGTCTCTGTGAATCAGGCGAGAGTCTATAGTCCTTCACCATAATAATAAGCCCAAATGGTGGAATAAAGATATTTCAAACTGCCTGCTTGCTAAAAAATTTGCTAATGATAGATTAAAATCCTCACAAAATGACGAAGAACGGGTGAAATTTGTAGAGCTACGACGCAAAGCCAAAAAGTTAATTAAGCAAAGTAAAAAGACCTTAGAGTTACATATTGCGAATCAAAGTAAAACAAACCCGAAAGAATTATATAGTTATATCAGAAAGAAAAAAGTAGTTACTTCAACTGTTGGACCGTTAGTCGATGAAAATGGAGAATACACCAAAGACGAAGTACAAATGAGTAATGCCCTCAATACCTTCTTTGCATCAGTTTTTACAACAGAAGACCTCAGTGATATCCCTACACCATCGCCGATTCAGATTGATAATTCAGATGTTCTAAGCAATATCACCGTTACACAGAGAGAAGTATTGAATTGTTTAGATAAACTCAAGGTAAATAAAACGCCAGGACCTGATACAATCTCGCCTAGAGTTCTAAAGGAAGCTAAGGATGAGCTCTCCAAACCACTGACATTACTAATCAATAAATCCTTGCAGTCTGGAACTATGCCTGATCAGTGGAAGCTAGCCAACGTAACACCGATATTAAAAAAAGGCAGCAAATCCCTACCCAGCAACTATCGTCCAATTAGCTTAACCTCAGTTGTATGTAAAATGCTAGAAACGGTCATACGAGACAGACTCGTAAATCACTTAGAGGAAAATAACATACTTAAAGATACTCAACATGGCTTTCGTAAAAAACGTTCCTGTTTAACAAACCTCTTAGACTTCTTCCACGATATCCTCAACCTCTACGATGAGAGTAAAGCTGTAGATATTATATACCTTGATTTTCAAAAGGCCTTTGACAAAGTTCCCCACAAACGTTTACTGCTAAAACTAAAAGCGCATGGAATACAAGACGGTGTTGAAATGGATAGAAAATTGGCTCAGCAACAGAAAGCAAAGGGTAGTCATAAACGGTAAGGCATCTAAATGGACCAATGTAAGTAGCGGGGTACCCCAGGGATCGGTACTAGGACCAATTCTCTTTCTAATTTACATCAATGACATAGATGAGGGTCTCACCTGTACAATCTCAAAATTTGCTGACGATACAAAAATTGCAAATAGCGTACTCTCAAAAGAACAAGTTGACGATATTCTACACAATCTATATAAATTGTCATGTTGGGCCCAAATTTGGCAAATGAGTTTCAATGCGGATAAATGCAAAGTACTACATGTCGGATACCTAAATGAGAAAGCAAACTATTCGATGAATGGTACTCAGCTTAAGAATGTAAACAGAGAAACCGATCTGGGAGTAACAATATCGAGTAACCTAAAACCGAGTCAACAATGTTCAGAAGTTGTTAAGAAGGCAAACAAAATAATTGGCTTTATAGGCAGGTCATTTGAGCATAAATCCTAAGAAGTTATCCTAACCCTTTACAATTCCTTAGTCCGCCCTCTTCTGGAATACTGCGTTCAATCCTGGTGCCCTTATTACCAAAAAGATATAAACAAGCTAGAACGAGTTCAACGTAGAGTTACCAAAATGATACCTAGCCTAAAGAACAAACCATACGAAGAGCGTCTTAGAGAATTAAATATATTTCCTTTAACCCAGCGCAGATTAAGAGGTGACTTAATTCAAGTGTTCAAAATCATCAAAGGCATCGACAATATGAACTGTAGTAAGTACTTCACTATCGACCAATCTAATTACACGCGGGGAAACGGTTGCAAAATTATTGGTAAATCTTTTAACTCGCACGAATCTAAGAATTTCTTCTTCAATCGAGTTGTCAACTTGTGGAATGGGCTTCCCCGAAACGTTATAGACTGCATCACCGTTGATTCATTTAAACTCCGCCTAGACAAATATCTCTCATCAAGCCCGCGACTGACTGCGTTTGTAAATGAATAACTTTATTTTTTCCCCCCCTCAGTTACTAACCCATCTGTCCTCTACTAACTTCCTAATCCTGCCACGGACATTAGTTCCAGGGCAGTAATTCCCTTTCCAATGATCCCTTACCCACTCTAAACCACTGTTTGGACACTTGATCCTCAGTGTTTTGGAGGACAAGCAACCTAGAAGGGTCACTAGATATGTTGTTGCTTGATTTCCTTTGTACTCCTTTGTACCTGGACACTTGAACACGATAACAGAAACACGTGTCTTAAAAATCAATTAAACTATTAAACCTCCAAGTAAATATCAGTATGTTGATGTGTGATAGTGGAAATAATTATCACGATCCCCTAGAGTTAAACATGGAAGGTGATTTGAAAGCCTCTCTGGGTACCCAGCCAAGACGGCCAAAATGTCGAGCATTTCCCGCCCAAACCACCAAATGTCTCCCGTTTTCTGTGAACATGATATTGTATCACTTGGCTTAATTAATCTAAATAAAGGATTCTAACATGTTTCATAATAACACAATGATATTGATCATGTTAATTAATGTTCAGCCAGCCCCACCAGCTCCCAGATTACAAGACGTTTGCCCCACTAGCTTGTCGATCTAAGACCTTTCGCCCCATTTCCTTGTCAATATTAAGACTCTTCGTGCCATTTAGTTGTCGACCTCCCTCCCGGCGAACGATAGTGAGCCTGTAATTTTGGAAGAACCGGCCCTACCGAAAAATGTACAAATTAATCTAGAAGGGGGAGGTCTAGGTAGGAAACTAAAAATATGAGAAATATATGAAACAATCGACCAAAAACTAAACCCTTTCCCCTTAATACAATAACGATAAACGCAAAATAACTACGATACAATGAATACATACAAGAACATAAGAAAATGGGAGTCTGCAGAAAGCCAGTTGGCTAAAAAAAAGGCAGATCCCTCTCAAACCCAATTATAATTATAAGGCCAAATTATAGGCCCAACTCACTAATACTATGAGGACTGACCTCACCAAAATGGTCAGAGGTCAACATAATAAAACGGGTGTCTGCAGAGGGCCGATTGGCTCATACCCGGCAGAACCGCCTCACACCCAACCCATCTTGTCCATATGTCTATCTAATTATGTCTTAAAGCTCTCTATCGTTCTTGATCCCAATATAGCACTCGGTAACCTATTCCACCTATCCACAACTCTGTTACCAAACCAATATTTACCTATATCTTTTCTGAAACTAAATTTATATAATTCGATGATAATTCGATGATCAACATATTTCTGTCAACATTACTGAAATATTTTGCACTGGTATCGGAAACTAGACTGATAGTAGGCCTAGATGAATTTAGGCATGGTGAAAAGACTAATATTCTTTATACCATGAATTTAGGTAACCGAAAAATATTAAATGTTGAGCTCATAAGCTGCCAGACCAGTGTTGGGGATAAATGTTGAGTGAAAAAGCGCTCGTGTGATACCGGCTTAACTAACCTAATATAATCAAGCTACATTTACCTAAATATTTAACCCAACCTAACAATCTATCGGGGATCTGCCTAACTAACCTAAAATAACAAAGTTATATTTACCTGTTGAGTGGTAGGCCTACTTGAAAAGTAGACAGAATGGATATGAAAAGTAGACAGAATGGATAAAAAACACCATCTGAGGAAGAGCACTTTATTGACGTTTCGCAGATAGCTTCAACAGGTCACATCAGGTCAGTGACCTGATGAAGCTATCTGCGAAACGTTGTCAATAAAGTGCTCTCCTCAGATGGTGTTTTTTATCCATTATATTTACCGTACCTAACAAACCAACCTAACATAATTATATACTATAACCTATAGGAAATTTGTCTAACTAGCCTAATTTAACCGTATCTAACTTAATTAACCAACTTAGCAAAACAACCGAGAATTGCTGTTAACTTTCATCGGAAGTAATTTAGGGATGAGGGGAGGGGGTGGGGGGCTAAATCCAGGGGAGGAACATATTCTGGGGTTGGGGGTATGGCCGTGGTGGGGGTCGGGTATCGGTAGAGGGGGGAGGGGAACTGGCCGTACCTCGATAATCCCAGTTCAAGTTGTTTAAAAAATCTTCCCAGACCCATCACTCCGGCTACCTCATATTCACACCTGCTCTCAGACGCACACCTGTTCTACTGTATACATATTCCCATAGTTTATTAATCTTGTACGATCATACCAATTATCTTGATATATTCTAGAGATTCAGGATGTGTTTGACGACTCACAAATATGATGTTCACATTATTCTGGTATTCATATTTGGTAAGTATTGGAACTGGAACCAGATAGTCTGGTCATTTCATCTAGTAGCTGGGTCGAACAGGTGGGAAGGGAGGAAAGTGGGAGGGAAAGCTATAACAAAAAAAAAGGGAGGAGGACGGAGAAAAGAGGGAGGGAAATCAGGAACAGGGAGGAAATCAGGAGGGAAGAGGGTGGAACGCACGAGGAAAAGGGGAGGAGACCGATAAGGGAGGTTAGAAAGCGGGAAAGAAGGGAGGAGAAAAGTAAGGAAGGGGAGAAATGATGAATAGAAGGAAGGTTAGCGGGAGGGAAGAGAGGAGAGGAAAGAAACGTGAAGGAAGGGAGGACAGAGGTAGGAAAGCGGGAGGGGAGGGAGGAGAGAGGGAGGGGAGGGAGGAGAGAGGGAGGGGAGGGAGGAGAAAGGTAGGGAGGCGGGAGGGAAGGAGGACAGTGAGGCTAGCAGAAAGCAAGGGAGGCTGTTACGTAAGCATTGGTTTGTGAAGATGAAAATGAATCTTGAAAATGTGTACGAAAAAAAATAGTACGATTTTACTATAGGGACATGCATTTGACAGGTACAGTACAGTCAACTCGTTTAGGCCTAATCCGCAGTCTCGGAAATATTAGTTGTGCAATTATGTTTTTGTTCAGATTGCTGTAGGATACTGTATTGCTTATACATTTCGTAATTCATCTCTTTTCTATTTTATACATTGCATATTTATTTTATACATTAACTTTAAAGCTTTTCATAAGCCTAGACTCTATGGATTATACGAGATGACTGTACCACCAAGGATTTAATACATAATTGTTTTCGGTTTCCACGCATCCAACACCAAGCTACACCTTTTCTAATGTAGGACACACTAAAAAATCAATGGGGACACTTTAATATTAATAATATTAGACGAAATGTAAAGATTACTCGGTGGAAAAGTTTAGTTCGCGGGAGTAACGTCGATCGTTTGTTTACATAGCGCTCCAGGTTAGGCTATAGTAGGCTACTTCGCGCATCTAACTAATTTCCCAATATTGGCGGTTCAATTAAAATTTAGGCCGCGGGATACACTGTATGTGTTGAGGGGGTTTTGCCCCCCCATCACACCCCCTAGACATCGTCATTAATATTGCCTGCAGGGGGCAAAAACACAACCACAAACGTAACTAACGTCAAGCGTCGTGTCAACAAATCGACGATCGAAAGAGGTGGTCAACTCCCGATTTTCGGCCCAAACGCACTTCTTTATTCTCGTCGAAAACCACATTTAAAACGTTATTAAATCGTTTCTACTACTAGTAACATACCATAAAAGGGTGTAGGTTGTTGATGGAGGCGTGGAAACCTAAATTAAATCTCCAATAAATACGCGGTGGTACCTGTCAAATGCGTGTCACTTTAGAAAAATTCTACCAAACAAAAACAAATATAATAATAATAATGGGCCTAGGGCCTAATAGTAATAGGCCTAATATAAGACCCGAAAAGCAATTAGCCTAAAACAAATTTCGAAAAAAAACATAGGCTAAGTACTACAGTATAGCAGCATTTATCACACTTGCTGCCTTTATATTAACACGTAGGCTATCCCATCCTATCTCGTCACACACATCAACAGAACACTAGGCTATCAACAAGATTCAACTGGCACCACAACACCCTTTAAACTAGCCTACTAGCCTATACGCAATACCCAAGCCCTCGCCCTAAAACCTACAAAATCGAACAAATTGCTTTAGCTTAAAATGTGAAGGAAATTCATTCGTGGTCACCCCATCCGGTAATAGCTAGTAGCCAAACAAAACATCACTAGCCTACTACAATAACCCATTCTAGCAACATAGGCCTACCTCACTTTAGAAACTTATCCCCACAAACAAAATTAAATATTTATAGTAGATATCCACTGCACAGGGACAGTAAAGGATGATAAATTGTAAATGTGTGTTATGATCTACGATCTACCCACCTGTGACGTGAAGCAGCCATGGTCAAGAAGAATGGGATGAGAGTGGCCAACTTTGACGGGAGTAGTGTTGTTGTCTTATCAGTCTGTCCCTCATTTATTTCTCTCACTCGGTTCATACGGTGCCTCATCTGCAGGTTGGGCTGCAGACAAAACAATCGGCAGCCACAAAACGCATAATACGTGACAGTCA
Organism: Paralithodes platypus; assembly: GCA_032716605.1. Taxonomy (NCBI): domain Eukaryota; kingdom Metazoa; phylum Arthropoda; class Malacostraca; order Decapoda; family Lithodidae; genus Paralithodes; species Paralithodes platypus. Next base: position 11,707,360 of record CM064486.1, on the reverse strand, counting down.
CCACAACACACGCCGCACCACTCGCAACAACAAACTCGAGAACAATGGCTCGTCCACAGGTTTCCTTTTCATTTAGTCCAAGCATAACAGGTTAGAAAGATAAAATTAACGATATAAACGGAAACAATAAAATATTATTATTAAATGTATGTATCATGAATGCAGAAGCTAATGAAAAACTTGCAGCAGGAGTGATAATCAACCGTGGAATGAAATGAAGACCGGCCAAAATGTTGATAAACAAACACGGGGTGCAGGAAATAACACGTGTTGCTACGGGGTCCAATTAATATAGCTTTTCTTAGTCCTTGCCCAAGCATGCAACTATTTACTGAAATTCTCAATGAATACCATGTTATATCCATGGGTAATTACTCTTACATGTTTATAGTCGGAGGAAAGGCCCGCGACCAAGAACGACTCGAGAACGTCAACATGTGAAGTTTATAGAAAATGGATTAAAACGGGATCATAGAAAACTGTCCTCATAAATGGGTAACTAAATAACATTTGCCATTCTCGCCTAATACACAAATACCAGGACATTCATAATCACAAATGCACGTACAAATATCACAAACTTGCACACAATCATGCCATTATACACTTGTACTCATAAAATACACACCCTTTCGGCAACAACGTTCCTCAGTGTTGGGGTTTGTACTTACGGGTGAAAGAGAATAATACTACAATTTAACAACTCGCACACGCACATTTAATCACGATTACACACGTATGTACACTTACACATACACGCGACCCTCTACTACAACGTTATCCAGAATGTTGTGGCTTGTACTGAATGGAGAAAACATAATAATAACTAAACATGCCTAACACACAACACGCGCACGTACTCATATATTTCTAATACATAAAATATAATGTGCACACACACATTTACACTAAAAACTACACTCCTCATGTCACATCGTTTATCAGTGTTGGGGTTTGTAAGGAAGGGGGATACAGAAAAACCCTCTCCTATTATAATATATTATGTGTGTGTGGGTGTGAAGTGGGGTGTGTGTGGGTGTCAAGTGAGTATGTGTGGGAGATTCTGACCACCCCTTTTATCACACTTGCATTTCCAAACCCCTTTAACCCCTTTAGCACCATGACGCCCTTGTAACTTAAGATTCTGACTAAAATTAGACGATTTCATGCAGCTTAAGAAGGACCTACGTTACTAAGAGGGTTTACCGAGATCGTATTTACCCACCTGGGTCGATTAGGTAGATTATTATAAACTAAAGAAAATCATCTAAGGGTAACCAGAATATGATGGCAATTACGTAATGATGTTGAAGGGGTTAACAACAAATGGGTCTCTCTCTCTGTGTATATATATATATATATATACCGGTATATATATATATATATATATATATATATATATATATATATATATATATATATATATATATATATATATCATTATTCACACAACACGAGCATCCCGAATTGCAAAGTTTCTGTGGCTTCAACAAGGCTTTCTCTAATTCAGTAGATAAAGAAAATGGATTGGTAAGCGAGGACTGGCAAAGAGAGAGAGAGAGAGAGAGATTTTTTTTTATATACCATATAACAAATCTTCGGATTCCAAGACTAATAGGATTCCGGATTGATAATCGCCTGTGTGATACCAGTTTAACTTGAGGTTAATGTGTACAATTAATGTATTCTTTAATTTCCTTACCATAGTCAGTTTCTTTCCAGCGGATGATAAAGGGGCATGTCCCCATCTCGATTACTCAGCCATTACGAACATTGTGTAGCGAAATGTGTTGTTAATTATGAAAAGGTGGCCATATTGCAGTTTCATATTTTTCCTTTAACCCCTTCTGTGCCGGCGACGTCTTGTCAATTTAAGTCTAAATACATTTACACGTGTTTTTGCAATTTAAGAAGGATATGTGCTACTAAATAAGGCCAAGTGAGATAGTTTGAAGCCTGTTAATTGCTTGAGGCCCTTTTTAAACTGAATAAAATCGTCTAATAGTGGCCAGATTGAAATTAAAAGGACGGTGTCAGTACAGAAGGGGCTAAGTATCAAGAAATCAGTTGCTAAGGGATTCAGTATACCGTCAGCTGTGAAAAAACGGACTATAGACCTCCATCAAACTTAAAACCTAACTGGCGGTACCAGTCATATGACGGGCTAGAGAACAATGGACAATCTGGCGGTACTCGTCATATGATGGGCGGCATTTTGAGCACATTATCGGCTCCTAGAGAGAGTCCACGCGTTGGGAGTACGATAGGCGGGCTCTGACCTTTCGGCCCGACCACAGAGCTGCGACTGAGCCCCCCCACTGCAACATTCCACGCCCACGGCCTCGCGAGACCAGGAAAAAACTGGGGAAATTACCTTGATTTAGGGTTTTTCACCTCTCGTTGCGCGATCGCTACAGGATAACCCGTGGTCGTACAACGATAATTCAGGTGTCATTGGAAAGCTCTATTATCGCCCTTTCACGGATACATAATTGTATTACGCTCTGGCTCTTCTTTAAGCATTAAAAAGAGCATGGAATGAAGCTCGTTTAGGGTAAATATGCCCGCTTGGCAGGTAGTAGATGTTACAAACGGCCCCGCTCTTTGAGAGTTAAACACCCTCATGACCTCCCTTCGAGATAAATTTGTAAATTTTTCGGTACAAAAATTGTCCCGGCCAAAGACCGGTACCTCCTTACAGGCTTGCTATCGCTCGCCAGGAAGAAAATTGATGCCTAAATGGCTCGAAAAGTATTAAAATTGACAAAGAAATAGGGCAAAAGGCCTTAAAATCGCCAAACTAACAAGGCGAACGTATTAAAATGTCAAAACTACTGGGGCTAAAGATGAGGGAGAAGGGGGTCCAAAAACCTCACCCCTTAATTCTAGTTGTCTCAATCATTGCAAAAGACCAACAAACGCTTACCATTATATAATTGGCAGCTTTGGGGGAAAAAACGTGATTCTTCAGACTAAACCCAGTTCACACGAACGTTTTTTCCTCAACATTTATCATCATTATTATAATTATGTTTTTTTTTTGTTTTTTTTTTGTGTGTTTTTATTTGGGGGGGGGGGGTTCAACTTAAAAGGCAAACTATTGAGAAAATTCTGTCGCCTAAAATTATACAGTATATCTCCCGTCTAGCGGTACATATACCAGTGTAGGCCTAATAGATCCCAGAAACCCCAAAATTATACAACCTCCGTCTAGCTTCCTATAGCAGTATAATATATCCCAGTACACCCAAAATACTATATTTCACGTCTAACTTATTATACCAGTATAATATATCCCAGTAAACCTAAAATACTATATATCCGTCTAGCTTCCTATAGCAGTATAATATATCCCAGTAAACCTGTAATCCCAGTAAACCTGTAATCCATTAGTTTTTCAGAACGCCCCAGCCAGCAATCCCTCAACGACAAACTTAATGAAGCCATAGAGCTCTTAAATTCTGATCTAAATACTATCTCCAATTGGGGCAGAGAAAACCTTGTTACCTTTAATGCTTCCAAAACCCAATTTCTCCATCTATCTACCCGTAAGGAACTCCCAGCGGACTATTAGTAGTCATTTTCAGAGCTTCCGTGACCGTGTTTAGGATACCAAAGTTTCTCAGTGAATTTAACAAGGGCAACTGATACTAAACAAAATAAGCCCCCATACACCTCACCAAAATGACGGGAAAGTTGTTATTTTAGACGTTTTTCAAAATGGCCGCCGCCGTCATCTAAATAAATTGATAAAGTTCTATTTCTTGAAGTGAATGGCCAAAAATTAAAATTTTGGTGTCTATTCCCACTAATTTTGGTGTCAGAAGATCAATGGCATGGCACAATTAAAAAATAATTAATAAATAATTACCAAATAATTAAGTAAATAAGAAAATAATTAAGAAAATCAATGGGATGGCATAATTCATGATTTAGAGTCCCATTAACCTCAACATCTAAGACAAATATGATGATGTTAAATCCACTGAGAAACTTTGGTATCCTAAATTAATAAAACATGAGACCTACTGCATTAAGATGCACTATCACTGCAGGACAAATATGATGCACAACTGTCAGAATCACTTCCGCTGTCATCATCGCTGCTCTCCATTTGTGGATGACTTGGAGTTTTTAGAAGATCCAGGAATGATGGAAGTGCAGGTTGGGTATAGCATACTGGGAGGCCATAAGCCATAAATTTACAAGGTGCCATCCATGGCCAATTGGTGATGGATGATTCTGAAGCTGGAAATTCTTCTGCAGATATGAGGTAATTGGTGCACTCTAAGTGTGGTCGTAGACTGTCAGAATCAGGTACCAGTCTGATGATCTTCTTTTTCTTGAGTACTGACCACTTTGCTGCTCTCACCTCTGCTAGGGTCTTGTGTTTGGTGTCACAATAGATGTACCGGATAACAAATTTCTGTAAGTCATTGATGATTTCCTGTGTGAATGGGATGATTGTGCCACAACTTTTAAGGAGGTTGCGAGCTTCTGATGATTTTTCTACACGGTCAACAATAGTTTTCTTGCCTATTCCATAAAAGCCGGAGTTATGGTCGCATCCGGTGAGAACATAAAGTGGGATCAAAGACTCCGCCATTCCCTCACTACACAAACACTGAGCATTTATCAGCTGAGATTTGCGTTTCAAGCACAAGAGTCCTGATATTTGCCGAGCCACATAGGCTGCCTGAACGTAGTTATCAGTATCTTCAGTGTCTATGACAACTGCTTCTGTATACCCTTCTGACTGCAGCTTACCATAAAGAGTGAACAGAGCTGTGTCTGCTTTTGCATGGGCGTATGTGAGATTCTGCAAAACTTCATCTGTGGTGATATTCCTTGCTGGTTTGCCAACAACACAGTGTATGAGCTGAATAGTGGTTGTAGATGCCTTTCTTTTGAAAGCAGCCTTGATAAATGCTTGAAGGCGAACTTTATTCTCTGGCTTACCAAGAAGAGCATGAAAGTCTCTATTAGAAGGAAATTTGTCCTCTGACTTCATAAACACATTGCAAATGGACTGATTTTTTGACGGTGTTGTCGTTCACTATCTTTGATGGAGAAGTCTTGCTCGTACGAGTCATTAACCAAGATAACACATTCTGCATTCGAATGTCTATTCAGGACAAAGTTCACAAGTTTCTCACCATAGTCTCCCCACGTTAACTTGGTTCCATCTGCTTTTTCTGTCTTCAGTAGTAGGCGTTGTTAGACGCCAGATTAGTCCCATGTCCACTATTGATGTGTAAATATCAGGGTACGGTATGGATGTCATTGTCAGTTTTTCCTGTAGCTTACTCTTCCGCGTTTTGCGCATAGTACCATTTGCATTGAAAATTGAAAGGCACTCATCTGTTACTCGATGCTGCATTAAGTCTTCCATCTTTAAGCCGTCACTTGCCTCAACAAGTTTGATGACCGAGGTAAATGCCTTACTCTCCATTTCTTCAGTTGTCTGTTTCAGGTTTTCACTTGCTGTCTTCTCGATTTCTTGAGTTGCAAAATTGCCTCTTTTACTACGTGGTATTCGAGCATTGAGGGACTTTGTTTTGGAATAGACTCTTTCATTTACAAATTCCTCCACTTTTCTTTCTCCATCGGCCTTTGCAGACTTCAGATCAGCAAAGAGAGCTGGAGAGGCTTGAATTCCAGATTGTAAGGATCTTAGTGTCAGATCTGATTGGTCAAATGGATCACAATGGAACTCGGTGAGACATGCACTGATATCCTGCACAGATTGTTCATCTATCTTCATCTTACTTGGGGCACAATCTGCATGCTTTCTTGAACCTCGTCTCTTGTGATTTGCGTGACGATGAACACAGCCTCTTATCCGGTTGACGTTGTTAACATTCCGCGTGTTTGACAGGAGTTGCTTCTCATTCTTTAGAGGAACTGTGTCCAGATGTTGTTCATCCGTTATCCTTGGTCTGATGGGTGGTTCACCACGCTTGACTGTTTTGTATGGTTCAATTCTTTGCATCTGGCTCCCAAGTTCTTTGAGGCTATCAGATAGGTACGAAGGCAAGGTGCTATTTGCAACTGGTCTATCATCATCTAGGGTAGGTAAATTTAGCTTAGGTAGGTCTGGCTGAACAAACATGACATTTGTACGATGTGATTGGCCACTTCCAGTCAAAGTGTCACTTTTGAAGTCATCGTTGTCGACTATACATATTGCCGGTGTTCCTTCAGAAAGTTCAAAAGGACACTCAGTTGAATGCTGCAGGTCAGTAACTGCCCAGAAATCTCTAAGCAAAAGCACATCATTGTAACTGATTCCCAGGCCATCCTTATGTAATATGTCTACCATTTCTCTGCTCTTTGTCATACCATGTAGCAGTACACCGAGGTTTGTCTCAAATGCAGTACGTCTTCCAGTGATGTAGCTGGTCAAAATAGGTGCAATTGATCTGACTTGGGGCTTGTCATCGACTTCAGACTTTGTGGGGTGCTTTAACCAAGTGATGAGCTTCAAGAGGAGATCATTCAGGTCTTCATATTCTTCTAGCTCATGTATGTATGGAGGCCAAGGAACAGTTTTTGTTTTGATGATCTGATCTCTGAGTCGCCCAGCTACATTCTTCACCAGCTGATCGTCACTTACACCTAGAGAGGATATTGCAGCCTCAAGATATGAACCTGCAGCTCTTGCATCATATACCAGTTCACTCACATTCTTCTGACCTCGTTCATGAAATGCTATGTCATCTCCAAATTCCTTGATCAGAATTTCCTTCACGAAACTGGACTTTGCTGTGGAATAGTAACCATAATTTGAAGTAATGCCTTTGTAATCCTTTACAAGACCTTGCAGTGTACGGATTTCATGATCTTCAAAGATAACTTGACGGACATGATGAAAGAAGATATTTTGGGCCTCTCGAAGATTAACATGTTGCAGATGCTCTGTTTTTTCATCAGGAAAAGACTCCTTCAGAGGGTTGCTGACATAATTGCGCCAACATTCACGATGATAACGAATTTCCAATCCAAACGCCGTTCGACTGTCTGGGTTAGATGCAAGTAGGGTATTCAATCTTTCTCTTATAGGCTCAGCTGACAGACAAACTGTATGCAACTTGAACCGGTTCCATGCGTCTACTGTTGACAGCAGCAAAAGTTTGGACTTGCCAGGATTACTGTTTTTTTGTGGTTCTTTCATACACCACACACAGAGATTCTTATCATGAACCACTCCAGTACTAGAACGAAGCTTTATAGGCACATTTCCTGGGAGTTGTTGACTTGAAGTTGATGCTTGAACTTCTTCCTGTTCAGATTTCCGTTTACGATTCTGTGCTTGATGAATATAGCGATTACTACTGATCTGGGTGTAACATTTACTATGCATGTACAGGCCTTTAGGAACTTGTCCCACTCCACTGCTGCATAGGCATGCTGAAATTTATCAAGTTCCTTCCACCGAAAACACTTGCTCCTTAGATTCTCCCACTTTGTATCAGATGTCTTGTCCGTACTATCATCAGCTATACAGGGATGTTGACATAATATGCATTTTAATCCAGGTTCTGGGTCAGGCACATCACTAACTCCTCTACGTTCCATGCTTATGATTTTTTCTTCACGCCAAATTCGATGCAACAAACCTGAAAAAGAAGGAATTGATCAGTCAACATTCTTGGTTTACATTTTAAATTATATATTATATTATTTGAGTAAGTTTCAGAGGATCCGTGACCGTGTTTAGGATACCAAAGTTTCTCAGTGGATTTAACAACATCATATTTGTCTTAGATATTGAGGTTAATGGGACTCTAAATCATGAATTATGCCATCCCATTGATTTTCTTAATTATTTTCTTATTTTCTTAATTATTTGGTAATTAGTTATTAATTATTTTTTTAATTATGCCATCCCATTGGTTTTCTGACACCAAAATTAGTGGGAATAGACACCAAAATTGTAATTTTTGGCCATTCACTTCAAGAAATAGAACTTTATCAATTTTTTAAGATGACGGCGGCGGCCATTTTGAAAAACGTCTAAAATAACAACTTTCCCGTCATTTTGGTGAGGTGTATGGGGGCTTATTTTTTTTAGCATCAGTTGCCCTTGTTAAATTCACTGAGAAACTTTGGTATCCTAAACACGGTCACGGAAGCTCTGAAAATGACTCTACTATATCCCTTATTCTTCAACCATACAAAAATCAATCTTTTATCTTCTCTCAATATTCTTGGTGTCTCTTTTTCTTCTGCTCTCAGTTGGAAGGACCATATTACCAGTCTTGCTAAGGCAGCCTCCCAGAAGCTGGGTGTGCTCAACCGCCTTAGGGGGTTCTTTTCCCCTGCACAGCTTCTTGCTCTGTACAGGGGCATAGTGCGTCCTTGTATTGAGTATTGTTCACATGTGTGGGGAGGTTCCTTTCACACCGCTCTCCTAGACAAAGTTGAAAGGAAGGCCTTTCGTATCATTAACTCCCATCCACTCACCAACTCTCTGCAATCTCTCTCTCTCCACCGCAATGTTGCATCTCTCTCGCTATTCTATCGCTACTATAATAATCAGTGTTCCTCAGAGCTTTCCCAGTGTATACCACCTCCTTTACGTAGGGTACGTGGTACCCGTCTTGCAACTCAATCCCACCCCTACTCTGTGTAACTCTCCAACCCGAGAGTGAAACGTTACTCTCAGTCTTTATTCTACTCAACAGCTGAGCTCTGGAACTCTCTCCCAGAATCAGTCTTTCCCGCTTCCTATGACTTAAATTGCTTCAAACTCCGGGTGTCCAGGCATTTTGGCTCGAACGTCCCTTGATTTTGGCCCTGTCACTCTTTCAACTATGGGGGAGGCACTCGCTATAGGCAGTTCTGCCTTTTGCCTCCCTCAATCACATAGAAGAAAAAAAAAAAAAAAAAAATATATATATATATATATATATCTCCCGTCTACCTTCCTATAGCAGTATATAATATCCCAGTAAACCTATAATACTATATATCCCGTCTACCTTCCTATAGCAGTATAAAATATCCCAGTAAACCTATAATACTATATTTCCCGTCTACCTTCCTATAGCAGTATAAAATATCCCAGTAAACCTATAATAGGCTACTATATATCCCGTCTACCTTCCTATAGCAGTATAAAATATCCCAGTAAACCTATAATACTATATTTCCCGTCTACCTTCCTATAGCAGTATAAAATATCCCAGTAAACCTATAATACTATATATCCCGTCTACCTTCCTATAGCAGTATAAAATATCCCAGTAAACCTATAATACAATATTTCCCGCTCTACCTTCCTATAGCAGTATAAAATATCCCAGTAAACCTATAATACTATATTTCCTGTCTACCTTCCTATAGCAGTATAAAATATCCCAGTAAACCTATAATACTATATAATCCCGTCTACCTTCCTATAGCAGTATAAAATATCCCAGTAAACCTATAATACTATATTTCCCGTCTACCTTCCTATAGCAGTATAAATATCCCAGTAAACCTATAATACTATATTTCCCGTCTACCTTCCTATAGCAGTATAAAATATCCCAGTAAACCTATAATACTATATCCGTCTACCTTCCTATAGCAGTATAAAATATCCCAGTAAACCTATAATACTATATAGCCCGTCTACCTTCCTATAGCAGTATAAAATGTCCCAGTAAACCTATAATACTATATTTCCCGTCTACCTTCCTATAGCAGTATAAAATATCCCAGTAAACCTATAATACTATATGTCCCGTCTACCTTCCTATAGCAGTATAAAATATCCCAGTAAACCTATAATACTATATTTCCCGTCTACCTTCCTATACCGATACCGGTACCAGTGTAAAATATCCAAAATAAACTTAACCCCTTATGTACCGGCGATGTCCTTTTAACTTTAGTCTGGCTACTATTAGACGATGTTATTCAGTTTAAAAAGGGCCTCCAGCAATGAACATGCTTCGAACTATCACACTTAACCCTTCTTACTTCCACAGATCCTTCTTAAACTGCAAGAATCGACTAAATATAGCAAGACTTAAATTTAAAAAGACGTCGCCGGTACAGAAGGGGTTAAGGGGAAGTATTAGTTTTTTATCTGAACCCCCTTCTCTTTCAGGTTTAGCCCCATTAGTTTTCAAATTTTAAGACTTTCGTCTGTTTCTTTGTCATTATTAAGACCTTTCGTGCCATTTAGGCATCCATTTTTACCTGGCGAATGATGGCGAGCCTGTAATTTAGGAGGAACCGGCCTTTGCCGAGAAATTTTTCTACCGAAAATGTACACATTTTTCTAAAATGAGGTTCTTTGGGATTTTTTTTTTTTTTTTTTTTTAAATGCTTGATAGAGGTCTAGGGAGCAAACTAAAACAAATACTGTATATATACCGGTAATAATAATACAAAAAATATATGAAGAAAATAAACTCCTCTTAAAATATCATAACCCCCACACTAGCTTCCTACACCATTGTAAAAAAATCCTAGAATTATTACCATATAATTATACAGTAGACCATCGAACGTTGGCGGGAAATGCTCTCACACAAATATATATATATAGACTGATATAATTATCTTATAGTTGTGCTTTAGATAGGCAGCCCAATCTTCCGAAAACAACAACAGGAAGAACTGAAGATAGGTACACTAGGATGCCATAGTCTCCAGCCCCCTCATAGACATTCGTGGATTTCAACCATTTTTATTTATGGAAATATATATTATCTGTGTGTGTATAATAATAATAATAATAATAATAATAATACAATAATAAAAAAGATCCTCCGCACAGTCTTCTTCTTCGTTTAAAAAAGCAAGACAACACAAATCGTTAGCATAAAAATAATCCCCCACTACCGTACACTATACAGCCGGTGACACACGAGTTTTTTTCGACAATGATTTTAGAGCAATACTCGTCTGGTACCTTCAGAATAATAATAATAATAATTATTATTATTATTATAGAAGCTGTCTAAGCCTCCCAACAGGGTGCAGATACACCTATAAAATATGAATCCCCACAAAATACCCGTAAGTACTGGAGAGAGACTAAGACAACTAAGAAAAAGGAAAAGGGCTACAGTAGTTAGAGAGCACAGAAGAAAAGATCAGTTTGTCAATTAAAACACCATTCTAAAAAGAATAAAAGCAAATCATGATTAAAACAAAAATGTACTGCTGTAATAAAACATTAACTCTGGACTTAAAATCTGAGATATGGGTTGACTGTACAACCTCGTTTGGCAAATGATTCCAAAAGGGAATCATTGAAGGAATAAAACACCGAGAAAACTGAGATGTAGAAACATTAATTGGAGTCATGGCAAGGTCATTAAGACTCCTCGTAAATCTTGTTGCGCGAATTGGAATAAAAGGTTCTGGTAAAACACTATGCAATGGATGCTGAGTATTGTTAAAATTGTTAAATAAAAGACTAAGGGCACCAACCCGACGCCGATGATGAAGATCAAGAGATAGAGGAGGGAGAATAAATTTAATAGAATTAAGAGCTTTATCAAGCAATTTCAAATGACAGTCAGCAGCCGAGTTCCAAACAGGAGAGCAATACTCAAAATGAGGCAAAATAAAAGCATAAAAAGATTTTATGACTGTGGTTTCACAAGCGAATGTTTTGTAACACTTGCGAAGTAAACCAATCTTTTGAGCAATAGTAGAAGACAAGAACGAATATGCTTCTCAAATGTCAACTTAGGATCGAGACACTCCAAGCAAACGCAAACCTGACACATCCTCAATTTGTTCACCAGAAACATGCAAACAAGGATGAGGAGGAGCCAAAGTACGTGATCTACTGATTATCATGGAGTGAGTTTTCTTAGCATTAAGCTTCATACCCCAAAGTTCACACCAAGAGGTAATCTTACCCTTAAATTAAATTTGTATCAGTCTTAACCTACCAAATATATTCTACTTTCAAGCTAGTTCCCGATACCGATGAAAATAACCCCCGACAAATTACGAGAATAAACTTGCCCTTAGAAATGTGCCGGAAAAAGTGCTCGTTTGACATAGTTTAGGATAGCAAAAATAAGCTCCATACGAGATGTTTTCTTATGTGTATGAGGGAGACAAAAGGCAAAGCTGTCTGTAACAAGTGTCTCCCAACAAAGTAGAGTGACAGAGCCAAATTACAGTAAGGGAAGTTGGTAATCATCTTCAAAAATAAATGTTTCGGTGTACCGGAAAGAAGTGTGGTGTTCCTGTTTAGTGTAGTGAAATTAAGGGGAGGCAGACCGTTTTTCAGGACCCCCTTCTCCCTCATGTTTAGCCCCACTAGTTTTGAGATTACAAGACGTTCGGCCCATTAGTTTGGCGATTTTAACACCTTTCGCCCCATTTCGTTGTCAATTTTAAGACCTTTCGTGCCATTTAGGTGTTAATTATTTCCTGGCGAGCGAAGCGAGCCTGCAATTTCAAGAGGAATCGGCCTTCGGTCGGGACATTTTTCTACCGAAAAATGTACAAATTTATCTTTAAGGGGGGGTCTAGGGGGTGATCTTCTAAGCTTCATGGAGGTCTAGGGAGGAAACTAAAAAAATATATGAATAAATGAAGTAATAGGCCAAACAAACGGCCAGCCTCCCCTTAATTAATAGGTGTGTGCCAGATAATGTATAAACGCCTTGAACGGAAATCCAAGTGATATAGAGAGTCAGGCGAGAGAGGAAGTTGTGATAGTGTTGTTTACGAGGCGAACAGTGTGTGGTTATCTATATGAGGGAACAAGATAACGCACGTCTTCTAAATTTCAGGCTCGCTATCGCTCGATAGGAACAAATAGACACCTGAATGGTACGAAAGGTCTTATAAATGACAAATAGAGGTGTTAAAAGGTCTTACAATCGCAAAACTAATGGGGCGAACGTCTTAAAATATCAAAACTAATGGGGCTAAACATGAGGGAAAAGGGGGTCCTGAAAATAAAAACCTTTATCTGCTCGATGGGCTATTTCAATCACTCCTATGTGTGTGTGTATGTGTGTGTGTGTGTGTGTGTGGCTTTATATCACTCCAAGAGTCACATGACGAGGCCATAGAACGCCTATCTTCTGATCTATCAATTTTTCTGATTAGGGCAGAGAAAATCTTGTTACTTTCAATGCCTCCAAGAACCAATTTCTTCATTTAACTAACCGTCGCAATCCTCCACAAGAATATCAATTACTCTTCAACAATACACAGATCAACCCTTCATCTTTTCTCAATATCCTTGGTGTATCCTTTTCATCTAACCATTCTTGGAAAGATCATATTACCACTCTTGCTAAAACAGCTTCCCAGACATAAAGTGTGCTCAACCATCTCCGTGGGTTCTTCACCCCCGCACAGCTTCTTGCTCTGTATAGGGGCGCAGTGAGCCCATGTATCAAGTATTGTTCACATGTGTGAGGTTCCACCCATACCGCACTTCTCAAAAGAGTAGAGTTCAGAGCATTTCGCCTATAATCTCTTTCTACACACCACAATGTTGCATCTCTTTCACTCTTTTATCGCTATTACAAGAATCACTGTTCCTCAGAGCTCTCTCAGTGCATACTGACTCCCTGCCTAGGCAAACTCTTTCGTCTCTGACTCTCCTCTAAAGCGGCAGTCACACTATGAAGACTTAAGGGAATTACCGCGGCGACTTAGAGGTCTTAAGGAGGTCTTCATCTAAGTCACCGCGCGTCGTGGGTGGTCCCCGCGCATCCCCACGGTACAGTACGGTACGATGGGTGGCCAGGATGGTCGTGGCTGGTTTCGATTTGCTTTGAACATGCAAGAGGCATGGAAAATTGGTCGCCGAGCTAGCCGCGGTCGTGAGGCAAGCGCCGTCACGCGCCCACCGGTATGCGCGTGAGAGGGACCGGTAGCCGACCGGTCAGCGCCGTGTGGCGCCATGCGTCGCCAAAGCGTTGGCCCCAGACACGCGCCACGTGGCGGGGCTCGCGCGCCAGCGCGAGTAGGGGACCTGCGTAACACGAAGGCCGTCAAGTTGCCTTCCTTTTGCCGTCCTGTTGCCTCGTTGCGCCGCATGACGCCGGCGGTCTGCTATGCTAGGTCTCCGTGTAGCCCCATCCATGATGCCGTGATCCGTGATGCCGTCCAGCCTGCCTCAGGCAGACATTTACTCTTGGTCAAGTTACGGATGATCGACAAAGACAATCGGCACTCCTTGAGTCGCCGCGGTAATTACCTTAAGTCTTCATAGTGTGACTGCACCTTAACGTCTTCCCTTTTGCTGGAAGTTTGCTCTCATTCAACCTGTCCCAAAGAAGGGTGACCGCTCTCAACCCTCCAACTATCGTCGTTGCTCTCAACTCTAGTATCTCTAAAGTTTTTAAAACTGTTCTTACTTCCAAATTTCTTAAGCATATATCTTCTCATAATCTACTCTCAGATCGCCAGTATGGCTTCCTTAAGTGTCGCTCTACTGGTGATATTCTTTCATACATTACTAACTCTTGGTTATCCTCCTTTCGGGACTTCGGTGAGACCTTTTCTATTGCGCTAGACATATCGAAGGCCTTCGATAGAGTTTGGCACAAATCTCTAATTTCTAAACTACCCTCTTTCGATTTATATCCCTCCATCTGTGCCTTTGTCTCTAATTTTCTTTCCGGCCATTCCATAGCTGCGGTTGTGGATGGCCATCGTTCACTTCCTCATCCTATCAACTCCGGTGTTCCTCAGGGTTCTGTCCTATCTCCCATTCTCTTTCTAATTTTCATAAATAATCTTCTCAACTGTACCTCCAGTCGTATCCATTCATATGCAGAGGACTCTACCTTACACTATTTAATTAGTTTTCCAGAACGCCCCAGCAAGCAACCCCCCAAAAACAAACATAATGAAGCCATACAACTCTTATCTTCTGATCTAACTACTATTTCCAATTGGGGCAGAGAAAACCTTGTTGCCTTTAATGCTCCAAAACCCAATTTCTCAATCTATCTATCCGTCGTGAACTCCCAGTGGACTATCCTTTATACTTTAACAATACAAAAATTAACCCTTAATTTTCTCTCAATATTCTCAGCGTCTCTTTTTCATCTGCTCTCTCTAGGAAGGACCAAATTACCAGTCTTGCTAAGGCAGCCTCCCAGAAGCTGTGTGTGCTCAACCGCCTCAAGGGGTTCTTTACCCCTGCACAGCTTCTTGCTCTGTACAGGGGCACAGTGCGTCCTTGTATTGAGTATTGTTCACATGTGTGGGGAGGATCCTCTCACACAGCACTTCTAGACAAAGTAGAAAGGAAAGCCTTCGTATCATTAATTCCCGTCCACTCACCGACTCTCTGCAATTTCTCTCTCTTCGCCATAATGTTGCATCTCTCTTGCTATTCTATCGCTACTACAATAATCAGTGTTCCTCAGAACTCTCTAAGTGTATACCATCTTCTCAATGTAGGGTACATAGTACCCGTCTTGCAACACAATCCCACTCGTACTCTGTGCAACTCTCTAATAAAGAGAGAAACGATACTCTCAATCTTTCTTCTATTCAACAGCCGAGCTCTGGAAATCTCTCCCCAAATTCATCTTTCCCTCATCCTATGACTTAAATTGCTTCAAACTCAGTGTGTCCAGATATTTTGGCTCGAACATTCCTTGATTTTGGCCCTGTCATTCTTTCAATTCTGGGGGAGGCACTCGTCACAGGCAGCTTTGCCTTTTGTTTCCCTCATCCACATAGACAAAAATATATACTGTATAATATACTAACAGTACATCAATATAGACAAATAGGTGTAACAATACTTAAAATATATTAATATAAGTAATGTGCATTTTGAACGCAACATTAGTAATTACGTAAATAACTAATTAAATATATCATTACAGTGTAAGTAAATGAAAAATATAATACAAAAACAAAAAAAAATAATGAAAGCTTGTGATCGTCCCGGGATTCGAACCGGGTTACCACATGCAGATCTTAAACACTCTAATCACTACACCATCAAGACAGTTAAAGGTGTATGCACAAGCCTACGACATATTCTATTCTCGAATACTGGATATTAATCAAAGCCTGTACATATACCCAAATGCACCATGATAGCCTATTGATTACATGAATGGAAGAAGTAAATGATGGGGCACTTAACCACAAGAGAAGGCCTCGCTAGGAATTACCCCTGAACCTGAATAAATCATATTTGTATTAATTCCCCTCTCAACACCAAACACCTCCCAATTAAATTAATGAAAGCATGTGATCATCTCAGGATTTGAACCTGGGTTACCACATAGCCTACAGATCTTAAACACTCTAATCATTACACCATTAAGACAGCTAAAGGTTTATGCACAAGCCTACGACATATTATCCATTCTCGAATACTGGATATTATTCTAAGCCTGTACATATACCCAACTCCACCATGATTACACGAATGGAAGGAGTAATTGATGGGGCACTTTACAACAAGGGAAGGCCTCTCTAGGAATTACTCCTGTTCTCAAGAACAAATAAGAAAATAATAAATACAAAAACTAAATATTATAGCACATTATATATACAGTATATATATATTGTTACGTATCTTGATCCTCAAGTGGTTAACTTGATGAATCTAGATAGCACAGAGATATATATTAAGGTATCAGTCAGCTGAAGGCAAAACAAAAGTAAAATCTAATAAAATAATTTCCTGTTGTTGCTTCCTTTCCTTTTTTATCTTAGGACTTAGTATCCTTTATTGACTGATCCTCTTTAATTATGAAAAATACTGAAACTAATTAAAGTCATGTAGTATTTATAAAAGAATTATTATTTAACCGAAGCTTAGTAGGCTATGGTTATGAACCGAATAAGTTATAGCTAAAGAAGGACTATTAATTTGATAAAGTCTTGAAAGATAAATATTAAAGTAAGAATATTTCTGTCTCTTACCCTTTTTGAAATGAATAGATAGTTTTCTTATATGTCCTTTTATTTATATTTAATGTAATTATTCTTGGTTCTTGTCTTACGTTAATAAGATTATATTATTATTATCATCAGGAGTAATATCAAAGTCACATAAAAAGTTAGATATATATTTAATAATTAGTTTAAATGTATTTCTTAACCACGTAACATTGAGGTTTGATTATGAGTAAATAAAGTTACAGGATCGCTTCATAGATTCGATTCAGGTCTCACTCAAATAATATGAAAAGCAAAATTAATATTTTGAAGCAAAAGAATTTTCTTCAGCTTAGGAAATCACTAGAAGTAATATTAACACAGCCATGTTAGTCTAAGGCGATATTACTAATACGAGACAATAGCATCACCGTACTAAGCACCGTTAAGCAATGTAAGCTTAATTCAAAGGAAATGAAAGAACTCGTAAGTATTAATATAAAACAATAGTATTACTTTCATCATAACCCAATTACTTAAAGAGTTGCTTTAGTCCACAAGTTAGTCAACTAAAATAGTTAAGTACATAATAATAGCGTTAACGTTAATTCGCAATCAAATAGTTAAGCACATAATAGTAGCGTTAACGTTAATTCCCAATCAAATAGTTAAGCACATAATAGTAGCGTTAACGTTAATTCCCAATCAAATAGTTAAGCACATAATAGTAGCGTTCACGTTAATTCCCAATCAAATAGTTAAGCACATAATAGTAGCGTTCACGTTAATTCCCAATCACATATCTCACTAACCAACATAACGTAAGTGTTTACACCGAACACACTTAACACACATTTATATAATCTGACTGACAGTCACAATCCCATTATAATACTTCACCCCGTCTTCCTCCAGCTGCAAGTTCACCTTCCCCAACTCCAAATGAGACTGATTTGAATGCCCACAACTCGGGTCTTATATACTAAACAATGATGGTGTAGGAACGAATCAGGAGGCGGGGGGTGGTGCCTGCTCCAATCATAGCTCCTCGAGTCGCATAACAGGTGCCTGGTCCATTCACAGCTCCTGGTGTCGATCATACATCATAGCGTCGGTCATCAAGTAGTTTGCAGGGTCCCCTATGACGCACGCAGGTGTGAAGGCTTGTTTGCAGGTATGCGGGCGAGCTAGTTTCCCACTCGCTAGTTCGCTTGCTAGTCTGCTTCACCGCTTGGGTAGTTTGGCTCCTTCAACTCTAATTCTAACTCATAAATTAACATACAGGGCTCCGTATGTCAGAATATATATATATATATATATATATATATATATATATATATATATATATATATAGAGAGAGAGAGAGAGAGAGAGAGAGCTACATAGATACACAGACCACACAGACCTCAAGGTCCTTACTAGGCAGTCTGGCCTTACAAACTATATATGTATATATGCATATATATATAATTAATATATACATATATATATATATATATATATAATATATATATATATAATATATACATACATACATCGGTACATACATATACACACACACACACACACACATACATACATACACACATACATATATATACAGTATATATATACATACTGTATCATACATACATACATATATATACAGTATATATATATACATACTGTACAGTGCACACACATACACATACATAATTTTTTTTTTTTTTCATATCACCCCAGCCCTCTGCAGATAGAGGTCAAGCCTTCCCTTGAAAGCGTTTATTGTGTCGCTCTCTACCACTCTCGCTGGTAGTTTATTCCACTCTGTCGCCACACTGTAGGTGAAGAAACTCTGTGACATCTAGGTTTGCCTTTTTGGTTTTTAATTTCATTCCATTTCCCCGAGTTTGATTAGTATTGTTTAATGTGAATAGTGCATTTACATCGACTTTGTCGAAACCTTTTAGTATCTTAAAGCACTCAATAAGCTGACCCCTCAACCTCCTCTTTTTTAATGAGAACAGGTTCAATCGTTTAAGTCTTTCTTCATATGATTTATTTCTTAATGAGGGTATCATCTTCGTCGCTCTACGCTGTACTGACTCGAGTCTTACAATGTCCTTGATCAGGTAAGGTGACCAGAACTGCACACCATATTCAAGGTGGGGCCTCACCATACTTTTGAACAGTGGCACTATTACGTTTTCATGTTTATATGTTAATTTTCGTTTAATAAAGCCCAATGCTATGTTTGCCTTATTTGCAGCTGCTATACATTGGTCGAAAGTTTTTTAGGTTTTCAGACATTAGTACCCCTAGGTCTTTACTAACGTTGCGGTTTTTATTTGTTTGCCTTTCATTTCGTATTGTATTTCATATTTCTGCTACCCCCTGCGACTGCATTCGACATTGAAGGGCATCTCCATTTTTTCGACCTCTGATATCTTGTTTAAATCAGACTTGCACACACAGAGAGAGAGCGAGAGAGAGAGTGAGGGAGGAGAGAGAGAGTGAGGGAGGAGAGAGAGAGGACGAGACGAGTGATGGGAGAGAGAGGGAGAGAGAGAGAGAGAGAGAGAGAGAGAGGAGAGGATGCAGAGGAGAGCGAGAGAGAGAGGAGAGCGAGAGGAGAGAGAGAGAGAGGAGGGAGGAGAGCGTTGGAGAGAGAGAGAGAGAGGAGAGAGAGAGGAGAGAGAGGGAGAGAGAGAGAGAGAGAGAGAGAGACTTGAGAGAGAGAGCGAGAGAGAGAGGAGGAGAGAGAGAGAGTTAGAGAGAGAGAGAGAGAGATTGAGAGAGAGAGAGAGATAGAGAAGATGAGAGAGAGAGAGAGAGAGACCTGCAGAGAGAGAGAGAGAGAGAGAGGGAGAGGAGATGCGAGAGGAGGGAGAGAGGGAGCGAGCGGAGAGAAGAGAGAGATGGAGATTTGAATTCCAAAAAAAAAAAAAGCCCTGTGTAGAAAATTGTATATATTGTATATGAGTTCTACGAGTTCTACGTCATTGTGCCCTCATCATATGATTGGCTGAAATGTCTCAGACACAGTACCGGAACAGCCATAGAGGTAGCGCCCCCTGACACACCCAAGATGGCAGAAGGGATGCCACAGTACTCCACCACACTCTCACGCCAGCATCAACAACCAGTACTTCAGCAGTGCTATGTGAGGCAGGAAGGCTATCTAAAAGCAAGACAAGGCAACCTCACAAAGTCCCTCATAAATCTTGGCACATATGAAGGCAGAAAGGGCCATCTAAGAAGCAAAGCCACCGTACTCCACCGACCTACACGAAACCAAAGTTGTTGTCTTGACAGCCTACATTGCTGCTCGTTGAGGTCTCACTGAAATTAAGGCAACATGAAAGTGAGATATTATTCTACTGTATTGTAAAATTGTATGTATGCCTGTATATACTAAGGCCACATAGCCCATAGCTGGGGGAGGCCAACTCGAGACAGAGTCCGAACAGATACAGAAGAATAAATCCTCTAGGTTCCAAAGAAGACCCAGAGGCCTAGAACACATTTGGGGTCCCCAGCGAAACTCTCAGGTCCCAGACCAAGGCCTGCCCAGCCCCCAGGAGAAGGTCCGGTCTCAGCAAGCAGACACCCAGTGAAGTCCAAAAGTATACAGTATACTACACTAACAAGTAGACCCACCAGATACTCAAATTTCTGGTAGCTCGCCCGAAATTTGTTAGTCTTTTAATCGTGACGTCACGCATGGGATGTCGTTACTCCACTTTGTTTTTCCCATTATTAACTATTCCGGTAGAAACTTTGCATATTTTATGGCTAGAAATTCAAGAAAGCACTATATTAAGAACAAGTAGATATGAACTAAAATCAATCAAGGCATTAATTGTGAATGATAGTCGATATAAATATGAAGACGAAGGAAGCTCATGGCCCTGCAGCCGGTATACTTTACTAGATTCACGCCCAATTACAGGTATATGTCGATGTATGTTTACTTGTATGTCTTGAATTAGGTTTGGTCCGGTTGGTTGGGATAGTTTTTATCATCAAAATATTTTAAATGCATCGAAATAGAATCGTGAATCGGTGTAAATGTCAGGGGCATAGCGGCAGCGGCCATGGCCTCCCGCAGACGAAAGCACAGTTGTCCAGCGCAACTCTCTTATAGGCCTTTAATATATTACCCAGGGCTATTATTGTCTGCTGGTGAAAAGTTATATAATTAAAACCAGGCAAAAGCTGGAAATTTTTTAGGTACTCAGGATAGTGGTGAAAAATAAAATAAAATAAAGAATATGTCAGTTCCTAATAACGGGGTTCGTGTGTTCCCGAAAAAGGTTTTTTTGGGGGGCTTTTTTAAAGACGGCTGTGGCCATATTTACAAAGTATCTTTGTTATCTTGTTTCTTTTTTTTCAATTGTGCATTACCTACAGTACAATCATACTGCATGTACCCGGGGTACGTTGTGGTGACTACATTTAAAGCCAGTTTATACTGTTCAGGCAATTATGTGTTAGTGGGAGAAGGTTAATGGGAAAATAATAATGAACACACTTAAATATGTATGTGGAATGACAGAGACCAAATGGAAAGGTTCAGATGTGAGAGAGTGGGAGTGTGGAATGGGTGTGTGTGCTGGAGTGAGTGAAGGAACAGCGAGAGAAGGTGCATGTTTGTTTGTAAGTAGCAAATGGAAGGAATGTGTAAGAGAGTATGGGTCTGTGGGTTCAAGGATTGTGTGGGTGAGAATGAAAGTAGGAATACAAAACGGCGGGTGATTGTATGCGTGTATGCACCGGACAGAGGGATATACTGGACAAAAGAAAGAAAGAGGAGTTCTGGATGAATTGTGGAGGCGTGGCTGGAGAAGTTTGACAAGAGGGAAAGAATATTCCGGATTGGGGATATGAATGGTAAGGTGGGTGATAGGAAAGTTGAGGGAGTGGTGGGAGGGTGAGGGGTACCAGCAGAGTGGAATGGCAATGGTAGTGCCACTTGTGGACGTATGGGTGGGGAGGAGGCTGTGGATAGCCAACACCTTCTTCCGACACAGAATGATCCACAGGTACACGTGGAAAAGGAATGTTGACGATGAAGGATAAGACAGTGGTGGAACGAAAGTCATTGATGTGATTATGTATGTGTGGATGAACGACTGAAGAATTCTGTGATGGATGCTAGGGGGTATAGGGGTATTGGAGGGGGTCTGTCTGATCATTATGTAGTGGTAGCTAAGGTTAGGATACAAAAGAAGTGGGTGACGGTTGGATCCAGGGGGGAAGTAGTATGCGAGGGAGGGAGGCAGAGAGGAGGGTGGAATGGTGAGGAGGGTGGAGAGGTTGCAGGAGGAGGAAATAAGGGAGGGAGTACAGGAGAGCAGTGGAAAGACGACTAGGTGGTTTCGACCTGGAAGTTATGGAGGAAGTGGAGGAGATGAGCAAGGTGTTTAAGGGATGAGATCTGTTGCAGCATGTGAGGAGGTGTGTGGAGTGAGGAGAAGAGGGAGGGGAGTGAAAGGTACAGCATGGTGGGACAGAAGAGGTAAGAATAGCTGTGGAAGAAAAGAAGAAAGAATATAGAGGAGTGGTTGAGGTAGTAGAGGGAATGAAGATTCCGAGAGACAGAAACGAGCGAGGTACGTGGAGAGGTAGAGGGTGGTGAAGAGAGTAGTGAAGGAAAGTAAAGAGAAGAGTAGATGAGGAATTTGGAAAGGAATCTGAGGTGTAAAATGGAGGGAGGAGTAAGAAACTGTTCTGGAAAGAAGTCAAGAAAGGTAGGGAAGGTAGCAACGGAACAAGTACGGGTGTGAAAGATAAGAATGGGAGAATGCTAGCCGAGAAGCAAGAGAGAGTCAAAAGATGGAGGGAGTTCCTTCAGTGAGTTGCTAAATGAAAGGAATGAAGAGCCAGCAAAAATAGCTGGATATGGTATGGGAGGGAGAAGAAAGAGAAGTAGTGGAGGCGGAGGTGCGGGATCAGGAGAGTCAGAAGTGTGGGAAGCCATGAAAAAGGAGTGAAGTTGGGGAAAGCACCAGGGAACAGGATGGAGTGTGTGGGGAAATGTTGAGGTATGGTGGTGAGATAGTGATAGAATGGGTAGGGAAAATGTGGCAAACTAGCATGGGAGAAGGGGAGTGCACCCGATGAATGGAAGACTGGCATAATAGTCCCCCTATATAAGGGCAAAGGGGAAAGAGGAGTGTGTGGTACTCACCGAGGAATATGTCTTTCTACGTGTAGTAGGGAAGGTATACAGTAGGGTAGTGATTGAGAGAGTGAGGAGTGAGAACGGAGAAAGGGATAGGCGACGAGCAGGGAGGTTCTAGGAAGGGAAGAGGATGTGTAGATCAGATTTTTACCCTGAATTGTGTTGTGGAGATAGTATCTGGAGAAGAAACAAAAGGTGTATGTTGCCTTTCTGGAATTGGAGAAGGCCTATGACAGAGTGGATAGAGAAGGTTTGTGGAAAGTACTTAGAATATACGGAGTAGCCTGGCAAGTTGCTGAAAGCAGTGAAGAGCATGTATGAGGGTGCAAAGGCGGCAGTACGTGTGGAGAGTGAGCAGAGCGAGTTCTTTGACCTGAATGTTGGTTGGGGGGGGAAACAGGGGTGTGTGAGGTCCCCCGTGGTTGTTTACTGTATATATGGATGGAGTTATGAAAGGAATATAACTATCAAGAGCAGTGGATGTTGGTGTAATCGCTGAAAAAGGGAGGGAATTGAGTGGAAGCTACCTATACTGCTGGTTTGCGGATGATACAGTTCTGATGAGTGATAATGAAGGGGAGTTGCAGGGTATGGTAATATGAGTTTGGAACAGTGTGCGAAAAACGGAATTTGAAGGTAAATAACGGGAAGAGCACGGTTATGGTCTTCGAAAGGGGTGAAGTCACAGAGTGTGAGGTGAAGCTGAACGGATCAGGATATGGAGATCGTAAACTATTTTAAGTATCTGGGCAGTTTGTGTTGAGTAAAGAGGGGACTATGGATGAAGAGGTGCGGGAGAGGCTACCACCGGGGAAGAGGGTTGTAGGAATTGCTTAAAAAAGCAGAAAACAAGAAATAGGGTGGTCAGTATGGATAGTGAAGAAGTCCTTGCATGACAGTGTGAGTAATCCCGACCACTGACTTACGGAAGGGAAAGCTATGGACGTTGGTTGAGAGACTCCGACAAGGATGTCGAGGAGCAGTGGAAATGAATTACTTAAGGAGTGCGTGCGGAGTTACATTGGAGGGATAGACAGATCTAATGAGGAAGTAAGAAGGAGGTGTGGGGTGATGTGGAGGTAGATGTGCTGGAAAAGGTGAAAAGGAAACAACTTGAGATGGTTCGGCCAATGATGGAACGTATGGAAAGCGAGAGAATGACTAAGAGCGTGTACGAGAGCGAGGTGGAGGGACAGTGGGGGAGAGGTAGACCGAATATGAGGTGGAAGGCTGGAGTGAGGAGGTGACATGAACGAAGGGCGGGGACTGGTTGGGGGGAGGGGCGTCGACTCCTGGATTGAGGGACAGCAGCGGGCATGGGGGCGGTTCGTTCGTGGCCACCCCTTCGGGGATCACGGCGTCAGGCAATAGATAGATAGATAGATAGAACACACTTAAATTATCGTATGCGTCAGCTGTCCTAGTGAGCGCCGCCCTCTACCACCACGTATATTCCGCGTATATTTCACTATCTTATGACACAGGAAACACTCCCATGACCAATATATCGCAACACGAACCCATTTTTAAGACCAATTCACAATAATCCTCATTATGGAACACAATAGGTTAGCATGATGAGTTGATGTCTGGCCCAAAAATGCATGCCGACAGTATGCAGAGACCTTGACTATGATATTCATGACAACGATTTTATCCCGAAAATGATCTATAATAATGACCCCTTAAAGTGGTGGCAAGCCTCACAAGATACTGTTTACATTAGACTTAATCGCAACTAAATATAGTATACCTCAATGAAAGGCCATGTTATTCAGCTTTTGAAAAGCCACACATCCTTAGATTCTTCAGGTTTGTATATGAAAGATGGTCCTACTGTCCCAGGCGGGACGTCACACTGGGTGGCGGAGGTGCCAATATTAATTCGGTTGAAGTAACTTCTTGTATGGATATAAACTTTTGGTGAAGCCCAACCAACACAATGCCCACCCACCTTCATGCCAGGCAGGGCCCTTCACAACATAGACTGGCTCCCGGGCCAGGCCCCTGACGGAATATTATCTAGTCCAACTGAACGACCGACCACCTCTCCCTATGACCGCGTTATCTCTCATCGTCATCTATGTCCACTCCGTTATCACTCCCAATCTTATTTTATTTCAACAGCTGAGCTCTGGAACTCTCTCCATGAATCCATCTTTCCCTCATCCTCTGAACTTAAATTGCTTCAAACTCTGTGTCCAGACATGGTTGCTAGAACATTCCTTGATTTGGTAGTTGTCACTCTTTTTAAATCTGGGGAAGGCGACTTCTCATAGGGCAGTTTTGCCTTTTTTCTCGCTCAGCCACTAAGAAAAAAAAAAATCCATTCACTCCTATTCATTACCACTTATTTGTCCTGTTCTTCAGTCATATCTCTACATTCCAACGCTTATATTATACCATTCTCATCCAAGGTCTTCCTCTCCCTCCGATTTCCCTCTGTTTCTGACTCGTATATTATTTTTGTAAAACCTTTCATCTCCCCTGCATTCAATTTGTCCATGGCAGCATCGCAACCTTATTTCCACTCTGGCCGATAAGGTTTCTTGTTGGCAACTATCCTCTTCATTCCTCAATCTGTCTCTACGGGATTACTCTTACACATACTCCTCAAGCAGCTCATCTCCATTACATCCAAGCTACGTTTTTCTTGTGCCTTCAGAACCCATATCTCAGCCCCATACATCACTGTTGATTCCAACTAGCCCTTGATACAATTGTACTTTTAGCTTTGTTTACCAAGATTTCTCACCTTCCACACACGTCC
>CM064486.1:11666354-11681482 GCA_032716605.1 Paralithodes platypus | reverse complement strand
CACGATTTAAGGTCTTGATATATAAATGTTTGTAGAGAAAAGTCAATTAATCACATCATATGTCACCCCAGACAGGCAATTCGCATATGGCCTATAAATCGCGGGGAGATGAATTGACAGTGGGAAATACGTGATTTAATTGTCCAAGCACGCACACACATATATATATTCTCACGCACACACGCATATATATATTCTCTCTCTCTCTCTCTCTCTCTCTCTCTCTCTCTCTCTCTCTCTCTCTCTCTCTCTCTCTCTCTCTCTCTCCTATACATATCATATATTTGATTCATATATTCCATATTGTTCATAATATATTATATTAGAAATATAAAAAAAAAACGGCGACAATGAACCGATTATCACGAAATGTGTTGGCCAGATAGGATATGCGCCAAGGGATTCAATTGAGGAAGCGATCCGGATCATGTGTCACTCTTCCGTCATTGTTGTGCATTTAAGGGACTAGTACTCGCTTGTTATAGACGTCCTTCTCTCTCATGTTTAGCATATTAGTTTTGAGGTTTAAATACGTTCGTTCCATTAGTTTGGCGATTTTGAAACCTTTCAGCTCATTTTGTTGTCAATAGTAAGACCTTTCGTGCCCTTTAGGTGTCGATTTTTTCCTAGCGAGCGATTGCGAGCCTCTAATTTTTTAGAAAGAACCGACCTTCGGCCGAACGATTTTTCTACCGAAAAGTTTACAAATTTATCTTTAAAGGGAGTCTAGGGAGTGTTTTAAAGGGAGTCTAGGGAGTGTTTTTCTAAACTTGATAAGAGGTCTAGCGAAGGAACTAAGAAACAAATCAATAAATAGAGATATGGACCAAAACCCAAACACCTACCCCCTTAAGGGGAGATTTCCACTTGAGGGATTTTTTTCTGGACCCCTTTCTCCCTTATGGTTAGCCCCATTGCTTTTGAAGTTTTAAGGCGTTCGCCCCATTAGTTTGGCGATTTTAAGAAGTGTCACCCCATTTATGTCACTTTTAAGACATTTCGTCCCATTTAGGTGTCGATTTTTTCCTGGCGAGCGATAGCGAGCCTGTAATTTAAGAGGAAGCGGCCTTCGGCCGGGACATTTTTGTACCGAAAAATGTACAAATTTATCTTGAAAGGGGGTCAAGGGGGTGTAATTTCAAGCTTGATGGAAGTCTAGGAAACACACTAAAAACCTCCCCTTAAGTGCCCCTCTAGTTTGAATTAGTATGGACACCAAACAAGACAGTACTGTACATTGCTATATAATATCCCAAGGGTCAAACCTTCAAATGGAGGGTAGTTATTATTGTACACTCGGGTGCAATAGTTTCTAACTCCCTCATAAGAATGAGTTTCTCTTTGTGGAATTATAATTATCTGGATTGCTTTTTGGATAGAATGTATGCCGGTACTGTAATAAATAGTTTATATAGTTTTGTAGTTGATGTATAAACAATTGTATTTATAAATTGGCTTCCAGAGATATGCTTCCATAACCCATTCAGTCCGGTGAACATATTTGTCATTATATTCTGGCAACTATTAGACGGGTTTATTCAGCTTATGAAAGCTGTCTACCCATTATAAGATTACAGACTATCTCAATTAATCCATTTAGTTACCATATATCCTTCCTAAGCTTCATAAAATTGTCTAAATGAAGCCGAAATGAAAACAAAAAGACGTCGCCGGTACTGTAAGGAATAAATAGGTGAAGTCCACGAATATGTATGAGTGAGCTGGGGACTATAGCATCCGACTGTACCTTGTCTCGGAGTGTAGGCTACCCCCCAGCATCCACATGTCAATATTGCCTTTCTGGGTTCACCGTGATGATTGCAATATTCCCCCGTCTGCAATCCACTCTCATCCCTGCAACACCACCTCAATTGACACTCCACATCTCCATCTCTCTCTCTCTCTCTCTCTCTGTTATCAATGGCCACACCTGTTATGCTCGTTGTGGAGAGGCTTCATTTGTGTGTGTGTGTGTGTGTGTGTGTGTGTGTGTGTGTGTGTGTGTGTGTGTGTGTGTATATATATAATAATAATATAGGCTATAGCGTTGTTAATAATTTTCAAAGGAGACTCTTTTTACTGGAAATAATATCAAAGAGGATCATTATTCTGGGGGTAGGGCAAGGTTTTATAACATGGCTGTATGTGTTAGATGTGGCTTCATATGGGGTGTGGTTGTGGCCTTTTGAATGACACACATGAACACACATACATAAATATGGGGTATACACACACCCATACACACACATACAGTCACAATAATTAACACAAAAACATATAGTGATTGCACACTTAAGCGCACATACACACACACATACATACACTAAAACACACTAACACACATATACGAGCACCAATTTGAATCCACATCCCACCCTCCACTCACCCTCCTCACATCTCCCCCTTCACGCACCCCGCCCCTCTCACCCCCTTACGGGGGGGCCCAGTCTTCCACATCTCCCCCACAACCCCCCTTTTACATCTACCCCACTCATATCCTTTCCCCCCCTCACAAAACCCATGCCACATCCCCTCCCCCCCCCCCTCCCTCCCCCAACCAATCATTATCTTTCTCTATATAATCAGCTAGGGTAAACACTGATGATTGGCTGATTGCTGACGTCAACAGAACATCAAAGACCAATGAACCGAGCACACCGGGAGGATGAACAAATATAAACAAACTAAATATATATACTCTCCATTTGTATTACCGGTACGGCCACGGTCAAAAGTTCTGGCCTACCTCGATATCTTCAAGGTTAGTTTCATTTAATTACTTAACCTATTTATTTTATTATTTTTGTTTTTGTTTTTGTTTTTATTATTATTTTGACCCAAGACCTCCATTAACCTTACCGAGTATATCGAGTATTAGTGTTTGATACCAGAATATGGGACGATTTTTTTTAAATTATTGTTTAGCCTATAATTAGGACAGTTTATGCACTTTAAGAGTAAGTTTGTTTTTGTTTTCTTTATTATCTGTGTAACTCTGTGTATAACAACTTAAGAATAACAACGCCACGATCCCCCTTCAAGATATTTGTGTACATTTTTAGGTAGAGAAATTCCTCCTAAATTACAAGCTCGCTATCGCTCGCCAGGAAAAAAAACGACACCTAAATTACACGAAAAGGCTGAACATTGACACAGAAAAGGGGCGAAAGGTCATAAAATCGGCAAACTAATGGGATGAGCGTCTTAATATCTGATAACTAATGGGGCTAAGCATGAGGAGGAAGAGGGGCCAGAAAAACTGACCATCTCCCCTTAACTCACACAGATTCTTAACCCATTCTGTACCGCCGACGTCTTTTAAGGTTTATTTTAGATATATTTAGACGATTTTGTGCAGTTTTAGTGGTATTAAATATGCTTAAGTGAGATAGTTAGAAGCCTGATATTCGCTGGAGGCCCTTTTTAAACTGAGTACAATCGTATGATAGTAGCCAGAGTAAAAATAAAAGAACGGCTCCGACACTGAGTGGGTTAATTAACGGCCTAAAATCTTCTAATGACAGCCAGAATATAAAGAGCGAAAAGTGTCCTTGAATACTAAAAGGTTTAAATGATATACCAAAAGTAAACATATTTTAAATTACTACCAGTGGACAACAAAGAAGGAGAACACCAAACGAAATCATTTGGAAACACATTATATATTTTCAACATAGGAATTTCAAGTCGAGGTGTTTATTGTTTCGATTGAAGTGGACTACAACAACTCGGCTTGCATTAACCCTTTCTGTACCGGGGACATATCTTTCATTTTATTCTTGCTACAATTAGACGATTGCATTCAGTGTACAAAGGGCCCCTCTAGCAACTAACAGGCTTTGAACCACTCACTTAACCCTTTTTACTGTCATAGCAAATAACAGACTTTGAACAATCTCACTTAACCCTTTCTACTGCCATAGCAAATAACAGGCTTTGAACAATCCCACTTAACCCTTTTTACTGCCATAGCAAATAACAGGCTTTGAACAATCCCACTTAACCCTTTCTACTGCCATAGCAAATAACAGGCTTTGAACAATCCCACTTAACCCTTTTTACTGCCATAGCAAATAACAGGCTTTGAACAATCCCACTTAACCCTTTTTACTGCCATAGCAAATAACAGGCTTTGAACAATCTCACTTAACCCTTTTTACTGCCATAGCAAATAACAGGCTTTGAACAATCTCACTTAACCCTTTTTACTGCCATAGCAAATAACAGGCTTTGAACAATCTCACTTAACCCTTTTTACTGCCATAGCAAATAACAGGCTTTGAACAATCTCACTTAACCCTTTCTACTGCCATAGCAAATAACAGGATTTGAACAATCCCACTTAACCCTTTTTACTGCCATAGCAAATAACAGGCTTTGAACAATCTCACTTAACCCTTTTTACTGCCATAGCAAATAACAGGCTTTGAACAATCTCACTTAACCCTTTTTACTGCCATAGATCCTACTTCAACTGCACACAATTGTCTAAATATAGCTAAAATAAAATAAAAACAAAAGTCGCCGGTACAGAAGAGGTTATGGAAAAACATTAAAATTCACAACACAAGTAGGAATTGCAAGTCAAGGTGTTTTTTGTTTCGATTAAAGTGGAACAAAACAACTCGACTTGCATTAAAGAAGAATTACAATGGAAATACAATACCGGTACTCACTTTTAAGAAGGAACCGGTACTAGAGAGGCACATAACATCAACTAACCTGGAAATGAAAGTATTGTAATTAGCAAAATTACATAATAGAACATAATGATATGCTTAAACATTGATTTCCACAGCAAAAGCTTAAAACACTACACCACACTGTCTAAGTACATGGTTAGCAGCAAAAAAACAAAAAAAAAAAACAAAAAAAAAACAAAAAAAAAACACAAATCCAAGACACAAATTTATACTAATACTTTATTTGAATTGTAAACGTAAATGAACTCACTACCAAATATTTGTGTAAAGATGTTATTTAATTATTTTCTTCTTCCAACAGTAGCCAGAATATAATGAAAAGGATGTCACCGGTACTGAAGGGGTTAAATATAGGCTTGGCGGTATCCTTCCTACATGTTTAAAACTACGGTTGTTAATTCTAGTAAAGATAGACGAACCTCAAATATAGAAAAAAGTGACAGAAGAGGATAGCACAGCAAAAGACACTCTCTCTCTCCACTCCGCCCCTTTCTCTCTCTCTCTCTCTCTCTCTCTCTCTCTCTCTCATTCTCTCATTCTCTCTCTCTATCTCTCCCCCCCCCCCCCCCCCAGCAGCAGATCCCGGTAATACAGCTTTTATGAACCCTAATTGACTTTTTATTTCCCCCCAGTATTTCAAAAGCTCGGTGAACATCATACATGTTTTAGTGGGGGGGTTTTTTTTTTCCCAGAATGCCTCGTGGAATTTGGTTTAGGGTCTCGGCGAAAAGACGTGAATAATATACAGTATGAATATAGGGATTTTTTTTTTTTTTTTTTGTATTTCTAGACCCCCTTCGCCCTCATGTTTAGCCTCATTAGTTTTGATATTTTATGACATTCGCCCCATTAGCCTGGCCATTTTAAGATCCTTTCGCCCCCATTTGCTGGTCAATATTGAGTCCTTTCGTGACATTCCGGTGTCCATTATTTTCCTGGCGAGCGATAGCATATTGGCAATTCAGGAGGAACCGGCAGGAGGCCAAGGCATTATTCTACTGACAAATCCACATATATATTTCGAAGAGGTGTAATAATAATAATAATAATAATAAACGGTTTATTAAAGAATGGCAGCCTCATGAGCTGAAAATGTGGCTGGCTGGCTGGCTGGCTGGCTGGCTGGCTGGCTGGCTGGCTGGCTGGCTGGCTGGCTGGCTGGCTGGCTGGCTGGCTGGCTGGATGATGGCTGGCTGGATGGCTGGCTGGCTGGCTGGCTGGCTGGCTGGCTGGCTGGCTGGCTGGCTGGCTGGCTGGCTGGCTGGCTGGCTGGCTGGCTGGCTGGCTGGCTGTGGCTGCTGGCTGGGGATGGCTGGCTGGCTGGCTGGCTGGCTGGCTGGCTGGCTGGCTGGCTGGCTGGCTGGCTGGCTGGCTGGCTGGCTGGCTGGCTGGCTGGTTGGCTGGCTGGCTGGCTGGATGCTGGCTGGCTGGATGGCTGGCTGGCTGGCTGGATGGCTGGGATGGCTGGCTGGCTGGCTGGCTGGCTGGCTGGTGGCTGGATGGCTGGCTGGCTGGCTGGGGCTGGCTGGCTGGATGGCTGCTGGCTGGCTGGCTGGCTGGAGGTGGCTGGCTGGCTGGCTGGATGGCTGGCTGGATGGCTGGCTGGCTGGCTGGATGGCTGGAGGGCTGGCTGGCTGGCTGCTGGCTGGCTGGCTGGCTGGCTGGCTGGCTGGCTGGCTGGCTGGCTGGCTGGCTGGCTGGCTGGCTGCTGGCTGGATGGCTGGCTGGCTGGCTGGCTGGCTGGCTGGCTGGCTGGCTGGCTGCTGGCTGGCTGGCTGGCTGGCTGGCTGGCTGGCTGGCTGGATGGATGGCTGGCTGGCATGGCTGGCTGGCTGGCTGGCTGGCTGGCTGGCTGGCTGGCTGGCTGGCTGGCTGGCTGGCTGGAGGGCTGGCTGGCTGGCTGGCTGGCTGGGCTGGCTGGCTGGATGGCTGGCTGGCTTGGCTGGGGGCTGGCTGGCTGGCTGCTGGCTGGCTGGCTGGCTGGCTGGTGTGGCTGGCTGGCTGGCTGGTGGGGCGGCTGGCTGGGTGGGTGGTGGGTGGGGGTGGGTGGGTGGGTGGTGGGTGGGTGGGTGGGGTGGGGTGGGTGGGTGGGTGGGTGGGTGGGTGGGTGGGTGGGTGGGTGGGTGGGTGGGTGGGTGGGTGGGTGGTGGGGTGGGGGGGGTGGGTGGGTGGGTGGGTGGGTGGGTGGGTGGGTGGGTGGGTGGGTGGGGGGTGGGTGGGTGGGTGGGTGGGTGGGTGGGTGGGTGGGTGGGTGGGGGGGGTGGGTGGGTAGATGGGGGGGTGGGTGGTTGGGTGGGTGGGGGGGGGGGTAGGTAGGTAGGTGGGTGGGTGGGTGGGTGGGTGGGTGGGTGGGTGGGTGGGTGGGGGGTGGGTGGTGGGTGGGTGGGTGGTGGGTGGGTGGGTGGGGAGTGGGTGGGGGGTGGGGTGGGTGGGTGGGTGGGTGGGTGGGTGGGTGGGTGGGTGGGGGGTGGGTGGGTGGGTGGGTGGGTGGGTGGGTGGGTGGTGGGTGGGTGGTGGGTGGGTGGGTGGGTGGGGGGTGGGTGGGTGGGTGGGTGGGTGGGTGGGTGGGTGGGTGGGTGGGTGGGTGGGTGGGTGGGTGGGTGGGTGGGGGGTGGGTGGTGGTGGGTGGGTGGGTGGGTGGGTGGGTGGGTGGGTGGGTGGGTGGGTGGGTGGGTGGGTGGGTGGGTGGGTGGGTGGGTGGGTGGGTGGGTGGGTGGGTGGGTGGGTGGGTGGGTGGGTGGGTGGGTGGGTGGGTGGGTGGGTGGTGGGTGGGTGGGTGGGTGGGTGGGTGGGTGGGTGGGTGGGTGGGTGGGTGGGTGGGTGGGTGGGTGGGTGGGTGGGTGGGTTTGGGTGTATAAGACCCTAGAGTTACATATTGCGAATCAAAGTAAAACAAACCTGAAAGAATTCTATAGTTATATCAGAAAGAAAAAAGTAGTTACTTCACCTGTTGGACCGTTAGTCGATGAAAATGGAGAATACACCAAAGACGAAGTACAAATGAGTAATGCCCTCAATACCTTCTTTGCATCAGTTTTTACAACAGAAGACCTCAGTGATATCCCTACACTATCGCCGATTCAGATTGATAATTCAGATGTTCTAAGCAATATCACCGTTACAGAGAGAAGTATTGAATTGTTTAGATAAACTCAAGGTAAATAAAACGCATGGACCTGATACAATCTCGCCTAGAGTTCTAAAGGAAGCTAAGGATGAGCTCTCCAAACCACTGACATTACTATTCAATAAATCCGTGCAGTCTGGAACTATGCCTGATCAGTGGAAGATAGCCAACGTAACACCGATATTCAAAAAAGGCAGCAAATCCCTACCCAGTAACTATCGTCCAATTAGCTTAACCTCAGTTGTATGTAAAATGCTAGAAACGGTCATAAGAGACAGACTCGTAAATCACTTAGAGGAAAATAACATACTTAAAGATACTCAACACGGCTTTCGTAAAAAACGATCCTATTTAACAAACCTCTTAGACTTCTTCCACGATATCCTCAACCTCTACGATGAGAGTAAAGCTGTAGATATTATATACCTTGATTTTCAAAAGGCCTTTGACAAAGTTCCCCACAAACGTTTACTGCTAAAACTAAAAGCGCATGGAATACAAGACGGTGTGTTGAAATGGATAGAAAATTGGCTCAGCGACAGAAAGCAAAGAGTAGTCATAAACGGTAAGGCATCTAAATGGACCAATGTAAGTAGCGGGGTACCCCAGGGATCGGTACTAGGACCAATTCTCTTTCTAATTTACATCAACGACATAGATGGGGGTCTCACCTGTACAATCTCAAAATTTGCTGACGATACAAAAATTGCAAATAGCGTACTCTCAAAAGATCAAGTTGACGATATGCAACACAATCTAGATAAATTGTCACATTGGGCCCAAATTTGGCAAATGAGTTTCAATGCGGATAAATGTAAAGTACTAATTGGATACCTAAATGAGAAAGCAAACTATTCGATGAATGGCACTCAGCTTAAGAATGTAAACAGAGAAACCGATCTGGGAGTAACAATATCGAGTAACCTAAAACCGAGTCAACAATGTTCAGAAGTTGTTAAGAAGGCAAACAAAATAATTGGCTTTATAGGCAGGTCATTTGAGCATAAATCCAAAGACTTATCCTAACCCTTTACAATTCCTTAGTCCGCCCTCTTCTGGAATACTGCGTTCGATTGTGGTGCCCTTATTACCAAAAAGACATAAACAAGCTAGAACGAGTTCAACGTAGAGTTACCAAAATGATACCTAGCCTAAAGAACAAACCATACGAAGAGCGTCTTAGAGAATTAAATCTATTTCCTTTAACCCAGCGCAGATTAAGAGGTGACTTAATTCAAGTGTTCAAAATCATCAAAGGCATCGACAATATGAACTGTAGTAAGTACTTCACTATCGACCAATCTAATTACACGCGGGGAAACGGTTGCAAAATTATTGGTAAATCTTTTAACTCACACGAATCTAAGAATTTCTTCTTCAATCGAGTTGTCAACTTGTGGAATGGGCTTCCCCGAGACGTTATAGACTGCAGCACCGTTGATTCATTTAAATTCCGCCTAGACAAATATCTCGCATCAAACCCGCGACTGACTGCGTTTGTAAATGAATAACTTTATTTTATCCTCTCCTCAGTTACTAACCCATATGTCCCCTACTAACTTCCTAGTCCTGCCACGGACATTAGTTCCAGGGCAGTAGTTCCCTTACCCACTCTAAACCACTGTTTGGACACCTGATCCTCAGTGTTTTGGAGGACAAGCAGCCTAGAAGAGTCACTAGATATGTTGTTGCTTGATTTCCTTTGTACTCCTTTGTACTCCTTTGTATATATCTAGGTATGTATGTGTGTGTGTGTTTTACAATAATGATGGAGGGTATATTTTACATTTTAGATTATCATAGTATTTTTGTTTGTCCTCTACACCCCCTTCAAGATATAAAACTTTCAAGATTAAACAAAAGTAATAATAGTAATCGTAATATATAAACGACCCCCATACTCTTCTTAAAGCCAAATTTCCTAAATTTTTCGGTAAAAGAATATCCTGGTCGAAGGCTGATTTCTCTCAAACTGCAAGCTCAATACTGCTCGCCAGGACAAAAATCGACAACTGACAGGGCCAAAGCATTTTATGATCGCCAAACTTCTGGGGTGAAACCGAGGGGGGTCCCAAAACACCACCCCTGGCGAAGATACAATTAGGGCCTCGGTGCTAAATAGTGAAGAGTATATTTTTAAAGGTGTATAAATGAAGGGTTGTATTTTTATCCAGGCGTGAATATTAAAGATGATGAATAATGTAGAAAGGAGGGAGAGGGGGATGAATGATGTAGGAAGGAGGGGGGGTGAATGATGTTGGAAGAAGGGTGGGGTGGGGGGAATAATTATGGAAAGTTTGTGGGAGCGAAAGTAAAAATGACGTTTGTGTTAATCATCTGCGTTCCCCCCCCCCCCCCCCCCCCCACACACACACACACCTTTCTCTTTCTCTCCTTGTGGGTCGAGAGAAAGAGTGAGAATGGGGGGGGGGGGTCAGCCATTGGATATTAGTTAAAACCTTTCGTAGACAATAATAGTAAAATTAATATTAGCCAAACCCTAACTTTGAAAGGCTGAATTTGATACCTGGTGGAAAAAGAAAGTTTGGATAGCAACCGATAGATGACGCTGAAAAAGGCTGCCCGTCGCCACCGTAGCTTCCCGTAGATGGCGTACAGTCGCAGTCATTAATTAACCCCTTCAGTACCAATGACATCTTTATAAATATTGTCTAGCAACTATTAGACGATTTATGCAGGTTAGGAAGGACGTCTACCCATGAAAACGTTAATTCTGGCTGCTATTAGACAATTATTCAGGTCAGGAAGGACATCTACCCATGAAAAGGTTACTGACTGTCTCGATCTTTTACTAACCATATATCTCTCCTAAGCTCCATAAAATCGTCTAAATGTAGCTGAAATAGAGTAAAATAAACGTCACCAGTACTGATAGGGTAAAATTCTGTGCCAAAATGTTTCGAAGCTGAAGTGAATCTCCTAATCTCCTTTACCTGATATTTGCATTTCAGAGGTTCGTTTAACTTTAACCCTTCCAGTACCAGTCATGTCTTTATATAATTGACTTCAGCTACATTTAGACAATTTTAGGAGGCTTTCGGAAGGATATATGGTAGCTAAAAGGATTAATTGAGATAGTCTGCAGCCTTTTAAATGTGTAGACTCCTAAGCTGAATAATAATGTCTAATAGTTGCCACAATATACTGAACGTCACCGGTACCGCAACTGTACATTTGGCGCTCTACTTTCTAAATTCCATATACCGGTATATAGAGAGAGAAAACCGTAGTTGAATTGATTGGGGCAGGGCAGACTTGTGAATTTCCTCCATCATCCCCCTCATTTCCTCCCCTTCCTCTCGTCTCTGATCCTATTCCACCACCTAATTTTTTTCCTTTACTCTTCCTCCATTTCTACCTCCTACTCCTCCACAACCGGTTCCTCTTTTTCTCCTCCTCCACAACCGGTTCCTCTTTTTGTCCTCCTCTACTACCTCTTCCTCCATAACCGGTTCTTCTTTTCTCCTCTTTCTCCGCCACCAGCTACTACTACTCCTTCCTTCCTCCTCCTCCTCCTCCTCCTCTTCTTCGTCTCCTCCACCTCCACCACCACCACCTCTTCCTCCTCCCCTCAGCCGCCTTACCGACAAATTTGATTACTTCGGCCCAGACGCTTTCGGCTCCGCTGCCTTTCCTTCGCTCTCCCGAAATGGAACATCAAAAGGGGGCCGACATCACCCTACCATCATCATTCTCCCTATTTTCATCTCGTCTTTGTTCTTCCTATTTTCCTATTCCCGTTCCTATTAACGTCTCCCTATCATCATCCTTCTTCTCTCTATTCCATCTCGTCTTTGTTCTCTCTATTTTCACCAACTTAATCATTATCAGGAACAGCACCAACAGCTTCCTACTCCTCTCTCCATCGTTCCCTTATTCTTCTTTTATCTGGTCTTCATCTCCTTTTTCATTAGCATCAATATCATATTATTTTGTTATAGTTAATTTGTTTTTTACTTTTATTTATATTTTGTTTTCACTCCTCGTCATTCTTCTACATCTCTACATAATGGCATCGACCTTATATTCGCACTATCTCACTAGTTCTGTTTGGTTGTTTGCTGGGCCTGTTGTTTGCATGGGTGACGAGGTGTCTTGGGGGTTTCCTGTGTGGCCGGGGCTGAATGGAGGGAGGATTATTCTGTGTTGATTTATCGTTGTGTTCATGCTATCGTCATCATTACCTCCGCCAGCGAAGTTGGAGGAGGTGAGGTTTTTGCCTCCGTTTGTCTCTTTGTTGTTAGTTTGTCTGTAAATACGATCTCAAAAACTTATGATCCGATTTTCACAAAATTTGGTGGGCAGATTCAATTTGGGAGGTTAACTGTAGAGCCCATCCCTCTGCCAGCGTAGGCGGTTCATAAAGCTATGAGCCGATGTTCACGAAATTTGGTGGACAGATAAGATATGCGCCAAGAAATAAATAATTCCATTTAGGAGGCGATAGGTAGAGCGCAAACCTCTGCCTGACAAGGCGGGTTTGTTGTGATGGTGGGGGCGCCGCTCTTTTTCTTGGGGTGACTGTTATTTTGAGCCCGTTCTCTAGGGAAGAAAACAGGCGAAGGGGCAACTCTGGTATTGTGCGGCCCTAAAGGAACACGCTGCCCTTGTGGGGTGTCGTGGAGTCTGAAGGAAGGGCGCGGCGTTAGGGCGGCAGACCGAGGGGGAGCAGCAGTGGTGGGGGCCCTGTCACACTCCGGTAGATGCAGGAGGGGCCCTCTGATAGTGTGGCCTGAAGGAAGGGCGCGGCCCCTGGGATAGGTTCTGGCAGTGTGGGGGCACGTCTGGTGTTGCCCTTGTCTCTCGGGGTACGCCAGCGGTGATCGAGGGGGGGCTTGCCCATTTCTCAGCATAAAAATAATCTTCCTCACTGTTACCTTCTTCCCCTTCATCAGCCTCTTTATCGTCACATTACTCATCAATATTTTCTAGTTGAAGTGATGATGGTTTCTATGTATTTAGTTAGCATAATGATCACACTTATCATCATCATCATCATCTTCACCATCATCATCACAATCTTAAATCATCTTCATCATCATCTTTATCATCATCAACCGTCATAATATTTGTTTCCTTCTTTACGTTATGCTATCTACTCAATCTTCGCACCTCCTCGCTATACCTATCCTTCTTTTTTGTTTTGGTTGCTTGTTTGTTCGGCCGGCTGTTTGCTAGGATGACAAGGTGTCTTGTGGGGGGGGGGGGGGGTCGTGAGAGCTCTAGGCTGGAAGGGAGGTTGGTCTCTCTTGATTGAGGTCTGTTTGGTCGTCTTTGTCAACACCATCAACTTCATAAATCTCTAGGAGTGTGAGTAACAGAACTGCTGATGTTATCTTAAAACTTTACTTGTCATTAGTGAGACCCCATATGATTTTCGGTGTGAGCATCCTGGGTTCGAGTCCACGGACTGCCACATGTGTTTGTAAATTTCATTAATCGATTTTAGGAGTATGGTTGGTTGTTGGAAGGAACATAATAATTGATATTGGTTC
This sequence comes from Paralithodes platypus, assembly GCA_032716605.1. Taxonomy (NCBI): domain Eukaryota; kingdom Metazoa; phylum Arthropoda; class Malacostraca; order Decapoda; family Lithodidae; genus Paralithodes; species Paralithodes platypus. The sequence goes on along the minus strand of CM064486.1, from coordinate 11,668,136 downwards.
AGGAGTAATTTATCGAGAGGACTTCCCTAAGTGGTTAAGGCCCCATTAATTGCTCTTTCCATTCACATATGCATAGCCTACGTGAGTTGCAGTTGGGATGTGTGTACATGCTTAGATTGATATGCAGGATTCGAAGTTGCATAATAAATCGTAGGCAGTGTCCACCAACCTTTAACTGTCTTCGTGGTGCGATGTATAAGGTGTTGATTTTCGGTGTGAGCATCCTGGGTTCGAGTCCACGGACTGCCACATGTGTTTGTAAATTTCATCAATCGATTTTAGGAGTATGATTGGTTGGAAGGAACATAATAATGGATTATGCTGTCCAATTTTGGTGTCCTTATTACAGAATGGACATAGATTCATTGGAGAGAGTACAGCGTAGAATGACAAAAACGATCCATAATATTAGAAATCTTCCGTATGAAGAAAGGTTGAAGAAATTAGGTTTACATTCGTTAGAGAGACGCAGAGTTAGAGGGGATATGATAGAGGTGTTCAAGTGGGTTAGTGGGATTAACAAAGGGGACATGACAAATGTACTAAAGCTCAGTGATAGCGAAAGAACTCGTACCAATGGTTTCAAATTAGATAAATTTCGTTTCAGAAAAGATATAGGCAAATATTGGTTTGGTAACAGAGTTGTAGATGGGTGGAATGGACTACCAAGTGCTATAGTGGGATCTAAAACGATAGGGAGCTTTAAGATAAAATTGGATAAGCATATGGACGAGAAGGGTTGGGTGTGAAGGGGGATCAGCCGGGTTGGGCCAATCAGCGCTCTGCAGACCCCCATAATCCTGCGTTAATCTCTAACCGTTTTGGTAAGATGATCCTCAGGGAAATTAGAGTGTTGAGCCTATAATTGGGCTTTGTAATTGATTTGGGGTTGTGTGGGACAGGGATCTGCCTTGCTTAGGCCAATCAGCTTTCTGCAGACTCCCATTTTCTTATGTTCTTATGTTCTTATAATCTGCGGACTAATGTTTATCTCCTCAGATTAATTGTTGTTGTCACTGCTAATTATCGCTTTAACTATTGATCGTCGTCATCATCATCATCATCATCATCATCATCATCATCATCTTCATCTTCATCTTCATCATCATCCTCCTCCTCCTCCTCCTAGTCATCATCATCATCATCATCATTATCAACATTCTCCTCCTCATCATCATCATATCTCACCATCTTCATCTTCATCATCGTCATCTTCCTCTTCCTTCTCCACCTTATCATTATCATTATCATCATCATCATCATCAGCTTGTCATCCTCCTACCCATTATCTTTCTCATCATCATTATCATCATTTTCCAATTCCTCCTCGTCATCATCACCATAACAACCCAACTAATCTCAGTGTCGTATAAGACCAAATCTATAGAACATACCGGTATACTTATAATTACTGTATATTTATCTCCACAAGGTAAGAAGGAAAGCAATTAATGTATATCTAGCTACATATTCATTTGTTTATCTACAGGTCTACAACATATCTCAATAACTTACTAACAGCTTCTAATTATAATGCTACCGTTCCCTGCTCCCTTACAACACACATACAAAGAAAGAATGAAAGAGGGAGAGAGAGAGGAGAGATAGAGAGAAGAGAGATACACAAATAATACACACACACGGCACACACACTTGCACATACTCTATCTATCTATCCATCCATCACAATATCTATCAAGTTCTCACAGACACAATATATTCCTACCCGTAAATCTTGTACTGTGTGTGTGTGTGTGTGTGTGTGTGTGTGTGTGTGTGTGT
>CM064486.1:11661354-11663854 GCA_032716605.1 Paralithodes platypus | reverse complement strand
ATATACAGTATATAGTATATCAAGCAGTGCTAAATGGCCGACGAGGGTTGATCTTATTTATTATTTAATTTATATTATTTTATTTTGTATATATTTTTTTTCGAATCGGGTTAATGAAACTTGTACGAGGATAATGCATCATAGCTTTTTACTTAGTCATTTAGATGAGTCCCCGTACGAGGATAATGCATCATAGCTTTTTACTTAGTCATTTAGATGAGTCCCCGTACGAGGATAATGCATCATAGCTTTTTACTTAGTCATTTAGATGAGTCCCCGTACGAGGATAATGCATCATAGCTTTTTACTTAGTCATTTAGACGAGTCCCCGTACGAGGATAATGCATCATAGCTTTTTACTTAGTCATTTAGACGAGTCCCCGTACGAGGATAATGCATCATAGCTTTTTACTTAGTCATTTAGACGAGTCCCCGTACGAGGATAATGCATCATAACTTTTTACTTAGTCATTTAGATGAGTCCCCGTACGAGGATAATGCATCATAGCTTTTTACTTAGTCATTTAGATGAGTCCCCGTACGAGGATAATGCATCATAGCTTTTACTTAGTCATTTAGATGAGTCCCCGTACGAGGATAATGCATCATAGCTTTTTACTAGTCATTTAGATGAGTCCCCGTACGAGGATAATGCATCATAGCTTTTTACTTAGTCATTTAGATGAGTCCCCGTACGAGGATAATGCATCATAGCTTTTTACTTAGTCATTTAGATGAGTCCCCGTACGAGGATAATGCATCATAGCTTTTTACTTAGTCATTTAGATGAGTCCCCGTACGAGGATAATGCATCATAGCTTTTTACTTAGTCATTTAGATGAGTCCCCGTACGAGGATAATGCATCATAGCTTTTTACTTAGTCATTTAGACGAGTCGCCACAGACACCCAATACTGCTTCGAGTATTGGTATACGAAGTAAGTCGATTTATTAACTACGCCAACGAAGTTGGACAGTGGTTATGTTTTCGCCTCCGTTTGTCTGTCTGTCTGTCTGTTTGTCTGTATACAAGTATCTTTACGCTATGAACCGAAATTTGATGGGCAGATACAACATGCGCCAAGGAAGAAGTGATGAACTTTATAAGGGGATCTGGACATTTTCATGAAATGTGGTGGGCATATCTCACAAAGTTAAGAACCTATTGTTACTAAAATTGGTGGACAGATAGGATATGCGCGAAGGAAAAAGTGATTCAATCGAGGAACCTGGAATCTAGATCTATAAGAAAATTTAGGCATATGATATTAATTTTATGATAAAGGATCCACCAGCGCGGGCAGAGGTATGAGCTTTAGCGAGTGTCACTCTAGTTGCATTTGCATTGTTTTGCTCTCATTAAAAAACATTTGTACGCATTACTGTATTACCCCTTCTCACACAAAAACTCACATATTCTACCCCCACCTCCCACACATACATAAAAAACCCATCCTCTCTCTCTCTCTCTCTCTCTCTCTCTCTCTCTCTCTCTCAACACGCACAATGAAACCCCCAACAAACAGTGAGCGTCCCGGTAAAGCGCAGTCATGCATACTCAAACACAAAAATCATGCAGTGGTGAGAGAGAGAGAGAGAGAGAGAGAGAGAGAGAGAGAGAGAGAGAGAGAGAGAGAGAGAGAGAGAGAGAGAGAGAGAGAGAGAGAGTTATTTTAGGTGTTGTTGTTTTTAATCCAACCGGTTAGGGCAGTTAAAGTGATATTGTGGTTATTAATTCTTGAACACCTAATAATATACATAAGTGTCATAGGTGTTTTTTAAACTAATCGGTTAGGGAAATGTGTTAGTTGTTTTTAATCCATCCGGTTAAGGCAGTCTTGTATATAAATTCTGGAACACCTGATAATATATACGTGTCATAGTTGTTTTTAATTTAACTGGTTAGGGCAGTTAAACTGAGATTGTGGTTTTGAATTCTTGAACACCTAATAATATACACGTGTTATTATAGTTGTTTTTAATTCAACCGTTTAGGGCAGTTAGGATAGCCTTGTTTAATTATACTTGAACACCTGATATATATTGTATATATAATATATATATATATATATATATATATATATATATATATATATATATATATATATATATATATATGTGTGTATGTGTGTGTGTGTCTGTGTCTGTGTGTGTTATAATCTAACCGGTTAAGGCAGTTATTACAGTCGTGTTTATACATTCTTGAACACCGCCTGATGATAGGTTTGGCTGTGATATGTTGACAAACTACGGAGTTGCCATTTGTACACTCTGATGCAATATTCTCTAGCCCACTCATAGAAATTCGTGGATCCCTGTGTTTTTGTGTATGCAATTATAACTTTGATTTTTGGATAGAACTTGCTTATCAATAAACAGTGCATATAGGCTAGTTTTGTATTTGATGTATGGAAAATTGCATTCACAAATTCGTTTCCGGAGATGTACTTCCAGAATTAGAGATAGGTGAACTCCACGAATATGTATGAGTGGGATAAAG
>CM064486.1:11601354-11658854 GCA_032716605.1 Paralithodes platypus | reverse complement strand
CCCATTAGTTTGGCGATTTTAACACCTTTCGCCCCATTTCGTTGTCAATTTTAAGACCTTTCGTGCCATTTAGGTGTCGATTATTTCCTGGTGAGCCTGCAATTTTAAGAGGAATCGGCCTTTGGCCGGGAAATTTTTCTACCGAAAAATGTACAAATTTATCTTGAAGGGGGGTCTAAGGGGTGTTTTTCTAAGCTTGATGGAGGTCTAGGGAGGAAACTAAACAAATAAATGAATTAATAGACCAAACAAACGGCCAGTCTCCCCTTAAGTCCTAGGATGAGGGAAAGACATATTGAGGGAGAGTTCCAGAGCTTACTTGTTGAGTAGAAGAAAGACTGGGGAAATCGGTCAACTCTTGGGTTAAAGAGTTAGTGGGAGGAGGTATAGGCTACACTGAGAAAGCTCTGAAGAAGGTTGATATTTTATAATTGTAGTAGCGGTAGAAGAGTGAAAGAGATGCAACATTGCGGCGTCTGGAGAGAGATTGTAACTGGGCACTCGCATCTAATACCTCGAACAGCACACTAGCTAAGCTTCTTTAACCCCTTCTGTACCGGCGACGTATTTGTTATTTTATTCTAGCTATATTTAAACGATTATGTACAGTCCCAGAAGGATTTTTGATAGTCGAAATGGTTAAGGGAGATACTTGAAAGCCTGTTAATTGCTGGAGGCCCTTTTTAAGCTGAATAAAATCGTCTACTATTGGCTAGAATTGATTTGAATAGACGTTGCCGGTACAGAAGGGGTTAAAGGGGGATGGTTCACTTTTTGGGCGATTTTTGCATGTATTCATTATTTTTCTAGTTTCCTCCTTAGACCTCTATCAAATTTAACAAAAACAAAATCCATTAGATCCCCCTTCTAGATTCATTTGTACATTTTTCGGTAGAAAAATTCTTCAAACATTACTGGCTCAGGGAAAAAAACGACATCTAAATTGCACGAAAGGTCTAAATATTTAAAAAATGGGGCGAAAGGTCTTAAAATCGACTAACTAATGGGGCAAAAATCTTAACATCTGATAACTAATGGGGCTAAACATGAGGGAGAAAGTGGTCCAGAAAACCGGCCCATCCCCCCTTAATTACGTTTCACCCTCTAGCAGCGATCTAGCTCCTACCCTACTAACCCCCTTGTTTCCCCTAACAAAAAAAAAAAAAAAAAAAAAAAACTTAACAATTCACCAATATACCAATACTTTTCATTTCACCATTCAATTACTTCGTCTACTCTATTATGTGCACGCGTGAATAGAATGTGTGTGTGTGTGTGTGTGTGTGTGTGTGTGTGTGTGTGTGTGTGTGTGTGTGTGTGTGTGTGTGTGTGTGTGTGTGTGTGTGTGTGTGTGTGTGTGTGTGTGTGTGTGTGTGTGTGTGTGTGCTCTGACTTAATAATAATCGTCGCACGCGCGTGTTAGTGTGAGGGACGAACAATATTGCGTGTGTGTTTACATCTGGTATGAGTGATGGCCGTCATTGCGTACATGTATATCTCTGCTTTGTGTGTGACGGGTGTATTGTTGTGTGTGTGTGTGTGTGTGTGTGTGTGTGTGTGTGTGTGTGTGTGTGTGTGTGTGTGTGTAATATTAGTGTGTGTGTGCGTGTGTGTGTGGGGGGGGGGGTATTAGGGTGTGTGCGTGTGTGTGTGATATTAGGGTGTGTGTGTGGTGTGTTTGATATTAGTGTGTTGGTGTGTGTGTGTGTGGTGTGTTTGATATTAGTGTGTGTGTGATATTAGGGTGTTGTTTTTTTGTTTGTTTTTTCTATGTGTATGAAGGATACAAAAGGCAAAGCTGCCAGTAACAAATACCCCACTCCCCCTCCCAGGTTGAAAGAGTGATAGAGCCAAAATCAAGGTACGTTAGAGGTATTGTAGGGTTAGTTAGAGGTATTATTTAGTAAGATGTATTTCTCAAGACATTTGTTTACCAAACATTTTACAAATGTATCTTGAAGAGGGGTCTTAGGGGTGTTTTTTAAAGATTGATGGAGGTCTAGGGAGAAAACTATACACTATTTAAAAAATCCAAACACTAAGCAAATAAATAAGCCCATCTCTTAATACATGCTCAATTTTTTTCGGCAAAATTTCTGGGATTTTCTTACAGTGGTATTGGAAGCTATACTGAAGAAAGATTAATCTAGGTGACTGAATTAATGTTAAAGTCTACATCATAAGCTGCCAGACCAGGTTTGATGATTAATGTGGAAGGGAAAGGCGCCCCTGTGATATCAGCTTCATTTGAGGAAAGTCTAAGGAATCTCTACACCACATTTTGGGACTAGTGTTAATAAATCCTTAGTAACGGCTTTACTTACAGTTTATTTACCCTTTGAAGATTATAACGTATTTTGACCGTTTATTCTGGAATCATTAGACGATTTCATACAACTTAGGAAGTGTTTGTGAGGATTATAATGGTAAGGACTATATCGATTAACCATCTGACTTCCAGATAACCTTTCTAATCTGAGTAAAATCGTATAATAATAGCCAGAAAACAACAAAATATATATTATTATAAAAATAATAACAAAATATATAAAATAACATTTACACTTGTTTATAGTATGATTACATTACCTACTTTAATGGATGTCTTGCCACCGTTGACAAATAATATAAAAATACTTACGTTAACCCGTAGGACAGGACGCTAGTTTCATCTTATTCTGACACCATTATATTCAGTTTTGGAATGTTCTCTAGTAATGAAAAGGGTAAAGCCTATCTCAATTAACCCTCTGACTTCAAATATTCCCTCCTAGGCTGAATATAATCCTCTAGTGAAAAGACAAAATAAAAATGAAGCAATGAGTTCTCAAAACTGAAGGGGTTAAGAATTAATAAAACACACACACACACACACACACACACTTTCGTACAAATTCCTTCATGCCTTACTCTTGACGCGAAAAAAAGTAATCAACAATTTAAAGACAAAGTTCATTAAAGGTGAGTAAAGAAGAGGTAAAGACAGATAGAGGATGTGTAAATCTCTCATTAAGAGCGATTAGATTGGCCCCTCAGACTTTCCAACTCCTTGTCTGAAAACAAACATGGGAATAAGTTGGTGCAAAGTCCGGAGACTCAAGCAGGCTTATTCTTAAGAACACGAAAGTGTAAATTCAGTTGCCGAAATAGATTACGATACCTTTTCTTTGATTCTATATAATTGGCTTGATGGTGTAATGGTCAAAGCGTGTAAGTTTTGTGTGTGGTGCCCTGGGTTCGAATCCCAGGAGGATAATTTGTGTGTTGTTTTTTTGTTTTGATTTCGCGAGACGCCGTAATTCGCGAGAAGGGGTGGCCATTAACATTAGGCGTTGGTTACGAATCGCTAGGTCAAGTTGCCTGGGCTTGACATCTACCAATAACATTTTGACAGTGCAGGCTCGATCTGCCGAACCTTTGATCAGCAGCCGACGCTCTACTGACTATGCCATGGCTTTCCTTAACTTCATCATTTTGTGTGTGTGTGTGTGTGTGTGTGTGTGTGTGTGTGTGTGTGTGTGTGTGTGTGTGTGTGTGTGTGTGTGGGAGTGGAGTGGGGGGGTATATAGAATTTGGTCACCTAAATTAATCTACAATATCTGTTAAGTACCACTACACAGCCTCACCAACTAGTAATCTATAATACACAGTTTAAAGTACATTGTACAAGTGTACATATTATATTCGGTAATTTATACAAATAATGAATTCATATCTAAATTAATCTTAATCCCAACTTATTTAGATTTTATATAAGAGATCGGTTACCATATTTTGAGCCGCATAAAATACCAATTACCAATAATTCACAAAAATTTAATCCAACCTAATTTAGCTTAGTCTACGCTAATTAAAAACACCTTCGGCAAAGCCCTTAATTAGCAACCCACCATGAACAAGGCAGTAAATTAACAAGCTCTATAAATATCTCCCAATCAATACGACTGCCTCATTGAATAAAACAAAAATCCCCACTTCATTAACTGGCGCACTCGAAATTGGGAAAAAAATACTAATGCTCTTTATTCCATTATATCCGGTAAATCTCACACTGATAATTACAACAGGACAGGGCAGCCAAGTTATTTTTTGTTCCTTTTTTTTTTTTTTTTTGCAACCATAATGAGGCGGAATGTACAGTTGCCCACATAAGTTCTGTTCCTCTCCGTGATCGTATACGTGGAAATATAATGTGCATGATTGAATTACGAGTGTAGTTTCGCATGCAGTGGTTAACTCATCTGATTAATAATAATAATCGTCTGGTTACTTATATAGCGCCCGTTCTCCTCCTTCGAGGATTCACAAGCGCTTGGCTTTCTTTAGTCTACCAGAGACCATTACCCATCCCCCTTGCTCATGGGGAGATGGTAACCGCCGGCTATATCCCAGAAAAACTTTTCAATCTGAGCGGGGATTGAACGCTAGACCTTCAAGATGGGATTCAGGCACGCTATCAACTGAGCCAGCCGGACGGCTGATTAGGCAACTGATATTTAAAAAAAACAAACACTGGCAATTCATTCATACTAATTTTACTTTCACACATAAGATCACGACGAGGAACAGACTTATGTGGGCCACTGCACAACCGCCGACACCCGTACCTGGTACACTTCTACATGCTAAACTTGAAGCAGTGAACATTAATTGAGGGAAAACACCGAGTCGATCATGTGTTTGAAGGGAAGCTTTCAAAATATCGTCAGCGTGTCAGAATTATTCGAGATAACGTGTACTACCTCTATCTATCGGCGATTGTACACTCTCGGACAATAAATGTGGCCCACTCATAGGATTTCGAGGACCCCCTATATTTTTTTTATAACAGTCTGAATTTATTTTGAATGGCACTTGCTTTTCAATAAATAGTATTAATAGTTTTGTAGTAGATGTATACAAAATTATACTCATAAATTGGTTTCCAGAGATATACTTCCATAATTAGAAATAGGTGAAGTGTACGACTACTTATGAGTGGGCTAGAGACTATGGCTTCCGAGTGTACAGCTACTGACAAATGTTCGAGAGCTCATTCAATTTTCTCTATGCAAATATATCCATTTTGATTGATGCTCAGATCAAATCAGCTATATACAGTATAAATATATACATAATATGTATTTATAAATATATCCCTTTCAGTACCGGTGACGCCTATTATATCATATTTCAGCTACATTTAGACGATTTTGTGAAGCTTAGGAAGGACATATGGTAGTAAAAAGGATTAATTGAGATAATCTGTAGCCTTTTAATGGGTAGAAGTCCTTCCTAAGCTGCATAAAATCGTCTAATAGTTACAAGAATATAATGAAAAGGACGGCACCGGTACGGAATGGGATATAACTAATTTGATTTGCATAACCATCTAAATGGATATATTTGCAATAACCCCTTCTGTACCAGCGACGTCTTTTGATTTCTTTTTTATTCTAGCTATATTTTTGCGATTTTGTGCAGCTTAAGAAGTATCTGTGGTAGTAAAAAGGGTTAATTAAGCTAGTTTGAAGCCTGTTACCAGCTGGAGGCCCTTCTTAAACTGAATAAAATTATCCAATGTTAGCTGAAATCAAATACAAAAAGACGTCACCGGTACAGAAAGGGTTAAGAAAATCGCAAGAGCTCACGAACATTTGACAGTAGCTGTACAGTCGCGCTAATAAGTGATGTCTCAGCACCAAGTATGTTTTGATCAATAATTGGTATCAGCAATATCTAAGCTTCATTTCTTCATATCGAGTGAAATATACAAACACGTTACTACACTTACCCACCATATTCAACATCTGACAGACATTAATACAGCACAGAGCAAGCCAAACATAATGACAGCTGGGACATGACTTATTAGCGCGACCGTACATACTCTCCCATCTCAGTTGCAGAAAATTATTGCGGCCCAGCGTAGTATTTTCCAAACATTAATATGATATAAAGTTTTTCAAATATTAATAGTGTTAACGGAGAAAAAAGTTTCAAAACATTAATAATTTTCCCGGGGCAACATTTTTAAAGCATTAATATTATAAGCGGGGGAAAGTTCCATTCATTTTAACATTATACTCTCGAATGAAGGTGTTGAACTGGTATTTTTAACTTATTACTCTGCGTATATTATATCATCTTCTGGCGGTAGCTGCAGAGAAACAAAGTGGTGAACGATTTCGAGTTTTGGTGTCGTTTGGGTCCTTTCAAAATGGAGGGTGAGCTTCCGAAACAAGCAACCTGGTAAGAATCAACATATTTGCTCATGTTCCTTCGTACTCCTTTGTACATCCTATAATTGATCTCTCGTATACAAAACCAACGAATACAAATATCAACAGACAAAATACAGCTAACGGGCCTGTTCGTTTTTCAATTAAATGAAAAATAATGCAAAGCCTATAGGTTCATGTCTAATTTGACTTGACTTATACAATAATGGAATGAACTTGGTGAGGGTATATATCTAGATAGAACCTTTATTGTTAACGATACTGTACGTGATAAAAACAAAAAATACTCAGAGAAGTAGGCTAGACATAATTCAAATAAACACCGTAAGAGGAGCAGCACTTTATTAACAATGTTTCGGATGTATCACTAGCCTGATGAAGTTATATGCGAAATGTTGTCAATAATGTGCTCCTCTTCATACTATTGTCCTATATATCGGTCTATATAAATATCAATGTATCTTTTTATGCATCAAATATGTAATATAATTTTATGTATTAGTATTTGTTCATATAATTTTCCCTCCTGGATTCGAATCCACGGACTGCCACATGTGTTTGTAAAATTTCATTAATCGATTTGGTTGTTGGAAGGAACATAATAATTGATATTGGTTCAGGGGTAATTTATCGAGAGGACTTCCCTAGTGGTTAAGGCCCCATTAATTGCTCTTTCCATTCACATATGCATAGCCTACGTGAGTTGCAGTTGGGATGTGTGTACATGCTTAGATTGATATGCAGGATTCGAAGTTGCATAATAAATCGTAGGCAGTGTCCACCATTCTTTAACTGTCTTCGTGGTGCGATGCATAAGGTGTTGATTTTCGGTGTGAGCATCCTGGATTCGAATCCACGGACTGCCACATGTGTTTGTAAATTTCATTAATCGATTTTAGGAGTATAGTTGGTTGTTGGAAGGAACATAATAAATGCCTGTAGCGAGCATTATTATTCCGTCCGTGGTGGTGGTGGTGGTGGTGGTGGTGGTGGTGGTGGGTGGGTGGGTGGGTTTGTGGTGGTGGCGGAGGGGGTGGGGGTTATAGTAATTAAGCGAACTAAATCCCTAAATGTTCAATGATTTTTTTTTTGCAGCCGTCTGAACAAAGCCATCCCCCCATTATATACTGCTGGGGACTGAGCTGATCACTTTGTGTTAATTTCTGTGGAGTGGGGGGCAAATTTATGTGGATTCCTGTTATGTGCCATGATTTGGATAATGATTGTTAAACTTGTGTGGCTTTTGTGTGTGCTTTTTATACACGGATTTGTTTATTTATGTACCGTATTAAGTTGGTGGGAATTTATGTGGACTCCTGTTATGTGTCATGATTTATGTGGACTCCTGTTATGTGTCATGATTTATGTGGACTCCTGTTATGTGTCATGATTTATGTGGACTCCTGTTATGTGTCATGATTTATGTGGACTCCTGTTATGTGTCATGATTTATGTGGACTCCTGTTATGTGTCATGATTTATGTGGACTCCTGTTATGTGTCATGATTTATGTGGACTCCTGTTATGTGTCATGATTTATGTGGACTCCTGTTATGTGTCATGATTTATGTGGACTCCTGTTATGTGTCATGATTTATGTGGACTCCTGTTATGTGTCATGATTTGGATGTCGATTCTAAAATAAAGTGTACTTCTATATACGAGTTGGCTTTTTATTATGCTATTGATTCTAAAATTATATGTACCCGATATTTCTATTATATAAACCTATTTCAAAAGATATTTCTAAATATAAATGTATACCGGTAGGTGATTTATAGAATTAATGTATAATTCCTATTGTTTTAATGCATGTGAAATATATGTGATGCCATTACATATATACTTAAGTGTCCTTCTGCTAAATATGTTATTAAATGTACTGCTCAATCGTTCAACAACCGACTTGATAAACATCTCGCTCTTAACCCCCAATTAACTGTGTTTTACAAATTAATAGCCTCCCAACATTTATTTAATCTTTCATCAACATTTACAAGGTATGTTTGATACAAGAAGCCTCGCAAGGATCAGTAGAACTGTTAGTGTTAGGCAGGTGACCAACCCCGAAAGGGGTTGAAATAGGGGAGCTATCCCCCCGCCAAAGGCGGCTTTCTAGGGCCTTTCCTAGCTGATGCTGAGAGGATTGGGTTCTAGTCATGTGGTGATGGGCTGGTCTATCAGAGTGAGAGCTGAGCAATCTCTGCCATACCCATAGCTTACTCTGACTGTTCTTTTAACTTATATATTTTCTAGATCTCAAGTGACGGCGTCTCTTCGTCTCTTCCGTGGATTGACCTCCCAATCTACCAAGATTGGAAGCCAAAACGTCACATTTTTTCCCTTGCCCCTCAACTTTCTCTTCATAATTGCTGAGGGGCACAGGGCCCTGGGTGGGGCTTTGGTTTCCCGGGCGTTTCCGCACCCTCCTCAGCTCCCCGCCATGGAGTGGCTTCGGTCACCCAGGCTTTATTGTGGTCGGCAGAGAGGGTTCTGTGGGGGCACTCGGTTATGGCCTTGGAATTGCTCGGGGCCTTGGGGCTGTTCGGCCAGGCAGCTTGGGGAACAACAACAACAACTGTTGGTGTTTGTTTTCCTTTGTAATACTTTAATATTCCCATCATTATCTACTAGTGTTCTTCGTCCTTTCAATTTACTTCACTCCTCCTACAATCTTTTATCCAATTATCTCCATTATTATTCCAATGTTCGTCCTTCTTCTCCATTCCTCTTCACCTTCTCTACAATTTCCCACAGGTTTCTTCTACTATCCTTCATTTCTCCACCCTGCTCTCAATTGTTTCCATCTTCATCTCAATTCTAATGCTTTCATCCTTCTTCATATTCATTATTATCTCCTGTTTCCAATGATTTTTTTTATATCCGTCTACTCTTCCTTACAATTTAATTCACTCCTCCTCGATCCCAATTTCATCATTATTCTTAATTGTCATAATTTTTCTCATTATTATTTTCACCATTTATCCGTTTCCCTCTTTCTCCCAATTGTCTTTGCTCCCACTCCAAATTTTCAGTCCACCTCCTCCTCCTTCTCGTACTGCCATGTTATCATTCGTCATATTTATTTCATTCTTTCTCTGTCCTCATCCAATTTTCTCCATTCCCACTCCAAATTTTCAGTCCTCCACCTCCTCGTACTGGCTTGTCACATTTTGTTTATGTTTTTCATTCTTTCTCAGTTCTTTCTTCATCTAATTTTCTCCATTCCTACTGCAAATGTTCAGTCCTCCTCCTCCTCCTCCACCTCCTACTCCTCCTCCTTCTCCACCTCCACCTCCTACTCCTCCTCCACCTCCTACTCCTCCTCCTTCTCCACCTCCACCACCACCACCTCCTCCTCCTCCTCCTCCTCGGACTGTGCCAGACTCCATAAATTACGTCCAAAATAAGGTCCACAAATTTCCCGGGACCGTCCAACGCGCACACGATTTTTAGCCGGAACAATCGCAGGTTGTAAGTGGCTCGTAAGTATTGGGCCTTGTAAGTAATGGGCGTCGTAAGTTGGTGGGTGGGAGGTATTGGGGACTGTAAGTGTTAGGGGGGGGGGGGGGGGAGCGTAAGTATTGGTCATCGTAAGTATTGGCCATCGTATGTTATTGGGATCGTATGTTATTGGGATCGTATGTTATTGGAATCGTATGTTATTGGAATCGTATGTTATTGGTATCGTATGTTATTGGAATCGGATGTTATTGGGATCGTAGGTATTGGTATCGTATGTTATTGGTATCGTATGTTATTGGGATCGTATGTTATTGGAATCGGATGTTATTGGGATCGTAGGTATTGGTATCGTATGTTATTGGTATCGTATGTTATTGGGATCGTATGTTATTGGGATCGTAGGTATTGGTATCGTATGTTATTGGTATCGTATGTTATTGGGATCGTATGTTATTGGGATCGTAGGTATTGGTATCGTATGTTATTGGTATCGTATGTTATTGGGATCGTATGTTATTGGGATCGTAGGTATTGGTATCGTATGTTATTGGTATCGTTGGAATCGGATGTTATTGGGATCGTAGGTATTGGTATCGTATGTTATTGGTATCGTATGTTATTGGGATCGTATGTTATTGGGATCGTAGGTATTGGTATCGTATGTTATTGGTATCGTATGTTATTGGGATCGTAAGTTTTGGTCTTCGTATGTTATTGGGATCATATGTTATTGGAATCGGATGTTATTGGGATCGTAGGTATTGGTATCGTATGTTATTGGTATCGTATGTTATTGGGATCGTATGTTATTGGGATCGTAGGTATTGGGATCGTATGTTATTGGGATCGTATGTTATTGGTATCGTATGGTATTGGGATCGTAAGTTTTGGTCTTCGTATGTTATTGGGATCATATGTTATTGGGATCGTATGTTATTGAAATCGTAAGTTTTGGTCATCTTATGTTATGGGGATCGTAAATTTCGGTCTCTGTATGTTATTGGGATCGTAAGTTTTGGTCTTCGTAAGTTATCGGGATCGTAAGTTTTGGGGATCGTATTTTGGGGGGATCGTAGGTTTTAGTCATCGTATGTTTTGGGGATCGTAGGTATTAGGTGACTGTTTGGTGTGGTAAGTATTGAAATTTGTAAGTAATGGTTGTCGTCAGTTTGTGGGAGAGAGTTATTGGGAACTTTAATGGTTGTTGAGTAATGGCCATCGTATGTTTGCGTAGATAAAAAGCGATTTTAAGGGGGGTCACCGGCTTTTTTTATCTTTCTCTCCTTTTCTCTCTTTCTCTGGCTTGTATCCATTTGGCCTCATTCAGCCAACTGTTTTAAGACGTTGGGAGTTACAGTAAGTAGTCGTAAGTAGTTGTAAGTAGTCGTAACCGTGAGTATTGGATATCATAGGTTATTGCAGTGATAAATAGGCTATTGGGATCTGTATGTAATGGGAACCGTAACTTATAGGGATTGTGGTATTGAACATTGGTCATTGCTGGGAGATATTAGTACGGTAGCTATTAACTACTTCTGTACCGGCGACGTCTTTTAAAAAAAAATCTAGCTATATTTAGACGATTTTGTGCAATTTAAGAAGGAATTATGTGGTATTAAAAATGGTTAAGTGAGACAGTTCGAAGCCTGTAAATTGCGGTCTCGTGTCAGCCACCCCTAGCAACGGGGTATGTGCCTGAGTATATACAGTACATACATACATACACAAGATAATGTTCTAGACATAGGATAATTTATACAGTTGCCGTATCTTGAATCATCTAACTTATGGATAGCATAGGTCAATATGCTGTCAATATAAACGAAAGTATCTTGTATCTAACCTACGTAGTCAATGTTGAAAACAATAAAAATAAATGGATGCTATTCATTTGTAAAAGCAGGTAATTGGGGGTTAAGAACAAGATGCTTATCAAGTCGGTTGTTGAACGATTGAGCAGTACATTCAATAACATTTCTAGTAGTCCATTCCACTGGAGTGAAGTTATTAGCTATGGTAAATTTGTGGACCTGATTTTGGGCGTAATTTGTGGAGTCTGGCAATGCGAGGAGGAGGAGGTGGACGACTTAAAGGAATGGAGGAAATTGGATGAAGGAAGAACTGAGAAGGAATTAAGTTAATAAGAAGAATGATACCGATAGATGATGAAATTGAGAGGTGTATGAAAGAGGAAAGTAAATTGGGAGAAGCGGAAGAAACTGAGAATGAAAGAAGAAATTGTAAGACGGGTGAAGAGCATAGTGTGTATATATATATATATATATATATATACTGTATAATTCCAATTACCACTTTTCGAACCTAATTCAAACTAAAAAAAATCGAACTTAATTCCAAAAACCTAGTTTTCGGCCTTTTCAAACTTACTGACGTTTACGTGGAAAGAAGTTCGAACACGTACCTGTTTCATACCATGCACTATCATATTGTACACGTACTTAATTCACCCTCCCATTTCTGGCCGATATCGATGCTTACGGATCCAACTTCCTTATAGCCTGAAACTCGTAAGCATACGACAGAAAAATTCAGTTAACCCCTTGAGGAGGATGACACATTTTAACATTTTATTCTGGCTATTATTAGATAATGTTATGCAGACAAGGAAGTGTATATGGAAGTCAGGGGTTTAAGTGAGATAATTTTTAAATGTTTAACTCCAACAAATCCTTCCTAAGCTGCATATAATCGCCTAATGCTAACCAGAATAAACTGTCGAAATGCATCATGATCCTCAAAGGGTTAACTCACACACAGGTCAGGTGAAGGTATTGAGGGATAATAAGCCTGTACAACTGCATTAGATTAGGGAGATTATAGACACCCATTGAGCAAAGCAATACCCATAGGAGGCCTCAAAAGCATGTGATAATGAGTTGCTGGAACTCCTGTTTCATTTGTCTAGCTTCCCTCACTGTTTCTGTTTGTGTCTCACCTACACGAGAGAAATCCAGCTAGCTCTCACAAACACCTCCTTTTCCTATCTATTTCACTACACTATACTACCACACCACTTTTCTTTCCAATACTGTTCACCAAAAATAAAATAAAAAAGGTTTAATTTGGCTCTCTCACTCTTTCCACTTTGGAAGAGACACTTGTTACAGGCAGCTTTACCTTTTGTCTCCTTCATACACATAGAAAAAAGAAAAATAAAAACTCGTACAGAACGGTATAATTATATCCTAGCCATTTTTGTATTATGATTCTTTCTTCTAATAGAGATCTCGTTTTAGACACCAAAGGCAAAGCACAGAATGCCCCCCCCCCCGGCCCCCTGGAAACAGACGACCCTCCTCCCCCTCCGAGGTTCTGTGAATGGTGGCGCTATATCTCGCACTAGAGGGGCCAAAAAATGTCTTAGTGGGAGAACATTTTATACAGCCCCCTCTGCCAAATAATTTTTAAACATTCCAGCCATTGTATCTCATAGGGGGGAGCTGTTGGTTGCTTGGTGGTGGTGGTGTTCAATTGTGCATGCACCTTCTCTCAAAGTTGGATGACTATATATAATGCAAATTTGTTGTTGTTGCAAGACGTCAAAAACCAATTTCTCCATCTGCCTACCCGTCACAATCTATCCATTATTCTTCAACAATACACGAATCCACCCCTCATCTTCTATCAATAGCCTTGGTGTCTCTTTTTCTTCTAACCTTTCCTGGAAAGACCAAATCACCACTCTTGCTTAAGCGGCTTCCCAGAGGTTGTGTGTGCTCAACTATCTCTGTGGGTTCTTTATCCCCGCACAGCTTCTTGCTCTGTACAGGGACGCAGATCCATGTATCTAGAAAGGGTAGAGTACAAAGAACCCGTCTGTTCAACTCACCTCCTCTTAGACTACTTAGGCTATTCCCTACAACCGTTTTCTAAACGCTGCGATGTTGCATCTATTTCACTCTTTTATCACTATTGCAACAATCAGTGTTCTTCAGAGCTCTCTCAGTGCATATCTCCTTCCTTAAGGCAAATGGGAGGCACCCACCTTTAAACACAATCCCACCCCTATTCTGTCCATCTCTTCACCTCAAGAATCATCAAATGTTCTGTCTTTCTTATAATCAACTCTGGAACTCTCTACTCAGTCAATCTTTCCTTCATCCTATGACTTGGACTGCTTTAAACTTCGTGTGTCCAGGCATTTTGACCCCAAAGTACTTTAAGTTTGTCTCTGTCACTCTTCTGGCTTTGGGGGAGACGCTTGTTACAGGCAGCGTGCTTTTTGTCTCCTGCATAGGCCACACACACACACACACACGCACGCACACGCACACACACACACACACGCATACACACACACACCTCTATTTGTACCAGCTAATTACAGATTAAAGTAGGAATACTGTATATAGGCCTATACCGGTACAACATTGATAATAACGATATAATTATTTAGCTTTATTCTGCAATCTAAAGTAAGTCTAGAATAATATAGCTACCCATTTGCAAATTAAAACACATTAGCTTTTCCCAATATATAAACTCATGCTTCTCTCGACGTATACAATTTTCGTAACAGCCTTTCCACATACATTATTTTGGGGTTGTATAAAATGTTGGTAATACGAGAAGGGGACCGCAATTCACTTTTATGGCAGGGACCCAAAATATTTACATACAATAAAATATCAGAGGGGGTCAAAATAAGGGGATGGGGGGGAGGAGTGTCTGGCCTCTTTACAGACTGCATTATATATTGTACTGTATGAAAATAATAATTACAAACAAAAATATAAACAGTATAATTATATACTGTATATATATATATATATATATATATATATACATATATATATTAATAGTAGAGAGAGAGAGAGAGAGAGAGAGAAGAGAGAGAGAGAGAGAAAGAGAGAGTAGAGAGAGAGGAGAGAGAGAGAGAGAGAGAGATGAGAGAGAGAGAGAGAAGAGAGAAGAGAGAGAGAGAGAGAGAGAGAGAGAGAGAGAGAGAGAGAGAGAGAGAGAGAGAGAGAGAAAGAGAGAGAGAGAGTACATACCAAAACAAAAAAATCGTGTTTCCCCAGATTCCTCTTCAAACTCAAAAAACGTCTCCGTAGACCCCTCTTAAAGCAAATAAAATAAAATATAAGTAAATAAATATATAAAAAAAATAACTGCCCTAAAGACCCTATATCAAACTAAATTTGTACATTTTCGGTACAAAAATATTCCGGCCAACAGGCCGATATTTCCAAAATTCCAGGATCGCTGTCATTCGTCAGATAAAAATAGACACCTGATTGGGGCGAAATGAATTATAATAACGAACTGTTGGATTGAATATTGGGGCGCAATGTCTTATAATTGGTAAACGAATCGGGGAAAAATAAGAGGGAGTTATACAAAGACGACCCCCGACTTTAATATAGTTAATGGTAGTATCCCTAAACCCCCTAAATAAACATAACCCCCCCCCCCACCCCCAAGCTAAAATATACACTTAGCCCAAACCCCCCTTCAAGGTAAATTAAACGCCTCCCAAGACCCCCGTTTAAGCTCAAATAAACGCCTCCCCAGATCCCCTTTAAGTTAAAATAAACGCCTCCCCAAACCCCCTTCAAGCTAAAATAAACGTCTCCCGAGACAGCTTTCAAGCTAAAATAAACGCCACCCCAATCCCCTTCAAGCTATAATAAACGCCTCCCCAGACCACCTTCAAGCTAAAATAAACGCCTCCCCAGACCCCCTTCAAGCTAAAATAAACGCCTCCCCAGACCCCTTCAAGCTAAAATAAACGTCTCCCAAGACACCCATTCAAGCTATAATAAACGCCTCCCCAAGATCCCCCTTCAAGCAAATACAAACGCCTTCCCAAAGCCCCCTTCAAGCTAAAATGTACACCTCCAAAACCCCCTTCAAGCTAAAAACGCTGTATCCAATGAACCCTCCTTTAAGCTATTATAAAAGCCTCCCCAGAACCCCCTTCAAACTAACATAAACACCTCCCCCAAACCCCCTTCAAGCTAACATAAACACCTCCCCAAACCTCCTTCAAGCTAACATAAACACCTCCCCAGAACCCCCTTCAAGTTAACATAAACACCGCCCCAGAACCCCCTTCAAGCTAAAATGCACGCCACCCCAGACTCCCCTTTAAGCTAAAACATAAGCTCTAACGAAACCCTTTCAAATTATATTTGTACATTTTTGGTAGGAAAATAAGAAAACCGAAGGGATAGAATCGACACCTGAATGGGGGAAATACTTTATAATAAAAAAACAAAACAAATGGAGCCAAACGTCTTACAATGGCCAAAACTAATGGGGCGAAACAGGAGATTACCCCCCCCCCCCACGGGATAGTTACAGTACAAACTATAGTCTATTCATCATAGGTCGGCCAGAGAGCTTACCAACTAACCTCGAGAACATTAACACGACGAGAGTAATCGACCTACTATATCTACCATTTGGGAAGAGTCAGCCACGGAGGAGGTGTGGAAATATACAGCCCATTTGCTCTAGCCCTTTTTGAGTTGCAGAGGTTAGGAGTCACGATTTCTGGCCTACCTGGAATGAACAGGGTGTAGTGGTATAGAGGGTCAAAATATATGGAGGGGCGTTTTCAGTGCTCTTTACATACATAGCCTATATTCCATGTAATTTACTGGTTGGACTTTATCATATTCTCCATCATAGCAAACGTTGCACACTCTCACTCTCACACACGCGCACACACTCTCACTCTTTCACACACTCACACTCTCTCTCTCTCTGTGTCGACAGTAATTAAATTGATACGTTTGAGAAAAGACTTGACAATCATCTGATCAATATTGGATTAATATGAATTAATCAGTGGGTATGTGTATTTTCCCTTTCAAACTAATTTTTGTCTATACTCTATAAAAACTTTCCTTGCGGGCATTTCTTGACCCATAAGGTTATATTTCATCCTATTTTCCGGTACCGGTACGGCTTTTTAACCGTAGGGTGGGGAGAGAGCTTTCTACTTTGCTGTCCCTTTCTTCTACTATAAACTGTCACTGTCAAGTAGTATTTAAGCCGGATCACCTGGTAGGGACCGCAAGGTCTGTGTAGTCTGCGTATCTGTGTAACTCTATGTAACTTTCTCTCTTTCTTCGTTTAATCTAATAAGAAATTCATCTAGCCTATTCATATTCAACCCTCCTCTCTATCTCTCTCTTCTTTTCGATAATTTGCATATCTAGCTTATATCTTTCTTGACGTAAATTTCTCCCTTCACAATAAATCATTTGTTATCTAAACTTTCTTATACTTGCATTTTGTTTTTGTCTCTCCTTCCTTCAATGTATTCCTTGCTCCCCCCCCCCCCCCCTCTCTCTCTCTCTCTCTCTCTCTCTCTCTCTCTCTCTCCGATCTTCTTCTCTCTCTCTCTCCTCTCTCTCTCGATCTCTCATCTCTCTCTCTCTCTTTCCTCTCTTCTCTCCTCTCTCCTCTCTTCTCTCCTCTCTCTCTCTCTCTCTCTCTCTCTCTCTCTCTCTCTCTCTCCCCCCTCTTACTATACTCTGCCATTATCCCTTTAGGCTGTATTCCCCTTTTCTTGACACATATCATATCATCATTGATCTCTCTCTTTATCCTTCTTGTTCCATTTGCTTCTACCTTTCTTCTTATGTTTACTTCTTTTGGAGTAGTATCCCATTTTATTTATTTCCATTTTCTTCTTCACCCCATTATCGTATCACTCATTCCTTTACTTTATCATCTTCGCTTCTTTTTCATCTCCCTTCTTCATACTTCTTTTGGAGTAGTATCCCATTTTCTGAATTTCCATTTTCTTTAACACTCCATTTGCTTATAATTTATTCCTATTTATCATTTTCCTTTCTTTTGTTTCTCCCTTTTTACATATATTCTTCTTTTGGAGTGCCATTTTCTACACCCCATTCTCTTGGGGTATCTATTATCCCTTTATTATCTTCCTTCCCTTTTCATCTCCCTTTCTTCATGCCTTCTTCTTTTGGAGACTTCTAATTGTTGCTGCATTTATCCTTTTCTTCTCTTCATATACTTCTTTACTCTTCTCTGGTGTATGTTTAATTTGTGTCTTTCTTTTCCTTTATCCTTATCTCTTTTTGTCTATTACTTGTCTATCCTGTTATATCTACTTCTTCCTCTGCAGCTTCTTTCTTCTCTTCCTCCTCTCAGTTCAGTTTAACATTCTATACATTAATTAATTCTCCACCAATAACTGTGTTTATTCTTCTATTCTTCACTTCTCTTATTTTGTTTAGTTTCTGTCTATTTTTCTCCACTGTTCTCTCCATTTCTTCTCTTCATTCCTCTCCCATCCCCTTCTCTCCTAAGCTTTGCTCTTCACTGCTCTCTTATGTCCTTTGTTTCTTTCCATTCTTTCATCTCCTTTTCTCCCCACTTCTCTTCTCTCTTCAGTCCTGTCCTCTCTCCTTCTCTTCTCTTATTTCATCCATTGTTTATTTTCCCTTCTAATTTCACCTTTGCTCTCCGTTTCTCTTCTCTGCTCTTCTTGTCTACACTTCCACTCTCACTTCCTTCCTCTCTTCTTCTCTTATATTATGTCCTGATGCTTTCGATTCCCTCCACTTCTCTTCATTCCTCTCCTTTCCTATTCTCTCCTTTATTTTCAACCCTCCTCTCTTCTTATCCTTCCGCTTCTCTTCATTTATCTCCTCTCCTCTCCTCTCATTCGTTAGGGCTCCCTTCTCTCCTCTCATTCATTCAGGTTCCCTTCTCTTCTCTCCTCCCATTCATTCGAGCTCCTTCTCTCCGACCATTCATTCAGGCTCCCTCCCCTCTCCTCTCCTCTCCTCTCATTCATTCAGGCTCCGTCCTCTCCTCTCTTTCATCTAGGCTCCCTCTTCTCCTATCATTCATTCAGGCTCCCTTCCCTTCTCTCCTTTATTTTATTTTATATCAAAGAAAGTCTTAACCCTACCCTCTTGTCAAAACCTCAAATTGTGAACGTCGACACATCTTTTGTGCTAATAAAGAATAATAAAGGTACAAAAATAATTGCATTAATAAACAGACCTCCAGCTCAATCAGTGCAAACTGACCGAGAAATTTATGAACAAATTGCAGATGTAAGTAACTCACAAGATACCGTATTTTTTGGCGACTTTAATTTACCTGTGACCAAGTGGGGCGATACTCTTACTTCACACTCCGGACATGACTTGTATACGAACTTGCAAGAGAGTTCGCTTTATCAATTTGTTCGAACACCGACCCGTGGTAATAACGTTCTTGGCATTGTACTTGCAACAAAAGAAGAATTAATAGAGAATTTGAATGTTGGTGATGAATTCAGTAACAGCGACCATCGTACGATAACTTTCAATTTAAACTTTACTAGTAACGAACCAAATAGTAGCATCGAAAAAGTCCCTAATTTCAAGAAAGCAAACTTTCATAAACTTAGAGCTATGTTTAAAGAAACTGACTGGAGCTTTTTAATTAACAATAACGACATAAATACATCTTGGAAGTTATTCGAAACCACTTACCTAAAAGCAGTGCAAGACTGCATACCATCAAAAATACGGCGTCCAGGCCATAATAATAAGCCCAAATGGTGGAATAAAGATATTTCAAACTGCCTGCTTGCTAAAAAAATTTGCTAATGATAGATTAAAATCCTCACAAAATGACGAAGAACGGGTGAAATTTGTAGAGCTACGACGCAAAGCCAAAAAGTTAATTAAGCAAAGTAAAAAGACCCTAGAGTTACATATTGCGAATCAAAGTAAAACAAACCCGAAAGAATTCTATAGTTATATCAGAAAGAAAAAAGTAGTTACTTCAACTGTTGGACCGTTAGTCGATGAAAATGGAGAATACACCAAAGACGAAGTACAAATGAGTAATGCCCTCAATACCTTCTTTGCATCAGTTTTTACAACAGAAGACCTCAGTGATATCCCTACACCATCGCCGATTCAGATTGATAATTCAGATGTTCTAAGCAATATCACCGTTACAGAGAGAGAAGTATTGAATTGTTTAGATAAACTCAAGGTAAATAAACCGCCTGGACCTGATACAATCTCGCCTAGAGTTCTAAAGGAAGCTAAGGATGAGCTCTCCAAACCACTGACATTACTATTCAATAAATCCTTGCAGTCTGGAACTATGCCTCATCAGTGGAAGATAGCCAACGTAACGTAACACCGATATTAAAAAAAGGCAGCAAATCCCTACCCAGTAACTATCGTCCAATTAGCTTAACCTCAGTTGTATGTAAAATGCTAGAAACGGTCATAAGAGACAGACTCGTAAATCACTTAGAGGAAAATAATATACTTAAAGATACTCCACACGGCTTTCGTAAAAAACGTTCCTGTTTAACAAACCTCTTAGACTTCTTCCACGATATCCTCAACCTCTACGATGAGAGTAAAGCTGTAGATATTATATACCTTGATTTTCAAAAGGCCTTTGACAAAGTTCCCCACAAACGTTTACTGCTAAAATTAAAAGCGCATGGAATACAAGACGGTGTGTTGAAATGGATAGAAAATTGGCTCAGCGACAGAAAGCAAAGAGTAGTCATAAACGGTAAGGCATCTAAATGGACCAATGTAAGTAGCGGGGTACCCCAGGGATCGGTACTAGGACCAATTCTCTTTCTAATTTACATCAACGACATAGATGAGGGTCTCACCTGTACAATCTCAAAATTTGCTGACGATACAAAAATTGCAAATAGCGTACTCTCAAAAGATCAAGTTGACGATATGCAACACAATCTAGATAAATTGTCATATTGGGCCCAAATTTGGCAAATGAGTTTCAATGCGGATAAATGTAAAGTACTACATATCGGATACCTAAATGAGAAAGCAAACTATTCGATGAATGGCACTCAGCTTAAGAATGTAAACAGAGAAACCGATCTGGGAGCAACAATATCGAGTAACCTAAAACCGAGTCAACAATGTTCAGAAGTTGTTAAGAAGGCAAACAAAATAATTGGCTTTATAGGCAGGTCATTTGAGCATAAATCCAAAGACGTTATCCTAACCCTTTACAATTCCTTAGTCCGCCCTCTTCTGGAATACTGCGTTCAATGCTGGTGCCCTTATTACCAAAAATACATAAACAAGCTAGAACGAGTTCAACGTAGAGTTACCAAAATGATACCTAGCCTAAAGAACAAACCATACGAAGAGCGTCTTAGAGAATTAAATCTATTTCCTTTAACCCAGCGCAGATTAAGAGGTGACTTAATTCAAGTGTTCAAAATCATCAAAGGCATCGACAATATGAACTGTAGTAAGTACTTCACTATCGACCAATCTAATTACACGCGGGGAAACGGTTGCAAAATTATTGGTAAATCTTTTAACTCACACGAATCTAAGAATTTCTTCTTCAATCGAGTTGTCAACTTGTGGAATGGGCTTCCCCGAGACGTTATAGACTGCAGAACCGTTGATTCATTTAAACTCCGCCTAGACGAATATCTCGCATCAAACCCGCGACTGACTGCGTTTGTAAATGAATAACTCTATTTTATCCTCCCCTCAGTTACTAACCCATATGTCCCCTACTAACTTCCTAGTCCTGCCACGGACATTAGTTCCAGGGCAGTAGTTCCCTTTCCAATGTTCCCTTACCCACTCTAAACCACTGTTTGGACACTTGATCCTCAGTGTTTTGGAGGACAAGCAGCCTAGAAGGGTCACTAGACCTATTGTTGCTTGACTTCCTGTGTACTCCTTTGTACTCCTTTGTACTTGTACTCCTCTCATGCATTCATTCGGACTCTCTCTTCTCATTCATTCATTCATTCGGGCTCTCTTCTCATTAATTCATTCGGGCTCCCTCCTCTCCTCTTCTCTCCTCTCATTCATTCAGACTCCTTTCCCTCCTCTCCTTCATTCCTCTCTACTCATTCCTTCAAGCTCCCTTCCCTCCTCTCCTCGCCTCTCGTATCCTCTTCTTATATGTGCTCTTCTCTCCTCTCCTTTCCTTCATTCGGGCTCCCCTCACTCTCCCTCTTGTACTTTATTACAAAACTGTCAGGAATGTATGAGACCACATTATTACTACTGAACGTCCCCGGCTCGCTCTCGCTCTCGCTCTCTCATCTCGTTCCTTCTTTCTTCCTCTTTCTTTCATGCTTTCTTTTTTTCTCCCCCCTCTCTCTCTCTCTCGTTCATCTATAGGTTTCTTCTCTCTCTCTCTCTCTCTCTCTCTCTCTCTCTCTCTCTCTCTCTCTCTCTCTCTCTCTCTCTCTCTCTCTCTCTCTCTCTCTCTCGTACACAATACCTAATAACTGAGTCGTGACCAGGCGATCAAAGTATTGGCAAAGTAGCGACCTCGATATTATTACACTTTCAGATTAATTTTTGGACAGTAAGAAGCGTTTTGTAATTTACAGAACTACATATCTGCAGTACAGTAAGCATAAAATATGTTACCAAATTTTAAATTAATGTGGAGCCCAAGTACTTTTATCTGTTACCGTACTTCCCATTTCTCAACTTACTCTTCCTCTATCCAAAACTCTCTACTCTCCTACTTTACTATAGCCACTTGACCTGATTAAAATATGTTTCCCAAATGTCAAGATATGTTTACCAAATTTCAATCTAGAATCTCAACAAATAAACTGTGGCTGAAATTACATAGGGTCGAATTGACTGAAGAACACTAACTTATGACGATCACAAATTTCGATTAGCCTGAATTTATTATAGGCAAACTTTCTTAAGATTTGATTCGATATTGTCATAATGCTTTAGAATTAACTGACCTGTATCATAGTGTGAAGTAGGATGAAGGATCTTACGATCTGTGGGCGAATGATTTTGTGACGAAGTGAATTGTACGCGAAATGACTTGCCAAAAAAATTATACTTGATGAAATGCTACCAAGTGTTTTTGCATGTAGCCTAGGTGGTAGTTGACTGTACATAATATATATACGGTATATATATATATATATATATATATATATATATATATATATATATATATATATATATATATATATATATATATATATATATATATATATTCTCTTTTAAACAGACGAGAATCAGAGAATCTATTACCTGGTTATACTAACACATATATATATATATATATATATATATATATATATATATATATATACGGTATATATATATATATATACTGTATACCGGTATATATAAATAGAGAGAGAGAGAGAGGGGGGGGTATGGATAGCTTAAGGGTAGGGGGCGTACTCCTAACTAGTGGAAGAAAAAGAGAGAGAGGGAGGGAGGCCCTCCCCCCCTCTCTCTCTCAAGGGGTAATCGTAGAGAAAAGGGAAGAGGGGGGTGGGAGGCACGGGTGGGTGGGGGGAGAGCCCTTCCTGTAATGTTCACTTTTATTGCCTACCATTACCATATCGGACAGGCCAAGGAGAGAGAGAGAGAGAGAGAGGAACGAGGGAGCAGAGATAATAGAAACTGAGATCAAGGAGAAAAGGAATAGATAGAAAATTACAATGACGAGGAAAAAACAAACAATAAATAATAATAGATACAAAAAACAAGTACATTCTTGCATTACCGGTACATTATTATTATAACTTTAAATGTTGTTTCTGTTCGGGTTCTGTCTCGAGTCGGCCACCCTCAGCTATGGGGTATGTGCCTGAGTACAGTAGGCCTATATACAATCGGCCTAGTGAGTGATGTCTCGGCACCAGGTATATTTTGATCCATAATTGGGATCAACAGTATCTAAAGTTGATGTATTCCTTGCGAGTGAGATATACAAACCTAGTCCTACAGTTACTCACCCTATTCAACATCTGACAGACATTAATACAGCACATAGAGAGCCAAACGTAATGGCAGCTGAGACATGACTTAATAGCGTGACCGTACATACATGCATACATTATTATTATTATTATTATTATTATTAGTAGTAGTAGTAGTAGTAGTAGTAGTAGTAGTAGTAGTAGTAGTATAAGCTTATAAATGGTACACAGATGGAACTGGGGGAGGGGTGTGGTGGAGAACTAGGATTCGAATAAAAATATTAATTGAATTTTTAATGCGATACAAATGCGTGAACTGGAAAAATGAAGCAGAATAATGGTGTAAAGGGGGGGAGAGAGAGAGAGAGAGAGAGAGAGAGAGAGAGAGAGAGAGAGAGAGAGAGAGAGAGAGAGAGAGAGAGAGAGAGATATATATAGATACACTGGCTACACAAACCTTACTATCCCAGCGAGGTGGTCAGGATTAAATTCTAGCAGGGATAGCAAGCCGATAGTAAGGGAAAGTGGAATTAAAGAATGGCAACGAAGAATTGAAGTATATAACCATTCAGGGGGTGGAAACTGCCCGGAAGGAATTTATAGAAGAGTTAGAAATGGAAAGGGCTTTTAAAAGGGGAGGCTGAACCTTACACCCCCAATTCACCCTGTATAAGAGATTTTGTTTCTGGCATTATACCATCTTAATACCAATGGAAATACTAAGACTCGCTGACAAAAAATCAGCTCTCTATGTGCGTGCGCGCGCGAGCTCAGAATTTCATTGCACTATATGAAAAATCAACTAGTCATTAAAAATCGTTCAAATTTCCCGTATTTTTTTTCTGGCGTATCCTACAAGCATCCCCTACAACTATATGATCTAGTTTTCCTAGCGGCTAGGGATGTCATATGGATGTTTATGCCCTCATACGATAGTTTCTATTGTTTGCAGAAGCCTTTTAGACAAACAACAACAACAAATTCGGCTGAGGGTAAAAAAAATCGTTGATTGGGGGTTGTGGGTTCGTTCGGGAGGGGTTATGGATGCGATATGTTTTTTTTTTTTTTTTGCCCTCCTATGCTATTCTCCTATGTTGACAGAAGCATTTTAGAAGAAGAAAACAAAAATTGAAATTTTGACTGAATTGGGGGTGTAAGGTTCTGCCTCCCCTTACTCAATATTTTCAGAATATTAAAACACACTATTAGTTGTCGTCTTATCCTCCGTTTTGTAAGTGAAAAGGGATCGAGTTCTCTAAATCTCTCGATGTATGGTTTATTTCTTAGTGATGGTAGTAATTTAGTTGTTCGGTGGTGGCAGGTGGTGATAATGGTGGCACTGGGGTGGTTCTTTTGTGGTGGTGGTGGTGTGGGACTGTGGGTGTGTGTGTGCGCGCGCGTGTGTGTGTGTGTGTGTGTGTGTGTGTGTGTGTGTGTGTGTGTGTGTGTGTGTGTGTGTGCGCGCGCGCGCGTGTGTGTGTGTCTGTGTGTTTGGTAAGTGATAAAACAGTACCGGTATTAGTTTCGTTTTTTGTTATGTTTTATTGTTTCTGTTCATGCTCCGAGTCAGCCACCCCCAGCTATGGAGTATGTGCCTGAGCATATACATACATACAATACCCATAATGCTTGACCGTGTGGTCTCTCATATGTCTAGGAATTTGGCTGTATATATCATGGCTGTACAAACGTTTATATACTGGAATTTGGCTGTATATATCATGACTGTACAAACGTTTATATACTGGAATTTGGCTGTATATATCATGACTGTACAAACGTTTATATACTGGAATTTGGCTGTATATATCATGACTGTACAAACGTTTATATACTGGAATTTGGCTGTATATATCATGACTGTACAAACGTTTATATACTGTAGAGTGTGTATCCACGATCATGGTCCGGTTTTACTACTTGGGGGGAAGAGGGTAGGGCAAAAATTTAATAAGGGGGGACGGGAGAGAGAAAAGGGGAAACAAAGAAAGAGGATATTGACCCTGGTGTAAGGGAAGAGTACTGGAAGGCACTCTCACTCACTCACTCACTCTCACTCTCACTCTCACTCTCTCTCTCTCTTAGTTAATAAGAACCGGTGATGGATGCTCAGGCGGGTAGATTAAGGGGAGGACACACACACACACACACACACACATACACACACACACACACACACACACACACACACACACAAGAAAGAAAGTGGGACACAGCGTATGTCCTATTGCTTAACTTACAAAACAATATATAATGATAACGATCCGCTCATGGCCGAGTGGTTACGGTGCCCAGCTCTCCCAAATATAACTGGGGTGAGTGGGTTCGAATCCTGGTCAGGATACCTCTCTCCCAACCTTACAAAACAATATCTAACATTTTATGAATTGATAACGAACACTTACCTCTGCTAGGATAAAAACTAATAAATAACCACTAACCCCTCTTTACCATCCCCTTATATACTGCATATAAAACTTTAAAGAAATAATCAAAACATTAAACTTAATCATATCTTGGCAAGTCTCTCACGCTAAGTTACTCATTAGAATCGTGTTTATAATCACACGTAATTAGCTATATATTGTCATTGTCGTTATTTATACACATTTATTAATTTTATCATGTCTACCCTATTCATATCTCTCTTTAACTCTTAACTCATATATCTCTTTAACTCTAACTCTGAACTCACTCTCTCTCTCTCTCTCTCTCTCTCAGTTAATAAGAACCGGTGATGGATGCTCAGGCGGGTAGATTAAGGGGACACACACACACACACACACACACACACACACACACACACACACACACACACACACACACACACACACACACACACACACACACACACAATCACACACACACACACACACACACAACCACTTATTTAACTATTTAATCATTTGGATGAAGAAATGTTAAGAAAACTGATAATGACTATGATAAGACCAAGATTAGAATATGCAGCAGTGATATGGTCACCACATTTGAAAAAACATATAAACAAATTAGAGAAAGTCCAAAGGATAGCAACGAAGATGATCCCAAGATTGAAGGAGTTGACATATGAGGAAAGACTTAAGACACTACAACTGCCTACCTTGAAAGAGAGAAGGGAACAAGGCGACTTAATAACGATGTTCAAGGGAGTAAAAAGTTTGGAACGAGTAGATAGGGAAGATCTATTCGTGAGGGATAATGGAAGGACATGAGGGCACGAGTTTAAGCTGAGGAAGGGCAGATGTCGTAAGGACACAAAGAAATTCAGCTTCCCATATAGGAGTATAGAGACTTGGAACAACTTGGAGGAGGAGGTGGTGAGAGCGAGGAACATTAACATGTTCAAATCTAGGTTGGATAAAAGTAAATATGGAAATAGGGCAACATAAGTTATGATATGTTAGTCCAAAATACTGGGAACTGGGAATATCCATTACGATACTTGTCTAAGTAAAATGGATTGATTATAAAGTAACTAAGACAGGACAACACGAGCGCTGCTCAATTCCTGTAAACTACAAATAGGTAAATACAAATAGGTAAATACACACACACACACACACACACACACACACACACACACACACACACACACACACACATTCAAGAAAGAAAGAGACAGAGCGTATGTCCTATTCCTTAACTTACAAAACATCTCTATCATTTTATGAATTGATAACGAACAATTACCTCTGCTAGGATAACAACTAATATATAACCACTAACCCCTCTTTACCATCCCCTTATATAGAACTTTACAGAAATAATCAAAGCATTAAACTGAATCATATCTTAGCAAGTCTCTCACGCTAAGTTACTCATCAGAATCGTGCATATAATCACACATAATTAGCTATATTTTCATTGTCGTTATTTATACACCTTTATTAATTTTATTATATCTACCCTATTCATATCTCTCTTTAACTCTTAACTCATATATCTCATATATCATATCTCTCTCTCTCTCTCTCTCTCTCTCTCTCTCTCTCTCTCTCTCTCTCTCTCTCTCTTCTATAATGTCCCCCTGGAGTCATGTTAACACTCAGCGCTGGAGACTCACTCATCTACATTTTAATCTCACTTTATTTTGATAGTATACCTTGTCCCCATTTTCTATATTCTCTGTTTATCCCCCCAGACGAAGTTTACGGATATTATGTGATCGTCGCTGTCTGTCTGTCTGTGTCTCTGTTTGTCTATTTCTTTCTGTTTGTATGTATCGGACTGTGTGTGTGTGTGTGTGTGTGTGTGTGTGTGTGTGTGTGTGTGTGTGTGTGTGTGTGTGTGTGTGTGTGTGTGTGTGTGTGTGTGTGTGTGTGTGTGTGTGTGTGTATATGTCAGCAGGATACATACATAAATCATCATCCCTCTATTTCTCCCAAACACCTCAATTATCACCTTAACTCGTCTTTCTTTAAACATACATTCCTGGACTAGCATTATGATGCAGCAGTTTCTCCTCCTCGGTTTCCCTTGTTGGCTATAATTAGACGAGTTTATGCAGATTTGGAAGGGTACCGGTATATGGAAAGCAGATGGATGATTGAGATGTTCTTTAGCCTCATTTTTTCGCCAGATCCTTCCTGAGCTGTATAAAATCGTCTCCTAATAGCCAGAATAAATTGGCAAAATGCGTCATAATTTTCAAAGGATTAAGCATTAATATTCATCAGTCACATTGTATTGTATTCCTTTACAAACAATGTCAGTCATAAATGTTATCTTTTCTTTACAAATTAAACAGTTTACTTTATATATCCATGTATTACAATCATGTACCATACCGGAATATCGTTGTTTGAGTATTGACACCCAAAGAGTTTTCAATCTTTCCTTCCGCCTCCTACACAGTAAATAATTCTTCTCATACGTACATTCCTATCGCTACTGACTTAGGTTCATGTATCTTCCAAACACACGAAGTATAACCTAGGAAACATTGTGTCTATTATAATACGTAGATGAAAGTGTCTAAAAAAAAAATGATGTTCGTCAAATCCCTCATAATCATCCCCCCCCCCCCCCCCCCCAACCCCCCCCACCCCCCCCACACCCCCACCCCCCCCCCCCCCCCCCCCCCACTCCCCCCCCCCCCCCCCCCCCCCCCCCCCCCCCCCCCCCCCCCCCACCCCCCCCCCCCCCCACCCCCCCCCCCCCCCACCGGTATACATCCCTACATCACAGGCCTCTATAAATCCGGATTGAGTCTTGGGATTTAAGGGATTTTGAACTTTTCTTTCCCTATACATTCCTTAAGGGAGCCCACCTCGCTTTTTTTTCTCTTTCTCTCCCTCTTTCTTTGGCTTGTATCCATTCGGCCCCATTCAGTTTTAAGACGTTTACCCCCATCCAGGTGTCAATATTTTCCTGGCGAGCGGTAGCGAGACAGCATATATATATTTTTGTTTTGACAGCAAGCTAAATTTGTACATTTTTCGATAGAAAAATGTCACCGGCGAAGCCGGATTTCTCCATACAATGCCGGCTCGCTATCGCTCGCCAGGAAGAAATCGACACCTGGATGGGGATAAACGTCTTAAAACAGTTGGCTGAATGGGGTCGAATGGATACAAACCAGGGAAAGAGAGAAAAGAAGATAAAGATTAAAAAAAGCCGGTGACCCCCCCTTAATAACTCTCCTCTCGACCACCTCGCCTTAACTCTCTTTCCTCTATCGGGTACTTCTTCACTGACAAGTTATGCAAGACGTTACTTATTAACTCTGTGACGATTAGGACGCGTTTTGACAGTTTATTCTGGCTATCAGTAGACGAGTTTAGTCAGTTTAGGAAGGCATTGTGGGAGTCAGAGGGATGATTGAGATAGTGTTTACCCCTTTGACTGCTAGAGATCCTACCAAAACTGAATAAAATTGCCTATTGATAGCCAAAATATACTGTCAAAACGCGCCCTGATCCTCAAGGGGTTAAATAACAAATACATATAAGTTCTCTAAAGTAAGTACGGCATATCCTTGGCCAAAACCCTCATCATCGTCACCCCTACACAAATCCCTTCATCACAGGCCGCCATAAATCCGGATTGAGTCATGGGATTTAAGAGATTCCAAACTTGCCCTTCCCTATACATTACATTATTACTCTCACAGACACCACCTGGCCCCAATTATCTTCAACATATAAATGTCTTCACACGTAGAGCAAGGAAGAAGGCATAGAAGACGAAGATTAAAAATACAATAGAAGGTAAAAGTCTCTCCCATAGAAAGTACCCGGTTTATCAAAAATCCCATCATCGCCACTCTTTGTACAGATCCCTTCAACACAGGCCGCTATAAATTCGGATTGGGTCATAGGATTTAAGGGGGGGGGGGTTCTGATCTCCCTTCTTCCTCATGTTTAGACGCATTAGTTTTCAGATATTAAGGTATCCGGCCCAATAGTTTGGCGATTTTAAGACCTTTCACCCCATTTATTTGTCAATATTTGGACCTTTCTTGCCATTTAGGGGTCGATTTCTTCCTGGCGAGCGAAAGCGAGCCTGTAAGTTTAGAAGACATTTACGGGGACATTTTTCTACCGAAAAATATACAAATTTATATGGAAGGGGTGTATAAGGGGTGTTTTTCTGTTAAGCTTTATGAAAGTCTAACGAGGAAACTAAGAACATAAATAAATACATAAATACTGTATATATATATAAAAAAAATACAAAAAAAAAAAAAAATCCCCCTTTAAAGAGAATCATAACTTTCCTTTCCCTCCATTACAATATGACAGGACTCGCATTTATACCACCTCACTATGACATACCTCCATACGTAGAAGAAGGTACCGTAGATCAAATGTAGATCAAACCCCATAAAGGGTAATAATGTTCTCTAAAGTAAGCACCCCCTCCGTCAAATCCCTTATCATCGCCACCCTTGTATAAATCCCTTATCATCGCCACCCTTGTATAAATCCCTTATCATCGCCACCCTTGTATAAATCCCTTATCATCGCCACCCTTGTATAAATCCCTTATCATCGCCACCCTTGTATAAATCCCTTATCATCGCCACCCTTGTATAAATCCCTTATCATCGCCACCCTTGTATAAATCCCTTATCATCGCCACCCTTGTATAAATCCCTTCATCAAAAGCCTCTGTAAATCTGGATTGAGCTATGGGATTTACGATATTAAAAATGGCCCCTTCCCTACATTACATTATAATTGTCATTCAAACAATCTCGCAAGGATTCTCTGTCCTTGCTTTGTTTATGTCTCCACAAACATCATATGCAGGAAGGTTTATATACATGTAGACTAAGAATATACAAGAAATAAGCTCCTCACGCAAGTGGGTATATCCGTCATTTAATCCCTCATCATCGCCAGCCCGGTATAAATTCCTTCATCAAAAGCCTCTATAAAGCCGAATTGAGTCATGGGATTAAAGGGGGGTCACCGGTTTTTGTTTTTATCTTTCTCTCCTTTTCTCTCTTTCCCTGGCTTGTATCCATTCGGCCCTATTCAGCCAACTGTTTTAAGACGTTTATCCCCATTCAGGTGTCGATTTTTTCCTGGCGAGCGATAGCGAGCCATCATTGTATGGAGAAATCCGGCTTCGCCGGAACATTTTTCTATCGAAAAATTTACAAATTTAGCTTGCTGTCAAAACAAAAATATATATACTGTATATGCCGGCTCGCTACAATGCTGGCTCGCTATCGCTCGCCAGGAAGAAATCGACACCTGGATGGGGATAAACGTCTTAAACAGTTGGATGAATGGGGCCAAATGGATACAAGCCAGAAAAAGAGAGAAAAGGCAAGAAAGATAAAACAAAATAGGTGATCCCCCTTAAAATAGTACTTCAGAGGCTATCAAACCTTCTGGATTTATTTAGCCAGCACACTAAGTCAAGAATAGCGTCAGAATTGGAGCCCCTTTACGATAACTCCAGTCCCTTGCTCACTACAATTAGTTAGTTAAAATAGGCCTTCAGAGGCTATCAACCCTTCTGAATTATTAAGCCAGCACACTGCAAGTCAAGTATAGCATCAGATCTAGAGCTTCTTTTTTGATAACTCCAGTCCCTTGCTCACTACAATTAGTTAGTTAAAATAGTACTTCAGAGGCTATCAAACCTTCTGGATTTATTTAGCCAGCACACTAAGTCAAGAATAGCGTCAGAATTGGAGCCCCTTTACGATAACTCCAGTCCCTTGCTCACTACAATTAGTTAGTTAAAATAGGCCTTCAGAGGCTATCAACCCTTCTGAATTATTAAGCCAGCACACTGCAAGTCAAGTATAGCATCAGATCTAGAGCTTCTTTTTTGATAACTCCAGTCCCTTGCTCACTACAATTAGTTAGTTAAAATAGGACTTCAGAGGCTATCAACCCTTCTAGATTATTAAGCCAGCACACTGCAAGTCAAGAATAGCATCAAATCTAGAGCCTCTTTTTGATAACTCCAGTCCCTTGCTCACTACAATTAGTTAGTTAAATTAGGCCTTCAGAGGCTATCAACCCTTCTAGATTATTAAGCCAGAATGGAGTCAGAACTGGAGCCCCTTTTCGATAACTTCAGTCCCTTGCTCACTACCAGACCAGACCAGACCAGAGTTGTTGTTGTTCCCCAAGCTGCCAGACCAGAGTAAAGTAGGACAGAAGAGTAATTGGACAGAGGAAGAACAAGCTGAGAAAGGACAAGTAAAGTAGAAGACGAATATATATGCTTCCTTTATGACTTAACTAACTGCATTCACGAAGGTATATATCACAGTGACTAAATAAACGGAAGAAATAAGCTCTTTAACGGGCGGTAGTTGCTGTTTCTCCCATATGATTAGTCCCATTAGGCTTGAGATTTTAAGACGTTCGTTCCATTATTTTGGCGATTTGAAGACCTTTCACCCCTTTCCTTTGTCAATATAAAGGCTTTTCGCCATCTAGGGGTCGATTTTTTTCTGGCGAGCGATAGAGAGCTTCTAATTCTAGGAGGAATCGGCCTTCGGCCGGGAAATGTTTCTACCAAAAAATGTACAAATTTTATCAAGAGGGTGTTTGTTTAAGTTTTATGAAGGTCTAGCGAGGTTACTATAAAATAAGTACCGTATATAAATAAATAAATAAATAGACCAAAACAATATCCCCTTAAGGTAAATACGGTATAGGCCTATCCTACATATAAAATCCCTCATCATCGCCACCCCTCACATAAATCCCTCATCATCGCCACCCCTCACATAAATCCCTCATCATCGCCACCCCTCACATAAATCCCTCATCATCGCCACCCCTCACATAAATCCCTCATCATCGCCACCCCTCACATAAATCCCTCATCACCGCCACCCCTCACATAAATCCCTCATCATCGCCACCCCTCACATAAATCCCTCATCACCACCACCCCTCACATAAATCCCTCATCATCGCCACCCCTCACATAAATCCCTCATCATCGCCACCCCTCACATAAATCCCTCATCATCGCCACCCCTCACATAAATCCCTCATCATCGCCACCCCTCACATAAATCCCTCATCATCACCACCCCTCACATAAATCCCTCATCATCGCCACCCCTCATCATCGCCACCCCTCACATAAATCCCTCATCATCGCCACCCCTCACATAAATCCCTCATCATCGCCACCCCTCACATAAATCCCTCATCATCGCCACCCCTCACATAAATCCCTCATCATCGCCACCCCTCACATAAATCCCTCATCATCGCCACCCCTCACATAAATCCCTCATCATCACCACCCCTCACATAAATCCCTCATCATCGCCACCCCTCACATAAATCCCTCATCATCGCCACCTCTCACATAAATCCCTCATCATCGCCACCCCTCACATAAATCCCTCATCATCGCCACCCCTCACATAAATCCCTCATTATCGCCACCCCTCACATAAATCCCTCATCATCACCACCCCTCACATAAATCCTTCATCATCGCCACCCCACATAAATCCCTCATCATCGCCACCCCTCACATAGATCCCTGATCATCACCACCCCTCACATAAATCCCTCATCATCGCCACCCCTCACATAAATCCCTCATCACCACCCTTCACATAAATCCCTCATCATCGCCACCCCTCACATAAATCTCTCATCACCACCACCCCTCACATAAATCCCTCATCATCGCCACCCCTCATCATCACCACCCCTCACATAAATCCCTCATCATCGCCACCCCTCACATAAATCCCTCATCATCGCCACCCCTCACATAAATCCCTCATCACCACCCCTCACATAAATCCCTCATCACCACCACCCCTCACATAAATCCCTCATCACCACCACCCCTCACATAAATCCCTCATCATCGCCACCCCTCACATAAATCCCTCATCATCACCACCCCTCACATAAATCCCTCATCATCGCCACCCCTCACCATCACCACCCCTCACATAAATCCCTCATCATCGCCACCCCTCACCATCACCACCCCTCACATAAATCCCTCATCATCGCCACCCCTCACATAAATCTCTCATCATCACCACCCCTCACATAAATCCCTCATCATCGCCACCCCTCACATAAATCCCTCATCATCGCCACCCCTCACATAAATCCCTCATCGCCACCCCTCACATAAATCCCTCATCATCGCCACCCCTCACATAAATCCCTCATCATCGCCACCCCTCACATAAATCCCTCATCATCGCCACCCCTCACATAAATCCCTCATCATCGCCACCCCTCACATAAATCCCTCATCATCGCCACCCCTCACATAAATCTCTCATCATCGCCACCCCTCACATAAATCCCTCATCATCGCCACCCCTCACATAAATCCCTCATCATCGCCACCCCTCACATAAATCCCTCATCATCGCCACCCCTCACATAAATCCCTCATCATCGCCACCCCTCACATAAATCCCTCATCATCGCCACCCCTCACATAAATCCCTCATCATCGCCACCCCTCACATAAATCCCTCATCATCGCCACCCCTCACATAAATCCCTCATCATCACCACCCCTCACATAAATCCCTCATCATCGCCACCCCTCACATAAATCCCTCATCATCGCCACCCCTCACATAAATCCCTCATCACCACCCCTCACATAAATCCCTCATCATCGCCACCCCTCACATAAATCCCTCATCATCGCCACCCCTCACATAAATCCCTCATCACCGCCACTCCTCACATAAATCCCTCATCATCGCCACCCCTCACATAAATCCCTCATCATCGCCACCCCTCACCATCACCACCCCTCACATAAATCCCTCATCATCGCCACCCCTCACCATCACCACCCCTCACATAAATCCCTCATCATCGCCACCCCTCACATAAATCCCTCATCATCGCCACCCCTCATATAAATCTCTCCAACCCAGGCCTCAATAAAGCCGGATATGACCACGGGATTTAAGGGCAAGTATTAGTTTTATCTGAACCCCCTTCTTTATTATGTTTAGCCCCATTAATTTTTAAAATGTTAAGTCTTTCGGCCATTTCTTTGTCAATAATAAGACCTTTCGTGACATTTAGGTGTCGTTTTCTTTTTCCTGACAAGCGATAGTGAGCCTGTAATTTAGGATAAACCGGCCTTCAGCCAGGACATTCTTCTACCGAAAATTGTACAAATTTATCTCGAAGAGGGGTCTTTAGGGTGTGTTGTTGTGTTTTTTTTTAAGTTTGATAGAGGTCTAGGGAGGAAACTGAAACAAATATATATACCGGTAATAATAAGAAATATATGAATAAAATAGCGCCCCCTTAAGAGATTCGACAGTTGTCCTTCCCTACCTTTCATTATACAGTGTTCTCAATGATACCACCTCGCTACAACTTTCCTCTCCGTATGTTTTCATCAGTGACCGAAAACATTAGGTACGTACTGTATATGAACCCCGGCGCCAATAGGAACACCCCTCTCCCCTTACAAAAATATATAAATACCGGTATATAAATAAATAAATAATAAATAAGTAAAACAAATAATTAATACATACTGTATACTGTATATGAAAAAAATAGTAATACATAAAAAATATAGTAATAAAATAAATATAATTACAGTATTAATTAACTAAAATTAAAAATATAATATATATATATAAATAGTAACTATAAGATAAAGACAACAAATAAACTAATAAAAAAAAGTATATACAAAATATATACTGTATATATAAATACAAATGAGTACCGGTATATCACACCCCTAATACTTCTCACCCTTGTATGTATCACTTGATCACAATCCTGTATACGACTCCGAGTTGAGTAGGTAATGGCACTCAAGAGATTCAAAACGTTCCTTCCTCTCTCTCTCTCTCTCTCTCTCTCTCTCTCTCTCTCTCTCTCTCTCTCTCTCTCTCTCTCTCTCTTACAATCATTTATTAATCTCCTTTAGGTCATACCTCCTCGATGTGACTATTCTTCCACTTCTTTACTGACAACATCCATCAAGTAGCTATATGCAACATGGCATCTATCTCATACCAATTAGCATATTAAAGTTTATCACTATACAACAAATATATACATATAATAAATTAATGAAATATATGAAATAAAATAATATACTGTATATACCCGGTATATATATATATATATATATATATATATATATATATATATATATACATATATATATATATATATATATATATATATATATATATATATATCTATATATATATATATATATATAATTATATATACACACACACACAGTATACATACCGGTACATAAAGAGTATGGTATATACCTACTCATCAAATCCCTCCCAATTACCATCCCTGTATACGATATCCCCTGATCACAATTCCCAAACCTTTATAACTCCGGGTTGAGTAATGGCACACAGGGGGACTCAAACACACTTACCCACCCCCCTACATTACATTAATCTTCTCATTAATATCACCTCGCTAGGACTTTCCTCCTCATTTTTGTTTTCTACCGTAATAAATACAGAGGTTAATAACATACCTTGCAGCCTAAGGCGAAGATTTTGTATAATTGTTCCATTTATGTGTATGAAGAAGACAAAAAGCAAAACTGCCTTCAATAAGTGTCTTTCCCAAAGTTGAAAGACCATTTTAAAAGTGTAATTTTTGGTGTATTGGAAAGTAGTGTGGTGCGCTTGTTTAGTGTAATGAAATTAATAGGAGGAGGAGATGGTTGTGAGAGCTAGCTAGATTACTCTCTGTGTAGGTGAGACACAAACAAACAGTGAGGGGAGCCAGACAAATGAAACAGGAATTCCAGCAACTCCTTATCACATGCCTATGAGGCCTCCCCTGGGTATTGCCCTGCTCAATTGGTGTCTACAATCTCCCTAGTCAAAAACCATGTACATCACCATTTAAATTTTTTCCCTCTCGATTAATGTTCTTCTTTCATTCATTCATTCATTCATTCATTCATTCATTCACTCGTCCGTTCGTTCGTTGGTACAGTATTCAAAACATGGATTCTCACAAACAGATATATCATAAAAGTAATCCCTAGAGAAATACTGTTCGCCAAATCCTAATCATAGTCACTCTTGTACAGTACGTGTCCCATGATCACAATCCTGGATAACTCCGGGTTGAGTAATGGCCCTCCTGAGACTTGGTAACTTCCCCTACTTCCCCTCCCCCTAGATTACGTCACCATTCTCATTTATTCCCTCACGTAACTCTTATGTATTTCTTCACTACAGTATGTTCAAGGGGAGGTGTGGTGGAATGGTCTTGCCACTGACCTGGTAATCCAATGGGCCCAGGTTCAAATCCCGATATATCAATGGGAAGATATTATTGGGATGGAATTTGTGCTGTACCTAATATCAATGCATTACCACAAAACCCACCGAAACGCCCAAAAAATACCCTCATTGTTCCCTGATTAATAGCACTGTATGAATATTCTCATATTCAAAATATGCTACAGGGGGGCAATGCCTAGTGAGTTAATTGCTCAATAGGTGGCGTTCTGAGAGTGAGGGCCCGAGTCTAGGTGGTCAGACAGTGAAGCACGAAGGCGAGTGAGCTTCAGAGATGGGGCTACTTCGAGCCGTGAATAGGGTTTTCGCATGCCTCCACTCCCATAGAATGTAACAAGACCTCACAGGGCTCACTGTGTTTCCCGGGTTAGTAGGAGTGTGCAGAGCTCTTCAAAGGCCTATGCCCGAGAGGGAGTAGTTGGGATAATAGAAAGAAAAAAAAAAAAAAAAGGCATAGTCGTTTGAGTGAATTTTAACTGCACATGGTCCCGTAATTTAACGTAAGTTGTGGGTATGGTGCTCCATGATATGCAAGTAATGTACCCAAACAAGAGTGTACGATAGTGAAGTAGGACAGAAAGGGAGAGGCGGTAGACCCAGAGAGAGGATTGTGTGAAGCGATGGAGAATAAGAAGTAAAGAAGTATATGCGTTAAAAGCGGAGTTTGGATGGGATGGAGCGGGGCGGTCGACTCTGACTGGGGACAGGAGGGGCAAAGGGGGGCGGCGACTCATTCGTGTCTGACACAACCCGTTTTGGTGGAGGTCATGACTGTCTGGCGAATAGATAGATAGATACACTGGGTAGCACGGAAAGGACTGCTGTTCTGTCCCCCTTTCTGCTTTGGGCCCTAATTTCCGCGGCTCGAGTGTATACGCCTTTTATGAATGCTGGTATTTCATCATGGCAACAAACCTAAATCAATGTCCAATTCACTTTTACGCCCCTCCTCAGCCCCCCGCCCCCCCCCCCCCAATAAACCAGCAAGAATATATGAAACAATGGTTATTGAAAGAGGAAAGG
Source organism: Paralithodes platypus (assembly GCA_032716605.1). Lineage (NCBI taxonomy): Eukaryota > Metazoa > Arthropoda > Malacostraca > Decapoda > Lithodidae > Paralithodes > Paralithodes platypus. The sequence continues at coordinate 11,620,672 of CM064486.1, read as the reverse complement.
AAAATACAAGCCCCCCATTTATTTTAATTTTAATTGTTTAAAAATTTGTAATAAGGTTTTTCGGTAGAAAAATGAGGTACCGGGGTGCGCCGAAGGCCGGCGTGGTTCGCTGTCTAAAATTTCAGGCTCGCTGTCCGCTCGCCTAGGAAAATAATCCGACAGCCTAGTGGGGCACGAAAGGTGCTCTTTAGAATTGGAAAATGTGACAAGTGGGGCTGGAAGAAGGTGGTTGCAAAGGATAAGTGCTCGGAAAGAATCGCCAAACTAATGGGCGCAAAAGCGCGTCTTATAATCTCAAAACAAATGTGCCTTAAACAACACACGATGGAGGGAAAGGGGGACCAGAAAAGATTACCGGCATATCCCCTTAATCTCAACAGTCCATCAGGCCTCACCCTTATTTACCATTCGTATTTCCTGCTCACAAATAAATATTACTGTCCTTCTAGGTATAGTCCCGTGTTTATACTCAGATCCCAAACTCGCCTTGACACATGCATGAAGTATAATATACTGTTTCCCTTGTCCATTGCGTACTTTACTACGGGGATTATGGGTTATTGCAGGCGCGTGCCCGTTTAAGGCTAAACTCTGTCCCAAGCTCTGCTGTTGAATAGTTTTTTTTCTTTTTTTTGTTTTTTTTTTATGGCCTGGGTGGGTGTGATAGAAGGGGAGCTGGGGGATTGGGAAAAGAAGGGTTGCTGTGATGGATTGGAAAGTGGCGGTCCGGTGAAGGAAGGGGGGTTTTGTGTAGAGGGGGACAGCTGAGGAGGATTGGAAGCAGGGGGGCTTAGGGATCCTTGGAGAGGGGGGGGGGGGGGGCTGGTGATGATTATTAAGGGAGGGCTAGGGGATTGGAAAAGGGGGGTTGGCTGGGGGGTGAATTATGAAGGGGCAATGCTGGGGGGAATGTATAAGGGGTGCTGGGGAAGTTATAAGGGAAAATTGAAAAGGGAGGCTGGTGAAGTCAGAGACAGGGGTTGGCGAGGGGTATTAGGGCTGGGGTGGGGGGGGGGGGGGGGTGGGGGGTGTGGGGGGGGGGGGGGGGGGGTGGGGGGGGGGGGGGGGGGGGGGGGGGGGGGGGGGGGGGGGGGGGGTGGGGGGGGGGGGGGGGGGGGGGGGGGGGGGGGGGGGGTGGGGGAGGGGGGGGGGGGGAGGGGGGTGGGGGGGGGCGGGGGGGGGGGGGGGGGGGGGCGGGGTGGGGGGGGGGGGGGGGACGGAATATCAAAGGACGCACAGCGGATTACCTCTAACAGGGGTCTCTTTTAGGCATCAAAATTCGCTTTTAATATTTGGTGTTTTATAATGCCGAGCTTGTAAAAATGTGTCTTTCCCGTGGAGTGAGCTATCTAGTTCAAGGGCGGTCTTGGGGGTTTGTGGGTATTGAGGTGTTTTAAGTTTACAGGGAGAGGAGCGGTTTTTTGTATTGTTTTGGGCGGTATTTGTTGGGTTTTAGCGGTTTTGGGTATTTTAGTTGATTTACTTCTTAGGGTATTGAGGCAGGTTTTTGGTTGTAGATTTAGTGAGTTTTTTTATAGGTTTGTAGCGGTTTTGTATTGTGGTTTTAAAGCGGGTTGTTGTTATTTGGTTTTACTAAGCGTTTTTTGTATTATAGTTTTAGCGTATTTTTTTCATTAGGGGTTATAGAACGCTTTATTGTTGGGTTTTTAGTGGTTTAATTAATTTTTTTTTATCTTGCATTGTTGGGAGTTTCTTTTGGTTTATTGGTGGGGAGTAGTTTCTTTGGTCCCTTATCGGTTTGTTGGGGTCCGGAAGAGGTTCTGTTTACAAACCGTTTGTATTTAGTTTTTTATAGGAGCCAGTATTTTTTAATATTATTATTAATAGTTTATAATTTTGTTTTATCTGGCTTGTTGGGAGTTTTTTGGGGTTGGTGGGGCTCGGAGTGGGAAGGGATGGGCGTGAAGTGGCGTAAGGTTTTTTAATGGGCTGATGTGTGTAGAGTCGGGGGGGGAGGGGGGGAGGGGGGAAGGGTGGATGGAAAGTGGGCTGGTGTCTGTGCAATTGGGAGTGGAGGGAAACGGAGTATGGAATGATTGGAATGGGTGTTGGTGGACCTATGGGGGGAGGGGCGGATGTGGATGATTGAGTGGGGTAGGGGTGGAGTTGTCGGCTCGTGTGGTGTTGGAGTGGGAGGGGAAAGGATGGATGGCATGGGTTTGGAGTGGGGGGGGAGGAGGGACGAGGGGGGCGATGTGTGTGGAGTGGAGGGGGGAAAGGAGGTATGGCATCGGTTTGGACGTGGGTGGGGCGGATGGGGATGGGAGGGGGGCTTATTTTGTGTGGAGGGGGGGGGACAGGAGAGTGGCGATGGTTTGGAGGGGGTGGGAGGGATGGAGTGGGAGGGGCTGGATGGTGGTGTGTGGAGTGGGAGGGATAAGTAGTGGAGGGCTTGGTCAGTTGGGTTTGTGGAGGTGGGGGGGGAGTGGAAGTGGATGGGAGGGAGAGCTGACTTGTGTGTGGGGAGTGGGAGGTGAAAGGACGGATGGAGTGGGAATGGGTTTGTTGGGGAGTGGAGGGTGGGAAGGATGGATGGATTTTTTGTTTTTTTTTTTTTTTGTTTTGTTCTATGTGAAAGGTTGATGGGAGGCACAAGGCAGAACGATCTGCCCGTAGTAGTCGAGTGACTCCCCCAATAGGGTTGAAAGAGGTGACAGAGGGCCAAAATCAAGGTACGGTTTTGGTGGAAGCCCAAAAGTGGCTCCTGGACAGCACGGGACCGTGTGCAGAGCAATATTTAGAGTAAGTCATAGGCGCAACAGAGCGGGGAAAGAGTACGCGGCTGATTCTCGGAGGCACCCCACCGAGGCCGTTCCCCACGCCCGACCGCCGCCGCCAGTGTCACCGGCAGGATCTACACGACTGTTGAATAGAAGAAGACCTGAGGAGTAACGTGTTCACTCTACTGTGGGGGTTGGAGAGGAGGTCCTCTGGCACAGCGAGTAGGGGGGTGGGATTTGGTGATTGCAAGACGGGTATGCACGTGCTCTAGCGTAAAGCTAGGTCGGTTACACGGTGATTAGTTAGTTAAGTAGCGAGGAGATTGGCAACGGGAGCATTGCGGGCGACAGAGAGAGGAGATTGCAGGACGGGAGGGTGTGTGATGGGGTGGACGGCCCCCGAGGTTGATGATACGTAAAAAGGCCTTGTCCTATTTCCATTTTGTCTAGGGAGAGGTGGAGCAGTGTGGAGAGGAACCTATCCAGCCTACACCATGCCCCGTGAAACGAATACTCAATACAAGGACGGCACTAATGCACCCTGTACAGTTGCAAGAAAGCATAGTGCAGGGGTTTAAGAGAAACCCCCTAAGGCGGGGTGTTGAGCACTAGGGCCACCCAGCGTTCTGGGAGGCTTGCGCTTAGCAAGACAATGAGGTAATAATTGGTCCTGAAGGTCCCAACTGGACAGCAAGAAAGGAAAGAATAGACACCAAGAATATTGAGGAGAAGATGAAAGATTTGATGTTTGTGTGGTAATTGGTTGAAGAATAAGGGATAGGTTCCGCAGTGAGCTGTTCCTGACCTTGGTAGGTTAATAGATGGAGGAGAAATGTGGGTTTTGGAAGCATTAAAGGTAAACAAGGTTAATCCCCCCTCTTCCCGCTCCTCTTGCCCCCAATTGGAGATAGTAAGTTAGGATCAGAATTTTTAAGCGTTCTGTGGGCTTTTCATTCCGTTTGTCATGTGACAGACGAATTGCTGGGGCTTGGGCGTTGTCTGAAAAACTAATGAGAAGGTACCGTATTAGTGTTTATAAGGTTAGGCTGGTCGTCGTGACGTATGAATGGATGGGGAGTTGATGGGTAAAAAGCCAGGAGGTTGAGAAGGATCATGGTTATATTATAAAATTAGAAAGAGTAATAGGAGGATTAGAACAGTGAAAGCCCCGAGGGAACACACCTGAGTTTAAACTATACGAGTGAGGGGAAGGAAGTGAGCAGATGGCCGTCAACAAAAAGAAAACCTCCAGCTATGGAACGGTCCGGAGAGGGAAATTAGAGACAAAAAGGCACCATGATGGAGGGTATAGAAAACCGAAGGAGGGTAGTTTTATAGACATTAAAGATTTGTGCCAGGACTGTATCCGAAAGGGCTGTTCGATATGTCCTAGTGCAATAGAAAGAAAAAGTCTCACCGAAGTCCCGAAAGTTAGGATGACCAAGAGGTAGTTATGATATGAAAGAAGACTCACCAGTAGAGCGACCCTTAAGGAAGCCATACTGACAAGAGTCTGATCGAGCAGAATTATGAGAAGAGAAATGCTTAAGGAAAATTTGGAAGTAAGAATAGTTTCAAAAAAAACTTTTAGAAATACAGCAGAGAGGAGAGCAATTGGACGATAGTTTGGAGGGTTGAGAGCGGTCACCCTTTCGTATAGGGACAGGTTGAAAATGAGAGGTGTTAGTGTGGAGTGGGCTGATGTGTGTGGAGTGACGGAGAAAGGCTGGCTTGGCAGGTTGGGTTGAATGAGGGGAGGGTTAGCGTAGGGGGAGTGGGCTGATGTGTTGTGGAGTGGAGGGGGGGGGGAAAAAAAGGCTGGATGGAGGTGGGTTTTGTGCTGTTTTAACTGAGAGTCCTATTACAACTCGGTACATCCACGGTCTGCCAAAAAAACAGGGAAGGAGGGATTTACAGGTACATAGATACAACTAGACACCGCGCCACAGAACCATACTGTCCCAAATGAGGTGGCCACCAGGGACGGCAAATTCTAGTAGATTCGGATGAAACACTATTTGCAGAACTCCACATAAATGACAAAAAAAAAAAAGCCTCTGAGTCTAGTACCTTTCAGAGAGTGGAGTCGGGTGCGAGTTGTAAGTACGTGCTATTGAAACTGTTGCCTAAGGATGTGGTAAGTAACTCGTATGAATGAGGAGAGAAGAGGAACGAGGGAAACAGAGGGAAAGAGAGGGGAATTAGACCCACAGATCAAACTGACCCGCGCCGACGAGGTGACTTTAGCGATCCAAACGAGTGTGGTGGCGCCGGGATTGTATGTTCTAGTAGAGAGATAGTTAGACAAACCTGCATATTAAAAATAAAGGGTGGTGAAGAAGAGGATATAGGCGACGAGAGGAGAAGTGAGGAAGAGAGGAATTACATTTGAGTTAGAAGGATAAGGATTTGCAGGCGAGATGAGCGAGAGAGATACATTAAGGAGTACAAAGGAAAGTACACTCGAAGGGACGTACAAAGGGAAATCTGAAAATCAATCACAACAGGTCTAGTGACGCCTTCTAGTGTTGCTTTTTCTCCAAAACACTGAGGATCGAAGGTGGTTGCTTTTATTTCCAAAGCGCAGTGGGTTTAGAGTGGGTTAACGGGAACATTGGTGGAAGGGAGAAACTAACTGACTGGCCCTGCCACTAACGGTGGAAGGAACTAGGAAGTTAGTAGGGGACCATATGGGTTTAGTTAAAACATGGAGTGGGAGGATAAAGTTATTCATGGGGGGATGTTACAACACGGCAGGGGTCAGCTGGAAGGGGAGGTCGCGGGGTGTTGAGTTGCGAGAAATTTGTCGTAGGGGGCGGGAATTTAAATGAAATCCACGGTGTCCTGTGGGGAGTCAAGTCTATAACGTCCTCGGGGAAGCCCATTCGCAAAAGTTGACAACGGGGCGAGTTGAGAAGTTTTGGAAGAAGAAAGACAAATTCTTAGATTCGTTGTCGAGTTGTAAAAAAAGATTGTACCACTAAAATTTTGCAAACCGTTTCTCCCTGCAGGTAGGTAATTAGATTGAGGTGGTCGAGTCTAGTGATAGTTACTTACTGACAGTTCATTCATTGTCGATGCCTTTGATTGATTGTTGAACACATTTGAATTAGGTCCCACGCCTCTTAATCTGCGCTGGAGTAGTCAAAGGAAAGGAAAATAGATTTTAATGTTCTCTTAAGGGACGCTCTTTCTTGATGGTTTGTTCTTTAGGCTTAGGTGGGATCCATTTTGGTTAACGTATACGTTGAACTCGTTTCTAGGGCATGGTTTATATCTTTTTGGATTAATAAGGGCCCCAGGATGTTTTTGTATTTATTTGAACGCAGTATTTCCAGAAGAGGGCGTCTAAGGAATTGTAAAGGAGGGTTAGGTATAACTTCTTTGGATTTATGCTCAATAGATGACCTGCCTATAAACGCCAATATATTTTTGTTTGCGCTTCTTAACAACTTCTGAAACATGTTGACTCGGTTTTAGGTTACACTCGATATTGTTCCTCCCAAGATCAGTTTTCTCTGTTTACATTACACATTCTTAAAGCTGAGGTGCCATTCAATTCGTAATAGTTTGCTTTCTCATATTTAGGGTATCCGACATGTAGTAAAACTTTAACATTTATCCGCATATGAAGACCTCATTTGCCAAATTTTGGGCCCAACCATGACACTGGAATTTACTCTGAATTATCTAGATTGTGTGTGTCAAGTATCGTCAACTTGTTCTTTTTGAGAGTACTGCTATGTTGCAAGTTTTTTGTATCCGTCAGCAAATTTTGAGAGTTGGTCCAGGTGGGGGGGGGGGGGGGAGGGGTGGGGGGGGTGGTGAGGGGGAGGGGGGTAGACACCCCTCATGGCTGATGTGTCGTTGATAGGTGTGTAGAATTAGAAAGAGACTTTGGTTCCTAGGTACCGATCCCGTGGGTGGTTACCGCCGCCGCTAACTTACATTGGTGGTCCATAGAAAAAGGAGGGGGATTAGATGCCTTAGCAACCGTGTTGAATTGACTACCCTTTGCTTGTTCCTGTTGCTGAGAGAACCAATTTTCTATCCATTTCAACACACCGTCCTTGTAATTCCCATGCGCTTGTTAGTTTTAGCAGTAAAACCGGTTTTGTGGGGAACGTTATGTCAAAGGCCTTTTGAAAATCAAGGTATAATAATATCTACAGCTTTACTCCTCAATCGTAAGAGGTTGAGGATATCGTGGAAGAAGTCCATAAGAGGTTTGTGAAACGAGGAACGATTTTTTTTTTTTTGATTTTCCGAATAGCCAGTGTTGAGTACTTTAAGTCTGTTATTTTCCTCTTAAGTGATTTACCGGTTGGGAGTCCTGTCTCGTATATGGAACCGTTTCTTCTAGCATTTTACATACAACTGAGAGGGTGTTAAGCTTAAAATTGGACGATAGGTTACAGGGTAGAGGTATTTGCTAAGGCCTTTTTTGAATATCCGTGTTAAGGGTTGGCTAGCTTCACACTGATCAGGCATAGTTTCCCAGACTGCAAGGATTTATTGAATAGTAATGTCAGTGGTTTGGGAGAGCTCATTTCTTAGCTTCCTTTAGGAACTCTAGGCTAGATTGTACTTATGGTCCGTGGCGTTTTATATTTTACCTTGAGTTTATCTAAAACAAGTACAATACTTAACTTCTCGCCCTCTCGTAACGGTGATAGTTGCTTAGAAACATCTGAAATTATCAATCTTGAATCGGTGTCGCTTGGTTTGTAAGGGATATCACGGTGAGGTCTGTCTGTTTGTAGAAAAAACTGAATTGCAAAGAAGGTATTGAGGGCATTACCTCATTTGTATGCTGACTTCGGTCTTTGGTGTAATTCTCCATTTTGCATTCTCGACTAACGGGTCCCCAACAGTTGAAGTAAACTACTTTTTTTTTACTTTTTTTTTCTCCCTTATGAATATAACTATAGAATTCTTCTTTCGGGTTTTGTTTTATACTGTTTTATTCGCAATATGTAACTCCTAAAGGTCTTTTTTACTTTTAAATCTTTGCTTAATTAAACCTTTTTTTTGGCTTTGCGTCGTAGCTATACAAATTTCATCACGTCACATAACAGACAGACCTCTACTTCGTTCTTCGGTTCATTTTGGGAGGATTTTTAAGTTCTATCATTAGCCAAATTTTTTAGCAAGCCAGGCAGTTTTGAAATATCTTTTATTCCAAACCTTATTTTGTTGGGGCTTATTATTATGGGCCTGGAAGGCCGAGTACGGATTTTTTTTTGATTCGATGGGTAATGCAGTCTTGCACTGGCTTTTAGGTAAGTGGTTGTCGGAATTAACTTCCAAGATGTATTTATGTGTCCGTTATTGTTGTAATTAAAAAGCCTCCAGTCCAGTTTCTTATTAAAACAATAGCTCGTAGTTTATGGAAGTTTTTGCTTTCCTTTCCCTTGAAATTAGGGACTTTTGTTCGATGCTACTATTTGTGTTTCGTTACTAGTAAAACTTTAAAGTGAAAGTTATCGTACGATGGTCGCTGTTACTGAATTGCATCACCAACAATAATCAAAAATTCTCTATCCACATTCTTCTTCTTTGTTGCAAGTACAGAATGTCAAGAACGTTATTACCACGGGTCGGCATATCGAACAACATTGATTTAAAGTGAACTCTCTTGCCAGTTCGTTATTAGCAAGTTCTCATGGGTCCTGGAGTTGGGACGTAAGAGTAATCCGCCCCACCCACTTGGTCACAGGGTAATAATTAAAGGTCGCCAAAATTACTGGTATCTTGGTGAGGTTACTTACAACCTTACATCTGCAATTTTGTTCGTAAATTTCGTTTTCTCGGTCAGAGTTTGCACTGATTGAAGCTGGAGGTCTGTTTATATTATGCAAGTATTCATTTTTGTACTTTTTATTATTCTTTAATTAGCACAAAACGATGTGTCGACGTTCACGAATTTTGAGGTTTTGACACGAGTGGTCGGGTTAAGGACATTCTTTCTTTGATATACAATAAAACCGCCACCGTCCATTTTATTTATTTCCTTATTATTCGGCTGCTGTTCGTCAAAACCTTAACATTAATCCGCACGGCGGGGGAAAGTGAATACTCTAGCTAAAAATCCTCTATCTTGTGTATTGAGAATCCAAGAATTCTGTTATGCCAAATCACAGTCATAATTTTTCTGTAAACACTAGTTCCCTCTAAATCTGAAAATTATATTTGCGTTTTATGCTACGAGCGTTTGGGCCATAGAAAACATTCAAAGTCTTGGATTTGGGATTCAAGGAAGAACGGTCTTTTATATTCAAATTATTGGTTTCTGGTCGGATCTACATTTAGACATTTACAATTCTGGCTGTCCTCGGTCCTGGGTCGGTTCGGTTAGTCGCCTGACGGTTTTGAATTTGGGTCGTGTTGGTGGAGCTTTATCCAAATTCGGCGGTTCTTGGCACGGATTAGTATTTAATGAATTTCCTTTGTAGATTGGCCGTCCTCGCTGTCTTCGGGCCTCATTCCTGGTTGTCCTGTGCTGAGTCGATTTCTTCTCCGAAAATCCTTCACCGCAATCGTTGAGGAAGACGCCCAAAACGCGTCAAACGAATTGATAGAAAGGATAGCACAAAATAGCGAGAGAGATGGAATGAATAAATAAATTGATGAATGCATGATTGCATGATATGAAATAATAGAGGATCCCCTGCAGCGATATGCTCGTGTATTACCCGCACCAACCACACACACACACACACACACACCACACCATAAACAGTACACTTAAAATACAAGCATTGCACATAGAAACAAAACAGTACTCACACACACACACACACACACACACACACCCTCAACAGATAAAACAGGTACACTTAGAATACAATCAGTACACAGAGAAGCAAAACACTACTCACACACACCACCTTATAACAGTACACTAACTAATACAAGCATTACACAGAGGAACAAAACAGTACACACACCACACACCATATATCACCTTTCATAGAGGGCAGTGTATGTGTGAACCCTCCTGCCTCGTCCAAGCACATGTGTATTCATACACACAACCAAATATAGGCACGTACTGGGTTCCCCTCCCCCCCCCCTCCCTCCCTTTTCTCTCTCTTTCTCTCTCTCTCTGTCTACATACACACATACACACTCCAATGCACTCCGCAACATACAAATTTGCTCTACTCTCTCATAAAAGCCAACCGCCTATACGCACAAACACTCACATACCGTCCCTTGCATTATTTATTTGCAGTCCTCTTTTTATTTAGCCCAAAAACACATGAATGAAATTAAACATCAAATGAGAGAGAGAGAGAGAGAGGGAGAGAGAGAGAGGTGAGAGAGAAGAGACAGAGGGTGAGGAGAGACGAGAAGGAGGAAGAGAGAGCGAGGGCGGTTGGGGGGGGGGGGGGGGGCGGGGTGGGGGGGGTATATTACTGTACGATGAGGTAGTGGAAAGAAAAATTTAAACAAGACAAGAAAAAGTAGAGAAACGTATGTAACAGAGAGAGGGAGCGAGAGATGAGCGCGTGAAAAGAGCAGATAAAATAAAAAACAAAAAGGGAGAAGGTAGAGATAGAAGACAGACTAGGAAAAAGGGTGTAAGTCGACAGAGAGAAGGGGAGGGAAGAAGGAAAACTGAAGAGAGGAGGGAAACAGAGCAGCGGCACAACACCACACACACACACATACCCCCACCCACACACACCACACAGAACACACACACACACACACCACACACCACACACACAAGAACACACACACAAAACAACACACACACCCAAACACACAACACACTACACACCCACACACACACGGCCCGACATTGGAAAGTCGTTATGTATTCTGCCATCAGTAAAATTTCGTTTGAGGTCTGAGTTAGAGCTAGGAGAGGGCCACGCTAACCTTCTTGCGGATGATTTCTCCACCAACTAAACCGTAGATGGAAATAAATCAAGATGTCCCTGTACCTTAATTTTAATTCGCCTGTCGGAAAGTCCCTCACTTAAAGATCCCACACCAGACATGTCAAAACAATTTTGCAGAATCTCTCAGTAGATAAGGCTCCTGGTCCAGATGAAATTCCTCCAATAGTACCCCTAAAAAATTGACCTTCGGTGCTCGCTCCTGTATTGGCAAAAAAATTGCCGTCTATTGATTACTCATACCTCATTGCTTCCCAGTACCCTGGAACGAAGCAAACATTCATCCAGATTCCTAAAACATGGTGCCTATTCAGATCCATCAAACTACAGATCCAATAGATAAACTTTACTCTTGGTAAAGGCTTTGAAAATTATATTAAATAATCACATAATTAAGCATCTTGAGAATAATAAATTAATCCGTGATAGGCAATAGGTGTTTTAGACGATGTCGATCAACTGCAGACATTCTTTGCCTTTCTTAAGCATTCAAATCAACCAAGCTAAAGACCAACATGGTGAAACACAAGCAATAGCACTGGATATATCAAAGGCATTTGATAGAGGTCTGGCATCAAATCCTTATTGTCGAAGATGTCCCACTACGGCCTGGCATCCCCTTAGTTCCCACATAATTTCTTCTTATCTTCATAACAGAAAAAATATGTGTAATGGTAGATGGCCTTTATTCTCAATTTCACTAAATACAGGCTGGTGTTCCGCAGGGATCAGTTTTGGCCCCAAATCTGTTCCCATTCATATCAATGATCTCATATCTACCACTCATAAATCCAATACATTCCTCCGCAGATGACTCAACACTCCACAGTTCCTACACAATTTTACCAATTCTTTCACCAAACCCGATCTTATAAATTCAAAAATTAAACATCTGCAATTTCTCTGAACCAGGACCTTATATAATTGAAATGGATGGGGGGACACAAAGAATCTAGTTTCCTTTAATGCACCGACAATCAAGTACATGTCAATTTTATAACAGACAGAATCTCACGGACTCCCATTGATTTTTTAAATGATGTAAAGATTCACACTTCCCTAGTATGACATGTCTTGCGGTGTTTTGTAACATTTAAGTACTAACCTTGTGATGTGACACATTTGTTAGAAGCATTGCTAAGAATGCCTCTTACAAAAACTGGGACCATGTACAGAAGTTCGAGAAATTCTTCACTGCACGAGCAGTTGGCCGTAATCGTAATATATAAAAGTCATGTGCGTTATCAGAGGGATTACTGTTCACCTCTGTGGAGTGGAAGGGAGGTGGTTGCCATGAGGCAGTTGGACAAAATTAAAAAATAAAGATCTTAGATTAATTAATAACCCTGCAAATCACAACAGGACCTTCCTACATTATCCATACGAAGAAAAGTTGCATCCCTTGCATTATTACACAGATATTTCACAGCAATTGTTCCGAGAAACTTGCTTCAATTGTGCCGCCTCTCCCATCTTTCCCGTAGAACTAGGGCAGCTGAGAGCGCCCTATGCATTTACACTTTCTCCTCCACAATGCGAAAACGTCTGCTTATCAAAAATTCATTTCGCTAGAACTCCTACTCTTTGGAATTCACTTGCCTCGCATTGCTTTTCCACAAACTTACAATCTACAAATGTTTAAATCCAGTTGTTACAAACATTTTATGAATGGAGGATGACTTTAGCACCGGACCTTTTTGTTTTTTATCGTGTTTTTCCGTCCTCCGTCATTGTCTATTAAAAAAAAAAAAAAAATAAAAAAATATATAATACTTTGTTACCCTGTGTTTATGTGTGTGTGTTTATTTGTATGTTACTCAGTTACTTGTTCGTCAGGGAATAACGCAAGGCGAGATAAGCTCATTATTATCGGCCTCTAACTGGGTAATGTTATTGCGTGAAATGCATTGTTAAGTGTTTTATGTTACTGTTTGGAATGGCTGTGGATGGTGTGTAGTCATGATTTAGCCCAATTGGCGACATTCGGAAACGAAGGCTAGGGTGGATCTGTATGGTACCATTCTCACTATAGACAGGACCGTTTCTCGCCCGAAGGCTTAGGTAGCAATCAGCGTAGGTGAACACACTGATGATAACCATTTCGCCTTTTGTACATTTGCCAACCCCAGATGGGGACGGAAACGTAGTCCACTTATTCCAGGTACCTATTTACAGCTAGGTGAACTGAGGCTAAACAAAAAAAATCCATTGAAAGGAGACGAGACCAATTGTCATACGCCCGGCGGGGATTGAAACCCCCGAACCCTCGTGTGTGAGCGAGAGCTCTACCTAACTGGCTACGGGCTGTGTGTAGTGTGTGTGTGTTGTATTTATGGAAAGTGTTTATATGTGTGTGGTTGCCAGTTGACCGTAAATGATGTGGGTTTGCGTATGTATGTATTTGTCATGTTGGTGTGGTTGATTGCGGTTGGATGGTGTGAGTGTGTTTGGTAAAATATTGTGAGTTATTAATTGTTTAGTGTATGTCAACATTGAGAAACAGATGTGACTATATAATTAGTGTTTGTGTGGTGTGTGTTTATGGGGTTTTCTGGGTATGTGTTTTTTGGTTTGCGTGTAACATGTTATTGCATTTGTAAGTTGAACATTTTAATCTCTCTCTCTCCCCACACCTTTTCTCTCTCCTTGCATCTCTATCCCCACACTCTCTCTCTCTCTCTCTCTATCTCTCCGTTGTAAATTGATAAAGGGTGTTCTGGCTATCTCTCTGCTGGCTAATTTGAAGGCTAACACGATGTGAGGTCGGCGCTTTGGTAATGTTTTAAGGGGAGACGGTCGGTTTTTGGCCCTCTTTCTCAATGCGTTTTTTAGTCCATTATTTTGTTAGATTTTTAGACGTTCGTGTGTTCCCGATGTGTTTGGTGATTTAAGACCTTTCGTCCCATTTCGTTATACATTGATAAGACCTTTCGTGCCATTTAGATGTCGGATTTTTCCTGGCAAGCGATAGTGAGCCTGTAATTGTAAGAGGACAGCGGCCTTCGGCCGGGAAATTTTATACCAATAAATGTACAAATTTCTTAAGGAGGGGTCATAGGGGATTTTTTCTACGTTTGGAGGGGGATGTCTAGCGAGGAAACGTAAGACTTTATGAATTAATGAAGTTAGGCCAAAAAAAACAGTCAGTGTTCCCTTAAGTGTATTTGCGGTGTTGGGGGGAAGGGTTGGAGGTAGGGGGCTTTGTGGGGGAGGGGTGGAGGCTGGTAGGGGGGGTGGGGGGCTGCGTTGGGGTGAGGCAGGGCTGGTGGGTGCAGGTGGTGTGTTGGTGGGGGGAGGGGGGTAGGGGTGGTAGGATGGTAGGGCGGCTTCTGGGTGGAGGTGGGGTTGTATGGGGGGGGTCTATGGTTTTGGTACGGGGGGGGTGGGTGTGTGGGGCGGGGGCTCGAGGGACGGTTGTTGGGCTGTGGATGGAGGGGGGTGTGTATGGGGTTATGGGTTGGTAGTGGTAAGGTGTTTGTGTAGTGTTTTTAAAAAGTATGGCTTTATTTGTATGCGGTAAAAAGTATTATACTATGTTCACACACACATATATATATATTATGTAAATGTCTACAATTATAAAGCCACCATATTGTATTAAATAGCTAATGCCAACAAACCTTTAAGGAGTATTAAATACTTGTTTAGGCTCGTAATGTTAAGAGAGCCCACCTCGCTTTTTGTTCGCTTTCTCTCCCTTTCTCTTTTGGCTTGTATCCATTGGACCCCATTCAGCGTATTGTTTACAGACATTTACCCCCATCCAGTGTGTCAATGTTATACGATCCTTTCACTAATTATTAGACAAATCATAACTCAAGTCATAATTGTGACACGATTTTGTATATGTCTGTACAAGGAGGTGTTAGCTGGGGTCCAGAGGCAAGACCACAGGTGTCCTTATCAATAGCTAAGGTAAACATGCTGATTTAATCTTAACAATTCCTATATTAACGACTTGCTAACCTAATCACCCGGAGACCCTGGAATGGAGGTATGCACGATTCCTTCACTCGTCATTTATTATATCACTCGTCATTCAGGATTATCCGCGGTTTCATGATTGGTTATGCATTCGCGGAAGGCGAGGTGCGGTTGAACCTAGGCATGCTGGGAGCACACGATGGAGAACTCGACAGACACGAATCGGAGGTCCACTCAACCCGCTCTCACACACCCCTTTTACCATCCTCCCCATTTCATCATTTCACACCTGATTGATTGACTGACTGTGTTCCTGCATACTGTGTTCCTGCATACTGTGTTCCTGGATACTTATACTGTGTTCCTGGATACTTATACTGTGTTCCTGCATACTTATACTGTGTTCCTGGATACAGTACAACAAAATAAAGGAAAGGCTGATCGACATGGGTTGATTAATTCCAGATTCCTAATATGTATATAAAACTATATTGGTGGCAGTTGTCTACAAACCTTATCATCACAGATGGAGGCCTACTGAAGATCCACCTCAAAACGGTGTCATCCGAGTAAAAGAACCTCACATGGTGGCAGCCGGTGGGAGATTTTCCTGGCGACGCGGTAGCCAGCCAGGCTATATATATATTGTTATTTGACCAGAAAGCTAAATTTGTACATTTTTCGATTAGAAAAATGTCTCGGGGCGAAGCAGGATTTCTCCATACAATGCTGGCTCGCTATCGCTCGCCAGGAAGAAACTCAATACCTGGATGGGGATAAACGTATTAACAACAGTTGGCTGAATGGGGACGAATGGATACAAGGCCAGCCCCCAGGGAAAGAGAGAAAAGGAGATAAATATAAAGCAAAGCCGGTGACCCCCTTAAGTCGCTGGTGCAAGGATGGGGAGATGTACAGTAATTAATGCTAGACACAGTTGCCTTCCTTTCCTCAAACATAATTCTGGCTCTAAGGAGGGTCACCGGCTTTTTGTTTTTATCTTTCTCCCCTTGATAGTATCTTACTGCACAAGTATATCTTACCAATATAGATAACGAGCGAGAGAGAGACCCCGGTATATATATAATTCACTAAAAGTAATATATTTGTCACCAGAGCTTCACCTGTTGATTTGCTCCTCACCACTCCAACGTTTATGTCAACAAAGCATATTTTTGCGTTTTCCGCGATCCATGCAATTCATTATCCCCGGAGACAAATCGGATTAAGGGTCAAGGTCTTGTTTTGGGGGATACTTATTCATTGTTTTGGGGGCTACGTATTCATTGTTTTGGGGGCTACTTATTCATTGTGTGTGGGGGGCTACTTATTCATTGTTTTGGGGGAACTTATTCATTGTTTTGGGGGCTACTTATTCATTGTTTTGGGGGCTACTTATCCTTGTCTTTGGGGGGCTAGCTACTTATTCATTTATTCATTACTTTTGAGTTTCCTCGTTACACCTCTTTCAACCTTAAACAAAACAGCCCAGAGACCCCCTTCTAAGATATGTTTTGTACATTTTTCGGTAGAAAAATTTCGCGGCCGAAGGCCGGTTCCTTAAAAATTAGAGGTTCGCTATTCCCCCCCCGGCCCTCGCCCTAGGAAAAAATCGGCACCTAAGTGGTACCAAAGATCTTCTATTGATAACAGTAATGGGGCGAAAGGTTTCTCAAACAATCGCTAACTGAGTGAACGAACGTCTTATAATCGCAAAACTAATGGGTCAAAAATGAGGAGAAGGGGGGCCAGAAAAAAAGCGAGTTACTCCACCTTAAGGACAACAGGGACAATGGTTTCCAAACCAATTGTCGTATTTCTGGGGTATTTACGAGATGAGAGAAAGAGAGGGAATTAGAGAGAGAGAGAAGAGAAGACGAGAAGAGAAGACGAGAGAGAGAGAGAGAGGAGAGATAAAGAGAGAGAGAATGCGCGAGAGAAGAGAGGTGACAGAGACCTACAGACAAAAGGAGAGATGGCAGGTTGGTGATTGGTTTTATTTGGTTTCATTGTTATATTGGGATTTGACTTGCTTTTGACAAGCTTAGAAAAAAATCGACAGCAGAAAAACAAATATTAATAAAACAAAATGCATGTGCCTAATGGTATCCTCCTTTCTTAAAGAGAATGTAACAATTGGGACTTAAATTTACGTGTGGGTTGAAGATTGGTGGAAATTCACTCTGAGGAAGATGCGTTCGGGGAATTAATGAGTTTTGATAAGCAAAAGTTGTGCTAGCTGGAGGAGGAATCGTTGTTGATGGGCGTTACCAGCTGCCCTCGTACCTCGGGGGAAAGATGCCTTCTTTCCCAAGAGCTGGCAAAATGGGGGAAAATGAATCATAACATTGTACCATAAAAGATCTCTGAAATATCGCAAGGATTATAAAGACCAAATGCACAATTGTGTGGAAGTCACTTGTCGTGTCCTGGGGTATTAGGCGAGGGATGGTTGTGGTGGTGGTGGGGGGGCGGGGGGGGAGGGGGCTGGCAGGTGGTTGATTGTTATAAAAGGTCGCGGCGTTTCCCCTCAACTATCTATGGGATATTTGTGATTATTTTTTAGAGATTTCACTACTCTCATTAATTAGTGTGTCTATATTTGTCTTCATTTTCATTATATGTATTGTATTATTATATATATCTATATTATTAATATATATAGAGAGAGAAGATAATAGAGAGAGAGGATGAAGAGAGAGAGAGGGAGAGAGAGAGACAGACAGAGAAAGAGAGCGAGGATAGAGGCACCATGTATACGGTCTATGCTGGTTATGTGTTATGTATGAATGTCATCTTCACAGCACCATGTATACTGTATCTGCTGGTATGTGTTATGTATGCATCGCATCTTCACAGCACCATGTATACGTTATCTGCTGGAGGTGTTATGTTCTGAAGGTCATCTTCACATGCCAACATGTTACTGTATATGCTGCGTATGTGTTGATGTATGAATGTCATATTCACAGCACCATGTATACTGTAGATGGGTATTTGTTATGTATGAAGGTCATCTTAACAAAAGGCACCATTATATATTTACACGGTCGTATAAATAGACATAGTGTGGGGAAAAGGATAACATTAAAATGTTGTTGTTTGATGTATGTCACTTAAGGTCGCTAGGGGGCACCGTCTGTAGATGCTGTTAAGGTCATGTGTGGGGTACAGGGAACATAAACACACATACATATACACAAACATACATAATAACACACACACACTCCGATACCGGTACACACGCTCACACATACAACACACACACGTACGTACTCGCTCGCTACGGGGACGTCTTGGGTGCTGTATAGGCGAAGTGTAGCTCGAAACACACACATATACAATACACACTCCCTCACACATACACAATCACTCTCACTCTCCTTTCTCTCTCTCACACACACACACCACACATTAGTAAGTCGCTAGGGGGACCTGTTATATGCTGTTAAGCCTGAAGTTGCAAGACAGGTGGCTTCCCTCCATACTGATTGTTTTTGCCTTATATTATATGTTACTAGTATTGTTAATATTATTTCATTTATGTGTATTATTATTTATATGTTTTAATTCTATTATTATTATTTTTATTTTATTTTTGTAATTAGGGCCGTATTTTATACTACAATTACCTGAGTTTTTCTTCCATCACTTTACGAAAATTATTAAGGTTATCACTATTGTCCATCAATATTAAACTATTCGTGTATTAACTATATTAATTAAGGTATCACTATTGTCCATCCAATAATAAACTATTAGTGGTAGAACTATATTAAATAAGGTATCACTATTGTCCATCAATATTAAAACTATTCCGTGTATTAACTATATTAATTCTTGCATCCAGGTTCGCGGATGGGAGCTGGTACAGTTGGGCGAGGGTGTGGTGTCCGGGAAGGGGTTCTGTGCCCCCCTGGATTGGCAGGACATGGCCCCACGGGTGTTTGTACTGGTAGCCACAACCCTGGGGCTTCTGTTGGCCAGAAGTTAAAAACACGTCTATGGTGCGCACAACTACCTGTATTTACCAGGTGAGTGAGTGAGTGGCGGGTGGGGGTGGGGTGACTTGGGTGTGTGTGTGTGGGTGGGTGTCGTGTGGTGTGTGTGTTTAAATATATAAATAATACTCGCTTAAATTTCGAGCGTGGCAGACAATGAGGCCTGAAAATAAAAACAAACTTAACACAACGATCCTAAGTGGTTAACTGATTGACTTTGACTATGCCAAGGGCCCTTACATACCCCAAGAAAAGGGTAGGATGTGGGTAGGGAACCAGGTGGAAACCCATAGATGGTATATCCACACCTAACCGATATAGCCACAAGCAAACTTTGATAGAAACCTAAGAGTACAGTGAGTCACTGCGGCTTTGGCCATGTGTGTGTTTGTGTGTGTGTACATGGTAGGGAAGGGAAGTTATAATAGCACATCTATAAAAACACAACCATTATAACAAACAAGACTAGTAGTCAATTGTGACTAATCACTAACGACTGGGGAGGCAAGAAAGTACAAGTTGCGTATGCGCGCGCATACACCCACACACACACACAGCTTGATGTTTAAACACTCACGCAAACAAACGAAGATATTACCGGCATCCCAACGTTCTCTCTCTCTCCTCTATCCAAATTCACTTCAAGTAGCAATTTTGAGAGTGAGGGGAAAATAAAAGGGTGTGAAGTATGAAAATGCCTGCGAATACGAAGATTTAATGGAGAGGTTTAGAACTTTGATAA
>CM064486.1:11592601-11601254 GCA_032716605.1 Paralithodes platypus | reverse complement strand
AGGAGGAAGAGAGAGAGAGAGGATTAGAGAGGTATCACCAAGGGAGTACAAAGGAGTACAAAGGAATCAAGCAACATACAGATCTAGTGGACACCTTCTAGGTTGATGTCCTCCAAAACAACTGAGGATCAAGTGTCAAACAGGGGTTGAGAGTGGGTAAGGGAACATTGGAAAGGGAATTACTGCCCTGGAACTAATGTCCGTGTCAGGATTAGGAAGTTAGTAGGGGACAGATGGGTTAGTAATGAGGGGGGGATAAAATAAAGTTATTCATTTACAAACGCAGTCTGTCGCGGGTTGATGCGAGATATTTGTCTAGGCGGTGGTTTAAATGAATCAACGGTGATGCAGTCTATAACGTTTCGGGGAAGCCCATTCCACAAGTTGACAACTCGATTGAAGAAGAAATTCTTAGATTCGTGAGTTAAAAGATTTACCAATAATTTTGCAACCGTTTCCCCGCGTGTAATTAGATTGGTCGATAGTGAAGTACTTACTACAGTCCATATTGTCAATGCCTTTGATGATTTTGAACACTTGAATTAAGTCACCTCTTATCTGCGCTGGGTTAAAGGAAGTAGATTTAATTCTCCAAGACGCTCTTCGTATGGTTTGTTCTTTAGGCTAGGTATCATTTTGGTAACTCTACGTTGAACTCGTTCTAGCGTGTTTATATCTTTTTGGTAATAAGGGTACCAGGATTGAACGCAGTATTCCAGAAGAGGGCGGACTAAGGAATTGTAAAGGGTTAGGATAACTTCTTTGGATTTATGCTCAAATGACCTGCCTATAAAGCCAATTATTTTGTTTGCCTTCTTAACAACTTCTGAACATTGTTGACTCGGTTTTAGGTTACTCGATATTGTTACTCCCAGATCGGTTTCTCTGTTTACATTCTTAAAGCTGAGTGCCATTCATCGAATAGTTTGCTTTCTCATTTAGGTATCCGATATGTAGTACTTTACATTTATCCGCATTGAAACTCATTTGCCAAATTTGGGCCCAACATGACAATTTATCTAGATTGTGTTGCATATCGTCAACTTGTTCTTTTGAGAGTACGCTATTTGCAATTTTTGTATCGTCAGCAAATTTTGAGATTGTACAGGTGAGACCCTCATCTATGTCGTTGATGTAAATTAGAAAGAGAATTGGTCCAAGTACCGATCCCTGGGGGAGAGAGAGAGAAAGAGAGAGAGAGAGAGAGAGAGAGAGAGAGAGAGAGAGAGAGAGAGAGAGAGAGAGAGAGAGAGAGAGAGAGAGAGAGAGAGAGAGAGAGAGAGAGAGAGAGAGAGAGAGAGAGAATAGACAGAGCGTGTGTTAGTGAGAAAGAGAGAGAGCGAGAGATATTAAATATGGTGTCACATATTGGGTTAAGTGTGGATCAATGGTAGGGCCCTTACTTGTGGAACCAGAATACGGGGGTTCGAGACTCCGTACAGTGTAGGTGAGCCACAATGTTAAAAAGCTAATGCCCGCGTCTTTCGAGGTCTACATTGATGTACTTTGTTCAAGTGGAGGTTTTTAGTTTTCTTCCTAGACCTCAATCAAGCTTGAAAATATTCCCCCAATGACTCCCCTTCGAGATTCGTGTGTACATCTTTGGGGAAATAAACGTCCCGGCCAAGGCCGATTCCTCCTATATTATAGGCTCGCTTTCGCTCGCAAGGAAAAAAATTGATACCTAAATGGCATGAAAGGTCCTAAATCCTAATATTTACAGAAATCGGACGAAAGTCTTAAAATCGCCAAACTAATGGGGCGAACTTCTTAAAATGTCATAACATAAAACACCCCACCGATCACCACCATACGAGAACGGTGTATCCAGTGTGGCAAGGCTCGGAAAATATTACCGAAACTACCACTAATTTTCCCAAGGTTTTTCTTTTTGGTTTTAGGTAGTTTGCATCATTATACAGTAGTTGAAATTAGTTACAATCCCCGGTAAATGGATGATCCCTATTATACAACGATCTTAAAACACTCAGATGTAAGTAATTTTCAGAGTAAATATACAATTTGTTTTGCCTTTGGATACAGGATGGGTTGAGGGGGGGGCTTTGCCCCCCCCCCCCCCCCATGACTTATTGAAATCAGCATCTATTTTAACAGTAAGGGGCTTAATAAGAGTTTCACTGCCATTAATAGGAAGAATTATAGGGATTTTTTTTTTTACAGTACTTTATATAGTTCACATAAAATGTATCTCCGGAGGTTGAAACACATTTTAATATGATCTTTGCAACATCCTTATTCTATACTAGCCTTCAAATATTGAGAAATAATTAGTGGTAGTTTCGGTAATAAGTACCCAAGGCTCATTAAGCAACGTGTGGCGTGGCGTGTACAATACAGTGACTCTAACTCGCACTGCAAATGGAAGTAAATCATGATCTACAGATTTTACTTGTCAACTTTTAACAAACAACATTTACGTAAGTTCACGAACTATCAAAGAAAGATAAAAAAAAACAAGAGAAAAAAATAATAAAAACAACAAAAACAACAGAATAATGATAATGCATAATAACAATAATAATAGTGATAGTGATAATAATAATAACAATTAATCAAGTAAATTAATCAAGAACTTTAATAATAATAATAATAATAATAATAATAATAATAACAATAATAATATAGATAACAACAATACCTATTAATAATGAAAACAGAAAGTGCATATCATTAGCTTACCTTAACGAAAGAAGGATTCACCACGAATCTGTACAGCATCTGTAAGCAGAAAACAAATATATATAAATATTTGTATATATAAGTAACTGAAATATTTCTATTTGTTTTCCAATTATAACAAAGTATTACAACACAATATCAAAATGTCTAAGTTTCCTCTCAAATACAAAGGGGGCCGGTTGTAATATTTCTTATTTATATTATATTATTGTAATTATATATACTTTTTAGTTTGCTACCTAGGCCTCTAACACGCTTAGAACCCCCCCCCCCCCCCCCCGACGCCCCCTTCAAGATAAAATTGTACATTTTTCGGTAAAAAAAAATGTCACGGCCGAAGGTAGGTTCCTACTAAAATACAGGCTCGCTATCGCTCGCCAGGAAATAATCGACACCTAAATGGCACAGTCTTAATATTGAGCATTATGACACATTGTGTCAGTATATTCTGGCTGTCATTAGACGATTTCATTTTGATTAGGAAGGGCATATGGAAGTCCGAGGGTTAATTGAGACAGTCTTTAGCCTTTAGATGCCAACAGATCCTTCCTAGGCTGTATAAACTCGTCCAATGATAGCCAGAATAAACTGTCAAAACGCGTCATGATCCTCAAAGGGTTAACCCCTTTAGCATGGTGGCATTGTATTCTGGCTACCATTAGACGATTTTATGCCGTGTTCGAGGGACCTATGATATTGTTGAGGTTCCAGTTTATACATAGAGGATGCAAGCAGTTAAAACATATACAAACGTTATCATATTAACTTAGCCATGTCAAAACAATGTTATTCAGCTCAGGAAGGATCTCGCATATGTGTATTTTAATGGAGTCATTCTCAAGCCATTGTTTAAGTACTTTATAAGCTGAATAAAATAGGCTGTTGGTTGCTGGAATACATAACACATATAAGAACATAAGAACATAAGAAAATGGGAGTCTGCAAAAAGCCGATCGGCCCACACAAGGCAGATCCCTGTCACACCCAACCCCAATTACATAACAACATAAGGTCATAAGATCGCGGGAAACTGCATATGGCCATGAGGCCCACATGAAGCAGCTCCCATGCACACCCAGCCCATATCACCCATATGGGAATCCAACTTATGCTTAAAGATTTCAACTGTTTCTGAGCTAATTACTGTTCTGGGCAGAGCATTCCACATGTTAACAACTCTATTACCAAACCAGTGCTGATTAAAAGTGATACACAAATCCAACACATGACACAAATAATTAATACAAATTTCAACAAACATTTCATAATATAAATGGTCTTGCAACATTCAATCAATCCTGCCTCCA
The DNA here is from genome assembly GCA_032716605.1 of Paralithodes platypus. Taxonomy (NCBI): domain Eukaryota; kingdom Metazoa; phylum Arthropoda; class Malacostraca; order Decapoda; family Lithodidae; genus Paralithodes; species Paralithodes platypus. The sequence continues at coordinate 11,597,247 of CM064486.1, read as the reverse complement.
CATCAACTATTTTAAGCTAACCAATTAAAGAAGAATTAAACTGCAGGCTCCAAAATCCGATTTATTTTAGGCTCACAAAAACTCATATCAAATACTCGTCAAACTTTAGAATTAATCTATATTAATTTTCAATCCTCTCTTGATTTTTTTGTCGGGGGATTTATTTCATTCGTTGATTTAAAAACGATGTCTGTCTGTCCACTCTCACTCACTCACTCACTCACTCACTCACTCTCACTCTCACTCTCAACCAAACACACACACATACACACACACACAAATCAACCATACACACACACACACACACACAGAAACTATTACTTACACACACACACACACACGATATCAATCAGTACCTGCATCAGATAATATTTTAATCGGCAGTGGGGGCGCTCTTTTCTCTAACCTACCCCTTTCAAGCTTGTATATACCACATGTGTTTTATATACTGTATTTATAACCTACCATTCCAATTTCACTCAGTTTGCCGGTATTAATTATTGTTCAGTTTTATATATTATTATGTTTATATTATACCGTACTCATCTCTAGTATCATATTGTACAATCATACTCATATATTTTGTCAACTGTAAACTTTCAATAGATACACTCCTAATGTTTATATAGAATCCTTCAATCACACCGAGCCAACAGTCTTTATTCAACCAAATACTGTCTTAAGGGGGTAGATTTTTGTTTATTTGTTTGTTTCTCCATCAGGTTTGAAAAAAGCATCCCCAAGATCCCCCTTCTAGATAAAAAACATCCCCAAGATCCCCCTTCTAGATAAAAAACATCCCCAAGATCCCCCTTCTAGATAAAGGTATACATTATTTCGGTAGAAAAATGTCCCGGTTCCTCCTACATTACAGGCTCGCTATCGCTCGCTAGGAAATTGCCGACACCTAAATGGCACGAAAGGTCTTAAGAATAACAAATATATGGTGCGAAAAGTCTTAAAATCGCCAAACTACTGGGCCGAACGTCTTAATACCTGAAAACTAAAGGGGCTAAACATGAGGGAGATAGGGGGAGGGGGGAAGAAATAACAACTATCGCTCCTTAAAGAATCTCCTCAGCCTTTTAATACCTCACCCAACAACCCTCACTCGCCTTGAACTCTACTAAACTACTTTTCTCTTTTTTAAATCATCAAGCATTCTTCAACCAACACTTATATTTCATTCGCACCATTCCTCAATCCAGTTTCACCCTCCATATATAGTTCATTATGTATAACACTAGGCAATTGTGTGTAGTCAAGGAATAATGTTTCGTAATAACAGTAATAACCCCTTCTTTACCGGGACCGTCCTTGTAACTTTATTCTGGCTACTATTAGATGACTTTATTCACCCGCAATTAACAGACTTTGAACTATCTCACTTTACCCGTTTTACTACCACAGATCCTTCCTACACTGCACAAAATAGTCTAAATATAGCTAGAATAAAATTAAAAAGACGTTACCGGTACAGATGGAGTTAACCCCTTCTGTACCAACGACGATATTATGAAGCTTAGGAAGGATATATGGTAGCTAAAAGGGTTCACTGAGATGGTCGGTAGCCTTGTAATGGATAGCCGTCCTTCCTAAGCTGAATAAAATCGTCTAATGGTTACCAAAATATAATGAAAAGGACGTCACCGGTGCTGAACGGGTTAATATTAATTCTACTCTAACACTTTGGGTTGTTTGGATAGAGCTGGGTTACAATTACGCTAGGTTGAATCCAGTTGGGTAAAAATAGTAGTCTAATTGAGCTGAGTTGATTACGGTTGGGTTGGGTTGGGTTGGGTTGGGTTGGGTTTGGTTTGGTTTGTTTGGGTTGGGCAGGGTCGAGTTGGGTTGGGTAGTGTTGAGAAGGGTTGGGCTTGGGTTGGGTTAGGTTGATCTTGGCTTGGGAAAGGTCAAACTGGGTTGGGTTGAGCTTGACTTGGTTTGAGAAGGGTCGGGTTGAGATGAGTTGAGTTAGGTTGAATCAGGTTGGAATGTGGGCCAGGCTAACCATGTTCCCGTTAATCAAAGAAGACCACCATTACGGAATTAGCTAGTGTTGTGTTTCCCAATCTGTAATTGGTCGGCGTACCAAGCACAGAGCACAGAGGCTCCAGGATGGATCGAGCCTGCGGGAAGTGTGGTTAGAGTGGTTAGTTCGGTGACTTACAATGGGGAGCTGGTATTGGGAGCTGGTGATAAGTAAAGTCCGCTTTTTATTTCCGAAATCTCACTGTATTTGATTTGTTCTGGTTTTCTTTCTGACTGAATATCTCTCTCTCTCTCTCTCTCTCTCTCTCTCTCTCTCTCTCTCTCTCTCTCTCTCAAATATAGGAATTTGTAAATTGGTTAACAAATATGATTTAAATGCTTTCCCAAATCCTAGTATTAATGGTGAACAGATCGAAGCTATTAATTCTGTAATTCACCTGAGTATATAATCAAGATGGACGTGACAAAATCCATGCATGATTTTAAACGGTAAAATAATACGTTTTTAGGAAAGGTTTGTAATGATACTTCCGATATGATTAAATAACATACTATTATCGTAATTTATTCTTAGGTATAAATGTTTATGTTTGATCCTTGTAAAACATGAGTGTGTAAATTGTATAACCATTGTACAGTAAATAGAAAACAAAAACGTGAATATAATTTTGAATGTAATCATATTGAATTAACTACAATAATTATGAGATGATACAAGAGAAGAGAAACAAATACAAACATACAGTAAATGAGAGAAGATATGAGATGCTACTTGGTAACGTGATTAATAATACAATGGAAAACAGACGTAAAAACTAGCAGTAAAGAAAGAACAAATTACTAAAATATGATCAATATAATATTTATGAGTTATGAGGAGATACAGAGTAAATATGGTAAGCGAAGATACGTGAAGCGAAACATTAACTAGACTAGAAGGGCACTCGGAAAGGCACCGTACAGTCACTCATAAACATTCGTGGACCTCCCCCATTTCTAATTATGGAAGTATATCTATGGAAACGAATTTATGAGCATAATATTCAATAAATCAACTACAAAACTATATATATATATATATATATATATTAACGGACAAGCAAGTTCCATCTAAAAATCAATCCAGATAGTAATAATAGCATACACAAATATTTAGGGGGTCTACGATTTTGTATAAGTGACTGTACCTCCGTCTACGCTGGCAGAGGTATGCGCTCTACCAACCGCCTCCTAAATGGAATCACTTTCTTCTTGGCGCATATCCTATCTGCCCACCAACTGTCGTGAAAATCGGTTAATAATTCTTTGAGATATCTTGTTTACAGACAATCAGACAAACGGGGGCAAAAACATAACCTCCGTCCAACTTCATTGGAGGAGGTAGAAGAACGAAATAGAATATAAATGATGATATTACACATTTAAAAACAGACAATAAAGACAGAAACAAGTACAAAGAGGAGTTAAGAAGGGAACTTATATATATATATATATATATATATATATATATATATATATATATATATATATATATATATATATACTGTATACTATTATTTAAAAGAGAAGGTAAATTGAAAATTATAAATTATAACACAAATATGAACAAAATTATGAAGATAAGACAAAATACACGATAACAGAAGAGAAGAACAATTAATAGGAGAGAGAGAGAGAGAGAGAGAGAGAGAGAGAGAGCAGAAGGTTTAAAAGTTAGCAGGCATGATTAATAAACAGGATACCACCTATGAGCCCCGTCTATAAGCGTGCATGGTATAATAAGAGATAGTGAGAGAGAGAGAGGGGGGGGGGGGGTATATGATTTCTGAGATGTCCAGATATCCTTGCTTGGGGGTTGAGTCAGAGAGATGGTATAGATTGCAAGCTAGACATCTATCTATATGTGTATTTATCTATCTATCTATCTATCTATCTATCTATCTATCTCTGTGTATAATTATGCCTCTATCTACCGAACAATCTCTTTTGTTTTATCTACCTCTCTATTTATCTACTCACCTATCTGTCTAGCAATCTCATTATCTATCTATCTATCTATCTATCTATCTATCTCTCCACAAGCCCTCATAATCTTGATTAATACAAAGCTACTATATTTAAATTATCTACACTTCTACAGTATATATCTATCTATCTATCTATCTATCTATTGCCAGACGCCTTACTCGTATTTAAGAGGGTGGCCATACACAAAACTCCCCCAACCAGACCTATCCCTCGTAACAAGGACAACCCGTGCCAGTTTATTCAAGGTTTACAGTATTGACCACTCAACTTAGGGGGGGTGACCTGCTTTTTTATATTTCTGTCCTTTTCTCTCTTTCTCTGGCTTCTATCTATTCGGCCCCATTCAGCCAACTATTTTAAGACGTTTATCCCCATCTAGGTGTCGATTTCTTCCTGGCGAGCGATAGCGAGCCAGCATTATGTGAAGAAATCCGGCTTCGCCGGAGATATTTTTCTATCGAAAAATGTACAAATTTAGCCTGCTGTCAAACAAAAATAAAAAAATTGCTGGCTCGCTACCGCTCACCAGTAAAATATTGACACCTGGATGGGGATAAACGTCTTAAAACAGTAGGCTGAATGGGACCAACTGGATACAAGCCAGAAACAGATAGAAAAGGACAGAA
>CM064486.1:11580101-11590101 GCA_032716605.1 Paralithodes platypus | reverse complement strand
TAAGTCATAGGATAAGGGAAAGACAGATTGAGGGAGTTTCAAAACTTGCTGGTTGAGTAGTTTCCGCCCGGGACCTCTTATCAACAACAAAACAATTAATATAATAACACCCAAACCCCCCTTCAAGATAAATTACTATAATAACACCCAAACCCCCCTTCAAGATAAATTAATATAATAACACCCAAACCCCCCTTCAAGATAAATAAACCCCCCTTCAAGATAAATTAATATAATAACACCCAAACCCCCTTCAAGATAAATTAATATAATAACACCCAAACGCCCTTCAAGATAAATTAATATAATAACACCCAAACCCCCCTTCAAGATAAATAAACCCCCCTTCAAGATAAATTAATATAACACCCAAACCCCCTTCAAGATAAATTAATATAATAACACCCAAACCCCCCTTCAAGATAAATAAACCCCCATTCAAGATAAATAAACCCCCCTTCAAGATAAATTAATATAATAACACCCAAACCCCCCTTCAAGATAAATAAACCCCCCTTCAAGATAAATTAATATAATAACACCCAAACCCCCTTCAAGATAAATTAATAATAACACCCAAACCCCCCTTCAAGATAAATAAACCCCCCTTCAAGATAAATAAACCCCCTTCAAGATAAATTAATATAATAACACCCAAACCCCCTTCAAGATAAATTAATATAATAACACCCAAACCCCCCTTCAAGATAAATAAACCCCCATTCAAGATAAATAATATAACACCCAAACCCCTTCAAGATAAATAAACCCCCTTCAAGATAAATAAACCCCCCTTCAAGATAAATAAACCCCCTTCAAGATAAATAAACCCCCCTTCAAGATAAATTAATATAATAACACCCAAACGCCCTTCAAGATAAATTAATATAATAACACCCAAACCCCCCTTCAAGATAAATAAACCCCCCTTCAAGATAAATAAACCCCCCTTCAAGATAAATTTGTAAATTTGCAATATGTCTCAGCCGGAGACCAGTTACTACGATACTACAGGCTCGCTACCGTTCGCCAGGAAAAAATCGACACCTAAATTGCACGAAATGTCTTCATATTGACAAAGAAAAGGGGCGCAAGGTCTTAAAATCGCAAAACTAATGGGCCAAACGTCTGAAAATATGAAAAAATGGGGCTAAACATGAGGGAGAAACGGGGGGGGGGGGGGGGGACAACAAACATCTTCCCTCAAATCTCACACCAACTGCCCCCCCTCAAAACTCCTATTATGATTTAATGGTCGCCCCTTAGATTGTGATTTACGGCCTTCGTGAGCTGTAGGCCTTTATTGGAAATGGTGTGATAAAACATACATGTTCATTTTCGTTCTTCTCTCACTACTGTCACCGGATCAATCTAATTATGTTAGAGAAAATATACATGATTATAATATTCTATTTCACCATAATTTAATCCTGTTATCACCAGATGGATGTATTCAGATTAGGAGGGATCGCTATATATATATATATATATATCATAACTAAGCGAGGCATCCATATATATTATGAAGACATTTCAGAAGTAAATCACGCTTAAATCAACATTACTATAATACAATTGTATACTAAAATAATGTTTACAGTGTGTTAATTACTTTAAGAAACAAACTATTTAAATACAATTAAGAGGAAATACTACTACTACTACTTCTACTACTACTACTACTACTACTACTACTAATAATAATAATAATAATAATACAAAAACTAACAACATATAATGACAAACACAAATGCCAGATAAAACATATCGTATATAATTAGAGTGGTTAAAAGTCGCACTAAATGGCTTTGGTTTTATTGAAGAGATCATTATAACCATTACTCTTGCTGTAACGATCATTAATGGCCTATTACCATAAATTTGATGGCGTACAAATAGAATACTAATTATCTTAATGTTGTATCTATGCTAAGAGTGTGTGTGTGTGTGTGTGTGTGTGTGTGTGTGTGTGTGTGTGTGTGTGTGTGTGTGTGTGTGTGTGTGTGAGAGAGAGAGAGAGAGAGAGAGAGAGAGAGAGAGTCATCGCCTAGGGGTAGCATGAGACACCAACTTATTCCTATGACGGTTCCTGACAGTGCAAGTTCATTGTGTAGTCTCTCTCTCTCTCGCTCTCTCTCTCTCTCTCTCTCTCTCTCTCTCTCTCTCTCTCTCTCTCTCTCTCTCTCTCTCTCTCTCTCTCTCTCTCTCTCTCTCTCTCTCTCTCTCTCTCTCTCTCTCTCTCTCTCTATGTTTTCCTTTTATATATTTGAAGTTCTTCTATTTCTATTACAATCAAGTCCTGAGTCACCACCTTGCTTGAATCATTAGGTAATCAAATATCTCTCTCTCTCTCTCTCTCTCTCCTGCACAATCCTTTCTATATACTAAAAACACTCATTTAGGCTACGCAAACACATACACACACAGATTCTTGCAGTCACACACATACAAGCGCACACAGATTATCTCTCCATTTTCTCCATTACAGCAGACTTCACACACACACACACACACACACACACACATACTCTCTCTCTCTGTCTTTCACTCATAGACACACACACACACACACACACACACACACACACACACACACACACACACACACACACACACACACCTCCTCTCCTCATACCACCACCTAGCGGGCAGATTGGGAACTCCATCACTATGACCTCAAGGGAAATGACCGCTATGTGTTTGTGTACAGAACCAAGGTCTTTCCCAGTAGATACTGTATTTTATTCATGTGTGTATGTATGTATGTATGTATGTATGTACCGATATGTATTAATTAATGAATTTATTTTATATCTGTTTTTATTTTGATTTATGTTTCAACCTCGGGACTTAAGGTTTTTCAGTAATCTTTTTTGTCAGGCCCCAAGATTATCAAACGAAACTACGAGAATTTGGTTTTCATTTTTTGCCACCCTAACCGCCGTCGACACATATATATATACTGGTGTTGTACAGTTGCCCACATAAGTCCCCTCCCTCTCTGTTATTTTATGGATGGAAGTGCACATCGCATGCCTAATTTACGAATTGGATATGTAATGAAACTGTTTATTGATCAGATGTATGAACTACTGTCTTATGACTCCAACTGTGTTTCACAAATATACTCGTACATTTTGCTTCTATCAATCAATATTTCCTTCATCCTATGACTTAAGACTATTTTAAACTTGGTGTGTCCAGGCATTTTGACCCCAACGTACCATAAATTGGCTGTGTCACTCTTTTGGCTTTGGGGGAGACACTCGTCACAGGCAACCTGCCTTTTGCCTCCTTCATATACATAAAACAAAAAAGTCGTGTGAAAATTTCCACTTCATTTACCTCTTTTGATAATATACGAAAACAAAAATACTCCTAAAAACTACAATGACCACGTTAATTTCCATAGTTAAAAATGATGTTGCAAATATATTCCCTATGGTAATAATACTTTCGATTTTTTCTCTCGAGCAAATTGTATAAACCATATCCTTATCCTTAACACTTTCACGCTTTTATGACGCAGAGGTTGCCAGATTAGCAATAATAAATAGAGTTCTCTCACTCTTATAATTACCTCTCCAAAATTAGTTTTCTGCCCACAGCTAACTCAAAGACAACTGCAGAGGTTGAAGTAACTAAACTAAAGGTTTCTAAATACCCCTGATGGTAACAAAGGCTTTAAAGTATCCCCAATAGGCTCAAAATCGCGTCATATGCATGAAAGGGGGGGCCCACCTCGATTTGTTCTTTCTTTCTCTCCCTCTCTCTTTGGCTTGTATCCATTCAGCCCCATTCAGCATACTGTTTTAAGACGTTTACCCCCATCCAGGTGTCAATATATATACAGTATATATATATATGTATTTTGTTTTTAAAGCAAGCTAAATTTATAAATTTTTCGATAGCAAAATTTCTCCGGCGAAGCCGGATTTCTCCATACAATGCTGGCTCGTTATCGCTCGCCAGGAAGATATTGACACCTGGATGGGGATAAACGTCTTAAACCAGTTGGCCGAATGGATACAAGCCAGAGAAAGAAAGAAAAGGAGAAAAAAAAAAATAAAAAAAGCATGTGACCCCCCTTAACTCCCATATAGTTGAAGGCCAAATTACCGCTTTCTGTCAATCATTATTGTTATACACACACACACACACCGCGGAATAAGGAAAACTAGAACTAATGCTGTAATGTGGGAGAATCAGTGGGTTAATTAAGGGGGGATGGGTGTATTGATTTTCTCATTTATATATATTTTTATCATATTTGTTTTAGCTCACTCCCTAGACCTCCATCAAGCTTACCCCCCCCCCCCCCCCCCCCCCCGAAGATAAATTTGTACATTTTTCGATAGAATAATGTCCCCGCCTTGAGCCGGTCTCTCTTAAATTACAGGCTCGCTAGCCAGGAAAATATTGACACCTACAGTATGACACGAAGTCTTAATATTGACAAAGAAATGGGGCGAAAGGTCTTAAAATCGCCAAACAACTGGGCCGAACGTCATGAAATCTGAAAACTAATGGGGCTAAGCATAAGGAAGAAGGGGGACCATAAAAACGACCCATCTCCCCTTAATATAGAGGCAACGAGGAACTTCCCTCTTCACCACATACGCCAAAACTGCCTCTTGCTTTATGGGGTAGTCAGGCTGGGCCAGGGTATATAGTAGATGGACAAATGAAGGCAACGTGCAATATACTTTATTACTAAAAAGGAGGGGGAAATATGTATGCCTTAATGACAAATAATAGTATAAATACATTGGCATGTATTAAATGTATGAAAAGTGTCGCTTGCATTTTTTTATTTTATTTTTTATTTTTTTTATTTTTTTTTTGGGGGAGGGAGGAGGAAAAGTAGGAGGAGGAGGAGGATGAAGAGGGGGGAAGAAGGGGGGGGGGGGAACGGCCCACGCTGAGACCCATAGAGTCTAAACTACCGAATATATAAAAGCTACCTCTTCATATACCTTAGCCCTGTTGTGCTCTAGAAGAATAAAGATAACGTTACTCATCTATGATCGAATCTTAAGTTTATAGAAAATATAGAAAAATAAGAAACATATACGAATGATAAGCAAAGAAAAATATGTAATGTACTTTATCCTGCAGCAGACAGTATTGTAGCTCTGAGAGACAGGGGTAGGAAAAGTGGGCTTAGGGTGATGGAGTGTAATAGGGGGGATATCCTTATTATCTCTTAATTCACCAGTTCCACACCAGATGGCTCCACCGAACCTAGTACAGGCACATGAAAACTATAAACTGTATATATATATATATATATATATACGGTTATATGTCCGTATAATAAATATTGTACCATTTATTAATGTAGATGTCCTGTACTGTACCTCTCTATGAACTGTATGTCAAATTTATCCCTATTATTTTGTCTACCAGTTTCTTAAATTTCAAGGAGAATATCGGCCATTGCTTATAGAAGTTACAATAATCCCTTCCACTTCCTTACTTCTTCCCTCACTTCATCTTCTCGTCTCTCCCACTTATATGTATCTACCCCTCTTCCTTTCCCTTCATGCCCATCCCATTCTTTCACCTTCCTTCGTCCATTATGTCCTCCTTTCCCCTTCCCTTCTTTCTTCCTCTTCCTTCCTATCCGCTTTTTTTCATCCATTTCTTTCATGTTCTCTCCTTCCTTCCCTTTCCCTCACCCCCTTCCTTCGTTAATCCCCTCTCCTTCCCTCCCCTTACAAATCCCTTCTTCTTCCCCTTTCCTATCCTCACAAATCCCTCCTCCTCTTCCTCGTCCTTCCCTACCTTCAAAAATTCCCCCTCCCCTCTGCTACCCTCCCCTCCCCTCCCCTCTCTTCTTCGCCCTCCTCCCCTTCCTTTCCCCTCCTCCTTTCCTGTCTCTCCCGTTACAAATAATTCCTCCCCTCTCTCCCTTCTTACCCGCTCCTCCCCTTCTTTTCCCTTCCCTCTTCCCTTCCTCTTTCTTGACTTGCCTTCCCTCTTCCCTTCCTCTTTCTTGACTTGCCTTCCCTCTTCCTCTTTCTTGATTTGCCTTCCCTCTTCCCTTCCTCTTTCTTGACTTGCCTTCCCTCTTGCCTTCCTCTTTCTTGACTTGCCTTCCTTCTTCCCTTCCTCTTTCTTGACTTGCCTTCCCTCTTCCTAGATAGAGCAGTTGATATAATATATCTCGATTTTCAGAAAGCTTTCGATACCGTACCCCACAAGAGACTAATTGACAAAATAAAAGCTCATGGCATAACAGGAACAACTCTGAAATGGCTCGAAAATTGGCTCTCAGACCGTAAACAATGAGTTGTAATAAATGGTGAAGAATCAGATTGGTGCAAAGTAAATAGTGGCGTTCCCCAGGGTTCGGTATTAGGTCCTATTATTTTTATAATTTACATAAACGACTTAGACGAAGGAATAGAATGCAAAATTTCGAAATTTGCTGACGATACAAAAATTACTAATAAAGTAACCTCAACAGTACATTGGCAAAAACTACAAGGTGACCTAGACACTAGAAAACTGGGCAGAAAAATGGCAAATGAAATTCAACATAGAAAAATGCAAAGTATTACACATCGGTAGTAACAACGCTAAAAAAGATTACTCAATGAACAGCATTCAACTATCAAATACAAATAATGAAAAGGATCTGGGAGTTATAATATCAAGTGACCTGAAGCCGAGTAAACAGTGTACAAAGGTAATACAAACTGCTAATAAATTGGTGGGTTTCATCGGCAGAACATTCAAATTCAAATCAGAAAAAATCATACTTACTCTATTCAACTCATTGGTGCGTCCCCATCTCGAATACTGCGTGCAATTCTGGTCAACCGTACTACCGAAAGGACATAAATAAACTTGAAAGGGTGCAACGCAGAGTCACTAAAATTATACCTAGATTGCGTAATAAACCGTACAAAGAGCGCTTAAAAGAACTAAATTTGTTTAGCTTAACAAAGCGCAGAATGAGAGGTGACCTAATAGAGGTGTTCAAAATCTTCAAGGGATTCAGCAACCTAAATGTAAGCGAATTATTTACGATCAATCAAGCAAACACGAGAAACAATGGTTATAAGATTATAGGCAAGCGTTTTCATTCTCACGAGGCGAAGCATTTCTTCTTCAACCGCGTTGTGAATAATTGGAACAGACTACCCTCGAACATTGTAAACTGTAATACTGTCGAAACATTTAAGAACCATCTGGATAAACACATGGCAAATAACCCCCGATTAACACAGTTTCTTTCAGAATAACGCGCAACGAAATGTCAACGCATACCGCAATGTATATTGATTTTCATACATCTGTTCCCTTTCAGAATTGTAGTAAATAGAGTTAGCTTAGATTACAAATCAACTTCTTTTTTCTCCCTGTCCTGTCCGAATTTCCGTGTCAGTTTTTCAATACTGCATGGTATTTTTCCTATCTGTTTCCATGCCAGCATTAGCTGGAGGGAGTGGTGGGTGGGGAGGAGCCTTCTTCTTTGCTATCCTTTTCTCTACCTCGTAGTCAGTAGATTAGTAGTTTTAGATATCCAAACTGCCCCGTAAGGACCAATAGGTCTGTTGCAGTTTGTTCTCCTTTGTATTCCTACTCCCCCTTCCCTCCCCCTCTTCCTTCTCTCTCCTCCCCTTCCTTCCCTCCCCTTACAAATCCCTCCTCCCTTTCCTTCCCCTCCCTCCCCTCTCCTATCTCTTCCCCTCACCTCTCACCCCTGTCCTGCCAATCTCGATGTATCAAAAAACGACATTCCGAATTATTTCTGCTTGATAATATTCTCTCTCTCTCTCTCTCTCTCTCTGACAATATACATGGATGGTATTATTAGTTTTTGGGAATGTGCGTGTTTGGGAATGAGTTTTTTGTTTTCGTGCGTGCGTGCGTGCGTGCGTGCGTGCGTGTGTGCGTGCGTGTGTGTGTGTGTGTGTGTGTGTGTGTGTGTAAGCGGATCATCTGTCTTTCGGTAGCCCCAATCTCTTCCCTTCAATATAACCATTTATTTCCTGTCAGTCAGTATTTATCTATCTATCTATCTGTCTATCTATCTATCTATCTATCTTTCTATCTATCTAAATATATGACAGGTCAATCGTTGTGCAAGTACAATAATAGACATGATTAGGAAATGGAAGGCCGAACTAAAAATAAATAAATAAATATATATACAGTATACAAATATATATACAGTACCTATATATATATACAGTATATATACAAAACATATATGCATAGGTATTGAAATACATAAAAATAACATGTGTATATTAATCTCAGAAGTAACATAAAACAACAGTACAATATATAGCAACTAACAAAAGTTATGGGCCCCTTTACCTAAATAAAGACATAGAATAACTAGAAGCAGTTCAGTACAGAGCAACAAAACCATACGATGATTACAGAAACAATATATATTTTCATTCAACCCTATTTGGTGTGAAGAGGGTCTTTTTGGATTCCCCGGTTTCATCCCATATATTTAGAATTTAATAGACGTCTCACCCCATTAGCTTGGCGATAATAACACGATTCACCCCATTCAGGTGTCGAGTTTTTTTCCGAGTGATCTATAGCCAGCTTGTAACCTAGAAGTAAACCGGGACATATTTCCATCGAAAAATTTACAAATTTAGCTTGAAGTGGGCATTGTTTTTAGTTTGAAGAAATTCTGGGAAGGCGTTTGTGTTACCCTAGGGGACAGAATCAAATACATTGTTCGAAAGTGGCAAACGCAAGCAAAATTCTCAACATTAATTAAACAAAATATAATAACCCACAAGACGTCGGACCAGATAGTGTTAAGGGGAGTGACCTGCTTTTTTCTCCCCTTTTCTCGCTTTCTCTGGCGTGTATCCATTCGGCCCCATTCAGCCTACTGTTTTAAAACATTTATCCCCATCCAGGTGTCGATTTCTTCCTGGCGAGCGATAGCGAGCCAGCATTGTATGAAGAAATCCAGCTTCGCCGGAGACATTTTTCTATCGAAAAATTTACAAATTTAACCTGCTGTTAAAAACATTTATTAAAATATGTTGGCTCGCTATCGCTCGCCAGGAAAAAATCGACATCTGGATGAGGAAAAACGTCATAAAACAGTAAGCTTAATGGGGCCGAATGGATACAACCCAGAGAGAGAGGGAGAGAGAGAAAGACAAAAATAGAGGTGGGTCCCCTTAAGAAGAAAAGACTCATCTCATGATTAGCTTCAAGAAAACTCAAAGGCTTAATAACATTGATTAAAGAGTCATCAACCCGTAGTATTGAATGTATGTATATTCTCAGTCACATACCCCATAGCTGGGGGTGTCCGACTCGAGACAGAGCCCGAATAGAAACAAACATTTAAAGTTCCAATTCTATCTATTCCATTACCCATGGCAATGGATTGAAATTGAAGGGTAAAAAGGCAAATCTTGACGTAACTAAATTTTACTTCACCTATCACTATTACAACAATCAGTGTTCATCAGAGCTCTCTCAGTGTATACCCTCTCCCTTGGGGCGAGTGGGAGGCACCCGTTTTTCAACACAATCTCACTCCTATTCTGTCCAGCTCTCCAACCCAAGAATTAGCCAATTTTCTGTCTTTCTTCAACTCAACAAGTGAACTCCGGAACTCTCTCCCTCAATCAATCTTTCCTTCATCCTATGACTTAGACTGCTTTAAACTTAGTGTGCCCAGGCATTTTGACTGAAACGTACCTTGAATTTGGCTCCCTGTCACTCTTCCAACTTTGGGGGAGACACTTGTTACAGGCAGCTTTGTCTATTGTCTCCTTCACTCACATAAAACAAAACAAAATACAAGTTGCCAAAAGGGGTAGTTGAAAGTAACACAATAAACACCTTCAAAAAGAAACTAAACATATATATTTACAGGGTGTGTATTAGATAGTAACTATAGTTGTGTGCTCCCCCCCCCCCCCCCCTGAGTTTAAATACCTGATACACTGTATATATATATATGTATGTATATATATATATATATATATATTATATA
>CM064486.1:11560101-11577601 GCA_032716605.1 Paralithodes platypus | reverse complement strand
TCTCTCTCTCTCTGTCCATCATCATCATAATCATCAACAGTTGTATACACTACTCATACACACACACATACAGTATCTCTCTCTCTCTCTCTGTCCATCATCATCCTAATCATCAACAGTTGTATACACTACTCATACACACACATACAGTATCTCTCTCTCTCTCTCTGTCCATCATCATCCTAATCATCAACAGTTGTATACACTACTCATACACACACACATACAGTATCTCTCTCTCTCTCTCTGTCCTTCATCATCCTAATCATCAACAGTTATATACACTACTCATACACACACACATACACTCTCTCTCTCTCTGTCCATCATCATCATAATCATCAACAGTTGTATACACTACTCATACACACACACATACAGTATCTCTCTCTCTCTCTCTGTCCATCATCATCATAATCATCAACAGTTGTATACACTACTCACAAATACGAGGGAGTTCTGCTGTCACTATCTTTGTATACTATCTTTAGTATCATTCATCTATATCATTATCAACATCATCATCACCATTATTACTATCATCACAACCACCATCACTACCACCATCATCTTCAGCAAACGTTGCACATTCACTACCACCATCATCACTATCACCACCACCAACATCATCACTATCATCACCATCACTATCACCACCATCAACATCATCACTGTCACCATCATCAGTATTATTCTAGTGATGGTGACAAACGGGCTGGGTCATCCCCTAGACAGGTGGGAGGGGTCGTCCTGTCACAATCTGTCTTGTCGCCAATTAATAGCCCCTGTCCCCTATTGGCTAGTTTAGGCTTAATACTACTACTACTAATATTATTACTATTATTATTACCGTCACCACCACCACCACCACCACCACTACTACTACTACTACTACTACTACTACTACAATTACTACTACTTCTACTGTACTGCTACACTCGGTAAGTTTAGCATTAATGTACTGCTCTCTCTCTCTCTCTCTCTCTTAACTTTATCTGGGTTATTTTTATCCGTTCTTGTATTTCGTATAGTTTGATCAACTTCAATATTATTTCCCATTCTCTCTCTCTCTCTCTCTCTCTCTCTCTCTCTCTCTCTCTCTCTCTCTCTCTCTCTCATCTCCATATCCCTGGCAGGAGTTGTTCAACAGTGTAAGCCCTGTTCCCATAGTAGTTGTTGTTGTTGTTGTTGTTGTTGTTGAGTTATGAGCCAGTTCGCTGCAAAGTTGTGATTCGCGAAGTTGTAGCCAATCCGTGGAACTACTACAGAGGAGTTATCGAGAGTTGTTGATAAAGCTGATGGTTGCCGTAAATTGGGTAGGTAAGACTATAGCCCTATTCGTAAGCGGTGTGCCAATGGGCGAGCTCATACGCAGCACATGTCTTATTGTCTGAGTCGTTTGATTATATTTTGTGTCTTCACCGACCAACTTCACTTCTAAACTCAGTGTCATATAAATTCCTTACTGTTTCTACTTACTGATCTTGGATGGCGTCATTTAAGGGGAGGTATTTACTTTGTTCCCTAGACCTCCATCAAGCTTAAAAATTATACCCCCTTGAGTCCCTTTCAAGATAAATTTGTACATTTTTCGGTAGAAAAATTTCCCGGCCAAAGGCCGGTTCCTCTTAAATTACAGGCTCGCTATCGCTCGCCAGGATAAAATCGACACCTGAATGGTACGAAAGGTCTTATTATGGGGTGAAAGTTCTTACAATCGCTAAACTAATGGGGCGAACATCTTAAAATCTCAAAAGCAATGGGGCTAAACATGAGGGAGAAAGGGTTCCAGAAAAGAAAAAAAACTCCAGGTGGACATCTCCCCTTAACAAAGGTAAGTTTTTGAATAAGGTTAACAATTATCTATGGCACATTTCAGTCCATTCAGTTCAGTCATACCTCTTTATTTTCTGTGCTGGCCAATAATAGCAATCAATACTATTAAGAGGGAGGTTTTCTAGAACCCCTTGTCCCTCATGTTTAGCCCCATCAGTTTTCAAATTTTAAGATATTTGCCCCATTAGTTTGTCGATTTTAAGACCATTCACCCCATTTATTTGTCAATATTAAGACCTTCCGTGCTATTTAGGTATCGATTTCTTCCCTGGCGATCGATAATATAATGAGCCTGTCATTTTTGAAGGCCGGGGGTATCTAATGGATGTTTGTTGAAGTTTGATGGAGGTGTAGGGAGGAAACTAAAATAAATAAATAAATATATAAAATATTCGACTTAAGAATATACCCCTCCCCCTTAAGGGGAGATTTCCACCTGGAGGATTTTTTTCTGGACCCCTTTCTCCCTCATGTTTAGCCCCATTGTTTTTGAGATTTTAAGACGTTCGCCCCATTAGTTTGGCGATTTTAAGAACCCTCGCCCCATTTCTGTCAATTTTATGACCATTCGTGACATTTAGGTGTCGATTTTTTCCTGGCGAGCGATAGCGAGCCTGTAACCGGCCTTCGGCCGGGAAATTTTTCTACCGAAAAATGTACAAATTTATCTTGAAAGGGGGTCTAGGGGGAGTAATTTTAAGTTTGATGGTAGTCTAGGGAATCAACTAAAAACCTCCCCTTAAGCTCATGCTTGGTCACGTCGTCAGAGGATTAAGGGGAGGTTTTTAGTGTGTTTCCTAGACTTCCATCAAGCTTGAAATTACACCCCCTTGACCCCCTTTCAAGATAAATTTGTACATTTTTCGGTAGAAAAATGTCCCGGCCGAAGGCCGGTTCCTCTTAAATTACAGGCTCGCTATCGCTCGCCAGGATAAAATCGACACCTGAATAGCACGAAAGGTCTTAATATGGGGTGAAAGTTCTTAAAATCGCTAAACTAATGGGGCAAACGTTTTATAATATCAAAAGCAATGGGGCTAAACATGAGGGAGAAAGGGGTCAAGAAAAAAAATCCCTCAAGTGGAGATCTCCCCTTAAGAGACGATATTTTGTAAGCTTCCCACATTTAACATTCTAAGCACAACCTTTCTAATAACGGATATTAACGAGCCCTCTAGGAGTCTAGGACATACATCGTGGCATAAAGTTTTCCAAGCTGTCCCGAACCGAATCTTCTCATTAACCCCTTCTGTACCGGCGACGTCTGTTTGTTTCTCTTTCTCTCCTTCTCTCTTTGGCTTGTAACCATTCGGCCCCATTCAGCCCACTGTTTTAAGACGTTTACCCCCATCCAGGTTTCACACACACACATACATACATACATACAGACACACACACACACACAGAGCTATAATTCGTACACACGCATAAAATATATAGAAAATTGTAAAGCTGTGAAATATGATTACCAACGTATGACTGCAATATATATTTGACAGGAAAATCAAATACAGCAAAGTGGATATAGTGAGAGAGAGAGAGAGAGAGAGAGAGATTGACTGTGTGTGTGTCTGTGTGTGTGTGTGTGTGTGTTATAAAATATAATACTGGTAGAACGTTCCAGTATAAAATAGCAACTGTAATTTCCATGAACACCCAGGCAAAACAAACACAAATTCAATTCAATTCAATTCAAAATTCTGTTCACATTTTGTTAGATGAACAAAATGTCATACAATTCATTTACTCGCGTATATAACACAATTATACACAACATTGCCTACCCAAGAACCAATTGTGACAATAGTATATTATTCTGTACATAGCCCACACACAAAAAAAAATAAAAAAATAAAAAAAATAAAAAAAGGAAAACAAAAATATATATATGAAAAGTGGGGATTGGGCCTGAGCATATACAGTAGATATAGATAAACATAGATTGTTTATGATTTCGTTACCCTCATCTCTTGATAGAATATTACTCCGCATATCTCGCATGTGACACAGTTCCCTGATCTGGCTACACCTTCGACTATAATCATCCTGTCTATTACACTATTCATGCCAACAAATATTCACATCTGTTGTTAAGGGGAGGCAGACCATTTTTCTGGACCCCTTTCTCCCTAATGTTTAGCCCCACTAGTTTTGAGATTATAAGACGTTCGACCCATTAGTTTGGCGATTTTAACACCTTTCGCTCCATTTCGTTGTCAATTTTAAGACCTTTCGTGCCACTTCGGTGTTGATTATTTCTTGGTGAGCGATAGCGAGCCTGCAATTTTAAGAGGAACTGGCCTTCGGCCGGAAATTTTTTCTACCGAAAAATTTACAAATTTAGGGGGTGTTTTTCTAAGCTTGATGGAGGTCTAGGGAGGAAAAAAAAAAAAAATATATATATACATGAATTAATAGACCAAACAAACGGTCAGTCTCCCCTTAATACAAAACCAACTACCCATTATATTTCTAAAATAACCACACAGCCCCCAAAACAAGGCAAAAACTAACCCAATAACTAATGCACCAACAGAAAATCAACATCACCTAAAAAATAACAACAACAGAACCAAACCCCGCCAACACCAGCACCAAACCCCGCCAACACCAGCACCAAACCCCGCCAACACCAGCACCAAACCCCACCAACACCAGCACCAAACGAACAAGAGCCATAACAAGGACAATTGCCTGTGTGTGCCTGGCCTGTCATTAAGGGGGGGACTCCGGCTTTTTGTTTGACCTTTCTCTCCATTTCTTTCTTTCTCTGGCTTGTATCCATTCGGCCCCATTCAGCCAATTCTTTTAAGACGTTTATCCCCATCCAGGTGTTGATTTTTTCCTGGCGACCGGTAGCGAGCCAGTGTTGTATGGAGAAATACGGCTTTGCCGGAGACATTTTTCTATCGAAATATGTACAAATTTAGCTTGCTGTCAAAACAAAAATATATATATGCTGGCTCGCTACCGCTCGCCAGGAAAATATTGACACCTGGATGGCGGTAAACGTTGTAAAACAGTAGGCTGAATGGGGCCAAATGGATATAAGCCAAAGAGAGAGGGAGAGAAAGATATAAAAAAGCGAGGTGGGCCCCCTTAGTGTTCCCAGTGTGATGGCTTGTACAGTTCCCTGCACAAGTTCCGTTCCTCTCTGTGATAATATTTATGCAAGTACAAATAGTATCATTGAATTAGGAGACTTTTGTTTTTCTTATGTGTATGAAGGAGACAAAAGGCAGGTTGCCTGTAACGAGTGTCTCCCCCAGAGTCAAAGAGAGACAGAAAGCCAAATTCAAGGGATCTATCTATCTATCTATTGCCGGACGCCTTACTCCCCTTACGAGGGTGGCCATACACAGAATGCCCCCAAGCAGACCTATTCCCTGTGAGAGGGACAACCCGAGCCAGTTTAGTGAAGGACTTACAGGATTGACCACTCAATTTAGCATCGGTCAAGGGATATTGTGGTCAAAATGCTTGGACACAAGCAGTTTAAAGCATTTAAAGTCATAGGATGAAGGAAAGGTTGATTGAGGGAGAGAGTTCCAGAGTTAACTAGTTGAGAAGAAGAAAGACTGAGAACATTTGCCAATTCTTGGATTGGAGAGTTGGACAGAATAAGAGTGGGACTGTGTTGAAAGGCGGGTGCTTCACACTCGCCGCAAGAGAGGGGGTATGCACTGAGAGAGCTCTGAAGAACATTGATTGTTGTAATAGCGATAGAAAAGTGAAGGAGGTGCAACATTACGGTGTGTAGAAAGAGATTTTAGGGAAGTAGTAGGAGGAAGTGAGTTGATAAAGAGAAATGCTTTTAACTCGACTCTTTCGAGAAGTGCAGTATGGGTGGAACCTCCCCACACATGCGAACAATACTCGATACATGGGCGTACTGTGCCCCTATACAGAGCAAGAAGCTGTGCGGGGATAGAGAACCCACGGAGACGGTTGAGCACACCTAACTTTTGGGAAGCTGGTTTAGCAAGAGTGGTAATATGATCTTTCCAAGAAGTGTTGGATGAAGAAGATACTGTACACCAGCAAGCAGCATAGCAAGTAGCATAGCAACTATTTGCTATGCACTAGTTGATTCACCTTATGCAACTGATAAATAAGATATTACACTCTAAATTAAATTATACTATTCTGACTTCCATAAATATAGTTTCAGAGAGGAACGGAACTTATAAGGAACTGTACACATGGATGTTGGGAGGCTATGCTAAAAAATTCGACCACAAAATCACCTCAGCAATCACAAACCTCCATCAAGCAATCCACAAACACAAAAACAATGAACGCTTTGCATTAATATGATACACAGATATACAGTAGTAGCTTTATATTTTTGTATTAGGTAATGATACAATTATGAATTCAATTTACCGTCAGCTGAAAGAAAAAACGTCTATACCACCACCACCTCCTCCATCACCACTGCTACCACCAACACAATCAGCATCACTACCACCACCACCAGCCCCATTACCACTGCTACCATCACTATCATCATCATCGCCAACACCACCACTAGTGCTACCACCACTACAATCATCACCACTACCATTACCCCCACCATTACCACTGTTACCACCACTATCATCACCACCACTACAATCACCATCATTACCACCACCACCACCATTACCACTGTTACCACCACTATCATCACCACCACTACAATCACCATCACTACCACCACCACCACCATTACCACTGTTACCATCACTATCATCATCACCACTGCAATCATCATCACTACCACTTCCATGGCGCCTTTTTACCTTTGATTCTGGCTAAAATAAGATTATTTTATGCGGTTTATGAAGGACCTATGTTACTAAGAGGGTTTATTGACATCGTATTTACCCATCAGAGTCGTATAGGTAGATTTTAACGGAAAACAATCGTCTAATGGTAACCAGAATATGATGAAAATTACACAATGGTGGTGAAGGGGTAAATGTTCCCAGTTTGATGGCTTGTACAAAATCATTCTGCTGGGAGGCTGCAAACCATTCCAACCAAAACACACACACACACACAAACACACACAGCCTGTGACACTCTCAGGCTGCACCAGTGGGCAAGTTCAACTCAGTGTGAGCTTGTAGCCATCCTAATGGCCGTTGACTATCTAGGAGTCACTTCAAGTGGCCTTATAGTATTTGATTCGAAGAGTGCCTTAATGTCTTTAAATAGCAAGACAAATTAATTCCATAGCAATATTAATTCAATTAAACAGGTTATCATCCATGCTAAAGCACAAGGGTATGCAATACGTTTCCTCTGGATACCCTCTCTTCCTTCATTAGATCTTGCTTGAAGACCCACATTCCAACACACCTCTACCTCCCTCTCCTCCACCCCACCTCCCTCCTTCGGTCCTTCCTTCCATTAACTCACCCCTATGGCTTCCTGATTCATCTTCCTTACCTCCCCTCCCCTTTCCAACCCTCTCCCTACCCCCCCCCCCCACCTTCCTTTCCTCCCCCCTTGGCTTCTGAAGTTTATTTCCCTTCTCCCATTTCCTGGTTCCAGTTACATAAATCCCGTAATTTCCCGATTTATTGTCCTGCCTCTCCGATCTCACTGCCACCTCTCACATTTATATAGTGTCTTTTACCCGTAGCCATCCTTCTATCCATTAGATTCACCATTACATTTGTTATATATATTATTATTATAACACATATCTAAAAACTTACGCAACGTTACCGATATTATATTTTATTATATATGTTGTTTTTGATTATCGGGTTTTCACTTATCCACATACAAGGTTTGCAAATGTTCATACTATGTGATCCCAATATCATACTATGTGATCCCAATATCATACTATGTGATCCCAATATCATAGTTATAATCATCAACTAATTGCCTCCTCCAACGAAGTTAACGGAGGTTATATTTTTGCCTCAGTTTCTGTGTGTGTTTGTTTATTTGCCTGTCATATCTCTCAAATTATGAACTGATGTTCACAATATTTAGTGGGCAGATAGGATATGTGCCAAGGAAGAAGTAATTCCATGTAGGAGGCGATCGGTAGAGTGCATACCTCCGACAGTGTAGCTGGAGCTATGCGAGTGCCCCTCCAGTTCCTTCTTTTGTTATCCACTCTTTCATCTTAGTTCCACCTCTTGTTTTCCTAAGTTTATCCTTAAATGAATTTAATTAACTTTCATTATATATTTCCCGTAAATTATATATAATCGCACATCCGCAGCAACACTATCACCAGCAAAACAAACACACATGCAGAACAACAACAACACCCATTCCCATACAGTCTCAACAACAACAATAAAACTACAACAAAAACCATAGCAATATAACATGAGGGGAAGCGCACACACACTCGCTCTCTCTCTCTCTCTCTCACACACACACACACACACAAACATAACGTGTAACCCCCAACTCTCAAACATTCGCCTCTAAATCCACCAAAGTTTCTGAAGGCGAAATTTGTAAATACGTTTCCCTGAGGGTGTTTGTGAGCCCGGGCCGGAATGGATGGGGGGGGGGGGGGTCATATTTTATCAGTTCAGGGGGAGGGGGGGTGATGAAAGTTAGTATTGGTGGTGAAGATGTGTGTGTGTGTGTGTGTGTGTGTGTGTGTGTGTGTGTGTGTGTGTGTGTGTGTGTGTGTGTGTGTTGATTATGAAAAAGGTTATCTATGTGTTTATGTGTGTGTTGACAGTTAGTAATGATGGTGAAGGTGTGTGTGGCTTTGTGTGTTGATTATGAAAAAGGATATATGTGTGTTTGTGTGTGTGTGTGTGTTTATAGTGTGTTGGAAGGCGCGCGATGACAGTGATGATAGTGAAGGTGATAGTGATGATGATGGTGAGGGTAGCAAAGATCATCAATACACCACCACAACCTCCAAGGCATGATACAGTCCCCATACAGTGACAGTGATGGTGATAGTGATGATGATGGTGCGGGTATGGAAGATCACCAGTACACCACCACAACCTCCCAGTCATGCTATTATCCACATATGGCAAGTGTAGTGGCCCCCAATAGGAATGTGTACAAGCCATCAAACTGGGTACATCACTGCCAGGTCATCCAACACTAGTTATTGTTGTTGTTGTTGTTATAATGATTACAAGCCATCAAACTGGGTACATCACTGCCAGGTCATCCAACACTAGTTATTGTTGTTGTTGTTGTTGTTGTTATAATGATTACAAGCCATCAAACTGGGTACATCACTGCCAGGTCATGCAACACTAGTTATTGTTGTTGTTGTTGTTGTTGTTCCCCAAGCTGCCTGGCCGAACAGCCCCAAGGCCCCGAGCAAGGCCAAGGCCATAACTGAGCGCCCCCACAGAACCCTCCCCGCCGACCACAATAAAGCCTGGGTGACCGAAGCCACTCCATGGCGGGGAGCTTGAGGAGGGTGCGGAAACGCCCGGGAAACCAAAGCCCCACCCAGGGCCCTGTGCCCCTCAGCAATTATGAAGAGAAATTTGAGGGGCAAGGGAAAAATGTGACGCTTTGGCTTCCAATCTTGGTAGATTGGGAGGTCAATCCACGTTAGAGACGCCGTCACTTGAGATCTAGAAAATATATAAGTAAAAGGAACAGTCAGAGTAAGCTATGGGTATGGCAGAGATTGCTCAGTTCTCACTCTGATAGACCAGCCCATCACCACATGACTAGAACCCAATCCTCTCAGCATCAGCTAGGAAAGGCCCTAGAAAGCCGCCTTTGGCGGGGGGATAGCTCCCCTATTTCAACCCTTTTCGGGGTTGGGCACCCGCCAAGTTATTGTTGTTGTTTTTGGTGGTGGTGGTGGTGGTGGTGGTGTTGTGGTTGTTGGTGTTATTGTTGGTTTTAGAAGGCTGAGTGGCCCCCCAACATAGCCAACAGGTGTACAAGCCATCAAACTGGGAATATTAGTGCTAAGTCAGGCAACACCAGCTATTGTTGTTGTTTTTAGAAGGTTTAGTGGCCCCCAGCATATGTGTAAATGTGTGTGTGTGTGTGTGTGTATGTGTGTGTGTGTGTGTGTGTGTGGTGGTTGTAGTGGTATTTTCGTGGTAGTGGTTCGGATGATAGAGATATTGTCGTACCTGTAATGGTGGTAGTGGTAATAATGGTAGTATTTTGTGGTTGTGGTTCGGATAGTAGAGATGTTGTGGTAGTGGTGATAATGGTAGTATTTTGTGGTTGTGGTTCGGATGGTAGATATGTTGAGGTTGTGGTGGTAGTTGCGCTACCTATAGTAGTAGTAGTGTTGTTGTGGTGGTGGTTGTGGTTTAGATGGTAGTGGTGGTGTTGGTGGTAGTGGTATTGATGCTACGGTTGTGTTTTGGATGGTAGTGGTGATGTTGGTGGTATTGATGCTACGGTTGTGGATGGTAGTGGTGTTGGTGTGTGGTGGTGGTTGTGGTTTGTTTTGGATGGTAGTGGTGGTGTTGGTGTTAGTGGTATTGATGCTACGGTCGTGTTTTGGATGGTAGTGGTGGTGTTAGTGGTAGTGGTATTGATGCTACGGTTGTGTTTTGGATGGTAGTGGTGGTGTTGGTGTTAGTGGTATTGATACTACGGTTGTGTATTGGATGGTAGTGGTGGTGTTGGTGGTAGTGGTATTGATGCTACGGTTGTGTTTTGGATGGTAGTGGTGGTGTTGGTGGTGTTGGTGTTAGTGGTATTGATGCTACGGTTGTGTTTTGGATGGTAGTGGTGGTGTTGGTGTTAGTGGTATTGATGCTACGGTTGTGTTTTGGATGGTAGTGGTGGTGTTGGTGGTAGTGGTATTGATGCTACGGTTGTGTTTTGGATGGTAGTGGTGGTGTTAGTGTTAGTGGTATTGATGCTACGGTTGTGTTTTGGATGGTAGTGGTGGTGTTGGTGTTAGTGGTATTGATGCTACGGTTGTGTTTTGGATGGTAGTGGTGGTGTTGGTGGTAGTGGTATTGATGCTACGGTTGTGTTTTGGATGGTAGTGGTGGTGTTGGTGTTAGTGGTATTAATGCTACGGTTGTGTTTTGGATGGTAGTGGTGGTGTTGGTGTTAGTGGTATTGATGCTACGGTTGTGTTTTGGATGGTAGTGGTGGTGTTGGTGTTAGTGGTATTGATGCTACGGTCGTGTTTTGGATGGTAGTGGTGGTGTTGGTGTTAGTGGTATTGATGCTACGGTTGTGTTTTGGATGGTAGTGGTGGTGTTGGTGTTAGTGGTATTGATGCTACGGTAGTGTTTTGGATGGTAGTGGTGGTGTTGGTGGTAGTGGTATGGATGCTACGGTTGTGTTTTGGATGGTAGTGGTGGTGTTGGTGTTAGTGTTGTTGATTCTATGGTTGCGGTTTGGATGGTAGAGGTGGTGTGGTGTTGGTGGTAGTTAGTGATATGGATGCTATAGTTGTGGTTTGGATGGTATAGGTGTTGTTGTTGTGGTGGTGTGAGCTGGTTGTTGTGGTGGTTATATAGTTAGGAAGGTTGTGTGCCTGCCCCCCCCCCCCCCCCACCTTCCCCTCAAATATGAATATGTACAAACCACCCAACTGGGAACATTAAGGGGAGGTTTTTAGTGTGTTTCCTAGACTTCCATCAAGCTTGAAATTACACCCCCTTGCCCCCCTTTCAAGATAAATTTGTACATTTTTCGGTAGAAAAATGTCCCGGCCGAAGGCCGATTCCTCTTAAATTACAGGCTCGCTATCGCTCGCCAGGAAAAATTCGACACCTAAATGGCACGAAAGGTCTTAAAAGTGACATGAATGGGGCGAAAGTTCTTAAAATCGCAAAAATTAATGGGGCGAACGTCTTAAAATCTCAAAAGCAATGGGGCTAAACATGAGGGAGAAAGGGGTAAAGAAAAAAAAATCCCCCAAGTGGAAATCTCCCCTTAATGCCAGGCCATGCGCGCACTGACTATTGTTGTTGTTCTTATTGTTCTTGCTGTGTTTACTGGTGTTGTGGTGGTGGATAATTATAGTAGGTGTTATTGATTGTGGTTCATTAGTGTTATTGGTTGTGGTTCATTAGTGTTATTGATTGTGGTTCATTAGTGTTATTGATTGTGGTATTGATTGTTGTGGTTCATTAGTGTTATTGGTTGTGGTTCATTAGTGTTATTGTGTGTGGTTCATTAGTGTTATTGATTGTGGTTCATTAGTGTTATTGATTGTGGTTCATTAGTGTTATTGATTGTGGTTCATTAGTGTTATTGATTGTGGTTCATTAGTGTTATTGATTGTGGTTCATTAGTGTTATTGATTGTGGTTCATTAGTGTTATTGTGTGTGGTTCATTAGTGTTATTGATTGTGGTTCATTAGTGTTATTGATTGTGGTTCATTAGTGTTATTGAGTGTGGTTCATTAGTGTTATTGATTGTGGTTCATTAGTGTTATTGATTGTGGTTCATTAGTGTTATTGAGTGTGGTTCATTAGTGTTATTGATTGTGGTTCATTAGTGTTATTGATTGTGGTTCATTAGTGTTATTGGTTGGGAAGTGTTTTGTTTTATGACATATGATGATTGTTATTGATGTTAATTAGTGATGATAATCGTGGTGATAATGTTGTTAAATGGAGAACATTAACGCTAGGCCATGCACACACTGGCTGTTGTGTTTGTTGTTGTTGTTGTTGTTGTTGTTGTTGTGATAACCAGCCTGCCCTGAGTTCTGAAGAGAGCCATCGGTATAAACCACCAAGCTATCAACAGGTAAAGTGCTAAGTGAACAATCAATAGTTTCCAAGACAATATGTGTGCGGTATCTTCAAGAGGGATATACAGTATATAGATGCCTATATAGATAGATAGGTAAAGAGAGGGAGAGTGTGTGCGTCAGAGTGAGTGTGAGTGTGTGTGTGTGTGGAGGGAGGGGGGAGGGGGGTAGGAGGAGGGAGGAGGTAGGAAGAGTGAATACTTAAGAGGAGGAACCCAAAGATCTCGAAGCCCGGTAATAAATCCAGGTCGCATTGTGGAGTATGGAAGTAGTTGTGTGTGTGTGTGTGTATCTTATGGGGCACTTGGTAGGGGGAGCAGGGGAGGGAAGAATTATGGAAGGAAAAAACGAAGAGAAATGAAGCAAAGGTATAAGAAAGAGAGAGAGAGAGAGAGAGAGTAATAAATCCCTTTGGTGTTGTGGAGCTTGGAAGTGGCTGTGTATCTTGGTGGGGCAGGTAGGGGGGGGGGGGGGGGGGTAACAAACTGGAAGAAGAAAACTGATGGAAAGAAAACGGGGATTGGGGGAAGGAAAACATTGTGGATATATTGAGAAGAAGGGTAACAATAGAGAAGTAGGATAACAGAATAGAGCAGACATGGAAATCTGTACACAAATTAAGGGACACCCCGTTTTTAACATTAACCCTTCATTACAAACCCCAATGCACTTGAATAAATTAATGAAAGCATATGAGCCTCCCGGGATACAAACAAATACAACAAGATAATATGTAGTGTTGGTAGTTTGTAGAATATACTCTTAATAGGAGGAAGAACAAAGAAAATGGAGGGTGGTACATTAACAAGTACTAAAGAAAACGGGAAATGTATTGTAGGTTCTGGAACATAAATCCTATGTCTAATTTCTCCAGCTGATGGTAAGTTTCTATATTACTGTTTTGTTTACTCAGCTATTACGTAGATTTTGTAGCGAAATGTGCTGTTAATTACGTATATATACAGTATATATATATATGGTAAATAGAGAGATAGGATAAAAGACGATTGGATGAATGCTAATATATATACTGTATAAATTATATGTACCCTGGGGTGAAATGAAAACAAAAATGAAAACAAAATACAGAGATATAAAATACACATAAGGAATCACAACTTCCTTCCATCTTCGTGACAACAATAATAGCCACTGACAATTAACAATAATAATATAAAGCCCCATATATTATGAACTAACAACTGAACATGCATACATCAAATATCAACCTAAATTCATATTAACTAACATCCTATCCACCAATTCATATTAACTAACATCCTATCCACCAATTACCCTACAACCACAAGCAACAACAAAAGAACGAACACACCAACACAAATAACCGCCGTATCAACCACAATAACAACCACAAGCAACAACAACAGAACGAACACACCAACACAAATAACCGCCGTATCAACCACAATAACAACCACAAGCAACAACAACAGAACGAACACACCAACACAAATAACCGCCGTATCAACCACAATAACAACTGCAACCATATCAATAAATCAACCAAAACTCCAACCGTAAACATACAATAAAACAACAGCTAGAACAACAACGACAACAGCAGTATTTTCCCATCAGCCAAACAGCCCAAACCACAACCATAATCATCAACAACAACAACAACAAGAATTATAACACCAACAACAAAAACAACAAGAATTATAACAACAAAAACACTAGTATTTTCCAATCCACCAATCAACCCCAAACCACAACCATCATCATCAACTAACAACAACAACAAGACTTATAACACCAATAACAAAAACAACAGCAGTATTTTCCCATCAGCCAATCAGCCCAAACCAAAGCCATCACCAACAACAACAACAGCATCAACAACAACACCAACAGCAACAACAAGGCTTATAACAGGAATAACAATAACAACAGCAGTATTTTCCCATCAGCCAATCAGCCCAAACCACAGCCATCACCACAACAACATCAACAACAACACCAACAGCAACAACAAGGCTTATAACAACAATAACAATAACAACAGCCGTATTTTCCCATCAGGCAATCAGCCCAAACCACAACCATCATCATCATCAATAACAAAACAACAAAGAACAATTACTTCCCAATTTCTATTACCGATTTTCCCTCAACGAAGCAAAACACATTAACTGGAATTAGGAGTGGGAGAATATACGACACGGGGCGTCATAAAATATTTCTTGCAAGGTTCACTGCAATTTATATTTATTAAAGGGGGCCCCACCTCGCTTTGTTTCTCTTTCTCTTTCTTTAGCTTGTATCCATTCGTCCCCATTCAGCCTACTATTTTAAGACGTTTACCCCCATCCAAGTGTCAATATTTTCCTGGCGAGCGGTAGCGAGCCAGTATATATATATATATTTGTTAAATTTGTACATTATTCGATAGAAAATTTTCTCCGGCGAAGCCGGATTTCTCAATACAATGCAGGCTCGCTATCGCTCGCCAGGAAGAAATCGACACCTGGATGGGGATAAACGTCCTAAAACAGTTGTCTGAATGGGGCCGAATGGATACAAGCCAGAGACAGAGAGAAAAGGAGAGAAAGAGAAAAAAAGCAGGTGACCCCCCTTAAACTTTAGGAAAATCACAAATACACGAATATCCACTGCTATGCTAATACATACACACACACACACACACACAAACACAGCTGATCATAGTATTGTTAAAATTAAAGGAAGTAAACATTAGCAACATAAGCTAGATTTGTTTTCTATGTGTATGAAGGAGACAAAGAGTAAAACTGCCTATAACAAGTGTCTCCCTCAAAGGTTGAAAGAGTGACAGAGAACCAAATTGAATGTATATTATAGGTAATTTAGATGTTTTAGAAAGATGTCTGGTGTGCTTGTTAAGTGTAGTGAAATGAATAGGAGGAGTAGGTGTTTGTGAGAGTTAACTGGATTACTCTCTGTGTAGGTGAGGCACACATAGAAACAGTCGGGGAAGCCAGGCAAATGATACAGGAGTTCCAGCAACTCCTTGTCATATGCCTATGTGACCTCCCCTGGGTACTGCTCTGCTCGATGGGTGCCTAAAATCTCCCTATAGATAGATATATAGATGGATAGATATTAGTAAATACATAGATACATCTATAGACAGTTAGATAGGATGGAGATGGATATAAGAGAGAGAGAGAGAGAGAGAGAGAGAGAGAGAGAGAGAGAGAGAGAGAGAGAGAGAGAGAGAGAGAGAGAGAGAGAGAGAGAGAGAGAGAGAGAGAGAGAGAGGGAGAGAGAGAGAGAAGGAGAGAGAGAGAGAGAGGATAGATAGATATAGATAAATAGATAGATAGAGATAGATAGATAGATAGATAGATAGATAAATATATATAGATAGATAGATAAAGTAAATACATAGATATACCTATAGAAAGTTAGATAGGAGAGGAGGGTAGACAACTAGAGAGAGAGAGAGAGAGAGCGAGAGATAGAGAGAGGATAGAGATAGAGATAGAGAGAGGATAGAGATAGAGAGAGAGAGAGAGAGAGAGAGAGAGAGATAGATAGGATAGATAGATAGATAGATAGATAGATATATATATATTGATAGATAAATAAAGTAAATACATAGATATACCTATAGAAAGTTAGATGAGGAGAGGAGGGTAGACAACTAGCGAGAGAGAGAGAGAGAGAGAGAGAGAGAGAGAGAGAGAGAGAGCTAAACAGAAAGAGCAAGAGATCAAACAATGGAGCGAGCCTGGGAAAGTGGTGGGCACTAAGGCTCTATGTCCAAATGTTAAGAAACACAAGCACCCTGCACTCAGCGTCATACACCCTAATATTTTAACTTCTCATATACACTCCAACAGACACGGCAGTAAACAGAGAGGCTGGACAACTGTGTGTGAGCAACAGGACGCAAACAGTGTATATGCAACCCACCCTTCGTATATATAGCAATAATGCAGCTCGTCCAAATCATCATCATCAGCCTGAGTTAAGGGGAGATGGCCTTATTTATTTGCTAAATTTGTTAATTGTTTAAATATCTCTTAGTTTCCTACCTAGACCTCCATCAAGCTTAGACAAACGCCCCCTAGACCCCCCTTCAAGATAAATTTGTAAATTTGTCGGTAACAAGATGTCTCAGCTGAAGGCCGGCTCCTCTTATAATTACAGGCACGCTATCGCTCGCCAGGAAAATATCGACTCCTAAATAGCACGAAAGGTCTAAAAATTGACAAAGAAATGGGGTCAAAGGTGTAAAAATTGCCAAACTAAAGAACCGAACGTTTTAAAATCTCAAACCCAATGGGGCTAAACACAAGGAGAAAAGGGACCAGAAAACGGCCCCTCTCCCCTTAATCGACTGCAGGACAAAGGACTCCCCCAAACGTTTCCACTCCAATCGGTCAGATGTTAACCTGTTCTATCCTACCCCAGCAAACTTACGGATATCATCCCTCCATCTGATTCTCTGTCTACCACTTCCTCGAGTTCCATCGTTAGGTTCCCATTCTGTTGCTCTAGTTACCCATCTGTAATCATCTCTTCTTAACATATGACCTGCCCAGGACCATTTCCTCCTTTTTTATATAGTACTGAGAACATCTACTTTTGTTTGCTCTCTCATCCAAGAGGCTCTCTTCTTGTTTCTCCATGTTATGCCTAACATTATCCTCTCCATTCCTCTTTGGGCATTCTACACACTTTGTTATACTCAAAGTTTCTGATCATAAATTAGTATAGGGAGGACACATTGATTGTATATTAGTATAGGGATGACACATTGATTGTATATTAGTATAGGGATGACACATTGATTGTATATTAGTAGGGGGCATTGATTGTATATTAGTATAGGAGGACACATTGATTGTATATTAGTATAGGGGACACATTGATTGATATTAGTATAGGGAGGACACATTGATTGTATATTAGTATAGGGAGGACACATTGATTGTATATTAGTATAGGGAGGACACATTGAT
>CM064486.1:11555101-11557601 GCA_032716605.1 Paralithodes platypus | reverse complement strand
CACACTATCACACATACACACTAAAATAAACACTACACATATTTCAAGAATCACACACACACACACACACATTGACACATACACACCAACACAAACACTACACACATTTCAAGCATCACACACACACACACACACACACACACACACACACACGACAAAATCAAACACTGACACACTCACACACACACACACACGCATATACCAAAACAAACACTAAACACATATACACACACCCACACACTTAGGTATACTCCACGGTAAAACAAGCCAGTAAGAGGGTGGTTGGTGACAGACAAACATATGTATATTGTTGGTTCATAGTTTGTTCATGTGGGTCGGAGGATTAAAGGAAGTGGGGGTTAACTGAGGCACACACACCCACACACACACAAACACATAAATATACACACACACACACATATACACACACACACACACACAAACACACACACACACATACATACACACAAACACACACACAAGAAGTCAGGGTACCCTACAAGACTAAGGTGTTTGCAAATTTAAACAAATAAAATAAAACAAATAAATAAATATATACTGTATATATGTATATACTGTATATATATATATACAGTATATTATATATATGTACATACTATATATATATATATATATATATATATATATATATATATATATATATAGTAAGAATATTGAAAGAGTCAAAGCTGTACTCAACACCATCTTTATTTGTACTTATTCTTTTCAATTTTTTTTTTCTTTTTTTATAAACTTTCGGCCCACATCAGGGAAGCCATCATCAGGTAAACACTTCATCCTTAAAACAATTAAAACCTAAAATTAATGCAAAAAAGCGGATCCATTCATTATATAATTAAATGTTATAAGCTTAGCTCTCTCTCTCTCTCTCTCTCTCTCTCTCTCTCTCTCTCTCTCTCTCTCTCTCTCTCTCTCTCTCTCTCTCTCTCTCTCTCTCTCTCTCTCTCAATCTGGGACCATTACGGAGGGGAGCCACTTAGTAAGTCCTTTACAGTGATCTAGAAATGGGGGAGGGGTTATGAAGGAGGGGGAGGAGGAGGAGGAGGAGGAGGATGGAGGAGGAGGAGGAGGAGTACAAAGGAGTACAAAGGAAATCAAGCAAAACAGATCTAGTGACCCTTCTAGGTTGCTTGTCCTCCAAAACACTGAGGATCAAGTGTCCAAACAGTGGGTTAGAGTGGGTAAGGGAACATTGGAAAGGGAACTACTGCCCTGCCACTAACGTGGCAGGACTAGGAAGTTAGTAGGGGACATATGGGTTAGTAACTGAGGGGAGGATAAAGTTATTCATTTACAAACGCAGTCAGTCGCGGGTTTGATGCGAGATATTTGTCTAGGCGGAATTTTAATGAATCAACGGTGCTGCAGTATATTACGTCTCGGGGAAGCCCATTCCACAAGTTGACAACTCGATTGAAGAAGAAAATTCTTAGATTCGTGCGAGTTAAACGATTTACCAATAATTTGCAACCGTTTCCCCGCGTGTAATTATATTGGTCGATAGTGAAGTACTTACTACAGTTCATATTGTCGATGCCTTTGATGATTTTGAACACTTGAATTAAGTCGTCTCTTAATCTGCGCTGGGTTAAGGAAATAGATTTAATTCTCTAAGACGCTCTTCGATGGTTTGTTCTTTAGGCTAGGTATCATTTTGGTAACTCTACGTGTGAACCTCGTTTCTAGCTTGTTTAAATCTTTTTGGTAATAAGGGCACCAGGATTGAACGCAGTATTCCAGAATGAGGGCGGAACTAAGGAATTGTAACAGGGTTAGGATTAACTTCTTTGGATTTATGCTCAAATGACAAAAAACACTGCCTATAAAGCCAAGTATTTTGTTTGCCTTTCTTAACCAACTTCTGAACATTGTTGACTCGGTTTTAGGTTAACTCGATATTGTTACTCTCCAGATCAGTGTTTCTCTGTTTACATTCTTAAGGCTGAGTGCCATTTCCATCGAATAGCTTGCTTTCCCCTCATTTAGGTATCCGACATGTAGTAACTTTACATTTATCCGCATTGAAACTCATTTGCCAAATTTGGGGCCCAAACATGAGCAATTTATCTAGATTGTGTTTGTCATATCGTCAACTTGTTCTTTTGAGAGTACGCTATTTGCAATCTTTGTTATCGTCAGCATAATTTTGAGATTTGTGAATGGTGAGACCCTCATCTATGGTCGTTGATTTTTAACATTAAGAACAGAGAATATGGGTCCCTAGTACCGGATCCCTGGGGTACCCCGCTACTTACTTGGTCCATTTAGATGCCTTACCGTTTATGACTACCCTTTTGCTTTCTGTTGCTGAGGTAGCCAATTTTCTATCCATTTCAACACACCGTCTTGTTACTTCCATGCGCTTTTAGTTTTAAGCAGTAAACGGTTTTGTGGGGAACTTTGTCAAAGGCCTTTTGAAAAATCAAGGTCTATAATATCTACAGCTTGACTCTCATCGTAGAGGGTTGAGGCTATCGTG
>CM064486.1:11531887-11555001 GCA_032716605.1 Paralithodes platypus | reverse complement strand
ACTCATTTGGACACCTGGAGCGACTTAATTTTCTTGACCATAGGGTCCGCTAACAGGGCTTCTCTTAACCCACCATAATTGGCTTTTCTGGAAGGGCTAGGTATTAATGTTTGATTCTCTCTGGTCTTACCTTTCCATTGTATAAAAAATACACAGAATTGTGGCACTATTTCCTAGGGTGGTCCCCGATTTCTACACGTATTTATCATATGTTAATTGTTAATGAAAACTAAATCGGGAAGTATCACCTCTAGTTGGCGTAGCTATTTGAAATTGAGTTAAAAAACTATCTGGTACTACATCAATAAACTCCTTTGGAATCAGAGTCGCCTATTTGTTTGCTGCCAATCTATACTAGGGAAATTAAAATCCAACACATAATGAATAACACGTGGCTAAGCCTGTGATCCTATTTTAATTTACTCCCAGAATGATGTTCACGTCATTTATACTCATATTGGGCGGTCTATACATAAACTCCACAACTAAAGTCTCACTACCTTCGTTTAACTTCTACCCAAACACTTTCATTTTCATTATTTACTCGTAATACCTGATTTAGTACCGGCTTTTAATGAACTCCTGACAAACCACTGCTATACCGCCACCCCTCTTACTGTTTCGGTCATATTTACAACCAACTATATCCCGGTATATCAAACTCTGCGAAAAAAATGCCTGGTTTCTGTATTAATACCATGTTTCAGTTAGCGCTATTCTATCTATATTGTCTTTGCTAACCAGTGCTCTAAAGTCGTTCAGTTTGTTACATAAACTCCTGCAATTTGTATAATAAACACTCAAACTATTACGTGTATTGGCAACTATTGTTCTATTGTTTTTAACTAATTTATTTTTACATGTTGAACTAATGGACCTAGACGGAACACTTTACGCTATCAGAATGTGCGTTATTACTATTAAATTTGATGTGGCTGGGGATTCGTTTTACATAAACACCTATGGGTTATTAAAAAAACCCCCCAACAAACTTGTCGAGTAGTGAGCTGGCTAAGGTCGAAAATCCTAGTCGAGAGAGATGTACTCCAATCCTGGGCATACATTTCATCCTTACCGTAGAAGAGGGTCACAGTTATCCAAGGAAATGGATTAGTAATTTGCCTTGCAATACTTCTCCAGCCGGCTATCCACTCCGAATAGACCTGGAGGGACCATTTCCTTCCTTACCCCTCTTCTTGGTAGGATACCTGTGTACCAACAGGGGAAAACTCCACCCCGTCTGCCTTGATCCTCTCCCAACATTTCATGGTAAGTGGGTGAGCAAACCTCCTCAGTCCTGCATTTCCAAAAATGGTCGTTGCGTCCTTGCGTTGAGGGAAGATGAATGGGGGCCTCTCCACTCGCTTCCATGACACCATCTAGCTTTTCTGACACCCTTCTCGGACTCCGGACCACCAGGGGCAGACAGACAACTTTACCAACATGTGTGTGAGTAGCCCTACGCAGTTATTTAATCAGTGAATACCCTACAATTAAAATAGACCAAGCTTTTTTCCGTTGTCGGCGTTGTAGCAGGAGTTGTAGCAGCAACAGCAGCAGCCTTCCCCCCTCATCTCACTGCCTCGATGATCGCCACTTCCTCGCCATCACTCTCATCAGGCAAGGTGCTGAAGTTGTTGTGGGTCTTGAGTGGCTGCCTTTTCAGCTTGCAGGCCGTTGCACTGGTTGACACCACTTTCCAAGGGGTTTCACGATCCCTGGGAACACTTCCGGTAGCCTCACACTTCTTTTCCGCCATAGCTAGTCTCAAGGCCAAATTTTCATCTTTGAGACACTGAATCTCCTGCTCCACACTCTCCAGTCTTTCTTGCAAAGCAAGACAAAGCTGGAGAGTATGGGAGGAGACAGCAGACTCATCAACAACAGCCATCACTAAAAAGTTCACTAGGACCTCACTAAGGGTAAACCGGTTCACTAGCGGTCACTGGGGACGTCCACACTAGTCAGGGGTCAGAGGGCAACTGGTATATATTAAGACCTTTCGTGACATTTAGGAGTCTACGTATTTCCTGGCGAGCGATAGCGAGCCTGTAATTTTGGTGGAATCGGCCTTTGGCCGGGACACTTGTCTACCGAAAAAATTACAAATTAACCTCAAAGGGGACCTTAAGTTTTTCTATTTTTTTATTATTAATTTAATATATTAATGTATATAGCTTGATGGGAGGCATAGAGAGGAAACTAGAATAATATTAAAGGCATAAATGAATAAAAAAATAAATAACACTTACCCCCTTAATATAGCCAAAACAACATATGTCCATACACATAATAAAGATCTGGCAACACTGGCGCAGGATATACAAAGTGTGGATTCTGGACATAAATTTAACATGATGAAAAGTTATATATTGTCCCGTTGTATGATATTAATGTCAGCAAAATGCTGCAAAGAATGTCTACATAATATAGACAAGAAACTGAATTCGTGGACCCCCTTAGATTTTCTTTAAGCAAATATAACTGTCTGGATTGATTTTGGATAGAACTTGCTTTTCAATAAGTAGCATATATAGTTTTGTAGTTGATGTATAGATCATTTTATCATTAAATTCGTTTCCAGAAATATGCTGAATTAGTTATAAATATGTGAAGTCACAAATATGTATGAGTGGGCTAGAGAGTATAGCATTCGAGTTAGAAATAGGCGAAGTCCACGAATATATATGAGTGGGCTGGAGATACTATGACATCCGAGTGTACATACAGGGGCCGAACATTGAGGCGAGGAGTGGGAAACAAACTACACCGTCTGCACAACTTAAGTTGGCTAAGTTGGTGGGGGCAGTGATTAAGGCAGATGAGAGAGAGAGAGAGAGAGAGAGAGAGAGAGAGAGAGAGAGAGAGAGAGAGAGAGAGAGAGAGAGAGAGAGAGAGAGAGAGAGAGGCAGGCAGACAGAACAGACAGACAAACAGATAGACAGTTGACAGTTTATTACATTGGTTACAGACTACATAATTATGTATTTATAACAGTATGAATATATCCCGCATGGAGTGGTCTTGCCACTGGACTGGTAATCCAATGGACCCGGGTTCAAGTCCCGATATGTCAATGGGAAGATATTATTGGGATGGAATTTGTGCTGTACCTACTATGGGTTTCAGAGGCCGTGTGGCATCGTCTTTCGGGAATAACTTATTAACAAACAGTTGGCTCAGTATGGTATTTTGCCAGAACTTGTTTCACACCGTCCCCTAATTTTCGTCAATGTAGTGCATTACCAAAAGTGGAGAATTAAGCCACTTGTTCCTGTGTCATGAGGTTAAGGTCACACCTGAATGACTAAGAAACGGACAAGGCTACCGTGGTGTACCTCTGAAAACCACCAAATCATGATTACTCCTCCATCAAACATGGTAGTTATCACCCACCACTCAACCCTACTATCGCCTTTACATTCAAGTTATCTGTCAATTATTATGTTTTTTCGACCAACCAACTTCACCTCTAAACTCAATTAATGAAATCAACAAGTACATGTGGCACTCCAAGGACTCGAACCTAGGATACTCACATATCGAAATTCCGCGCAGTTATGCATTACGCTATCAAGACAGTTTGTACAGTTTGTATCAAATACAAATATAAACAAATACATACTTTTTGTATACATTTACTTGATATTGACAGATAACTCTCTCTCTCGTTTACAGGCCATGGTGGTATTCAGGTACTGCGAGTGTCAAATGTGCGAGAGAATGTCAGTGAATGTCAGAATGCCACTTAGAGGAAAATAACATACTTAAAGATACTCAACACGGCTTTCGTAAAAAACGTTCCTGTTTAACAAACCTCTTAGACTTCTTACACGATATCCTCAACCATGAGAGTAAAGCTGTAGATATTATATACCTTGATTTTCAAAAGGCCTTTGACAAAGTTCCCCACAAACGTTTACTGCTAAAACTAAAAGCGCATGGAATACAAGACGGTGTGTTGAAATGGATAGAAAATTGGCTCAGCAAAGGGTAGTCATAAACGGTAAGGCATCTAAATGGACCAATGTAAGTAGCGGGGGGTACCCCAGGGATCGGTACTAGGACCAATTCTCTTTCTAATTTACATCAACGACATAGATGAGGGTCTCACCTGCACAATCTCAAAATTTGCTGACGATACAAAAATTGCAAATAGCGTACTCTCAAAAGAACAAGTTGACGATATGCAACACAATCTAGATAAATTGTCATGTTGGGCCCAAATTTGGCAAATGAGTTTCAATGCGGATAAATGTAAAGTACTACATGTCGGATACCTAAATGAGAAAGCAAACTATTCGATGAATGGCACTCAGCTTAAGAATGTAAACAGAGAAACTGATATGGGAGTAACAATATCGAGTAACCTAAAACCGAGTCAACAATGTTCAGAAGTTGTTAAGAAGGCAAACAAAATAATTGGCTTTATAGGCAGGTCATTTGAGCATAAATCCAAAGAAGTTATCCTAACCCTTTACAATTCCTTAGTCCGCCCTCTCTGGAATACTGCGTTCAATCCTGGTGCCCTTATTACCAAAAAGATAAAAACAAGCTAGAACGAGTTCAACGTAGAGTTACCAAAATGATACCTAGCCTAAAGAACAAACCATACGAAGAGCGTCTTAGAGAATTAAATCTATTTCCTTTAACCCAGCGCAGATTAAGAGGCGACTTAATTCAAGTGTTCAAAATCATCAAAGGCATCGACAATATGAACTGTAGTAAGTACTTCACTATCGACCAATCTAATTACACGCGGGGAAACGGTTGCAAAATTATTGGTAAATCTTTTAACTCGCACGAATCTAAGAATTTCTTCTTCAATCGAGTTGTCAACTTGTGGAATGGGCTTCCCCGAGACGTTATAGACTGCAGCACCGTTGATTCATTTAAATTCCGAATAGACAAATATCTCGCATCAAACCCGCGACTGACTGCGTTTGTAAATGAATAACTTTATCCTCCCCTCAGTTACTAACCCATATGTCCCCTACTAACTTCCTAGTCCTGCCACGTTAGTGGCAGGGCAGTAGTTCCCTTTCCAATGTTCCCTTACCCACTCTAAACCACTGTTTGGACACTTGATCCTCAGTGTTTTGGAGGACAAGCAACCTAGAAGGGTCACTAGACCTGTTGTTGCTTGATTTCCTTTGTACCCCTTTGTGTGTGTTTGTGAGTTGGAGTGAAAATGTTGGAGTGTGTTCCGTAGAGTTTTGGATGCAGTGGGCCTTTGTTTGGGGCCAGCTGTGTGTGAGAGAGAGAGAGAGAGAGAGAGAGAGAGAGAGAGAGAGAGAGAGAGAGAGAGAGAGACGAGTGTACAGCATAATATAATTGGGCGTATGATAGATTTAGCTTTGTCGTGTGATTTATGGAACTGTGTAATGGAGTAGGTTATCTGTGTTACAACCGATCTCTCTCTCTCTCTCTCTCTCTCTCTCTCTCTCTCTCTCTCTCTCTCATATGCCTTCCACCTCGTTTAACCCTGACAAAGTTACCGCTTTTCCAAAACTGCCCGAGAAAGTATGCGGACTATGCTCAGGGTACTCCACGGGCTCGTTAAACCCCTTGGGGATTAAAACGCATTATAGCAGTGTATTCTGGCTAGCATTAGACGATTTTATTCAGCTTAGGAAGAACTT
Source organism: Paralithodes platypus (assembly GCA_032716605.1). Taxonomy (NCBI): domain Eukaryota; kingdom Metazoa; phylum Arthropoda; class Malacostraca; order Decapoda; family Lithodidae; genus Paralithodes; species Paralithodes platypus. The sequence goes on along the minus strand of CM064486.1, from coordinate 11,549,359 downwards.
GTGGGAACTAAAGCGTTAATTCAAATGATTCCCCTATTCAAAATATTCCCCTGTTCAAATAATTTCCCTATTCCAATTAATCCCCCAGATTATTCTCCTATTCAAATTATTCCCCCATTCAAGTTCTTGCCCAATTCAAATTATTCTCACATTGAAATTACTCCCCTATTTAAATCATTCTCCTATTTAATGGATTCCCCCGTTCAAATTATTTCCCTATACAAATTATGCCCCCATTCACATTATTCACTATTCAAATTATGCCCTTATTCAATTCATTCCCCTATTAAAATTATTCACTTAGGGGAATAATTTGAATAGGAGAATAATTGTAATGGGAATCATTTTAATACGGGAATAATTTTAATAAGTGAATAATTTTAATAGGGGAATTAATTGAATTTATAATAATCCCCATTGAAATTACTTCCCTATTAAAACCATTCTCCTATTAAAATGATTCCCCCATTCAAAATTATATCCACCATTCAAATTATATCCCCATTATGATTATTCTCCAATTCAATGTATTCCCCTATTATAATAATTATTCTCCTGTTGAAATTACTCCCCCATTAAAATTATTCCACTATTCAAATTATATCCCCCATAAAAATTATCACCCACATTCCAATTATCACCCCCATTCCAATTATCACCCTCATTCCAATTATCACCCCATTCCAATTATCACCCCATTCCAATTATTCCCCTATACAAATTACTCCCCTGTTCGATTTAGTTTCCTATTAAAATTACTCCATTGAAATTATTCTCTTACTCCAATTATTCCCCCATTTTAATTATTCCCCCATACACACCTCCCATAGTTAAGGCGCCGGTAATCACACCACCCGCCGTAACTTCATTTGGGCCATAACTTGCGCCGTATGTTAAGGGGAGGCAGACCGTTGTCAGAGACCCCCTTCTCCCTAATGTTTAGCCCCACTAGTTTGGCGATTTTAACACCTTTCGCCCCATTTAGTTGTCAATTTTAAGACCTTTCGTGCCATTTAGGTGTTGATTATTTCCTGGTGAGAGAAAGCGAGCCTGCAATTTTAAGAGGAACCGGCCTTGGGCCGGTACATTTTTCTACCGAAAAATGTACAAATTTATCTTGAAGGGGGGTCTAGGGGGTGTTTTTCTAAGCTTGATGGAGGTCTAGGGAAGAAACTAAAAACTATATGAATAAATGAATAAATAGACCAAACAAACGGCCAGTCTCCCCTTAAGGTGGAGGGGAGCGTGTACTAATTCGGCGGCTATTAATTTCCCCCTTTCTGGCACCCATTGTCGTAAGGTGTGGCTGTAAGGAAAGCGAGAGAGAGAGAGAGAGAGAGAGAGAGAGAGAGAGAGAGAGAGAGAGAGAGAGAGAGAGAGAGAGAGAGAGTGTCAGTGTGTGTGTGTGTGTGTGTGTAGTTGTGTGTGTGTAGTTGTGTGTGTGTGTGTGTGTGTATGTGTATGTGTGTGTGTGTGTGTGTGTGTGTGTAGTGTAGTTGTGAATGTGTGTGTTTATGTGTGTCTGACAAACGTTTGGCGAATTCAGTCCCTCAATAGTTTTGGCAACCATGAAACGTGTTGACAAATTTATTGGACGATTATATTTGTTCTGGCGATCGATAGCTAGCCTTGAAATTAGGAGAAAGAAACTAACCTTCGGCCAGGATATTATTATGCCAAAAAATATTCAAATTTAGTTTGACTAGAGGTCTTGAAAAGGAATGTGTGAGGCGTGATTTTTATTTCTAAAGACATATTCGCATAAAATTACAATAAATTACACAACAAAACAAAACAAAAACAAAACACAATCCCTCCCAATAGAAGGCAGGTTAATGAAGACCTCACCACATTAATTAGTTATTGCCACCAGGATACCTGCGGTGATGGGGGGGGGGGGCTTCTCCTGCCGCCTACGTTCTAATTAACTTGCGTACGGTGGCGCTAATAGGTCATGTCTCAGCTGCCATTACCTTTGGTTCGCTCGGTGCTGTATTACTGTCTGTCAGATGTTGAATAGGGTGGGTAAGTTTAGGAACATGTTGGTATAATCTCACTCTAAAAGAAGAAATCATGTGTAAATATTGCCAATTATTGATCAAGGACATAATTGGTGCCCAGACATCACTTATTAGGCCGACTGTAAAATTGGTGCTATTTAGGTGTCGATTTTTTTCCCTGACGAACGATTGTGAGCCTGTAATGTTGGAAGAACCGGCCTTCGTCCGGGACATTTTTTCTACCGAAAAATGTACAAATTAATCTAGAAGGGGATCTAATGGATGTTTTGTTTTCATTTGATGGGAGGTCTAGGGAGGAAACTAGAAAAATAATGAATACATACAAAAATCGCCCAAAAAGTGAACCATCCCCCCTTAAGGCGGTGTCACAGAAGCGCTTTTTCCGTCAGATTTTACGGGCAATTGTAGCCTGGCATCTTCAAAATTTAGGTTTATCAGAATTCAGCCACCCAACATATTCTACATATTCTAATTACTGATTGCAATGTGAAATAGCCTCAAAATATTACGAGAAAAAAGACCTTTCGTGCAATTTAGGTGCCGATTTTTTCCTAGCGATAGCGAGCCTGTAATTTAAGAGAAACCCGGGACAATGTACAAATATATCTTGAAAGGATGTTTAGGGGGTGTAATTTTAAGCTTGATGGGGGTCTAGGGAACAAACTAAACAAATCCCCTTAAGGTCTAATGAAGACATCGCAGCCAATCAGTGTGGACATGAGGTAGCCACACATCCGCTTGAGTGATAGAGGCGGCATCACCACCAGTCATTATTAGGACCGGCAGGAACGACTACAAGGGGGGAGGGAGGGAGGGAGGGTGGGGGGGAGAGAGAGAGAGACATGAGGTAGCCACACATCCGCTTGAGTGATAGAGGCGGCATCACCACCAGTCATTATTAGGACCGGCAGGAACGACTACAAGGGGGGGAGAGAGAGAGAGAGAGAGAGAGAGAGAGAGAGAGAGAGAGAGAGAGAGAGAGAGAGAGAGAGAGAGAGAGAGAGAGGGGGGGGGGGGGGAGGGGGGGAAGTAGTAGCCTCATAATGCAGTTACAAGGATTAGTTAGTGGCTCAATAACTTTGCGGTCCATTCCGGGGAGACACTCTAATACAGCTATCTATTGGGATATAAAACAACTCACTCACTGACTCACTCACTCTCGCTCTCTCTCTCTCAGGTATGCAGGATCGGATATCACTAAGCCACGGCTTCGGTAGCTGAGAGTGAGTGGGATCAAAGGTCTCATCTTACTCTGCTTGCATGGATGAAGGCGCCTATTATTGGGTGGTGGTGAGGGGGGGGGGGGGGGGGTGACAGAAGTAGGGGCGGAGTTGTGGTGTGGGCGGGAGGTGTGTGGTGATGAGGGTGGTGATGTGTGGAGATGTGTGTGGTGATTTGTGTGGTGATGTGTGTGGTGATGATTAACGATTTCGATTCATTAACCCATTCAGTACCGGTGACGTCCTTTTCATTATATTCTGGCAACTATTAGATTATTTTATTGAGCTTAGGAAGAACCTCTAACAATTGAAGGGCTACAGACTAGTTCCGAGTCATTAACCCATTCAGTAGTGAATGAGTTAGGTGTGTGTGTGTGTGTGTGTGTGTGTGTGTGTGTTTGTGGTGGGTGGGTGGGTGTGTGTGTGTGTGTGTGTGTGTGTGTGTGTGTGTGTAGTCCCCTCAGTTACTAACCCATATGTCCCCTACTAACTTCCTAGTCCTGCCACGTTAGTGGCAGGGCAGTAGTTCCCTTTCCAATGTTCCCTTACCCACTCTAAACCATTGTTTGGACACTTGATCCTCAGTGTTTTGGAGGACAAGCAGCCTAGAAGGGTCAGTAGATCTGTTGTTGCTTGATTTCCTTTGTAATCCTTTGTGTGTGTGTGTGTGTGTGTGTGTGTGTGTGTAGGATCAAACGCCTCTGCTTGAATGGATGATGACCCTTTTTTTTGGGTGAGGGTGGGGGGGAGACTGCAATAAATGGGCGTGCTTGATGTGTGCTGACAAGTGGAGGGGGGCGTTGTGGTGTGGGTGATAATGATGATGGTGATGATAATGATGATGATGATGATGATGATGAATGTGGTGGTGATGATGATGCATGTGGTGATGATAATGATGATGATAATGGTGATGATAATGATGAAGGTGATGATAATGATGATGCATGTGGTGATGATAATGATGATGATGCGTGTGGTGATGAAGGTAGGATAACGTGCATTGATGAGTGAGCCCGAGTTTAAGTAGTAGAGTGGTGATAGGAGTGAGGACAGGTGATATGGAGATAAAATGGGTCTAACCACATAAATAAATATATAAATAATCGGTTTATTTCAAGCCGGCAGCCAATGGAGCTGAAAATACAAAGACTTAACCTAGATCTTATCCTAAGGGATCAACAGACTGATCCTTGGCTGCTAACGAGAGCGCCTACATACTTCCGAGGGAGTAGGACGTGAGCAGGAGACTTTGTGGGTCCCCCGAGGCCTTGCCTTCACGGCTAGGGAAAGTTTTTGAGAGAACTTCCCCTGCCGGCGCGTGGGATCGAACCCCCGACACCAGAGCTAGCGCTCTCAATGCACTGTACTAAGCGCGCTTGGCCACCGTGTGTGCGTGTGTGTGTGTGTGTGTGTGTGTGTGTGTGTGTGTGTATATGTATGTACGTATGTATGTATATATATGTATGTGTGTGTGTGTGTGTGTGTGTGTGGGTGTTTTTATGCTCCGTGTGTGTGTGTGTGTGTGTGTGTGTGGGTTTTTTTATGCTCCGTGTGTGTGTGTATGTATGGGTGCGTGTAAGAACATAAGAACATAAGAAAATGGGAGTCTGTAGAAAGCCGATTGGCCTAAGCAAGGCAGATCCCTGTCCCACACAACCCCAGTTCAATTACAAAGCCCAATTATAGGCTCAACACTCTAATACCCTGAGGATCATCTTACCAAAACGGTTAGAGATTAACGCAGGATTATGGGGGTATGCAGAGTGCTGATTGGCCCAACCCGGCTGATCCCCCTTCACACCCAACCCTTCTCGTCCATATGATTATCCAATTTTATCTTAAAGCTCCCTACCGTTTTAGACGCCACTATAGCACTTGGTAGTCCATTCCACCCATCTACAACTCTGTTACCAAACCAATATTTGCCTATATCTTTTCTGAAACGAAATTTATCTAATTTGAAACCATTGGTACAAGTTCTTTCGCTATCACTGAGCTTTAGTACATTTGTCATGTCCCCTTTGTTAATCCCACTAACCCACTTGAACACCTCTATCATATCCCCTCTAACTCTGGCGTCTCTCTAACGAATGTAAACATAATTTCTTCAACCTTTCTTCATACGAAAGATTTCTAATATTATGGATCATTTTTGTCATTCTACGCTGTACTCTCTCCAATGAATCTATGTCCATTCTGTAATAAGGACACCAAAATTGGACAGCATAATCCATATGGGGTCTCACTAATGACAAGTAAAGTTTTAAGATAACATCAGCAGTTCTGTTACTCACACTCCTAGAGATGAACCCGAGAATCCTGTTTGCCTTATTACGAACGCTTATACACTGTTTTCTAGGCTTCAAATCATTGCTAACAAACACACCTAGATCTTTCTCGCAGTCTGAATTTTCTAATTCTAAATTAGCTAGTTTATATTTAACATTTGTTTGCATCTTCCCTATCTTTAATACCTTGCATTTGTCAATGTTAAACTTCATCTGCCAATTTACTGACCATTCATGTAAGGTATCTAGATCCCTTTGGAGGCACTCTATATCGCTATCTGAATCAATTGATCTCCCCATTTTAGTATCGTCTGCGAATTTACTTATCCTACTAGTTATACCTAAATCTAGGTCATTTATGTATATAAGAAACAACAGGGGACCTAATACCGATCCCTGGGGGACACCACTTTTGACTGCTCCCCACTCTGACTTGGTACCATTTATGCTGACTCTCTGTTTCCTACCAATTAGCCATGACCTAATCCATTCCAACAACGATCCTCCTATTCCATGTGCCTCAACCTTTCTCATCAATCTCTCATGAGGGACTCTGTCGAAAGCCTTACTGAAATCTAAATAAATAATATCATATGACTTGTCACTATCTACTGCTTCATATACCTCTGAGAAAAAGCTAAGCAAATTAGTAAGGCAAGAACGTCCCTGAGTGAATCCATGCTGAGAAGAATTTATTAAGTTAAATTTGTCTAAGTGGCTTCTAATTTTCCTAGCAATAATAGACTCTAGCAACTTTCCTATGATTGATGTGAGACTAATGGGACGGTAATTGGATGCTATCGATTTATCACCTTTTTTGAAGATCGGAACTACATTTGCAAGCTTCCAAGCTTCTGGAACTAAACCTGTTTCTAAAGACTTGTTAAATAAAAATGCTAATGGGCTACTTAACTCATCTCTGCATTCTTTTAATACTCTAGCATATACCTCGTCAGGACCAGGCGATTTTTGAGGTTTCAGTCTGTCAATTTCCTTAAGCACATCATTTCTACTTATCCTAACTGTACTTAACATATTTTCTATACTATCACTATATACCATATTGACTTCTGGAATATGTGCCAAATTTTCATTAGTGAAAACGGAAAGAAACTGACTATTTAATGTACTGCACATTTCTAAATAATTTTCTGTTATTTCTCCTATTGAAGTTTTTAGGGGGCCTATTACATCTCTAACTTTAGATTTATATAGTTGGTAAAAAGCTTTAGGGTTATTTTTTGAGTCACTGGCTATCCTTATTTCATAATTTCTTTTTGCTTTCCTGATTTCCTTTTTGACCTGTCTTGATAGAGTCTGATAGTATATATGTAGATGATTTTCGCCTTTCTTTATTTTTCTATATATTCCTTTCTTTTTTCCTATAAGATCTATTAGCTTATTAGTCATCCATTTTGGTTGGTTCTGCGGCGATCTAAATTTTCTTTTAGGGATATATTTATTTTGAGCATTGTGGAGTGAAGCAATAAACTGGTTATATGTAGGTGACAAGTTTAACTCTGGTATATCCTGACTTAATTGCTTAACAATAGTGTATGTGTATGTCAGGACCGGTAGCCAAGAGAGTGGGATCCAAGCAGCTCGTCTTACACTGCTTGAATAGATGGGCGCCCTTTTTTTCTGCCGGTGAGAAATGGGCGTGCTTGGTGAGGGCTGACAAGACTAGGAGGGGTGGAGCTGCTGTGGTGAGGGGGGGAGGGGGGGGGGAGCTTAAGGGGGGATGGGCGTATTTATTTCATCATTAATATATATATATATATATATATATATTTTGTTTTAGTTTCCTTCCTAGACCTTCATCAAGATGAAAAAAACACCAAGACCCTCCTACAAGATACATATGTACATTTTTCAATATAAAACAACAATCTTAATATTGACAAAGAAATGGGGTGAAAAATCTTAAAATCGCAAAACTAATGAGCCGAACGTCATCAAATCTGAAAACTAATGGGGCTAAACATTAGGGAGAAAGGGAGCCAGACAAACCGTCCCATGCCCCCTTGAGGGAGTTACAAGGCATAGTTACTGTAGTATCTCAAAGACTCGGCTCTCCATTCCAGGGATATACAGTAAATAGATTGTGAGAGTTAAAAGGATAGATTGTGAGAGTTAAAAGGATAGATGTGAGAGTTAAAAGGATAGATAGTGAGAGTTAAAAGGATAGATAGTGAGAGTTAAAAGGATAGATTGTGAGAGTTAAAAAGGATAGATTGTGAGAGTTAAAAAGGACAGATTGTGAGAGTTAAAAGGATAGATTGTGAGAGTTAAAAGGATAGATGTGAGAGTTAAAAGGATAGATTGTGAAAGTTAAAAGGATAGATTGTGAGAGTTAAAAAGGATAGATTGTGAGAGTTAAAAAGGATAGATTGTGAGAGTTAAAAGGATAGATGTGAGAGTTAAAAGGATAGATTGTGAGAGTTAAAAGGATAGATTGTGAGAGTTAAAAGGATAGATTGTGAGAGTTAAAATGATAGATTGTGAGAGTTAAAATGATAGATTGTGAGAGTTAAAAGGATAGAGTGTGAGAGTTAAAAGGATAGATTGCGAGAGTTAAATGGATAGATTGTGAGAGTTAAAAGGATAGATTGTGAGAGTTAAAAGGATAGATTGTGAGAGTTAAAAGGATAGATTGTGAGAGTTAAAAGGATAGATTGTGAGAGTTGAAAAGATAGATTGTGAGAGTTAACAGGATAGATTGTGAGAGTTAAAAGGATAGATGTGAGAGTTAAAAGGATAGATGTGAGAGTTAAAAGGGTACAGACTATTTAGCTTAACCCTCTGGCTTAAATGTAGACGATTTTATGAAGCTTAGGAAGGCTATATGGTAGCTAAAAGGATGACATGAGATAGTCTGCAGCCTTATATTTATTGGGTAGACGTCCTTCCTAAGCTGATTAAAATCGTATAATTGTTACCCGTAAAAGGATGAAAAGGACGTCACCGGTACGGGATGGGGTTAAAAGGGGTAAAATGGATTGGTGTCCGTCGATTTATGGGCCCATCTATTACGGGGTTATTTTAACTAGGGCCGATAACTTATTAGGCTGACCTACCCGATAGCACTATATTACGGGGTTATTTTAACTAGGGCCGATAACTTATTAGGCTGACCTACCCGATAGCACTATAGTTAGTGAATGCTGTATGTTTTTTGTACTATTACAGATATCTTGTCAAATTGCAAATTAACTTATTATAAAATTTGATAACAATTCTAGTTTCTTTATTCATACAGAATTTAGTAAAATTCACCAGAACATCCCGTACTTCCCAAACTGACTAGTTCCTTGAACGTGATGACAGATAGACAGAATAATAATAATAATAATAATCATCATAATTTTTTTATTTCCACTTAAAAGTGGTTATTCTGCTCATAATTACAATTACAAAATGTACATTAAGTATTAACTTAGGTATAAACTTAGGTATAAGGTATAAACTTAGATTGTACATACACATTCAGATGCATATATACACGCAATACATACATATACAGTATATATATGTGCGTGGACTTTCATACTTTTACACACACATTCATATTTGTTTGACTGTATATAGTTTATATGTATCTATATTGAAATACCCACATATATACAGTCATACAAATATGAATAAGAATATATAGGACATCATATTACCATAGAGAACAATGAGGCCCGATATTTAGATTATGTAATAGAAGGACAGGCATAGTGACAGACAGAAATGCAGGGACACATACATATAAAGGAATATCAATATCGAGAGAGAGAGAGAGAGAGAGAGAGAGAGAGAGAGAGAGAGAGAAAGAGAGAAAGAGGAGAGAGAGAGAGAGAGAACGACCGAGAGAGAGAGAGAGAGAACGAGAGAGAGAGAGAGAGAGAACGAGAGCGAGAGCGAGAGCGAGAGAGAACGAGAGCGAGAGCGAGAGAGAACGAGAGCGAGAGCGAGAGAACGAGAACGAGAGCGAGAGCGAGAGAACGAGAACGAGAGCGAGAGCGAGAGAACGAGAGAGAGCGAGAGAGAACGAGAGAGAACGAGAAAATGAGAGCGAGAGCAAGAGAGAACGAGAACGAGAGCGAGAGGCAAACAAGTGAAAATAGCCCCAAAGTATTACAAACAAAAGCAAGTGAGGAGTACATCCCCATCCACCCCTCCCACCACCGCCAAATATACTTCATTATTTACCTCCCCCCCACCCCACCCCCCTTCCCACCTCAAAGCCAACACACCCAGCTATAGCCACGGTTCGCGCCCGCCCGTAAAAGAGACCGCGCGCCCACAAAAAAACCCCGCCCATTCATCTTGCTCTTCAAAGGGGCGGCGGCGGTGGACACTACTCATCTCGGTCACAATTCGGTTCAGTATAGCGGCCGCCCAGATGAGCAGCGTAGTCGGTCGGTCGGTCGGTCGGTCTCTCTCTCTCTATCTATCTAGCTCTAGCTCTCTCTTTCTCTCTATCTATCTAGCTCTCTCTCTCTCTCTCTAAACATTGTGATACATAATTATGATGTTGCTCAAAGTGACTTAAGTACGTTATACAATATCACTATCTAAAGACCAGCTCTCTCTCTCTCTCTCTCTTAAGATCTATGATTGCCTATTAAATTGCCAGACGTCATGATCAATTGTTTGATATATACTTCTCTGATAAATTTCCAGTAGACATGGCTTTATTTGTACTTTCTATTCCCAGCTTTCTAGTGGTCCTAGGGCGTCTGGTATTGTCCATACATGTCCAAATCTATTTTTTCCAAAAAAAAAAAATCTATTTTAACTTGTGACCATATCGTTGGAGTCCTCTCCAAGCGGAGAGTTCCCAAAAAATTAATTCAGGTGATTCCGACCTATTATAACCCCACAAAACACAAAAAACATTTTTGGAAAATCTTAAAACAGCTCTCAAGGCCGCAAAAATGGATGGAATTAAAATCGGTTGGCGCCATTGGATTCAGAATAGTGTCCTAACTCAATTTATTAATTTTTTTGCCAAAATCCTAAAACCCAAGGTTTTTTGAGAAAAATATTTTAGATTCTGGCCGAATGGCTGGGCGAAAATGAAATCTAAGACCATGTCTAGAAGCAGCTCGGCGAGAAAAATCGAATGGCACCAAGTAGAATTCCCTAGGACTTATAGTTTGGGCTACAGAGGACTTTTAAAGTCCAAAAAACGGTCCCCTGGGCCCTCCAGGAAGGCCCAGTCAAAATCGAAAGCCTAAACTAATGGTCCGATTTTAATTCGGTTTGCGCCATTCGATTCAGCTTGCCAAAGTGTACTTATGGTATAAATTTAAACAAAATCCGTTCATCAATAACTCTTCTATGGAGTTTTTAAACATTAAAATAGGCCTAGGGGGCCTAAAAATAGGTCAAAATTTAAACAAAATTATACCGTTGAATCCGCAACGGCGAGACGAATCAAAATATGTAATAATATTGACAAGTCAAAATTCGACCATAATCACCGATGGCCAAGGTTTTTTGAGAAAAATATTTTAGATTCTGGCCGAATAGCTGGGCGAAAATGAAATCTAAGACCATGTCTAGAAGCAGCTCGGCGAGAAAAATCGAATGGCACCAAGTAGAATTCCCTAGGACTTATAGTTTGGGCTACAGAGGACTTTTAAAGTCAAAAAAACGGTCCCCTGGGCCCTCCAAGAAGGCCCAGTCAAAATCGAAATCCTAAACTAATGGTCCGATTTTAATTCGGTTTGCGCCACTCAATTCAGCTTGCCAAAGTGTACTTATGGTATAAATTTAAACAAAATCCGTTCATAAATAACTCTTCTACGGAGTTTTTAAACTTTAAAATAGGGGGCCTAAAAATAGGTCAAAATTTAAACAAAATTATACTGTTGAATCCGCAACGGCGAGACGAATCCAAATATGTAATAATATTGACAAGTCAAAATTCGACCAAAATCACCGATTTGCCTGGACCCAAGGTTTTTGAGAAAAATATTTTAGATTCTGGCCGAATGGCTGGGCGAAAATGAAATCTAAGACCATGTCTAGAAGCAGCTCGGCGAGAAAAATCGAATGGCACCAAGTAGAATTCCCTAGGACTTATAGTTTGGGCTACAGAGGACTTTTAAAGTCCAAAAAACGGTCCCCTGGGCCCTCCAGGAAGGCCCAGTCAAAATCGAAAGCCTAAACTAATGGTCCGATTTTAATTCGGTTTGCGCCATTCGATTCAGCTTGCCAAAGTGTACTTATGGTATAAATTTAAACAAAATCCGTTCATAAATAACTCTTCTATGGAGTTTTTAAACATTAAAATAGGCCTAGGGGGCCTAAAAATAGGTCAAAATTTAAACAAAATTATACCGTTGAATCCGCAACGGCGAGACGAATCCAAATATGTATTCACAATACAGAACTTATATGGGTGTTCATCATTAATGTTATAACCTGAACCATCTCTCTCTCTCTCTCTCTCTCTCTCTCTCTCTCTCTCTCTCTCTCTCTCTCTAATTCACATACTTACAGTAAGCGTACACCACCTTTCAACCCCACGACAGTTCAAGACCAATTATTTAAACATCCCATTTTCTTGGGGGAAAAATTGCATTAGGTGTAAGACGCGAGTTTTCAGTGTATTTGTTCTTGCTTTCACCATTCCTTTACGAACAAAAATACTACTACAAAACAAATCACCATATTTAGCAGATACTTTCTTATAAAAACAGTGTCAAGCACATACTGTATGAGGTATTATATTATATTATATAATGGTATTAAAATGTTACGTATATTCATTTATTATGTATTATCCATTTGAAGATTATGACGCATTTTGAGTTTTTCTGGCTATCATTAGACGATTTTAGACAGTTTCAAGAAGGATCTGTGTGGGTTAGAAGGGTAAAGACAATCCCAATTAACTCTCTGACTTCTATATACCCTTCCTAATCTGAATGAAATCCCCTAATAATATCCAGAAAACATAAACGAAATGCGTAATCAGATCTTGAAAGGGTTAAGCTATTGAGGTCTGAGAATATAAGAAGAGTGTTGGATGGTTGAAAGCCAAATTTACCGGCGTATTAGAGGATTCTGAGTAGGAGTAGTAGTAGTAGTAGTAGTAGTAGTAGTAGTAGTAGTAGTAGTATAATTATATTCTCCCTAATTTTCGAATAACGCGAGTACAGACCGTTCTTCGGACCTTAATCAATGCCATCACTTTAAGACACTGACGTCAAGATTTATAAATAAGTAAATCAACTAATATAATAAATAAATACATAATTATGATAGTAATAATAATAATAATTATAACTATAATAACAATATAATGTGATAGCAATTTGTGTTTGTCTCACCTTAGATCTATTAATATCATATCAAGTCATACAGATATGTAAATATGCAAATACTGGAGCCAACATTACCTGTTTTGTTAGAGAGTGGTCTATATTACGTGCACTAGTTTTACCATGTATACAAATTTACCTTATTCAAACAGTCAGAGAGATTGATTGGGAAAGCTGCTTGACAACCTACCTGTGAAAGCTGCTTGACAACCTACCTGTGAAAGCTGCTTGACAACCTACCTGTGAAAGCTGCTTGACAACCTACCTGTGAAAGCTGCTTGACAACATACCTGTGAAAGCTGCTTGACAACCTACCTGTGAAAGCTGCTTGACAACCTACCTGTGAAAGCTGCTTGACAACCTACCTGTGAAAGAAAGAAATTATGATGTATGAGTATATAAGGAAAACATAACATGAGCATACCGATCCATCTACTGTATATAAGACAAAATTATATAAAAAAGCAAAATACATGTTGATAAGAATAAACTCAGAAAAGTTGATACAATGAATATATACACCATATGAGGAGGAGCACTGTATTGACAACGTATTGCATGGAGCTTAAATAAGGCCAGATTGACTTGGTTATGGTTTTGCAGGCATTATAGGAGGACAGTAGAAATATAGAGGGAGGGAGGAAGGAAGGAAGGAAGAGGGTAAGAAGGAAGGGAGGGAGAGAAAAGAGGGAGGGAGGAAGGAAGGAAGGAAGGAAGGAAGGAAGAGGGTTAAGAAGGAAGGGAGGGAAAGGAAGGATGCAGGAAGGAAGGACGAGGGTAAGAAGGAAGGGAGGGAGAGAAAAGAGGGAGGAAGGAAGGAAGGAAGAGGGTAAGAAGGAAGGGAGGGAGAGAAAAAAGGAAGGAAGGAAGAAAGAGAGGGTAAGAAGGAAGGAAGATAGGGGTAGGAGGAAGAAACAAATAGAGAGAGAGAGAGAGGCTAAGAAGGAAGGGAGGGTAAGAAAGAAAGAAGAAAGAAAGTATGGAATAAGGTAAAAAGGGAGGGGGTGAGATAAAAGAGGAAGGAGGGAAGGAAGTAGAGGGTAAGAAGGAAGGAAGGAAGAGAGGGTAAGAAGGAAGGGAGGGAGGGGAAGGAAGAAATAAAGGGTAAGAAGGAAGGGAGGAATACAGAAAGAGAGGGTAAGAAGGAAGGAAGGGAAGGAAAGGAGGAGAAAGCGAAGAAGAAGGAGATAACATACATACAAGAGAGAGATAGAGTGGAAGGAGAGAGAGAGAGAGAGAGAGAGAGAGAGAGAGAGAGAGAGAGAGAGAGAGAGAGAAAGGAAGAGCGAGAGCGAGAGAGAGAAAGGAAGAGCGAGAGCGAGAGAGAGAAAGGAAGAGCGAGAGCGAGAGAGAGAAAGGAAGAGCGAGAGCGAGAGAGAGAAAGGAAGAGTGAGGTCGGTCGGGATCCCAATTTGTTCCACTCGTGAATTTCCAGGATACAAAGGGTCCGTGGCAGTTCCAGAGACAGGCCAAGACCACTACCAACTCACCACTAAACAACAACAACAACAATAACAACAGCAACAACAACAGTAATAACATCAATAGCAATAACAACAGCAACAACAACAGTAATAACATCAATAGCAATAACAACAGCAACAAACAACATTAACAACAGTAATACAATCAATAACAATAACAGCAATAACAATTACAACAGTGACAACAATAATAACAACAGCAACAACAATAACAAGAACAGTAATAGCAACAACAACAACAAGCAAAACAACCACCATGACAATAACAACAAGAACAACAAAAACAGAAACAACAACAACAAAAACAACAGCCTCCACATCACACTTTCACCATAATATTACCCTGGTACTGACATATATTAATCGAGTGCTAGGGAGGACGAAATTATAACCTAAATTATTTCGACCGGAGAGTATATTATATTTTAGTGTCATACGAGCCAAATAGCCAGGTCATAATACACACGCTTCTCACCTATGGCTACTATTGGTTTATTAGAGAGAGAGAGAGAGAGAGAGAGAGAGAGAGAGAGAGAGAGAGAGAGAGAGAGAGAGAGAGAGAGAGAGAGAGAGAGAGAGAGAGAGATAGAGATAGATAGAGAGAGAGAGACAGATAGATAGATAGATAGATAGCTAGAGAGAGAGAGGTCATCTATTTCTTCGGCTGCCAATTTAGTGCCTTAAATGATCAAACAACGGGGGTGCTGTTCAATTTGTAATAATGTAGAACTTACAGCTGTATTCTTAAAGGGAGATGGGTCGTTTTTCTGGTCCCCATTCTTCCTCAAGTTTAAAGTAGTTTCCAACATAATGAACGAATATCATAGCATACACATTTTACATCTTATCAATATTTTCTTTTTCATTGCGACCATTTTTCAGAATGAATATATCAAAGCATAAGTAGCTTCCAGAATAATAAACGCATATCATATTTTACGTCTCATTTATATTCCTTTCGTTCAGAGCAACCAATTTCTAGAATATATGTATCAAAGCATAAGTAGCTTCCAATATAATGAACGCATATCACATTTACCCTGATTTTTAAGTCTCATTTATATTCCTATAATTCAGAGCAACCAATTTCCAGAATAAATATTATCAAAGCATAGCAATATTTGTGAGAAGGCAACATTTCCTGGAATGTGGCGAATGCACCGGAGCGAAGTTTATGACTATATTATGTTTGTGAAAGGATCTCTCTCTCTCTCTCTCTCTCTCTCTCTCTCTCTCTCTCTCTCTCTCTCTCCAGAATAGTCCACGGGTATGATCATTAAGACTTTGCTTACTGTATATTTCTAGCATTTCTGGATTGTAAAGTGTGTGTGTGTGTATGTGTGTGTGTGTGTGTGTGTGTGAAAGAGTCTGTCCGTGTATATGTGTGTTATCATACTGTATACTATTAATTCTAAGGTTCACGTCATTTAACTTCAGCTCTATTCCAAACCATTTCCCACGCATCAAGAATCTGGGAAGCCTGCAACGTGCAACTCTTTAAGGGAGCCCACCTCGCTTTTTTCTTTTTCTCTACCTCTTTTTGGCTTGTATCCATTCGACCCCATTCAGCCTACTGTTTTGAGACGTTTACCCCCATCCTGGCGAACGATAGCGAGCCAGCATATATATATTTTTGTTTTGACAGCAAGGTAAATTTGTAAATTTTTCGATAGAAAAATATCTCCGGCGAAGCCGGATTTCGCCATACAATGCTGGCTCGCTATCGCTCGCCAGGAAGCTATCAACACCTGAATGGGGATAAACGTTTTAAAACAGTTGGCTGAATGGATACAAGCCAGGGAAAGAGTAAAATGGAGAGAAAGATAAAACAAAAAATCGGTGACTCCCTTAACCTTCTCAGTACCGGGGCGGTCCTTATAACTATATTCTGGCTACTAATAGAAGAATTTGTGCAGCTTAAAACAGATCTGTGGTAATAAAAAGAGTTAATTAAGTTAGTTCGAAGCCTGTTGATTGCTGGAGGCCCCTTTTAAACTAAATAGCATTGTCTAATAGTAGCCAGCAGAAAGTTACAAGGATGGAACGGGTTTATACTAATAGACTTTTTATTAAGTCAGATAAATTTCACAATATTTCAAGGCTATGGTGATGGTAAATATTCAAATCACTAAGCTATAATTTGGCACTAGATTGCAATAAAAATGGCACACATATCTGCCAGGTGATCAAGTCTCCCCCTGCATCGTTACCCAAGCAATGAGAGGCTAATATATTCCAAGCACTGCATTAGTTCAAACAAGGGAAACAATCAATTTGCCTTAATAGCTTCCTGTCATATGTAAGCACGCCACTTAGGATTCCCAAGCAATCATTAAAATGGAAAGAGTTGGAACTTTCGCAACATACATTTATTGAACCCAAAATTATTATTATTATTATTATAATATATATAAATATATATATACAGTATATATATATATATATCTCACAAATACACGTGAGCTAATAAATGTTTATACTCTACTATCGTTCTGACATTCCGTGGTTCGAGTCCCGGCTGAGAGTAATCACCCACACCCACACATATATATATATATATATATATATATATATATATTTTTTTTTTTTTTTTTTTTTTTTTTTTTTTTTTTTCTTTAATACATACGAGGTTGAAAGAAATGGCAATTTCTGCGTTGGAAATTTTATTATTCAAAGTTTCCAGGTCTCTGATGAGTTTTCGCTGGGTGGCAGGAAGTAGATGAAGGAGATGAGCAAAATTCATGGTGGTACAGGGTTACATAAATGTACATGATGATACAGGATATACGACGCGTTTCACTGGACAACCAGCATTATCAAGTAAGGATGGAATGATATAAACTGGATACTGGATACTGGTGAGGAAGAGTCCCCATAGTTGAGAAAGTAGAGATTGAAGTTCAAGGTGAAGTGATGAAAGGTGAAGAGTTGGAGAGGTAAAAAATAGGTGGGCTGACCACCTTGCTATTCTTGTTCTTCATCTTTGGAGTCTTGGTTGTGGAGCAGTTTCGACTTGTCGAGCTTGATTTTCTTTCTTCGCGCCTTCAGATCATTTCCGCTTGGCTGGACAGGAGGCTCAAAGGTAGTTTTCGGTGTTGAAGGAGGGGCGTTCTTGTAGGTCCATGAACTGGGAA
>CM064486.1:11476887-11526887 GCA_032716605.1 Paralithodes platypus | reverse complement strand
TGTATGTGGTGTGTGTGTGTGTGATTGTGTGTGTATGTATGTGTGTGTAGTGTGAATGTATATCTGCCCGTGTGTGTGTGTGTGTACGTATTCGTGGTTTATGAGCGTGTATGCTGGTATTTACATGGAGCCTGATAAACGGGTGACCACTCAAAAACTCTCTCTCATATATGGATATTAGTGGAACCATACAGAGAGAGAGTACAAAGGAGTACAAAGGAAATCAAGCAACAACAGGTCTAGTGACCCTTATAGGCTGCTTGTCCTCCAAAACACTGAGGATCAAGTGTCCAAACAGTGGTTTAGAGTGGGTAAGGGAACATTGGAAAGGGAACTACTGCCCTGGAACTTATGTCCGTGGCAGGATTAGGAAGTTAGTGGGGGACAGATGGGTTAGTAACTGAGGAGGGGGATAAAATAAAGTTATTAATTTACAAACTCAGTCAGTCGCGGGTTTGATGCGAGATATTTGGCTAGGCGAAGTTTAAATGAATCAACGGTGCTGCTGCAGTCTATAACGTCTCGGGGAAGCCCATTCCACAAGTTAACAACTCGATTGAAGAAGAAATTCTTAGATTCGTGTGAGTTAAAAGATTTACCAATAATTTTGCAACCATTTCCCCACGTGTAATTAGATTGGTCGATAGTGAAGTACTTACTACAGTTCATATTGTCGATGCCTTTGATGATTTTGAACACTTGAATTAAGTCGCCTCTTAATCTGGAAGGAAATAGATTTAATTCTCTAAGACGCTCCTCGTATGATTTATTCTTTAGGCTAGGTATCATTTTGGTAACTCTACGTTGAACTCGTTCTAGCTTGTCTATATCTTTTTGGTAATAAGGGCACCAGGATTGAACGCAGTATTCCAGAAGAGGGCGGACTAAGGAATTGTAAAGGGTTGGGATAACGTCTTTGGATTTATGCTCAAATGACCTGCCTATAAAGTCAATTATTTTGTTTGCCTTCTTAACAACTTCTGAACATTGTTGACTCGGTTTTAGGTTACTCGATATTGTTACTCCCAGATCGGTTTCTCTGTTTACATTCTTAAGCTGAGTGCCATTCATCGAATAGTTTGCTTTCTCATTTAGGTATCCGATATGTAGTACTTTACATTTATCCGCATTGAAACTCATTTGCCAAATTTGGGCCCAACATGACAATTTATCTAGATTGTGTTGCATATCGTCAACTTGTTCTTTTGAGAGTACGCTATTTGCAATTTTTGTATCGTCAGCACATTTTGAGATTGTACAGGTGAGACCCTCATCTATGTCGTTGATGTAAATTAGAAAGAGAATTGGTCCTAGTACCGATCCCTGGGGTACCCCGCTACTTACATTGGTCCATTTAGATGCCTTACCGTTTATGACTACTCTTTGCTTTCTGTCGCTGAGCCAATTTTCTATGCATTTCAACACACCGTCTTGTATTCCATGCGCTTTTAGTTTTAGCAGTAAACGTTTGTGGGGAACTTTGTCAAAGGCCTTTTGAAAATCAAGGTATATAATATCTACAGCTTTACTCTCATCGTAGAGGTTGAGGATATCGTGGAAGAAGTCTAAGAGGTTTGTTAAACAGGAACGTTTTTACGAAAGCCGTGTTGACTATCTTTAAGTAAGTTATTTGCCTCTAAGTGATTTACGAGTCTGTCTCTTATGACCGTTTCTAGCATTTTACATACAATTGAGGTTAAGCTAATTGGACGATAGTTACTGGGTAGGGATTTGCTGCCTTTTTTAAATATCGGTGTTACATTGGCTAGCTTCCACTCATCAGGCATAGTCCCAGACTGCAAGGATTCATTGAATAACAATGTCAGTGGTTTGGAGAGCTCATCCTTAGCTTCCTTTAGAACTCTAGGTGAGATTGTATCAGGTCCAGGCGTTTTATTTACCTTGAGTTTATCTAAACAATTCAATACTTCTCTCTCTGTAACGGTGATATTGCTTAGAACATCTGAATTATCAATCTGAATCGGCTATGGTGTAGGGATATCACTGAGGTCTTCGGTTGTAAAAACTGATGCAAAGAAGGTATTGAGGGCATTACTCATTTGTACTTCGTCTTTGGTGTATTCTCCATTTTCATCGACTAACGGTCCAACAGTTGAAGTAACTACCTTTTTCTTTCTGATATAACTATAGAATTCTTTCAGGTTTGTTTTACTTTGATTCGCAACATGTAACTCCAGGGTCTTTTTACTTTGCTTAATTATCTTTTTGGCTTTGCGTCGTAGCTCTACAAATTTCATCCGTTCTTCGTCATTTTGTGAGGATTTTAATCTATCATTAGCAAACTTTTTAGCAAGCAGACAGTCTGAAATATCTTTATTCCACCATTTGGGCTTATCATTATGGCCTGGACGCCGTATTTTCGATGGTATGCAGTCTTGCACTGCCTTAAGGTAAGTGGTTGTGAAACACTCCCAAGATGTATTTATGTCGTTATTGTTAGTCAGAAAGCTCCAGTCAGTTTCTTTAAGCTTTGATTTAAGTTTATGAAAATTTGCTTTCTTGAAATTAGGGACTTTCTCAATGCTGCTATTTGATTTGTTACTAGTAAACTTTAAAGTGAAAGTTATCATACGATGGTCGCTGTTACTGAATTCATCACCAACATTCATATTCTCTATTAATTCTTCTTTTGTTGCGAGTACAAGGTCAAGCACATTATTACCACGGGGTCCGAGATTATACAAATTGAAAAAGTGAACTCTCTTGCAAGTTAGCATAGAGGTCGTGTCCAGAGTGTGAAGTAAGAATATCGCCCAATTTAGTCACGGGTAAGTTGAAATCGCCAAGAATTACGGTATCTTGTATGTTAGTTATTCCTGAAATTTGTTTATAAATTTCACTGTCAGTTTGCACTGATTGAGCTGGGGGTCTGTATAATAAAGCTAGTGTTATTTTAGTTCTTCGTTTATTATTTAATAGTACGTAAGATATGTCTATATTCGCAATTTGAGGTTTTGACATTAAGACTTTCCTTTATAAAAAACAGAACTCCTCCTCCATTTCTATTGATCCGACTTTTCTCAAACATTGTATAACCAGGAAGCGTATATTCGGCTAAAAAGTCTCTGTCTTCCGTATTTAACCAAGATTCTGTAATGCCGATTATATCATAATGTTCTGTAAACACGATTTCCTCTAGTGTGAGAGAGAGAGAGAGAGAGAGTGAGTGCTAGGGAGGGAGGAAGGGAGTTGTCTTATTAATTTGTGGTGAGAGTATAATATGATGACTGTACACGTGTGTGTGTGTGTGTGTGTGTATGTGTGTGTGTGTGTGTGTGAGAGAGAGAGAGAGAGAGAGAGAGAGAGAGAGAGAGAGAGAGAGAGAGAGAGAGATTATAAGGCATCTACAGGTATAATACATAGGGCCTAGTAAGAAAGATTATAATGATTAGATGAAGATTATTATTATTATTATATATATATATATATATATATATATATATATATATATATATATATATTATATTTATATATATTATATATACACACACACACCTTGGATACTCACCTATGTATATATATATATATATATATATATATATATATATATATATACTCAGTTCTGATGAGTGATAATGAATGGGAGTTGCAGGGTCTGGTAAATGAGTTTGGAACAGTGTGCGAAAAACGGAATTTGAAGGTAAATACGGGGAAGAGCAAGGTTATGGTCTTCGAAAGGGGTGAAGTCACAGAGTGTGAGGTGAAGCTGAACGGTCAGGCTATGGAGATCGTCAACTCTTTTAAGTATCTGGGCAGTGTGTTGAGTAAAGATGGGACTATGGATGAAGAGGTGCGGGAGAGGGTACAACAGGGGAAGAGGGTTGTAGGAACGCTAAAAGCAGTAACAAGAATAGGGTGGTCAGTATGGAAGTGAAGAAGTCCTTGCATGACAGTGTGGTAATCCCGACACTGACTTACGGAAGCGAAGCATGGACGTTGGTTGAGAGACTCAGACCAAGAGTGAGAGCAGTGGAAATGAATTACTTAAGGAGTGCGTGCGGAGTTACATGGAGGGATAGACAGACTAATGAGGAAGTAAGAAGGAGGTGTGGTGTGGAGGTAGATGTGCTGGAAAGTGTGAAAAGGAACAACTTGAGATGGTTCGGCCATATGGAACGTATGGAAAGCGAGAGAATGACTAAGAGGGTGTATGAGAGCGAGGTGGAGGGACAGAGGGGGAGAGGTAGACCGAATATGAGGTGGAAGGATGGAGTGAGGAAGTACATGAACGAAGGTGGTGCTGGTTGGGGGGAGGGGCGTCGACTGACTGGGGACAGAGGTGCATGGGGGCGGTTCGTTCGTGGCCACCCCTTCGGGGATCACGGCGTCAGGCAATAGATAGATAGATAGATATATAGATATATATATATATATATATATATATATATATATATATATATATCCCCCCCCCCACACACACACATACACACATACAAACATACACACACACACACACAGGTGTGGTAACAAATTATAATTACATTAACCATGAATCCGGCAGCAGGCAGGGTAAATAATTAAATCCCACGAAAACATATACATCAAAGACTGCATAATACAGTAGATAGATAGATAATTAAATCCCACGAAAAAATATACATCAGACTGCATAATACAGTATATAGCTAGATAATTAAATAGATAAATAGATAGATAGATAGATTGATACATATAAAGATAGATAGACAGATAGAAAGATAGATAGATACAGATAAATATATAGAAAGATAGAGATAGATTGATAGATAGATATAGATATATAGATAGATAGATACATAGAAAGATAGATAGAGATAGATAGATACAGATAAATATAGATAGAAATATAGATAGATAAATAGACAGACAGAGAGTTAGAGAGATAGATAGATTGATATATAGATAAATAGATACAGATAAATAGAGAGGTAGATAGATATTGAGGATTATATTAGCCTATTTGTGCCCCATTAGCCCCCAATGCCCTTAGAACAATGGAGATTAAGGGGAGATTTCCACTTGAGGGATTTTTTTCTGGACCCCTTTCTCTCTCATGTTTAGCCCCATTGCTTTTTAGATTTTAAGACGCTCGCCCCCTTTAGCTTGGCGATTTTAAGAACTTTCGCCCCATATCTGTCAATTTTAAGAACTTTCGTGCCATTTAGGTGTCGATTTTTTCCTGGCGAGCGAAAGCGAGCCTGTAATTTGAGAGGAACCGGCCTCCGGCCGGGACATTTTTCTACCGAAAAATGTACACATTTATCTTGAAAGGGGGTGTAATTTTAAGCTTGATGGAGTTCTAGGGAAGAAACTAAATACCTCCCCTTAAACTAAATACCTCCCCTTAAACTAAATACCTCCCCTTAAACTGAGCATCGGTACTCAGGAAGTCGAACAGATGATTTACTTGATTATTTTGTATTATACTTCATATTTATGTAAATTAGTTAACCCCTTCAGATCGATGACGTAAATTTCGTCTCATTCTGGTTACCACGAGACGATTTTCTTTAGCTTACACTCGACCTCTAGGACTCAGAGGTGTAAATATGATCTCAATAAACCCTCTAAGGTCCTTCTAAAACTGCATCAATAGTTGTTTAGCCAGACTCAATGATAAAGAAGCGTCATCGTGCTGAAGGGGTTAAGGGGGTTACCGTTTTTGTTTTATCTCTCTCTCCCTGGCTTGTATCCATTCAGCCCCATTCAGCCAACTGTTTTAAGACGTTTATCCCCATTCAGGTGTCGATTTCTTCGCTCGCCAGCATTGTATGGAGAAATCCGGCTTCGCCGGAGACATTTTTCTATCGAAAAATTTACAAATTTAGCTTGCTGTCAAAACAAAATTATATATGCTGGCTCGCTACCGCTCGCCAGGAAAATATTGACACTTGGATGGGGGTAAACGTCTTAAAACATTAGGCTGAATGGGGCCGAATGGATACAAGCCAAAGAGAGAGGGAGAGACAGAGATAAAAAAAGCGAGGTGGGCTCCCTTAATATTGCACCACACCGGCTTTACTGGAGTTGTCCTCTCAGCCTCGGTGTGTGGTCCCCGTACAGTGTACTGGAGTTGTCCTCTCAGCCTCGGTGTGGTCCCCGTACAGTTTACTGGAGTTGTCCTCTCAGCCTCGGTGTGTGGTCCCCGTACAGTTTACTGGAGTTGTCCTCTCAGCCTCGGTGTGTGGTCCCCGTACAGTTTACTGGAGTTGTCCTCTCAGCCTCGGTGTGTGGTCCCCGTACAGTTTACTGGAGTTGTCCTCTCAGCCTCGGTGTGTGGTCCCCGTACAGTTTACTGGAGTTGTCCTCTCAGCCTCGGTGTGTGGTCCCCGTACAGTTTACTGGAGTTGTCCTCTCAGCCTCGGTGTGTGGTCCCCGTACAGTTTACTGGAGTTGTCCTCTCAGCCTCGGTGTGTGGTCCCCGTACAGTTTACTGCCATGACTGTCTTAAGGGGAGACTGGCCGTTTGTTTGGTCTATTCATTCATTTATTCATATATTTTTTTAGTTTCCTCCCTAGACCTCCATCAAGCTTAAAAAAACACCCCCTAGAGCCCCCTTCAAGATAAATTTGTACATTTTTCGGTACAAAAATGTCCCGGCCAAAGGTCGGTTCCTCTTAAAATTGCAGGCTCGCTTTCGCTCGCCAGGAAATAATCGACACCTAAATGGGGCGAAATGTGTTAAAATTGATAACGAAATGGGTCAAAATGTGTTAAAATCGCCAAACTAATGAGCCAAACGTCTTACAATATAAAAACTAGTGGGGCTAAACATTAGGGAGAAGGGGTCCTGAAAAACGGTGTTCCTCCCCTTAACCTTAACCCCTTCTGTACCGGCGACGTTGTTTCAATTGTATTCAATCTGAGATGAATATATGCAGCTTAAGAAGGACGGACCTGTGGTAGAAAATGGGCTAAGTGAGATAGTTTGCAGCTTGTTAATTGCTAGAAGGGACCTTTTTGAAATGAATATATTCGTCGTATATTGGCCAGAATATATAGTGGCCAGAATATAGTTAAAAGGACGTCACCGGTACTGAATGGGTTAAGATCCAGATATGATCGTAACGAAATCTTCTGTAACTCCCACAGGGTGCGGGTACCTCGGCTAGCTACGTATACATATTCTTTCAAGGTGTATTTTTTTGGGCTGCTCTCGAGTATAAAATTTAGGGTTGTGTGTCAAAAGTGGCAGTGTGGTGTCTTAAGTGGTTTATAATAGTTGGGGAGCTTAACCGTATCTAACCCAGGGGTGGTCTCTTTATCACTCTTGTTTCGTCCCAATTACATTGGCTATCATAAAGCATTTCACACCTTTCAAATGTAGATTTTATCTGGGCCAGCGACAAAGAAACCGGCCTTCGGCCGGATCATATTTCTACTGAGAAGTCAGGTGTAGCATGTATTTTTTTTTCTTTTTTCTTTGTTAAAGTCTAGGGGTAATTGAATAAATATTTTGCTCTAATTGACAAAAACAATTAAAACGCTCAATAATTATTATAAAAACACCACAATAACCAAGCAAAGAGTGGCAGTGTGGGATCCTAAGCGGTTTATAATGGTGTGGAGCTTAACGGGAAATAGTTACAGGTAAAGGTGGGGGGTGGTGGGATGTGGAGGGGGGGGGGAGGGGGGAGGTAATAGAAGGAGAGGGTGGAAGAGTGGGGTGGAGGGAGGTAATAGAAGGATAGGGTGGAGGAGTGGTGTGTGTGGGTGGGGGGGGGAGGTGGGGGGGGGGGGGAGGTAATAGAAGGAGAGGGTGGAAGAGTGGGGTGGAGGGAGGTAGAAGGATAGGGTGGAGGAGTGGTGTGTGTGGGTGGGGGGATGTGGGGGCGGGGGAGGTAATAGAAGGATAGGGTGAAGGAGTGGTGTGGAGTGTGGGGAGTGAGTGGAGGCAGGTAATAGAAGGAGAGGGTGGAGGTGTGGGGCGTGAGTGGAGGGATTGGGTGGTGTATGTGTGGGGAGGAAGACATTGTGGGGGGAGGTGGCATTGTAGGTGGAACGTAGGTAGGTGGGGGGAGGGATTGGGAGGTGTATGTGTGGGGAGGGAGAGGACATTGTGGGGAAAGTTGGCATTGTAGAAAGGGTGGATGTGGGGCGGAGGTGTGGGGAGGGATTAGGTGGTGTATGTGTGGGGAGGAAGACATTTTGTGGAGGTGTGGGGGAGGTGGAACTATAGGTAGGGATAGTATAACATTAAAGGTTGGGTGTAAGAAGTGGTAGTGTGGGATCTTGAGCGGTGTATAATCGTTGGGGCTTAAGGGGACCGACCCGCTTTTTTTCTTTCTGGGTAGTAGCCATTCGACCCCATTCAGCCTACTGTTTTAAGACGTTTATCCTCATCCAGGTATCGATTTACACGGTCTGGCAAGCGATATTTTGGATTATGTTTTAGACATCTGACTTAATCTGTATATTTTTCGGTAGAAACATTTCTCCGGCGAAGCCGGAATTCTCCATACAATGATGGCTCGCTGTTGCTCACCAGGAAAAAATCAATACCTGAATAAGGAGAAACGGCTTAAAACAGTAGGCTGAATGGGGCTGAATGGGGCCGAATGGATACAACCCAGAGATAAAAAGCAGGTCGGTTCCTTTAACTCCTTTTGTCTTTTTAATTTGATTTCAGCTACATTTAGACGATTTAATGAAGCTTAGGAAGGATCTGTGGTAGTTAAAAGTGTTAATTGAGATAATCAGTAGCCTCTTAATTGCTGAATAAACTCTAAATTGCTGAATAAAATGTTAAGGTCCTGTGGTGGGGAACTTTGTGGGTGGGTGTGGGGGGAGTGAGTGGAGGGATGGGTGTGGGGGGGGGTGGAGTGTGAGGGTGGGGGAGGGGGGAGTATGAGGTGTGGGGGAGGGGGTGGAGTGTGAGGTGTGGGGGAGGGGGGTGGAGTGTGGGGGAGGGGGTGGAGTGTGTGGTGTGGGGAGGGGTGGAGTGTGAGTGTGGGGGAGGGGATGGAGTGTGAGGTGTGGGGGAGGGGGTGGAAATGAGGTGTGGGAGAGGGTTGAGTTTGAGGTGTGGGGAAGGGTGGAGAGTGAAGTGTGGGGGAGGGGTGGGGTGGAGTGTGAGGTGTGGGGGAGGGGGGGGAGTGTGAGGTGTGGGGGAGGGGGGGAGTGTGAGGTGTGGGGGAGGGGGTGGAGTATGAGGTGTGGGAGAGGGTGGAGTTTGAGGTGTGGGGGAGGGTGGAGAGTGAAGTGTGGGCGAACGGTGAATTGTGGGAGGGGGGGGGGGGGTATTGGAAGGTATAGGGCAGGCGCAAACGTAAATACTAGTTGTGGGGGAAAGTATGGGGAGATATAGGGGGGGATGTGGAAAGGGGGGATAGTGGAGAGGTGACAAGTGAAAAGAGGTGGGGATGTATACAAAGTGTTGAGATGTGGGGAAGTGGGGGAACTGTGGGAAGAGGTAGATTGTGTGGGGAGAAGGTCACTCACTAACACATTCTCTATCTCGCTTTCTCTCTCTCTCTCTCTCTATATATTATATATATATATATATATATATATATAATATATATATATATATATATATATATATATATATATATATATATATATATATATATATATATATATATATATATATATAGCTACCTCCCTCTATTTATCCTATGTCTCTCTCTCTCTCTCTCTTTTCACCCATGCCAGTTGTTATGATGGATGACCCCCCTCCCCCCCTTTCCCTGTGCCCCCACCTCCCCCAGCTGTTTATACCCCCCCCCTCCCCCTCCTCTCCATCCATTCCCTACTATACCTCTCTCTCAAGTAAGATATACTAATTAACGTAATAGTCGATAGGAAGAAACTAGCCCAATTCGTACGCAA
This sequence comes from Paralithodes platypus, assembly GCA_032716605.1. NCBI lineage: Eukaryota > Metazoa > Arthropoda > Malacostraca > Decapoda > Lithodidae > Paralithodes > Paralithodes platypus. Next base: position 11,517,055 of record CM064486.1, on the reverse strand, counting down.
CACATCGCGTTCCATCATATCATCATCACGTTCTATCATCACCATCACATCACGTTTTATCATCATCATCACCGTCATCATCACGTTCTACCATATCTCCATCATCAGCAGCAGCAGCATCCTCATTATTATCATCACCATCACATCACGTGTTATCAGCATCACCATCACATCACGTTTTATCATCATCATCATCATCGCGTTTAACCTTATCTCCATCATCATCAGCATCATCATCATCATAATTTCGTTTAATCATCTTTTTTCTCACAAGTACCACCTCCACCAAACTGATACGAGGCTGATGTGTCTTTCGCACACACATGCAAACGCACACGCACACACACACACACATTTAACACACCTACACACTCATTGCACACACACATACTCAACATACACTAACGCAAATTCAACACACACACACACACACATCTACACACACACACACACACATCACAACATTTTCCTCTCCACACATTTTTACTTCCACTCCGAAAATCCCCCTCCTTCAATATATTTTTCAAGATGTCAAAAGCTTCACCGCGCCCTCTCCTTAACTCACTCTCTCACTCTCTATCTCTCTCTCTCTCTCTCTCTCTCTTCCAGTTTACCATCCCTCTTTCCATGTTTCTTCCCCGCATTTCTCTCTTATTTTCTCACGTCTCGCTTTATTCCTCTCCTTCATAATCGTGTCTGTCTGTGCCTCCCCCCTCTTACAAATATTATGTGGTTCTTCTTCTCCTTCTTCTTCTTCTTGTTCTTCTTGTTCTTCTTCCACTTCTTCTTCTTCTTCGTCTTTCCCCCTTTCTTCTCCCTCTTCTCTTATTATTACTTTCTGCTCCTCCTCCTGTCCTTCCTTTTCCTCCTCCTCCTCCTCCTCCCCCTCCTCCTCCTCCTCCTCCTCCTCCTCCTCCTCCTCTTCATCCGCAACCAAAATAATTGGCTTTATAGGCAGGTCATTTGAGCATAAATCCAAAGACGTTATCCTAACCCTTTACAATTCCTTAGTCCGCCCTCTTCTGGAATACTGCGTTCAATCCTGGTGCCCTTATTACAAAAAAGATAGAGACAAGCTAGAACGAGTTCAACGTAGAGTTACCAAAATGATACCTAGCCTAAAGAACAAACCATACGAGGAGCGTCTTAGAGAATTAAATATATTTCCTTTAACCCAGTGCAGATTAAGAGGCGACATAATTCAAGTGTTCAAAATCATCAAAGGCATCGACAATATGAACTGTAGTAAGTACTTCACTATCGACCAATCTAATTACACGCGGGGAAACGGTTGCAAAATTATTGGTAAATCTTTTAACTCACACGAATCTAAAAATTTCTTCTTTAATCGAGTTTTCAACTTGTGGAATGGGCTTCCCCGAGACGTTATAGACTGCAGCACCGTTGATTCATTTAAACTTCGCCTAGACAAATATCTCGCATCAAACCCGCGACTGACTACGTTTGTAAATTAATAACTGTATTGTATCCCCCCTCAGTTACTAACCCATCTGTCCCCTACTAACTTCCTAATCCTGCCACGGACATCAGTTCCAGGGCAGTAGTTACCTTTCCAATTTTCCCTTACCCACTCTAAACCACTGTTTGGACACTTGATCCTCAGTGTTTTGGAGGACAAGTAGCCTAGAAGGGTCACTAGACCTGTTGTTGCTTGATTTCCTTTGTACTCCTTTGTCCTCTTCATTCTCCTCCTCCTCTTCTCCCTCTCCAGGAATTTAATTTAATATCATAAATATTACCTAGTACCTTGTTTTTACTGGTATATTGCTTACATATCATAAATATTACCTAGTACCTTGTTTTTACTGGTATATTGCTTACATATCATAAATATTACCTAGTACCTTGTTTTTACTGTTATATTGCTTACATATTTACATGCATTTAATACCAGTTCTTCACAAATGCCATGCTAATGATCCCAAGATAGGTTAGCATATATAGGGCTTAATTTAGTTCATTATAATTTTAATGAAAACTATGGACATAAAAGTCTATTGAAAAGATTATAGCGAACTTCATTATAATTTTAAAATTTGTTTTTAAATATTGCAAAATTCGATATAATTTTACCTATAACAATGGATATGAACGCCTATTGAAAAGAATATAGCAAAATTCATTATATGTTTACCTATAACAAAGGTATTTATTGAGTTTAGTTTGTTATAGTGTCAATATTTACACATCCAATAAAGGCCAAATTAATATGTTTCCCTTTACATATCTCTCTCTCTCTCTCTCAAATAACCACGTTTTTACAAACTCAATGTCACACACACACACACACACACACACACACTTTTTTATTAAGGTGACAGTTACAAAGTGGTGTACAATCTATCTTATTCTAGTTACATTGTAGTTTATCTTATTGTACCAGTACCTCCCTACAATCAACCTAGTTGTTCCCCAATTCGTCCCTCCGCCACGACCATTTCAAAGTCCAAGTCTCTCACTCTTGTCCTCTGTAGCGGGGAGGACCTTGTACCCCTGAGACATAGGAGTGCAGACTTGAGAAGAGAGAAAGAGAGCCGGCATCTCATCCAAGTTATGACTTGGCTTCTATGCTGGCGCTTTTTCTCCGATATTTGTTCAGCTAATCTGGCATAGAAGACACTTGCAGAAGGTCCCATACCTCCCGCACCTCACACACACACACACACACACACACACACACACACACACACACACACACACACACACACACACACACACACACACACACATACCACACACACACACACACACACACACACACACACACACACACACACACACACACACACACACACACACACACACACACACACACACACACACCTTCCGTTTCGTAGACTTGACGTTTCAAATCATATAATTATAATATACACTTATCTTTTCACGAACTTAATAGCATATTTAAACATTATTCTGCAACAATCAGCAAAGAAATATAATTACACCCACTATAGTCTAATAACTGTTCTCGGTTATTACCGCACTGGAATAAGATAAATCAAATGAACTGGCATTAATTATTATCTTATATTTTATATATTTTGGTGTGAAGATTCCCATGCTGATTTATGCCGGGGGTGAGTTCAGGGCAGGTGCGGTGGTGAGGGTGATGGTGAGTGGTGAGGTGATGAGGGCTTGGTTAAGTTATGAGGGTGTGGTGGGGTGGTGGTGAGGTGATGAGGGTACGGTTATGTAATGAGGGTGTGGTGAAGGTATGAGGGTGTGATGTGGTGGTGAGGTGATGAGGGTGTGGTGGTGAGGTAATGAGGGCGTGGTGTGGTGGTGAGGGTGTGGTGTGATGGTGAAAGACTGGTGTGAGGGTGTGGTGAGGTGATGACGTGCTGAAAGTGTGGTGTGGTGGTGAAGGTGAAATATGGTGTGAAGGTGGTGTGTGGCGAGATCCTGTAGGCGATATGTGGTGGTGTGGTGTAGGTTGTGTGGAGTGTGGTGTTGATGGAGAATGTGATGCGGTGTAGGAATGTGATGCGGTGGTGATATAGTGGTGAAGATGTAGTAGTGGTGTGATGTTAAGTGATTATATATTTTGTAATTATTTTGTATTTGCTTATATGTGTGTGAAGGAGACAAACGTTTGGCTGTAGTAATGTGGGCAGGTCTAATACAACGAAGGTTTGATTAATGCTGCAATACTAACTCTAATTATATTTTCTGAATACAATATCTAACAAATAACCTTCCATTGCAATTATACATCTTCTCAAACTAAACAAACAAATACCATGACTAACAAATACCCTCGCTGGCAATTCCACCTCTCCTCCTCCCCACCCGACCTGTGCAACTTTCATTTTCATTCTGCAACACAAACAAATACAATATCTAACAAATACCCTTCGCTTGCAATTCCACCTCTCCTCCTCCCCACCCGAACTGTGCAACTTTCTTTTTCATTCTGCAACACAAACAAATACAATATCTAACAAATACCCTTCGCTTGATATTCCACCTCTCCTCCTACCCACCCACCCTGCAACTTGATTTTTCATTCTGCAACTCCTCCCATTCCCAGTAAAATATTCCCCAGAAAAATGTATTCTTCTTTCTTCCACAACATTGGCTCAGAAATTCTCGTCTTCCACACCACTGCCTTTGCTGCTCTCCTCCTTGCTCCTCCTCTTTCGCTACTCTTGCTCTTCAAGGATTTATTATAGTTTTTGTTTTGTTTATCCCTCCAGCGTTTACTACGTTTTGTATACTGTATATGTGCATGAAGGAGGTAAAAGACAAAGCTGCTTATAACAAGTGCCCCCCCATATATATATATATATATATATATATATATATATATATATATATATATATATATATATATATAAATTATATAGTCAGAGATGTGGATGGTTATATGGATATAACTGGGTAGATAGATCAGGAGAGAGAGAGAGAGAGAGAGAGAGAGAGAGAGAGAGAGAGAGAGAGAGAGAGAGAGAGAGAGAGATATGGGAAATATTTAGAGTATTTAACCCTCTGAAGATTATGACGCATTTTCAGTTTACTCTGCCTATCGCTAGACAATTGTATACAATCTAGGAAGGACCTGTGGGAATTATACGGGTAATGACTATCTCAATTAAACCTCTGACTTCCATATACCCTTCCTAATCTGAAATATCGTCCAACAATAGCCATAAGAGAAAAAAATGCGTCCCGGATCTTGAAAGGGTTAACATACATACATACATACATACATACATACATACATACTTACACATAGTTTTTATGTATTTAAAGTTGAAATACACAGAACAATGAAATCATATACACCAAATTATATATAGAATATCAAAGTTTGGACAGTTGAAATTGTATTATGTCCAAAGTATGATGTCTAGTGGGCAACAAAGTCCAGAAGACAACTGACAGATGTCGCTGAAAGGCCGATCGTCTGTCAGCCGCTTCCTACACACAGCGTCACTGTTTACATTCACACATACGTTCTATTTGAGTCTATAGGTAAAACGGATTCACTCCTTCACTAACAAACTAAACACTCATGTTCTCTCTCTCTCTCTCTCTCTCTCTCTCTCTCTCTCTCTCTCTCTCTCTCTCTCTCTCTCTCTCTCTCTCTCTCTCTCTCTCTCTCTCTCTCTCTCTCTCTCTCTCTCTCTCTCTCTCTCTCTGGTGCCCTTATTACCAAAAAGATATAAACAAGCTAGAACGAGTTCAACGTAGAGTTACCAAAATGATACCTAGCCTAAAGAACAAACCATACGAAGAGCGTCTTAGAGAATTAAATCTATTTCCTTTAACCCAGCGCAGATTAAGAGGCGACTTAATTCAAGTGTTCAAAATCATCAAAGGCATCGACAATATGAACTGTAGTAAGTACTTCACTATCGACCAATCTAATTACACGCGGGGAAACGGTTGCAAAATTATTGGTAAATCTTTTAACTCGCACGAATCTAAGAATTTCTTCTTCAATCGAGTTGTCAACTTGTGGAATGGGCTTCCCCGAAACGTTATAGACTGCATCACCGTTGATTCATTTAAACTCCGCCTAGACAAATATCTCGCATCAAACCCGCGACTGACTGCGTTTGTAAATGAATAACTTTATTTTATCCCCCCCTCAGTTACTAACCCATCTGTCCCCTACTAACTTCCTAATCCTGCCACGGACATTAGTTCCAGGGCAGTAATTCCCTTTCCAATGTTCCCTTACCCACTCTAAACCACTGTTTGGACACTTGATCCTCAGTGTTTTGGAGGACAAGCAACCTAGAAGGGTCACTGGATCTGTTGTTGCTTGATTTCCTTTGTACTCCTTTGTACTCTCTCTCTCTCTCTCTCTCTCTCGCCCTGTATCTCCTCACGACTTCCCGACTAGTGTATATGTGAGAATCCTGCACCTGGCAAACTATCCACCTCTCACCTCTCTCTCTCTCTCTCTCTCTCTCTCTCTCTCTCTCTCTCTCTCTCTCTCTCTCTCTCATTTTAACCCTGCAGCTCTACAGCCCACCACTTCCTCCAAAGCCGGTATCACACGAGAGCTTTTATAGTCAACTTGCGATGATCAACATTTTTCTGGCAACATTTCTGAAATATTTGGGACTGGCATAGGGAACTAGGCTGATGGTAGATGAATTTAGGTTACCAACACATTTTACATTTTGGCCTCATAAGCTGCCAGACCAGTGTTGAGGATAAATGTTGAGGGAAAAAACGTTCGTGTGATAGCGGCTTAAGGGGAGATGGGCCGTTTTTCTGGGCCCCCTTCTTCCTCATGCTTAGCCCCATTCGTTTTCAGATTTTATGTAGTTAGGTCCATTAGTTTGGGGGTTTTAAGACCTTTCCTCCCATTTCATTGTCAATTTTGAGATCTATCCTGCCATTTAGGTGTCGATTTTTTCCTGGCGAGCCATAGCGAGCCTGTAATTATAAGAGGAACCGGCCTTCGGCCAGGACATTTTTCTACCGAAAAATGTACACATTTATCTTGAAAGGGGGGGGGGGGGGTCTAGGGTTTTTTTTTCTAAGGGTGAGGGATGTCTAGCGAGGAAACTAAAACATTAATGAATACATAAATTAATAGGCCCAAAAAGCATCCATTGTCCCCTCACGAGGTCACTAGGGGTTGCTCAGACAATGGCATTTAGAATACATCTCCCGGTAAGTTTATCCACCCAGACTATTTTTAACTTTCCTTTGTGTGCATCAGCCTTATATAACCAGCAACAGTTTTTATTATAATCGTCATTATTATATTTCTGCTGATCAATCGCTTTAGCCTTCTCCATCTCAATATTGTTGTTGTTGTTGTTGTTTATCGTAATCATCATCATCATCATCATCAGCAGCATCATCTTATCTCTCTCCCTTTTCCACTTTCATATCTTTCTCCCATCTTGTATAATTGTGGGTGAGGGCTGGTCCTATCCAGTGAGGTTTGGCATCCTTATCCAACGTTAGCCGTTTCTGTCTATCTCTTGTACTGTCCTACTTTTCCTTCTGGCCGCAGGGGGCTAGTAATCCTCCTTCCCTTGTAAATTCACCCACTAGAAGAGACAAAGGGGCGAGGGAACGCGAAAGTGGTCCGGACCCTAAGAAATTCTGTTTCCGTTCGGTATCTGTCTTGAATCGGCCACCCCCAGCTATGGGATATGTGCCTAAGTATGTACGTATACATACATACGTACAGTACATCTTGTATACCTCAGAGTTGCAGTTGCCAGACGAGGAGTAGGTTAGAAATTAGGAGTAGTTAGTGATCAATAAAAACAGTGTACGATAAATCAGAGTTATCCCAACCGTCACCCCATCTGTTATTATGGGGGGATGGGCCGGGTTTCTGATCCCCCTTCTCCCTCGTGTTTAGCCCCATTGTTTTTTAGATTTTAAGACGTTCGGCCCATTAGTTTGGCGATTTTAAGACTTTACGCCCCATTTCTTTGTCAATATTAAGACCTTTCGTGCCATTTAGGTGTCGATTCTTTCCTGGCGAGCGATAGCGAGCCTGTAATTTTAAGAGTGGCCGGGATTTTTTTTACCGATAAATGTACAAATATATATATCTTGAAGAGGGGTCTAGGAGGTGTTTTTTACAGCTTGATGGAGGTCTAACGAGGAAACTAAAAATTAAATGAATATATAAATAAATATACCCCAAAACTAGCCACTATCCCCTTAAGGCCCTGAACAGCTGATGGTACGCGGGAGATATGAGTTATAATAAAGGATTAATCATGCGTCCACTGATTAACGCGACTCACCGCCGCTCGCTACCCTTAACACCAATATATAGTTGGTCTTTAAACCTGTTCAGCAACATGATTTGTTTTGCCATGTATTCTGGCTAAATGTATACGATTTCATTAAGTTAGATCGCGACTTCATATCTATCTAGCCAGATATGAAATGGAAGGAATAACTTATGGAAACATTATAAATAACCTACCAAACAAGACGAAGGCACACCTGAGATCAAAAGAAAATCTGCTAAAGAAAATATATAATGCAGAACTTGCTGTCACTTTTAACGAAGTATGTATTAGAGAAAACCTCCTGCCTGCCCATATATACCCTTAACATATATATAAATATATATACAGAGAGAGAGAGAGAGAGAGAGAGAGAGAGAGAGAGAGAGAGAGAGAGAGAGAGAGAGAGAGAGAGAGAGAGAGAGAGAGAGAGAGAGAGAGAGATTTAACACCTTTCGCCCAATTTCGTTGTTAATTTGACGCAGTGGTGTCACGCAGCCACTGCGTTAATTTTAAGACCTTTTGTGCATTTACGACACTGCAAAAACCCGAGGGCATAAAACGCGTATATACAAATCCTTAGGTATAATGATAGAGACTTCCCATGCTGTCCTTACAAATTAGATGGCTTTATTACTATAGTCTATTAGATGGCTTTATTACTATAGTCTATTAGATGGCTTTATTACTATAGTCTATTAGATGGCTTTATTACTATAGTCTATTAGATGGCTTTATTACTATAGTCTATTAGATGGCTTTATTACTATAGTCTATTTGTTTCCAGCTGATGGTAAATTGCCACATCTTCATCTTAATTACTTGGCTATTACGAAGACTGTGTAGCAAATTATGTGGCTGATTATGAGAACTTGGCAATAAGATGATGCAGAGACCTAGTAGTATCATATGTGTTCACCAAGTACCGATAAATCAGCTGCTAAAGGATTCAATTTGCCATCAGCTGGACATAAACAGACTATAACCATATATATCTTTACTAACCATATGCCTTTTAAGGGGACAAGGGTATATTAATTTGTTTATTTACTTATTATTTTCCCTTAGTTTCCTCCCTAGACCTACATCAAGCTTAAGAAAACATTCCCAAGATGTCCCTACGAGCTATCGCTCGGCAGCAAAAAAATAACCCGACACCTAAATGGCACGAAATATCTAAATATTTACAAAGCAATGGCGTGACTATCTTAAAATCGCCAAACAAATGGGGCTAAACATGAGGGTGGGGCTAAACATGAGGGAGAAGGGGGTCCACAATAAAAGAAATACCACCCCTAAAAGAAAAAGTATTATGGACACTTTAATTACCCTGTCCATACCTTCGTTAAACCCATAGCCTTTAACAGTTCTCTTATGCATCCTAATATCAATAAAATCGTCTATTATTAGCAATAATACAGTGAAAAGATGCATCATAGTTTCAAGAGGGTTAAACACGCACGCAAACACGACACACACACCAGACAGAGACAGAGAGACACACACACACACCAGACAAACAGACAAAAAAAAAACACACACCAAAAAAAACCCCACACAAACACACACTACAAGTTCCATTATAAACAATTTATGCATTTCAAGCTTCCAAGATCCAATTAAGTCGTTAACTTGTGCACGCGCCTGTACTGTACAACATACATAAACAAACAAACACGGGGGCAGACACAGGCGGCTCTTTAACTTGATGTGGAGGGAGGGGGTATTGTACAACCTAGCCCCAACACCACCACAACCCTTCTATACTACCTCATCTCTCTCTCTCACTCACTCACACACACACACACTCACTCACACACACACACACACACACACACACACACACACACACACACACACACACACATACACAACACGAGCTTAGCTCAACTCCTGTAAACTACAATTAGGTAAATACACACACACCCACACACACACATACACACACCACATACCCACACACCACATACATACACACATACACACAACCTCTATAACTATAATTGGTTTCGGTGTATGTATATGCGTATGTGTCTTGGGAGGTACAGTCGAATACAATAGTTCCACGACAGGCTAGATAACCAACTATGTACTAGACCGGTTTTTTTTCTCTCTCTCTCTCTCTTTTTTATTTTTTATTTTTTAAAGAGACAATAAATAGAGGAAGGATAAGCAAAGACAAACCAATTAACGGTTACGAGTCAGTTCAGGGCTCTCGGGTAGTTTGGAGCTGTAGATATTGATATTTACCAGAATTACCAATTAAGGGGAGGCAGACCTTTTTTTCTGGACCCCCTTCTCCCTAATGTTTAGCCCCACTAGTTTTGAGATTATAAGACGTTCGGCCCATTAGTTTGGCGATTTTAACACCTTTCGCCCCATTTCGTTTTCAATTTAAAGGCCTTTCGTGCCATTTAGGTGTCGATTATTTCCTGGCGAGCGATAGCGAGCCTGCAATTCTAAAAAGGAACGGGCCTTCAGCCGGTACATTTTCTACCGAAAAATGTACAAATTTATCTTCAAGGGGGGTCTAGGGGGTGTTTTTCTAAGCTTGATGGAGGTCTAGCGAGGAAACTAAACAAATATATGAACAAATGAATTAACAGACCAAACAACCGGTCAGTCTCCCCTTAAACTATGATTGTGTTGCATGGCTAAATACAGAAAACACTCTTAACCACTTCTGTACCGGCGACGTCTTTTCAACTCCATTCTAGCTATATTTAGACGATTGTGTGCAGCTTAAGGAGGATCGTTCGTAGTATATAGGGATAAGTGAGATAGTTCGAAGCCTGTTCATGCGGAGGCCCTTATTAAACTGAATAACATCGTCTAATATTAGCAAAACAATGTAAAGGACGTCGCCAGTACAGAAGGGGGTTAAGAAACAATGAATAGAGGAAGGATAAACAAAGACAAAACAATTAACCCCTTCTGTACCGGCGACGTCTTTTTAACTTTATTCTGGCTACTAATAGACAATTGTATTCAGTTTAAAAAGGGTTTCTAGCAATTAACAGGCTTCGAACTACCTCACTTAACCCTTTTCTTACAACAGATCCTTCCTACACTGCACAAAATAGTCTAACTATAGCTAGAATAAAATGAAAAAGACGTTTCGGTACAGAAGGGGTTAACGGTTGCGAGTTTCAGGGGGCTCTACGGTAGTTTGGAGCTGTAGGTATTGATATTTACCAGAATGGCCAGCAAAACTACGATTGTGTTACATGGTTAAATACGCAACACACTCGTATATACCGCGGGTTAGCAATATGGCCTTGAGTCATTATCGTGGAGGAATATCTACGCTATGTATGAAATGAAAGATCTAGACCCCAAATGGGCCTGGATCTCTGGGTGCTTATCCTGGACGACCTATAGATGTGTGTGTTTGTGTTTATATTTTGTGTTGTGTTGTTTTGTAAAAAAAAAATTGTTTTATATATATACCGTGTATAATAATGGAGTATGTGCCAGAGTAGATCGATCGATAGATAGATAGGTTTCTTTATGTGAGGTCAGGTCAGGTCATGTCATGTCAGGTTAGGTTTGGTTAGGTTTCTTTATGTGAGGTTAGGTTAGGTCAGGTCAGGTTAGGTTTCTTTATGTGAGGTTAGGTTAGGTCAGGTCAGGTTAGGTTTAGTTAGGTTTCTTTATGTGAGGTTAGGTTAGGTCAGGTCAGGTTAGGTTTAGTTAGGTTTCTTTATGTGAGGTTAGGTCAGGTCAGGTCAGGTTAGGTTTAGTTAGGTTTCTTTATGTGAGGTTAGGTCAGGTCAGGTCAGGTTAGGTTTTGGCTAGTTGATCTTAAGTTACGTTACGGTAGGCTTAGATAAGTTAGGTTAGGAGAATACAGCTATTTTGGTCTATGGCAGACTTGTTTGTGGTTGTTTCGGACTGTTTTGACTTGGTTGTGGGCCACAGACAGCATTAACCCGAGGAATATATCCGAGGGAAATGTTGGAGGGTCGATGTCAACACAGTTTCTGAAAGGGACACAACTGCACTGGACAGACAGGCAGAGAGAGGGGGAGATGCTAACACTGGCAGACAACAAGCAGAGAGAGGGGGGATAATAACACTGGTATGTTACTTTTTTTATATAATGGTTTATACTGTCACCTTTTAAGACGGTTTTTTCAACAACTTAGGAAGTTAGGAAGGGTTCATGGGTAAAGATTGAATCCTTTTGATTCATGATTGCCTTCTTGAGCATAATCAAATTCAAAATCAAACGAAGACAGTCGACATGTTACCTTAGGGGTTATAACAAGAGGAATATAGACGAGGGAAATGCTGGAGGATCGATGCTAACACAAGTTCTGAAAGGGACAGCTGCACTGGACAAGATGCAGAGTGTGTGTGTGTGTATGGGGTTGGGGGGGGGGGTATTAACACATATGTTTGTTGTTAGTATATCTAAGTATATTTAATTTGAGTACTTAACTTCACAAGTTCAATTCAATAACATACGGTAACATATTAATTCCAATAAATGTCACTTATACCCACTATCCCTCTAATTAACACCTTCAGCACCATGACCCTTTTTAACTTGGATTTTGGCTAAAATACAATGATGTTATGCAGCTTAAGAAGGACCTACGTTATTAGGAGGGTTTATTGATATCGTGTTTACCCAATGGAGTCGTAGATTTAGATTATAAACCAAAGACCATCGTCTAATGGTAACCAGAATATGAATAACATTACGTAATGCTTGCTAACTTTATCGTGGTACTGTTAATCATTGTTTCCGGTCGGGACGTTTAGGGTATATTTGTGTGTTTGTGTTGATGTGTGTGTCTGTGTGTGTGGGGGGGGGGGGGCATTATCTCAGTTAACCCTTTCCCCTTCGTGCATTCAATAAAATCACCTAACGATAGCCAGCTTGATACATGGCTACCAAGGAAGGAAATCGTCGTGCAGAAATGGCAAGAAATAGGTATCCTGTTTATCTATGCTGGAGAATCGATGTCAACCCAAGTTCAGAAAGTGTCGAATCTGCACTGGAGGGAGAGACGGACAGACACGCGGTAAAAGAGAGAAAGAGAGAGAGAGAGAGAGAGAGGTGAGGGGGGGGGGTGAGTATGTTAAAGGGACTGGATTGTGAGGACCGTCTGGGTAGGGATAGACAACACACCTAACGATTAATTGAATACCCTAGTAGCTAATTTCATGATACTCTCTCTCTCTCTCTGAATATTCAACACTCAGTTTTTTAATCATCGTTCAGTATGGGGTAAACAACACAATCCCCACCTTTTATGACTACCACCTCTACTCTCCTACCGCAGTGTTACATCCAATACACACACACACACGGTCTCATCCACAACACAATAAAGACACGTTTAAAACACACACACACACGTATAAAACACAGACACACGTATAAAACACACGCTCGTTGAATATAACCCCGCAACCAACGAGTCACAGGGGACTTATTAATCTGAGGGAAACAGTCATATGTACACAAATACGCGCGTACATGTCCATGGAATGTGTACGTGGACGGGATAAGAGCGATGTTTAAAGTAGGAGGTGATATAAAACGTACATACTGTACAATCACACAGTACTTTCATGGTTACACACACACACATATACAGTACACACACGTTCTCACATACAAACACATTCTCTCTCTCTCTCACCCTCACTCTCTCTCTCTCAACCAACCAATCAATTAATCTATCTATCTATCCCTATTTTGCTCACACACACATACACACACTGCACGCTAACGTATACACACACACACGCGCGCGACATATATTACCCATAACTCTCTCTCTTGTAGACACGCCGCAACACACGTAAACACACACACACGCAGTTAAGAGAGAGAGAGAGAGAGAGAGAGAGAGAGAGAGAGAGAGAGAGAGAGAGAGAGAGTGAGAGTGAGTGTGAGTGAGTGAAATATGTTCATTGAATCTTAACCCTTTCAGTATTGGCAACGTCTTTTTCTGATTTAATTTCAGCTACATATAGACAATCATATGAAGCTTCGGAAGGATATGTGGTACCGGTAGCTGAAAGGCTTAACATAGATAGCCTGTAGCCATTTAATGGGTACACGTCCTCCATAAGCTTAATATAAATCGTCTAATAGTCGGCCAACTGCACACACAATTAGCCTAAATTACGGGTACATTATTAGTTTTCAATATTTTCCTCTTGCCCCTCTTTATCAAATCTATATACAGCATTAACCTTAAATATGCTTGCATTATTTCTTCCTCAAGTATATACATACATACACACACACACACACACATATATATATATATATATATATATATATATATATATATTCTTTAATACATACGAGGTTGAAAGAAATGGCAATTTATGCGTTGGAAATTTTATTATTCAAATTTCCAGGTCTCTGATGAGTTTTCGCTGGGTGGCAGGAAGTAGATGAATGAGGTTAGCAAAATTCATGGTGGTACAGGGTTACATTAATGTACATGATGATACAGGATATACGACGAGTTTCACTGGACAACCAGCATTATCAAGTAGAGAAACACACCACCATACTCGATAAAGAAAGTGACCCAAGGAGATTACCTATACTCGAAGCATTATATATCCAAGCCTTACATCCTAAAATCAACAACCAAACTCTGGACCTTCAGATCCTTCCTTCTGCCAAAAGGCACTATCCTACAGGACCTAACGCCCCCCCTCGCCCCCCGGTGCCCTTGACGCAGCCCCCCGCGGTACCTCCTTCAGCTTCGTCTTTTGCCGGCGCCACACGTACTACGCAACTTAGGCCACGCCCCTCGACACGCAGCCAATCAGCTTCGACCCCGCCAACCGACCACCACCTTCCCGCATCCAGTGCGCCTGCGTGACGCGGATCTCTCTTTAACACTCCTAGAATACCCCTCCACCAATAGCAGACTTTTGCCCCCTGATTTTCGCCTCCTCTGATCCTCCACCCTCTATATATACCCTTCCTGTTTACCTTTTATATCATTCTATCCTTACTTGATAATGCTGGTTGTCCAGTGAAACGCGTCGTATATCCTGTATCATCATGTACATTAATGTAACCCTGTACCACCATGAATTTTGCTAACCTCATTCATCTACTTCCTGCCACCCAGCGAAAACTCATCAGACCTGGAAACCTTGAATAATAAAATTTCCAACGCAGAAATTGCCATTTCTTTCAACCTCGTATGTATTAAAGAATATTTATTACCTGGCTTTACTAATATATATATATATATATATATATATATATATATATATATATCATTACCCTAAAATATGCTTACATTATTTCTTCCTCAACTTTATATACATCATTAACCTTATACCATTAACATTATAACCATTATAGGGGTATTGGAGGGGGTCTGTCTGATCATTATGTAGTGGTAGCCAAGGTTAGGATACAAAAGAAGTGGGTGAGGAGAGCTGGAGGGAGGTGAGAGGAGGGTGGAATGGTGAGGAGGGTGGAGAGGTTGCAGGAGGAGGAAGTCAGGGAGGAGTACAGACGAACAGTGGAAAGACGACTAGGTGGGTTCGACCTGGAAGTTATGAAGGAAGTGGAGGAGATGAGCAAGGTGTTTAAGGATAAGATCTGTACAGCATGTGAGGAGGTGTGTGGAGTGAGGAGAAGAGGTAAGAATAGCTGTGGAAGAAAAGAAGAAAGCATATAGAGAGTGGGTGGGTAGTAGAGGGAATGCAGATTTTGAGAGACAGAAACGAGCGAGGTACGTGGAGAGTAAGAGGGTGGTGAAGAGAGTAGTGAAGGAAAGTAAGAGTAGAGTAGATGAGGAATTTGGAAGGAATCTGAGTGTAACATGGAGGGAGAGTAAGAAACTGTTCTGGAAAGAAGTCAAGAAAGTTAGGGAAGGTAGCAAGGGAAACAGTAAGGGTGTGAAAGATAAGAATGGGAGAATGCTAGCCGAGAAGCAAGAGAGAGTCGAAAGATGGAGGGAGTACTTCAATGAGTTGCTAAATGTAAGGAATGAAGAGCCAGCAAACATAGCTGGATATGGTATGGGAGGGAGAAGAAGAGAATTAGTGGAGGAGGAGGTGGGGATCAGGAGGTCAGAAGTGTGGGAAGCCATGAAAAGAGTGAAGTTGGGGAAAGCACCACGAACAGATGGAGTGTGTGGGGAAATGTTGAGGTATGGTGGTGAGATAGTGATAGAATGGGTATGGAAAATGTGCAAACTAGCATGGGAGAAGGGGAGTGCACCCGATGACTGGAAGACTGGCATAATAGTCCCCCTATATAAGGGCAAAGGGGAAAGAGGAGTGTGTGGTAACCACCGAGGAATATGTCTTCTAAGCATAGTAGGGAAGGTATACAGTAGGGTAGTGATTGAGAGAGTGAGAGTGAGAACGGAGAAATGGATAGGCGACGAGCAGGGAGGTTTTAGGAAGGGAAGAGGATGTGTAGATCAGATTTTACCCTGAATTGTGTTGTGGAGAAATATCTGGAGAAGAAACAAAAGGTGTATGTTGCCTTTATGGACTTGGAGAAGGCCTATGACAGAGTGGATAGAGAAGGTTTGTGGAAAGAACTTAGAATATACGGAGTAGAGGGCAAGTTGCTGAAAGCAGTGAAGAGCATGTATGAGGGTGCAAAGGCGGCAGTACGTGTGGAGAGTGAGCAGAGCGAGTTCTTTGACCTGAATGTTGGTTTGAAACAGGGGTATGTGATGTCCCCGTGGTTGTTTTACTGTATATATGGATGGAGTCATGAAAGAAATACTATCAAGAGCAGTGGATGTTGGTGTATCGCTGAAAAGGGAGGGAATTGAGTGGAAGCTACCTATACTGCTGTTTGCGGATGATACAGTTCTGATGAGTGATAATGAATGGGAGTTGCAGGGTCTGGTAAATGAGTTTGGAACAGTGTGCGAAAAACGGAATTTGAAGGTAAATGCGGGGAAGAGCAAGGTTATGGTCTTCGAAAGGGGTGAAGTCACAGAGTGTGAGGTGAAGCTGAACGGTCAGGCTATGGAGATTGTCAACTCTTTTAAGTATCTGGGCAGTGTGTTGAGTAAAGATGGGACTATGGATGAAGAAGTGCGGGAGAGGGTACAACAGGGGAAGAGGGTTGTAGGAACGCTAAAAGCAGTAACAAGAAATAGGTGGTCAGTATGGAAGTGAAGAAGTCCTTGCATGACAGTGTGGTAATCCCGACACTGACTTATGGAAGCGAAGCATGGACGTTGGTTGAGAGACTCAGACCAAGAGTGAGAGCAGTGGAAATGAATTACTTAAGGAGTGCATGCAGAGTTACATGGAGGGATAGACAGACTAATGAGGAAGTAAGAAGGAGGTGTGGTGTGGAGGTAGATGTGCTGGAAAGTGTGAAAAGGAACAACTTGAGATGGTTCGTCCATATGGAACGTATGGAAAGCGAGAGAATGACTAAGAGGGTGTACGAGAGCGAGGTGGAGGGACAAAGAGGGAGAGGTAGACCGAATGAGAGGTGGAAGGATGGAGTGAGGAAGTACATGAACAAAGGCTGTGCTGGTTGGGGGGAGGGGCATCGACTGACTGGGGACAGAGGTGCATGGGGGCGGTTTGTTCGTGGCCACCCCTTTGGGGATCACGGCGTCAGGCAATAGATAGATAGATAGATTAACCTTATATATGCTTACATTATATCTTCCTCAACTTTATATACAACAATAACCTGAAATATGCTTACATTATTTGTTTCTCCGTTATCGCATTTCCTCTCTTTATCACATTTATATCTAGTTCTCTCGTTTACCAAGCTTCACCTCCTCCCCTTCCTTCCATGCCGTTTATCCCCTGTAATTCCTTCCTCCCCTTTCTCTGTACATTATCGGGTATTTGGCTCGCCCTTCCCGTTCTGTTTTGATTGTGTGTTAATTGTTTCCGAAGCTTCGTTTGCTTCGGGGTTTCATTCCTATTTGTTCTTTGTCTTTCCCACGCATTCTCATTCTTGTTTTAAATGGTCTGTACAAGCACTCAAACCTGCTCTCTCTCTCTCTCTCTCTCTCTCTCTCTCTCTCTCTCTCTCTCTCTCTCTCTCTCTCTCTCTCAATCTATCTATCTATCTATGTAGTGTATGTCTGTCTGTCTCTCTCGCTCGCTCTCTATCTCTCTCTCTCTCTCTCTTTTTTTTTTCTCTCTCTCTCTCTCTCTGTAAGCCCCCCAGAGAACCATTACCACTGGAACGTGTTACTGATGCAACCAGCGTGTGTGTGTGTGTGTGTGTGTGTGTGTCTGTCTGTGTGTGTGTCTGTGTGTGTGTGTGTGTGTGTGGGGGGGGGGGGGGGGGGGTATATGTGCATCTGTGTGTGTGGAAGGAGGTGGAGTGTCTATGGGTGTGTGTACTTACTCTAGTTGTACTTACTCTAGTTGTATTGCGGGAGTGAGCATGCTCGTTATTTCCAGCCTCCTATATGTGTAGGTGTTATATGTATCGTTGGAATGGCTGTGGATGTGTGTGTAGTCTGTATTTTTAGCCAATTGGCGACATCGGAAACGAAGGCTTAGGGTGGATCTGTATGGTACCATTCTCACTATAGACGGTACCGTCTCGCCCGAAGGCTTAGGTAGCCATCAGCTTAGGTGAACCATATGATACACATCTCGCCTTGTACCATTTTTGCCAACCCCAGATGGGACGTCACAACGTCGTCCACTTACTCCAGGTACCTATTTACAGCTAGGTGAACTGAGGCTAACACACGAAAGGAGACAAGCCCAATTTGTCTCCGCCCGGCCGGGGATTGAACCCCCGACCCCTCGTGTGTGAGACGAGAGCTCTACCTACTAGGCTACGGGCTGTGTGTGTGTGTGTGTGTGTGTGTGTGTGTGTGTGTGTGTGTGTGTGTGTGTGTGTGTGTGTGGGTAGGGAGTCTGTGGGATGAGGTAACACAACATTTTCTCCTTTATCTCCATTCTCTCCCTCTCTCACACAATTTTTCTCACTTTCGCCCTTGCTCTTTATCTGTGTATTTATGTCTATATATATCCATCTATATATATATATATCCTTCTCTCTCTCTCTCCTTCTCTCTCTCTCTCTCTTTTAATTTCATCTTTATCTTATCTCCATTGTTTACTCTTGCTATTATTGTACATGTTATTTTCTATTGCACATTCCTTTTAAATTCCTTCATGATCTGTCCCACTATTTAGCTGTTATATTATATTGCCTTATATTCTGACTTGACCTCTTAATTGATTCCCTTTAACCTCATTAACCCTTTCAGTACGGGCATTGTTTTTTGTGTGTTTTTTTTTTACACATATTCCGGTTAACATTTGAACAACATTATTTTGCTTTATTTCGGTCTCAATCTTTCTCTTCCCAATAATTCTCAAATACTTCACCACTCTCTCTCTCTCTCTCTCTCTCTCACAGAAGAAATTATCGATCATACCCTTGAAAATAACACCTCAACTCATGTGATAGGAGATTTCACCATCAGTGTTACCGAAGTACAAAGCAAATTGAGTAATTTAAATGTAAATAAGACCCCGGGACCCGACATGCTCCACCCGAAAATAATTAAGAATGTCAAGGACGAAATAGCAAAACCCCTGACACAACTATTTAACTTATCACTACTACAGGGGATTGTACCGAGTGATTGGAAAGATGCGAACATTACGCCGATATACAAGAAGGGTAGCAAGGCCAAAGCGAGTAATTACAGACCAATTAGCCTAACTTCAATTGTAGGAAAAATCATGGAAAAAATCATTAGAGATAAGATAGTAGATTACCTCGAATCAAACAACCTAATCAAAAATAGTCAACACGGCTTTAGATCAAATAAGTCATGCCTAACAAATTTGATTGAATTTTATAACAAACTATTCACATATAACGACATGACGAAATCACTAGATATAATCTTCTTGGACTTTCAAAAAGCTTTCGACAAGGTGCCTCACCGAAAACTATTGGCTAAACTGGAGAGGATAGGTATCAAAGGTGAAATTCATTCTTGGATAAAAAATTGGCTTACAGACAGAAGACAGAGAGTGGTGATAAATGGAGTGGAATCGGAGTGGGAGCCTGTCACTAGTGGAGTTCCACAGGGTTCAGTCCTTGGACCGGTCCTGTTTCTCATTTACATTAACGATATCGATGTAGGGGTAAACAACACCATTTCCAAATTCGCCGACGATACAAAAATAGGAAATACAGTCCTGAACGAAGATGATAGAAATGCGTTGCAATCTGATTTAAACAAGATATCAGAGTGGTCGAAAAAATGGCAGATGCCCTTCAATGTCGATAAATGTCAGGTGCTGCAGGTTGGTAGCAGAAATATGAAATACAAATACGAAATGAATGGAAAACAAATAAAAACAGCAACGGTAGTAAAAGACCTAGGGGTACTAATATCTGAAAACCTAAAAACTTCCGACCAATGTATAGCAGCTGCAAATAAGGCAAACATAGCATTGGGCTTTATTAAACGAAAATTTACATATAAACATGAAAACGTAATAGTGCCACTGTTCAAAAGTATGGTGAGGCCCCACCTTGAATATGGTGTGCAGTTCTGGTCACCTTATCTGATCAAGGACATTGTAAGACTCGAGTCAGTACAGCGTAGAGCGACGAAGATGATACCCTCATTAAGAAATAAACCATATGAAGAAAGACTTAAACGATTGAACCTGTTCTCATTAAAAAAGAGGAGGTTGAGGGGTCAGCTTATTGAGTGCTTTAAGATACTAAAAGGTTTCGACAAAGTCGATGTAAATGCACTATTCACATTAAACAATACTAATCAAACTCGCGGAAATGGAATGAAATTAAAAACCAAAAAGGCAAACCTAGATGTCACAAAGAATTTCTTCACCTACAGTGTGGCGACAGAGTGGAATAAACTACCAGCGAGAGTGGTGGAGAGCGACACAATAAACGCCTTCAAGGGAAGACTTGACCTCTATCTGCAGAGGGCTGGGGTGATATGAATGAAAAAAAAAAAAAAAAAAAAAAAAAAAAAAAATGTATGTATATGTATGTGTGTGCACTGTACAGTATGTATATATATACTGTATATATATGTGTGTATGTATGTATGTGTATATGTATGTGTATATATATATGTATATATATATGTATATGTATGTATGTGTATGTGTGTATGTGTATATATGCATATATGCATATTATAGTTTGTAAGGCCAGACTGCCTAGTAAGGACCTTGAGGTCTGTGTGGTCTGTGTATTTATGTAGCTCTATGTAGCTATGTAGCTCTCTCTCTCTCTCATACTGTTCTTACCTGATTTGCTCGGTTTTCCATCGTTGAACATGCTTACCTGAAAAGAGAAGAAATATATTTAAGCTGGGTATATTTAATGGGCAAATATATCACAAATTATAAGTTCCCTTCTTATATGACTTGCATTACCACAAATAAACTACCATCGAGAAAATCGCACCATGGAAAATTACGATTGAAAAAAAGAAAAGAAAAAGAAAAGGTAAAAAAAACAATAAACGTATATTTGTCTACACATCAGAGAGAGAGAGAGAGCAAAAGAAGTTCAACTAGTTCTTTCTATTCAACTATTCCAATAAGTTCATAATTTCCTAGCCGTCAACTACAAGAAGAAAAAGAGAAAAAAAAAAAAAAAAGTAGAAGGCGGCAAAAAACGCGGATGAAAAAGAAAACGAAGAAGACATCGATAGGGAGACTCAAAAAATAATAAATATAACACCGTTTTACCATACTTCCTTCAGTATATTATTCTCGTAGTGGTGACTGCCATTGCTAGTGCAACCCCCCCAGCTCCATACCATCAAAGGGAATATCTCTCTCTCTCTCTCTCTCTCTCTCTCTCTCTCTCTCTCTCTCTCTCTCTCTCTATCCACCTCACTCACTCACTCTCCGTTCCCCCCCCCCCCCTCTCTCTCTCTCCGGGACTGAGCTCTTATGAATGTAAATACGGCTGGAATGGGAGACCGTGGAACTGTTAGAGGTAAAAAGAAGAGGTGGGTTGGTAAGAACACAGACACACAGATCTGCCTACCTACCTACCTACCTACCTACCTATCTATCTATGAGAGGAAGATGGATAGAGTGAGAGCGAGATAAAGAGAGTGAGATTGAGAATGAGAGGATGATGAAGTGGGGGTGGGGGATGAGAGTGTAAGTAAACCAAACGATTGAACTCACAATAAGAACAGTTTACCAAAAAAAAAAAAAAAAATCCAGCAAAAGAAGGGACAAGGAACCCCCACCCCCCCCCGGCCAAATAGACACAACACCGGGGAAAGAGAGTGTGCAGGAAAAACAAAAAACAAGTACATTGGAGGACTTTAGATGGCACTGTTATTGTTAGGGCACCAGTCGCTTTCCTATCGCTCCTGGGGCACTTCGCTCTCTCGTTTGCCCGGCACTGGAGAGGCCTTTTTTTCGGTTTTCGTTATTTTCACTTGGCTTGAGAATGTTTTTGTGTTTTCCCTTACTGTCCCAAGGAGCATAGAGGTAGGTTAGTAGGTAGGTAGGTAGGTAGGTAGGTAGGTAGGTAGGTAGGTAGGTAGGTAGGTAGGTAGGTAGGTAGGTAGGTAGGTAGGTAGGTAGGTAGGTAGGTAGGTAGGTAGGTAGGTAGGTAGGTAAGTAAATAGATACGTAAGGTAGGTACAGTACAGATTGAACATTAACGTAGGTAAATATGCAAGTAAATGTTCGTTCGTTTTTCTTTGCTTAGATATTTTTTCCGGGTGGGGGTCGCAAGCCCACCGACCCAACCTCTTTAGTCGCCTCTTACGACACGCAGAAGGCACGTGGGGCATATTCTATTCCCTAACCCCCAGGGGGGTAAAGTAAATATGCAAATATAAAATACAAAACAAAAAAAAATAGGAAAAGTGGGGATTGGGCCTGAGCATATAGATAGATAGATAGATAGAAATATGCAAGTAGCTAGGTAGGTAGGTAACTAGGAAGGGAAGGTAGGAAGGGGGAAGGGTATATATTTTGGTCGATTTTGTTGTATATCTATTATTTTTGTTTTAGTTCCTCCCTAGACCTCCATTAACAACATAACAAAAAAACATCCATTAGATCCCCCTTCGATATTAATTTGTAAATTTTTTCGATAGAAAAAATGTCACGGCCGAAGGTCGGTTCCTTCACAATTACAGGCTCGCTATCACTCGCCAGGAAAAAAATTGACACCTAAAAGGCACAACAGGTCTTAATCTTGACAAAGAAATGGGGCGAAAGGTCTTAAAATCGCCAAACTAATGGGGCAAACGTTTTAAAGTTTCAATACTAATGGGGATAAGCATAAGGGAAAAAGGAGACCAGAAAAACTGCCCATCTACCCTTAAGAAGGATTTTAGGAAGGAAAGATTGTAGAAAGGAATATATCAGATAATTAGGTCGTTCGAGATTATCTGATTGCTTACCATGTGTGCAAATGGATTCCAATGTCCTCTAACTGAACTGATAATACTGGACTGAGTATAACGATGATTTGTACTGAAGAGAGAGAGAGAGAGAGAGTGAGTGTGAGTGTGTGTGTGTGTGTGTGTGCTGAAATACTGAAGACCTAGCGTGTGATAGATGGGTTTTATAGTGAGCTGTGTAAAGAACCCGGGGGTGCAATTGGGAAAATGTGTGTGTGTGGTGTAATAGTGAAAGAGAGAGAGAGAGAGAGAGAGAGAGAGAGAGAGAGAGAGAGAGAGAGAGAGAGAGAGAGAGAGAGAGAGAGAGAGAGAGAGAGAGAGGATGAGAAAAAGTGAGAATGAGTAATACCCTAATACCAAAAGCAAGAACAGCAAAGAATGCCAGTGAAATGGTACTTAAAATCAATATCTTATGTCCAAAGTGAATTTTTTTTTTTTTTTTTTTTAAAGAGACAATGAACGGAGGAAGGAAAAACACAGATAAAACAAAAAGGTCCATGTGCCTAAAGGCATCCTCCATTCATAAAATGTTTGTAACAACTGGATTTAAACATTTGTAGATTGTAAGTTTGTGGAAAGCAATTCGATGGAAGTGAATTCCAAAGAGTAGTAGCTCTGGGGATAAATGAATTCTGATAAGCAGAAGTTCTGCATTGTGGAGGAGAAAGTGTAAATTCATGGGCGCTCTCAGCTGCCCTAGTTCTACGGGGAAAGATGTGGAGAGGCGGCACAATTGAAGCAAGTTCCTCGGAACAATTGCTGTGAAAATATCTGTAGAATAATGCAAGGGATGCAACGTTTCTTCGTATGGATAATGTAGAAAGGTCCTGTGTGATTGCAGGGTTATTGATTAATCTAATAGCTTTATTTTGAATTTTGTCCAACTGCCTCAATGCAACCACTCCACTTCCACCCCACAGAGGTGAACAGTAATCCATCTGAGAACGCACATGACTTTTACAGTAACAACCAATTTCGACAATCCGATAAATTATTTATTATTTCGCGTGATGATTCTACTCTTTTGAATATGGTATTCTGCGAATATAATTATTTTTATTCGTAAAATGACAGATTCAAAAGAGTAAAATCCAGATGGGAATTACATGCGAAACGTCGATCAACTCTCCGGATTGTCGAAATTGATTGCGAAAACATAATTTCGGACTGACGAAAGTTATATCCACGTCAAATAACATTAACTATTTCAAGATCCGATTACGCGCTTATTTCTGCTTTCTGGCAATTAATAGACGATTTTCTTCAGCATAGGAAGTGTATATGAAAGTAAGAGAGTTGGTTGAAATAGTCATTACCCTCATAATATCCACGATTTTGTACAGTTTAGGAAGAACCACCACAATAACGACAACCATCACAAACATAACACGACCACCACTGCCACAATAAAGACCACAACCACCACAATAACGACAACCATCACAAACATAACACGACCACCACTGCCATAATAACGACCACAACCACCACAATAACGACAACCATCACAAACATAACACGACCACCACTGCCATAATAACGACCACAACCACCACAATAACGACAACCATTACCACCACCACAAACATAACACGACCACCACTGCCATAATAACGACCACAACCACCACAATAACGACAACCATTACCACCACCATCAAACATAACACGACCACCACTGCCATAATAACGACCACAACCACCACAACCATTACCACCACCACAAACATAACACGACCACCACTGCCATAATAACGACCACAACCACCACAATAACGACAACCATTACCACCACCATCAAACATAACACGACCACCACTGCCATAATAACGACCACAACCACCACAATAACGACAACCATTACCACCACCATCAAACATAACACGACCACCACTGCCATAATAACGACCACAACCACCACAATAACGACAACCATTACCACCACCATCACAAACATAACACGACCACCACTGCCATAATAACGACCACAACCACCACAATAACGACAACCATTACCACCACCATCAAACATAACACGACCACCACTGCCATAATAACGACCACAACCACCACAATAACGACAACCACCACCACCACCACAAACATAACACAACACACGACCACCACTGCCACAATAAAGAGCACAACTACCACAATAACCCTTTCAGTACCGGTGACGCCTTTATTTATTTGATTTCAGCTACATTTGGACGATTTTATGAAGCTTTTTAGGGATAATATGGCGGATCAAAGGATGAATCGAGATGGTATATGTAGCCTTTTCATGTAGAGACGTCCTTCCCAAGCTGAAGAAAATCGTCTATGGCGTGCCAGAGTATAATGAAAAGGACGTCACCAGTACTGAAGGGGGTTAACCATCTCCCCCCCCCCCCATCCCCTATCCCACCCCATCCCCCACCTTTCTTGTTTGGCATCATAGGATAAACATCTGTCATAACACAGTCTTCACCACCACCTCAGTCACCACCCTTGTTCTCATCACCACCTTCGTTATCACCAGTCACCACCTTTCGTCATCACCATTGTTTTCCTCACCACCACAACCACCAATATCAACAACATACCATCATCACCACCAAGAACCAACCTCACTACCTTTGCTATCACTACTATCATCACCACAACCACCAATATCAACAACACCTTCATCACTACCAGCATCTTCACTACCTTTGTTATCCCCACCATCATCATCACAACAACCACCAATATCAACAACACCATCATCACTACCTTTGCTATCACCACCATCATCACCACAACCACCAATATCAACAACACCATCTTCACTACCTTTGCTATCACCACCATCATCACTCACTACCAGCATACTCACTACCTTTGCTATCATCACCACAACCATCGATAGCAACACCATTATCACTACCATCATCCTCACTACCTTTGCTATCACCACCTTCATCACCACAACCACCAATATCAACAACACCATCATCACTACCTTTGCTATCACCACCATCATCACCACAACTACCAATATCAACAACACCATCATCACTACCTTTGCTATCACCACCATCATCACTCACTACCAGCATACTCACTACCTTTGCTATCATCACCACAACCATCGATAGCAACACCATTATCACTACCATCATCCTCACTACCTTTGCTATCACCACCATCATCACCACAACCACCAACATCAACAACAACACCATCAGCACCATAGGTAATTATAACAACTGATAGAATTACTCCTATCGACAAAAACAACTTGTGTCGAAGGTTGCCAGACATTTAGTTGCTCCTCAAAAATTGCCTGAAAAAACGATCGTGTGACTTCGCTTAGAAATATCCGTATTAGCGTTGTGTGTGTGTGTGTGTGTGTGTGTGTGTGTGTGTGTGTGTGTGTGTGTGTGTTTAATATCTATTATCCGTGTAAACTTAATAGACTTTACTCGCATCTTTTTCTTTCTCCTAATATTAACCCTCTTTAGCACCATGACGCCATTTTACCTTTGAATCTTGCTAAAATTAGATAATTATATACAGCTTAAGAAGGGTCTATGTTATTCAGAAGGTTTATTGAGTTTGCAGTTACCCCTTTCGGTCCCAGAGGTAGGTTAAAAGCTAAATAAAATCGTCTAATGGTAAACAGAATAATGATGTCATGGTGCTGAAGGGGTTAAAAATGCATCTGTTATTAAAAAAACAAAAAAAACACACATACACTCTCTTCTGTCTTTCTCTCTCACTCTCCCCCTAAGCCCCACAAAAATGAAAACACCCAACAACAGCCACCTCCCTCAGCCGTTTAGAAGAGCCCACAACAATAATAAACACGAACTTGCCGACTAACCCTCTGCATTTGGAACGGGAACTAAACAAGGGGAATAAGAAAAACAAGTGAGGTGAATAAGAAAAACAAGAGACGAACTGATGGCGTGGGTTTTGGGGTGTTTTGAGAGAAAGAGAGAGAGAGAGAGAGAGAGAGAGAGAGAGAGAGAGAGAGAGAGAGTGTGAGAGTGAGAGTGATAGAGAGAGAGAGTGTGTCACGACCATGCGTGCCTACTCTTGGCAAACTCATCCAAACTCATGGATACTCTTCATGGTCTTGACACCCACAGAGTCACCATGAGTAGCAAGGAGTCACCACGAGTAGCAAAGAATAGCTACGAGAGTCGCTGTGAGTGAATGCAGCCAATCTACGTATGTGCTACTAGTCGCTACGCCCCCCAAAAGTCATGGTCATATTTCAAACATGTTGAAAATTTACCGTTACCTTGGCGAGTCCCACAGAGTTCCTGCGACTGTACCACGACTATTCTGACCTCGCTACTATCATCTATTCGCTGTAAGTAGGCGAGAAAATATAACCTCTAACCTCTGTAACACAAAAACGACTAGAATAATTGAGCTAATATTTCTACCATTTCGGAAGATTCAGCCAAGGAATAGATGTTGAAATTTACAGCCAATTTGCTCAAGCCCTTTTTGAGTTACAAAGGATAGAGGTCATGATTTCTCGCCTACTTACAGCGAATAGACTATACTTACGCAGAGTATGATGCCGAGTCCTTCACGAGTCCAAACTCGCCCATACTTGGGATTTGACTCGTGAATTTGTAAGAGCCCCTTAGCAAATATAAAATAAAATAGGCGAGCAAGATTCTTTAAGAGAGCACACCTAGCTTTTTTTCTCTTTCACTCCCTTTCTCTTTGGCTTGCATCCATTCGGCCCCATTTCAGCCTACTGTTTTAAGACGTTAAATTTACCCCCATCCAGGTGTCAATATTTTCCTGGCGAGCGGTAGCGAGCCAGCATATATGTATTTTTGTTTTGACAGAAAGCTAAATTTGTACATTTTTCGGTAGAAAAATTTCTCCGACGAAGCCGGATTTCTCCATACAATGCTGGCTCGCTATCGCTCACCAGGAAGAAATCAACACCTGGATGGGGATAAACGTCTTAAAACAGTTGGCTGAATGGGGCCGAATGGATACAAGCCAGGGAAAGAGAGAAAAGGAGAGAAAGATAAAAAAAAAAAAAAAAATGGTGATCCCCTTAATTCCCTCAGGAAATTCAAATATGGAGTTTAAACAAAATATAAAAACCGGAGAAGCAAATCCACATACCAATACAATAATTCAACCCAACATTAAACTATAAATCCACATACCAATACAATAATTCAACCCAACATTAAACTATAAATCCACATACCAATACATAATTCAATAAATCCACATACCATACAATATTCAACCCAACATTAACTATAAATCCACATACCAATACAATAATTCAACCCAACATTAAACTATAAATCCACATACCAATACAATAATTCAACCCAACATTAAACTATAAATCCACATACCAATACAATAATTCAACCCAACATTAAACTATAAATCCACATACCAATACAATAATTCAACCCAACATTAAACTATAAATCCACATACCAATACAATCATTCAACCCAACATTAAACTACAAATCCACATACCAATACAATAATTCAACCCAACATTAAACTACAAATCCACATACCAATACAATAATTCAACCCAACATTAAACTACAAATTCAGGAAATAGCATTTAAACACGAAGACTAAACAAGGAATTAAAACCCTAGTGTGCCTCGCGGTGACAGCTGACACACGCACGGGAGTAATGGGGTAGCCAGAGAGAGAGAGAGAGAGAGAGAGAGAGAGAGAGAGAGAGAGAGAGAGAGAGAGAGAGAGAGAGAGAGAGAGAGAGAGAGAGAGAGAGAGAGAGAGAGCAGAACAACAGAAACAGGTAAACAAACAAACAAATAGGTAGCATGGAGAACAAAACAGACAGATTAAATAATAGTCGAAACAAATACAGAAAAGAATGTTCCAAAGCTGATAAGTTCACGTAAGTAAGCATAGACACTAATATATAAAGAATGAATAATAATAAATAATAATAAATAGGAAGTTGAAGCTATAGTTGCGTATACTTAGCAGAATTAACAACGAAAGTACGGTCGTAGTACAATTATAACTACAGAAAACCAAATGTATATACTATCTAGCCAACAGAAATGTACAGTATTATTAAATGTTTGTTTTATATTGATATTTATGGCTCCAACTTCCTTATAGCCTGAAACTAGTAAGTGGTCAATTCGAATCTTCGAACCTATAACCCATTCAGTACCGGTGCTGTCCTTTTCCCGGTATTCTACCTACTATTACACTATTTTGTTCAGCTTAAATAGAACCTCCAGCAATGACCAGGCTTCGAACTGTCTCCCTTAACTCTTTTCAATACCACAAATCCGTCTTAAACTGCACAAAATCGTCTAAATATAGCTGGAATAACATTAAAAAGACATCGCCGGTACTGAAGGGGTTACAGCCAACAAGGTATGAAGCATCTGGGCCATAATGAAGTATTGTATTGTCTCGTTTGTGTTCGATACTGATTCAAATGGGTGCGTCGCCATTTATGCTCTTGACTATACTTATGTTTATAGATATTCATATTTTTTTCTTCACCAACCAACTTTACTTCTAAACTCAATTAATAAAATCACTAAATACATGTGGCAATCCAAGGACTCGAACCTAGGATACTCACACCGAAATTCCGCGCATTTATACATTACGCTATCAAGACAGTTAAAGAATTATGCACAAGCCTACGATTTATTATGCAGTTTCGAATCCTGCATATTAATCTGAGCATGTAGTAAATATATATGAAAAATCCTAATATGAAGCCGGACATTGAATCTCTGCACTGTCAAAATTGTGTGTTCAAAAGTGACAAAGATGATACATAAAAGTGAATCCATTGTTAATCCTTTGAGGATTTTGACGCGTTTTGACAATTTATTATGGCACTCATTAGGCGATTTTTGTTTAGTTTTGGAAGGCCTTCTAGCAGTCAAAGGGGTGAAAACTACCTCAATCATCCCTCTGGCTCCAAACATTCCTACCTAAACTGAATGAAATCGTCTAATGATAGCCAGAATGAACTGTCAAAACTTGTTCAAATCAGCACATAACAAAAATCGAAAACCTTTTTATGCGAATAATTTGTGTTACATTTGAACACACAAATGTTACACAATGGGTGTGTCCTCCTCCAGGGTGACACATAAGATCCCACATGAGAGTAATGGGACAGAGATTACATGGTTGGGTACAGAGGCTGAGGAGGGACACTGATTTACTACACTGGCACACACAGCTGACAGACAGGCACACATAATAGGGCACACACACACACACACACACACACACACACACACACACACACACACACACACACACACACACATATATACACATACATAGGGTGAGGAGAGACACATATTTACCAACAGCTGACAGACAGGTACATACAGAGAGAGAGAGAGAGAGAGAGAGAGAGAGAGAGAGAGAGAGAGAGAGAGAGAGAGAGAGAGAGAGAGAGAGAGAGAGAGAGAGAGAGAGAGAGAGAGAGAGAGAGAGAGAGAGAGAGAGAGAGAGAGAGAGAGAGAGAGAGAGAGAGAGAGAGAGAGAGAGAGAGAGAGATAGAGATAGAGAGAGAGAGAGAGAGAGAGAGAGAGAGAGAGAAGCACAAACTCCCGGAAAGATAGGAGTAAGTAAGATGTGACCCGGACCTAACCAAATGTAGATAGTCGTGTCAGAATATACCAGCCAACCAGGGAGACATATACAATACTTCACCCAGCCTAACAAGGGGGTAGTAGCCTACTCGCTTTTTCTGGACCCCCTTCTCCCTCGTGTTTAGCATATTTGTTTTGAGGTTTTAAGACTTTCGTTCCGTTAGTTCGGCGATTTTGAGACCTTTTGCCTCATTTTGTTGTCAATAGTAAGACCTTTCGTGCCCTTTAGCTGTCGATTTTTTCCTGGCGAGCGATAGCGAACCTCTAATTTTACAAGGAAGCGGCCTTTGGCCGGGACATTTTTCTACCGAAAAATGTACAA
Organism: Paralithodes platypus; assembly: GCA_032716605.1. Classification (NCBI taxonomy): domain Eukaryota; kingdom Metazoa; phylum Arthropoda; class Malacostraca; order Decapoda; family Lithodidae; genus Paralithodes; species Paralithodes platypus. The sequence continues at coordinate 11,485,949 of CM064486.1, read as the reverse complement.
ATTTATCTTGAAAGGGGGTCTTGGGGGTATTTTTCTAAGCTTGATGGAGGTCTAGCGAGGAAACTCAAAAATAAATAAATAAATAAATATATAGACCAAAAACCAAGCACTACCCCCTTAAGGGAGACCAACCTAGCCAAGCCGCAGGGCAGGGGCACGCACACTATATAATAATAATTCTGCCGGAGGATGTCCCTGGAATACAAAGGAAATTAGCTGGCAGTTCTGAGTTTCATAATCCTAGCGAGTACACATTCATTTATAATAATAATAATATTATAATAATTATTTTTAATTTATTATTACTATAATTATTATAATTGTTATTATTATAATTATAAGTGTTATTGTTGCCTAGTCAACTGTTTCCATAATGGGGTAATTTGCATCATCATAACAAACATAAATATGATTTATTTTATTATCTTCCACAGATAGGCTCTCTCTACAGTATGACTATGATAAAAAAAAATAAACCCAGAAGAGTTGACATAATGAAGATTAACACCATATGAGAAGGACCACTTTATTGACAAGGCGATTGGCCTGATGAAGCTATATGCGAAACATTGTCAATTAAGTGCTCCTCCTCATATGGTGTCAGGTCAGGTATTGAGGGATAAGCCTGTACAACGGCACCTCGTAAATATTTGTTGAAGATATTTGAGTATATTTTTATTCTGTCATCTCTCTACTATAGCTTGTGACTTCGATGTAACTTGAAGACTTGTGAACCTCGCCTCAGGTCACAGACTATTGACACACCATATCTACAGTCAAATTCAATAGTTCGCCGTAAATCATACATATGAACTGCGTATTATTGTTACAACACAATCCCACCCCCTACTCTGTGCAACTCTCCAACCCAAGAGTGAAACTATAATTCCAATCTTCTATTCAACAGCTGAGCTCTGGAACTCTCTCCCTGAATTTATCTTCCCCTCATCCTATGACTAAAATGCTTCAAACTCCGTGAGTCCAGGCATTTTGGCTCGGACATTCCTTGATTTTGGCCCTGTCACTCTTTCAATTCTGGGGGAGGCACTCGTCACAGGCAGTTCTGCCTTTTGTCATCCTAATTCACATATAAACAAAAATCACTTTTCCTGGATAGGTTTCATGTGTTTCTAAAAGCCTGTCAAAGCTGCTATTTGTTGTTGTTGTTGTTGTTGTTCCTCAGGCTGCCTGGCCGAACAGCCCCAAGGCCCCGAGCAAGGCCAAGGCCATTTCCGAGCGCCCCAACAGAACCCTCTCTGCCTACCACAATAAAGCCTGGGTGACTGAAGCCACTCCATAGCGGGGAGCTAAGGAGTAGAAATGTCCAGTGAATATCCCTCTCTCTAAATTCCACACCGGTTATCATCAAGGTCTTCAGCGAACTATTGAGAGCTTGAACAGATATGAACTTTAAGATGCAAACACCAGGTAATAAAAACTAATTCGGGGATTAGATTCAGTCTGAGATCAGTTCGATAAGCAAAGTTAGCATTTAGGGGGGATGGGCGACTTTATTTGCTCATTTATGTATCATTTTACTATTTGTTTAGTTTCCTCCACATAGTTTCATCAAGTTTATAAAAAACACCCGACCAAGGCCCTCCTTCAAAATAATGGTTTACATTTGTCGATAGAACAATGTCTCGGCAGAAGGCCGGTTCCTCTTAAATTACAAGCTCGCTATTGCTCGCCAGGAAAACATCGACACCTAAATGACACGAAAAGTCTATAAAATAACAAAGAAATGAAACGAAAGGTCTTAAAATCGCCAAACTAATGAGCCGAACGTCTTAAAATCTGAAAACTAATGGGGCTAAACATGAAGAAGAAGGGGGAGCAGAAAAGCGACCCATCTCCCCTTAATGATTGTGGCTGCACACTACGAGACACTGATGTTGACTATGTATTTTCTAGTCTATCGGTATCGAAGGTTAACTCGAAATAATTGTGTGCCCTATATTTGCGTTTCGGAGGTAATTGGATAGATCGAAGCCTTTTAATAATCCAGAATTAGTGTCTTAAACTGTACGATAAAAACAATTTGCATCCAGGAGCAAGGAGAGGCATGAGACCCTGTAGTGAAAGAGAGAGGCCATATTTTCATTTGGAGGCCAATTTCGTGCCTCAGTGATCAAGGGACGAGGTTATATTGTACTTTTGATTACGTATCCTGCATATCAAAATACCAAACACACACTCTCTCTCTCTCTCTCTCTCTATATATATATATATATATATATATATATATATATATATATATATATATATATATAAAACAGTTGAGTTAATTGCTCAATAGGTGGCGTTCTGAGAGTGAGGGTCTTAGTCTTGGGGGTGAGACAGTGATACACAAAGGCGAAGCAGTTCCAGAGATGGGGCTGCTTCGAGCTGTGAGTGGGCAACCAAGCTCTGAGTGCTTCACATGTCTCACTCTCAAGACTGGAACAAGACCTCACAGGCTTCACCGTGTTGAACGGTTGAACGTACAGGCTCTCAGCCTATGCCCGAGAGGGAGCAAATTGGAATATAGAAAAAAACAAAAAAACAAACAAACAAAAAATATATATATACAGTATACTGTACCTATATTTCCCAGTGTGGATTATGGGTACGGAAATATAGGAGTGTAAAGAGAGGAACACATATCACCATTAGCACCAACACACCATAGGTAGGAGAGATGGAGGGAAAAAAGCCGAAGGAGGGTAGTTTGGAGATAGAGATTTGTGCCAGACTCTATCGAAGGCTTTCGATAAGTCTAGCGCAATAGAAAATGTCTCACCGAAGTCCCGAAATAAAAACAACATTTGAGGAGGATTTTATTAACGTTTTGCAGATTCGCTTCTTCAGGTCACTTCCAAAAGTTTTGCAGAAATTGTTGCGTAAAACGTTATGGAATAAAAGTCGCCAAAACTGTTACAGAACGTTCTCAGAAAAGAGTTGGAAGAAAAAGTTTGATAAAGGAGTTATATAAAGCCAACTCTTCCCGCTGGTTTCCTGGGGAGGCTGGAACGTAATTATGGTGTGCGAGAGAAGACACTGATCCCGGCCTGGTGGAACTCTGGCAAGGGTGAGGTAGGGGTAGGGAAAGTGGTAGGGTTGAGGCAGAGGTAGAAGTGAGGCCGGGAGAGCATGTAGTAGGGTGAGGCAGGGGTAGAAGTGAGGCATTGAGAGGAAGTGGTAGGGTTGAACAGGTGTAGAAGTGAGGCAGGGGGAGGAAGTAGTAGGGTGAGGCAGAGGTAGAAGTGAGGCAGGGGGAGGAAGTAGTAGGGTGAGGTAGAGGTAGGAGTGAGACACGGGAGGAAGTGGTAGGGTTGAGGTAGAGGTAGGAGTGAGGCAGGGGAGGAAGTGGTAGGAGTGAGGCAGGGAGAGGAAGTGGTAGGGTGAGGTAGAGGTAGGAGTGAAGCACGGGAGGAAGTGGTAGGGTGAGGCAGAGGTAGGAGTGAGGCAGGCAGAGGAAATGGTAGGGTGAGGCAGGGAGAGGAAGTGGTAGGGTGAGGCAGAGGTAGGAGTGAGGCAGGGGAGGAAGTGGTAGGGTGAGACAGAGGTAGGAGTGAGGCAGGAGAGGAAGTAATATGGTGAGCCAGGGAGAGGAAGTGGTAGGGTGAGGCAGAGGTAGGTTGTGAAGCAAGGAGAGGAAGAGAGGAAGTGGTAAGGTGAAGTAGAGGTAGGAGTGAGGCAGGGAGAGGAAGTGGTAGGGTTGAGGTAGAGGTAGGAGTGAGGCAGGGGAGGAAGTGGTAGGGTTGAGGTAGAGGTAGGAGTGAGGCAGGGGAGGAAGTGGTAGGAGTGAGGCAGGGAGACAAAGTGTATGGTGAGGCAGAGGTAGGTTGTGAGGCAGGGAGAGGAAGTGGTAGGGTGAGGAAGAGGTAGGAGTGAGGCAGGGAGAGGAAGTGGTAGGGTTGAGGTAGAGGTAGGAGTGAGGCAGGGGAGGAAGTGGTAGGGTTGAGGTAGAGGTAGGAGTGAGGTAGGGGGAGGCAGAGGTAGAAGTGAGGCAGGGGGAGGGAGTGGTAGGGGGAGGCAGAGGTAGGTTGTGAGGCAGGGGATACAAGGAGGCAGGGATAGGAGTGAGGCAAAGGTAGGGTGTGAGGCAGAATCAGGGGTGCAGGAGTATGAGTGAGGCAGAGGTAGGGGTGAGGCAGAGGCAACAGGGGATAAAACAGGGGTAAATACAATAGAGTCAAAAGATAGAATAATGCGGAGTGAAGTGGAGACAAAATACAGACGTGACAAAAGGGTTAGATAGAGAGAGGTAGGCGATATAATGAAAAGAGTTGTATAAAGCTTTAACTCTCTGCTGGTTTACTGGGGAGGCTGAAACTTAATTATAGTGTAGGGGAGAAGACACTGATCCCTGCCTGGTGGGACTCTGGCAAGGGTGAGGGAGAGGGCAGGGGGAGGGCAGGGAAGGGAAAGGTAGAACAGGGAAGTAAGGGTGAGGCCAAGGGGAGGGGAAGGCAGGGTAGGGGGGAGGGGAAGACAGGGAAGGGGTGAGGGAGTACAAAGGAAAGGAGTACAAAGGAAATCAAGCAACAACAGATCTAGTGACCCTTCTAGGTTGCTTGTCCTCCAAAACACTGAGGATCAAGTGTCCAAACAGTGGTTTAGAGTGGGTAAGGGAACATTGGAAAGGGAATTACTGCCCTGGAACTAATGTCCGTGGCAGGATTAGGAAGTTAGTAGGGGACAGATGGGTTAGTAACTGAGGGGGGGATAAAATAAAGTTATTAATTTACAAACGCAGTCAGTCGCGGGTTTGATGCGAGATATTTGTCTAGGCGGAGTTTAAATGAATCAACGGTGATGCAGTCTATAACGTTTCGAGGAAGCCCATTCCACAAGTTGACAACTCGATTGAAGAAGAAATTCTTAGATTCGTGTGAGTTAAAAGATTTACCAATAATTTTGCAACCGTTTCCCCGCGTGTAATTAGATTGGTCCATATTGTCGATGACTTTGATGATTTTGAACACTTGAATTAAGTCACCTCTTAATCTGCGCTGGGTTAAAGGAAATAGATTTAATTCTCTAAGACGCTCTTCGTATGGTTTGTTCTTTAGGCTAGGTATCATTTTGGTAACTCTACGCTGAACTCGTTCTAGCTTGTTTATATCTTTTTGGTAATAAGGGCACCAGGATTGAACGCAGTATTCCAGAAGAGGGCGGACTAAGGAATTGTAAAGGGTTAGGATAACTTCTTTGTATTTATGCTCAAATGACCTGCCTATAAAGCCAATTATTTTGTTTGCCTTCTTAACAACTTCTGAACATTGTTGACTCGTTTTTAGGTTACCGGTACTCGATATTGTTACTCCCAAATCGGTTTCTCTGTCTACACTCTTAAGCTGAGTGCCATTCATCGAATAGTTTGCTTTCTCATTTAGGTATCCGATATGTAGTACTTTACATTTATCCGCATTGAAACTCATTTGCCAAATTTGGGCCCAACATGACAATTTATCTAGATTGTGTTGCATATCGTCAACTTGTTCTTTTGAGAGTACGCTATTTGCAATTTTTGTATCGTCAGCAAATTTTGAGATTGTACAGGTGAGACCCTCATCTATGTCGTTTGATGTAAATTAGAAAGAATTGGTCCTAGTACCGATCCCTGGGGTACCCCGCTACTTACATTGGTCCATTTAGATGCCTTACCGTTTATGACTACTCTTTGCTTTCTGTCGCTGATCCAATTTTCTATCCATTTCAACACACCGTCTTGTATTCCATGCGCTTTTAGTTTTAGCAGTAAACGTTTGTGGGGAACTTTGTCAAAGGCCTTTTGAAAATCAAGGGAGAGGGCAAGGGGAGGCAGGGCAGAGGGAAGGCAGGACAGGGGTGAGGCAGAGGGGAAGGGGAAGACAAGGCAGGGGGAGGCTGGGCAGATGGATGGCATGAGAGGGGAAGATAGGACAGGGGTAAGGAAGAGGGGTAGGGGGAGGCAGGGCAGGGGTGAGGGAGACGGCAGGGGGAGGCAGGGCAGAGGGAAGGCAGGACAGGGGTGAGGCAGAGGGGGAGGGGAAGGCAGGGAAGGGGTGAGGTAGAGGGCAGGGGAAGGCAGGGCATAGGGAAGTCAGGACAGGGGTGAGGCAGAGGGGGAGGAGAAGACAGGCAGGGGGGAGGGAGAGGGCAGGGGAAGGCAGGACAGGGGTGAGGCAGAGGCGGTCGCAACATAAAGGGTAAGGCAGGGGTAGGAGTGAAGGAATATATGACTCAAGACAAGACGATAGGGTATAGCAGGCACCTCTTCCTCACCACCACTACCATCTCCATCACCACCACCACCACCACCATCAAATACCTCTTCCTCACCACCACTACCATCTCCATCACCACTACCACCACCACCACCATCAAATACCTCTTCCTCACCACCATCTCCATCTCTATTACCACCACCACCACCATCAAATACCTCTTCCTCACCACCACTACCATCACCATCATAATCACACTGTATACCACTACCATCATCAAATATCCTCTCTCTCAACACACCCCTCACATCAACACTAACCCACATCCAACACATCCACCAAAGTCCACCACAACACCAATATAATCCTCCTAACCTCCCCCCCCCCCCCCCCCAGACATCCATACATCATCCCCAGCGTCTGCTATAATCACAAATGCCAGCCTTAATAAGTTTATTTTTTATTTTTTGGTCAATCATATATTTATTGTTCTAGTTTCCCCGCTATGTCTCCATCAAACTTTACCCCCCCCCCCCCCCCAGCCCCCCTTCAAAATAAATTTGTATATTTTTCGTAGAAAAATGTCCCGGCCAGGTTCCTCTTAAAATTACATGCTCGCTACCGCTCGCCAGGAAAAAAAATCGACAGCTTAATGGCAGGAAAGGTCTTAATATTGAAAACAAATGGAGCGAAAGGTTATAATATCGTCAAACTAATGAGTTGAACGTCTTAAAATTTCATATCAAATGGGGCTAATGATGAGGGAGAAGGGGGGTCCAGAAAACCCTAATACCTTCCCTTAAGCCAGTATCACACGAGAGCTATTAGCCAACATTCGACGATCAACATTTTTCAAGCAATATTTCTGGACTATTTTTGCACTGGTATCGGAAACTAGACTGATGGTAAGATGAATTTAGGTGACTGAAATCATTCAAATGTCGACCTCATAAGCTGCCAGATCAGTGTTGAGGATTAATGTCGAGGAAAAAAGCGCTCCTGCGATACCGGCTTTGACCAACACCCTAGGCAGCCCAGACCCTCATAAATTATCCTATAACACCCGGGTTGACTGTGTTTACCATTAGGGCGATCATCTTATACACCTTTATGACTGCAATGTCCACCACTGTTATATATCATCCCACCCACCCCCATCCCTGCCATCACTATCATTAACTATCCATTGACCATCATTACCACCACTACTACTATCTTCACCACTACCTCCACCACCACGCCCTGCTTCGTCGTCATCATCATCACCACAACCACAACTACCATTATCACCACCACTACTACTATCTTCGCCACTACTTCCACCACGCTTTGTTTCCACATCACCACCACCACAACCACAACTACTCCCTTGTCCCCTCATAATCAACCCCACCACCATCACATCACCACCACTACCAACCATCCCAGCTCCCTCACCACCAAAAAACCCACCATCATCACCTACACCACCCCTCACCACCACAATCCCCCATCTCCTTAACCACAACACTCCACCTTAAACCCCACCACAAGCATCAGTAACTAAAATTCTCTCTCTCTCTCTCTCCAAAGAAAAGACGGAAAAAAGCCGCCCGTCCCATAAATTTACATGGAGGATATACGTTGGGCCTCCCTGGGAATCTGCTCCCCCCCCCCCCCCCGGGGGTGGGGGGGATGGGGGGATTTAGGGGATAGTCTGGGGGTAATAGGGGATGGTCTGGGGTAATAGAGAGAGAGAGAGAGAGAGAGAGAGAGAGAGAGAGAGAGAGAGAGAGAGAGAGAGAGAGAGAGAGAGAGAGAGAGAGAAACGATTAGGCCTACTTTGTGATGTACTGTAGGTATTCATTGGCAAATCTTCACTATTGCGATATAACTTTTCCACAACATAGCGAATACCGATTATCACTCTGGTCTATGAAGTATACAAAGAATGGGAAAATTTGAGTTTGGCTAGCAAAGAATCAAACATGGTGAGCATAATAAGTGCTTCAATCACTCACACATACACACACAATATCTATGTATCTATATATCTACCTCTCTCTCTCTCTCTCTCTCTCTCTCTCTCTCTCTCTCTCTCTCTCTCTCTCTCTCTCTCGATATATACATATACTGGGTGGATAGCCCACTGGATAAGATTATGGGACGGGAAACTATGAGTCATGGGTTCGAAACCTGCACTAGATAACCTGTCTGGGCAAAACGGGTTTGGTTCGAACCCCGCTCCCACGCGCCCGTCTGTACCCAATATGTAATTTCATAACAATTATCATAACCACAATCCCATCAGCTTAAGGGGGAAGAGTATATTTTTTGGTCGATTTTTTATTATTATTATTTTTTTTTTCTCTGTAGACCTCCATCAAGCTTAAAAAAACATACCCAACAGCCCCCTTCTAGCTATACTTGTACATTTTTCGGTGGAAATAGTTCCCAGCCGAAGGCCGGTCCCTCATTGATTAGCCTACAGGCTTGCTATCGCTCGCCAGGAAAATATCGATACTTACTGTAAGTGACACGAAAAATCGTAATATTGATAAAGAAATGGGGCGAAAGGTCTTAAAGTCGCCAAACTAATAGACCGAACATCTTAATATCTGAAAACTAATGGGGCTGAACATGAGGGAGAAGGGGGGCCAGAAAAATCATGTTTGTTCCCGTCATCACCCAAAGCATGTTTGTCTCGTAACCCTTTCAACACCAACACGCTTTTGTGCCTCTGATTCTGGCTAAAATTAGACGATTTTGTGCAGTTTAAGAAGGACCTATATTATCTAGAGAATGTACTGAGATCGTATATACCCCTTTGACTGCTAGATATTGACTATAAGCTAAAGAATATCGTCAAATGTGTTAACCCGGAACATG
>CM064486.1:11438637-11476787 GCA_032716605.1 Paralithodes platypus | reverse complement strand
AGTAAATTATGCTGCCAATACCGTCTGAGCTCCCTTAATAAGAGTAAATAATATGTGTGTACCGGTATTTTAGTTCAGAGCCTTGGAGGCCAATAATTCCGAGTGGCCACAATACACTCGTGGATAATATACTGTTAGGAGGGAGTGGGGTGGTGGGGGAGTGGGGGAGTGGATTACTTATACGCTCATTGATTTAAGTATTGCATGTATTTGTTCACCAATTGTCTATGCTAATGGAGGTTCGTAGACTCGTTCATATTGGCTCATTTGTTTTGGTCTCTGGACTTAATTTCTCTATCTTCTGTTTGTATTGATTTTGTAGTTTACTCTTCTCTGCGTTTCTCGTTCTTTCAATTGTGTTTGACTCTTCTACTGATTTTGTTTTAAATAAAATAATATATAATATATATATATATATATATATATATATATATATATATATATATATATATATATTCATTCATTCTTAATTAACCCTCCATCAAGTTCTGAGTGTCTGAGTGTACAGTCGGCCTAATAAGTGATGTCTCGGCACCAATTATGTTTTGATCAATAATTAGTATCAGCAATATTTACACATTATTTCTTCTTTTTGAGTGAGATATACAACCATGTTCTTACACTGACCCACCCTATTCAACGTCTGACATACATTAATACAGCACAGAGCGAGCCCAACATAATGTCAGCTGAGACATGACTTATTAGCGCCACCGTACCTATTGTCTATGCTAATGGAAGTTCGCAGACTAGTTCATATATATATATATATATTTTTTTTCCGTGTCTTAAGGGGAGATTTCCACTTGAGGGATTTTTTCTGGACCCCTTTCTCTCTCATGTTTAGCCCCATTGCTTTTTAGATTTTAAGACGCTCGCCCCCTTTAGTTTGGCGATTTTAAGAACTTTCGCCCATTTCTGTCAAATTTAAGAACTTTCGTGCCATTTAGGTGTCGATTTTTTCCTGGCGAGCGATAGCGAGCCTGTAATTTGAGAGGAACCGGCCTTTGGCCGAGACATTTTTCTACCGAAAAATGTACAAATTTATCTTGAAAGTGGGTCTAGGGGGTGTAATTTTAAGCTTGATGGAGTTCTAGGGAAGCAACTAAATACCTCCCCTTAAATTGTCCTCTGTTCGTTTCTCATCTGTTCCTGTTTTTCATTTACAATCTCTTCCCTTTTCGTCATTTTCCTTCTTGTTTTCCTCTTGTGTGTGGTTTGTTTGTTTGTGCTCTCGTATCACCTTCTTCTTCTTGTTTTACTGGATCTCCGTTTCATTTATCTATGTATTTTTTCTCTCTCTCTCTCTCTCTCTCTCTCTCTCTCTCTCTCTCTCTCTCTCTCTCTCTCTCTCTCTCTCTCTCTCTCTCTCTCTCTCTCTCTCTCTCTCTCTCTCTCTGTAAATCAGGTTTGGAGCATGATTCTATTTCTGAATCTGCTTAGCGTGTACATGTTTACTGAATTATTTAAAAGGCTAATATACTGTATATATTATTAATATTCTTATTGTATATGTATGTTATATATATATATATATATATATATATATGTATGTATGTATTATTTGCTGATATGTATATAATTATTGCACGATGCATGACGAGATAAAAGGTGAGTGCGTGTGCGCGCGTGTGTGTGTGTGTGTGTGCGTGTGTGTGTGTGTGTGTGTGTGAGTAAACTATTTTAGTATTCAATAAATCAGTTGTTAATGGATTCAATTTACCATCAGCTGAAATCAAACCGACTATAATAGCATTGCAAATCAAACCGACTATAATAGCATTGCAAATCAAACCGACTATAATAGCATTGCAAATCAAACCGACTATAATAGCATTGCAAATCAAACCGACTATAATAGCATTGCAAATCAAACCGACTATAATAGCATTGCAAATCAAACCGACTATAATAGCATTGCAAATCAAACCGGCTATAATAGCATTGCAAATCAAACCGACTATAATAGCATTGCAAATCAAACCGACTATAATAGCATTGCAAATCAAACCGACTATAATAGCATTGCAAATCAAACCGACTATAATAGCATTGCAAATCAAACCGACTATAATAGCATTGCAAATCAAACCGACTATAATAGCATTGCAAATCAAACCGACTATAATAGCATTGCAAATCAAACTGACTATAATAGCATTGCAAATCAAACCGACTATAATAGCATTGCAAATCAAACTGACTATAATAGCATTGCAAATCAAACCGACTATAATAGCATTGCAAATCAAACCGACTATAATAGCATTGCAAATCAAACCGACTATAATAGCATTGCAAATCAAACCGACTATAATAGCATTGCAAATTTTCCAACCGCATATTATTATCGCATGTGATCGTCTTCATGCGGAGGTTCACTATATTCTATTTTTCCAGCTGCTGGTACAATGAATCTCTAAGCATCTGATATCTCGAGACTTAATTGACAAATATGAGACTACTATGTCTCTGAGTCATAGAAATGTCAAACATTTATTAATAACAATATATCATGTGATGGTCTGCCACTCAGTAGATTCAATAGTACTGCTATGATAGTACTATTATGGGTAGTTAAGGGGAGATCTCCACGTGAGGGATTTTTTTCTTTACCCCTTTCTCCCTCATGTTTAGCCCCATTGCTTTTGATATTATAAAACGTTTGCCCCATTAGTTTAGCGATTTTAAGAACTTTCACCCCATATTAAGACCTTTCGTGCAATTCAGGTGTCGATTTTATCCTGGCGAGCGATAGCGACCCTGTAATTTAAGAGGAACCGGCCTTTGGCCAGGAAATTTTTCTACCGAAAAATGTACACATTTATCTTGAAAGGGACTCAATGGGGTGTAATTTTAAGCTTGATGGAGGTCTAGGGAACAAACTAAATACCTCCCCTTAACCCTCCGAGGATCAATGACGCACTACTTTACTTGTTTTCTGGCTATTAGTAGACGATTTTTATTCAGATTAGGAAGGGTATATGGAAGTCAAAGGGTTGCTTGAGATAGTCTTTACCCTTTTAATACCCACAGATTCTTCCTAAGCTGCATACAATCGTCTAATGGTAGCCAAACATAAACTGCTAAAACGCTTCAGAGCTTCAAGGGGTTAATAATAGTGTGATTGGTGAGGCGTTACTCGTGCGTGACCCCGCACCTCATAAACTACTTAAGATTTAGCTGCCTTCCGTTTCTCATGGCCGGTTGTACAAAGGAGTATAAAGGAAATCAAGCAACAACAGGTCTAGTGACCCTTCTAGGCTGCTTGTCCTCCAAAACACTGAGGATCAAGTGTCCAAACAGTGGTTTAGAGTGGGTAAGGGAACATTAGAAAGGGAACTACTGCCCTGGAACTAATGTCCGTGGCAGGATTAGGAAGTTAGTAGGGGACAGATGGGTTAGTAAGTGAGGGGAGGATAAAATAAAGTTATTCATTTACAAACGCAGTCAGTCGTGGGTTTGATGCAAGATATTTGTCTAGGCGAAGTTTAAATGAATCAACGGTGCTGCAGTCTATGACATCTCGGGGAAGCCCATTCCATAAGTTGACAACTCGATTGAAGAAGAACTTCTTAGATTCGTGTGAGTTAAAAGATTTACCAATAATTTTGCAACCGTTTCCCCGCGTGTAATTAGATTGGTCGATAGTGAAGTACTTACTACAGTTCATATTGTCAATGCCTTTGATGATTTTGAACACTTGAATTAAGTCGCCTCTTAATCTGCGCTGGGTTAAAGGAAATAGATTTAATTCTCTAAGACGCTCCTCGTATGGTTTGTTCTTTAGGCTAGGTATCATTTTGGTAACTCTACGTTGAACTCGTTCTAGCTTGTTTATATCTTTTTAGTAATAAGGGCACCAGGATTGAACGCAGTATTCAAGAAGAGGGCGGACTAAGGAATTGTAAAGGGTTAGGATAACGTCTTTGGATTTATGCTCAAATGACCTGCCTATAAAGCCAATTATTTTGTTTGCCTTCTTAACAACTTCTGAACATTGTTGACTCGGTTTTAGGTTACTCGATATTGTTACTCCCAGATCGGTTTCTCTGTTTACATTCTTAAGCTGAGTGCCATTCATCAAATAGTTGCTTTCTCATTTTGGTATCCGATATGTAGTACTTTACATTTATCCGCATTGAAACTCATTTGCCAAATTTGGGCCCAACATGACAACTTATCTAGATTGTGTTGCATATTGTCAACTTGTTCTTTTGAGAGTACGCTATTTGCAATTTTTGTATCGTCAGCAAATTTTGAGATTGTACAGGTGAGACCCTCATCTATGTCGTTGATGTAAATTAGAAAGATAATTGGTCCTAGTACCGATCCCTGGGGTTGAGGATATCGTGGAAGAAGTCTAAGAGGTTTGTTAAACAGGAACGTTTTTTACGAAAGCCGTGTTGAGTATCTTTAAGTATGTTATTTTCCTCTAAGTGATTTACGAGTCTGTCTCTTCTGAGTGTTTCTAACATTTTACATACAACAGAGATTAAGCTAATTGGACGATAGTTACTGGGTGGGGATTTGCTGCCTTTTTTTAATATCGGTGTTACGTTGGCTAGCTTCCACTGATCAGGCATATTTCCAGACTGCAAGGATTTGTTATATAGCAATGTCAATGGTTTGGAGAGCTCATCCTTAGCTTCCTTTAGGACTCTAGGTGAGATTTTATCAGGTCCAGGTGTTTTATTTACCTTGAGAGTATCTAAACAATTCAATACTTCTCTCTCTGTAACGGTGATATTGCTTAGAACATCTGAATTATCAATCTGAATCGGCGATGGTGTAGGGACATCACTGAGGTCTTCCGTTGTAAAAACTGATACAAAGAAGGTATTGAGGGCATTACTCATTTGTACTTCGTCTTTGGTGTATTCTCCATTTTCATCGACCAACGGTCCAACAGTTGAAGTAACTACTTTTTTCTTTCTGATATAACTATAGAATTCTTTCGGGTTTGTTTTACTTTGATTCGCAACATGTAACTCCAGGGTCTTTTTACTTTGCTTTATTAACTTTTTGGCTTTGCGTCGTAGCTCTACAAATTTCACCCGTTCTTCGTAATTTTGTGAGGATTTTAATTTGTGAGTGTGTTTATGAGACTAGGAAGAAAGTATGTGTGTTTATGGTGTGTGTGTTTGTGTGTGTGTGGGTGTGTGTTTGTCTGTGTGTGTGTGTGATGTGTGTGTGGGTGGTGTGTGTAGGTGTAGGTAGGTATGTATGTGTTGTGGGGGGGGGGGGGGGGGGCGGCGGGGGGAGTAGATCCTCTTTATTTGTGAGTGTTCGTTTGTTAATACTATTTGTGTGTGTGTGTGTGTATGTGTGTGTGAGTGCTATAATCATGTATGTGTGTGGTATAATCAGTTCCTTACAAACTGCTATACAACTTCTCCACTGCTACACTATATCCTGTGATCATCCGTCTGTGCCGCCCCAATAGTACTGCTATAATAGTACTCTTACGGGGGGCGGATGCCCAACCCCGAAAGGAGTTGAAATAGGGGAGCTATCCCCCCGCCAAAGGCGGCTTTCTAGGGCCTTTCCTAGCTGATGCTGAGAGGATTGGGTTCTAGTCATGTGGTGATGGGCTGGTCAATCCGAGTGTGAACTGAGCGATCTCTGCCATACCCATAGCTTACTCTGACTGTTCCTTTTACTTATATATCTTCTAGATCTCAAGTGGCGGCGTCTTTTCCGTGGATTGACCTCCCTACTGCCAACCTAAAAGTTGGCAGATTGGGAGCCAAACTGTCAAATTTTTCCCTTACCCCTCAACTTTCCCTTCATAATTGCTGAGGGGCACAGGGCCTTGGGTGGGGCTTTGGTTTCCCGGACGTTTCCGCACCCTCCTCAGCTCCCTGCCTTGGAGTGGCTTCTGTCACCCAGGCTTTGTTAATGGTAAGCAGGGAGGATTTTGTGGGGGCGCTCGTTTATGGCCTTGGCCTTGCTCGAGACCTTGTGGCTGTTCGGCCAGACAGCCTGGGGAACAACAACAACAACAACAACTCTTACGGGTATGTAAGGGGGGTGACCTGTTTTTGTTCTGTCCTTTTCTATCTTTCTCTGGCTTGTATCCATTTGGCCCCATTCATCCTACTGTTTTAAGACGGTTATCCCCATCCAGGTGTCAATATTTTCCTGGCGAGCGGTAGCGAGCCAGCATATATATATATTTGTTTTGATAGCAAGCTAAATTTGTAAAAAAAAATGATAGAAAAATTTCTCCGGCGAAGCCGGATTTCTCCATGCAATTTTGGCTCGCTATCGCTCGCCGGAAAGAAATCGACACCTGGATGGGGATAAACGTCTTAAAACAGTTGGCTGAATGGGGCCGAATGGATACAAGCCAGGGAAAGAGGGAGAAGAGGAGAGAAAGATAAAAAAGCCGGTGGGCCCCCTTAACAACGACCCCTCCGCCCAGCTTACTCGTTTATAGGAAGAGTTGAGAGAACCTGGCTTTACAGTAGTCATAATACATTTGGTGAGTCCTCTTCGATTACTTCAGAGGGAGTCGAAATTGTCGTGTCGTCACAATGGAAACCCTCTTCCCGTTATTTGGGTATATTTTCTCCCTTTCAAGTATTCACAGCACTGTCAATTAGTCTTCTTAAGGGGAGGTTTTTAGTTTGTTTTCTACTCCTCCAGCAATCTTAAAATTTCACCCCCTTGACCCTCTTTCAAGATAAATTTGTACATTTTTCGGTAGAAAAATGTCCCGGCTGAAAGCCGGTTCCTCTTATATTACAGGCTCGGTATCGCTCGCCAGGTTAAAATCGACACCTAAATGGCACGAAAGGTCTTAAAATTGACAGAAATGGGTCGAAAGTTCTTAAAATCGTCAAAATAATGGGGCGAACGTGGTTAAAATCTCAAAAGCAATGGGGCTAAACATGAGGGAGAAAGGGGTCAAGAAAAAAATCCCTCAAGTGGATATCTCCCCTTAACCCTCTGAGGATCGATGGCGCACTTCCCTTCGGTTTTCTGGCTATTATTAGACGATTTTATTCAGATTAGGAAGGGTATATGGAAGTCAGAGGGTTCATCGAGATAACCTTTACCCTTTTAAATCCCACAGATCCTGCCTAAGCTGTATAAAATCGTCTAATGATAGCCCCAATAAACTGCCAAAACACGTTATATCCTCAAGGGGTTTATAGGCGAAATATGTATACCGTTTCGTAGTTGTTCAATAAGTACAATATTACCCACATCAACTATTACAAGATACGATGATGTATTTTTTTTCTGGACTTAATTAGACGATTATTTTCCGATTGGGAAGTCTTGCTAAGGCAGCCTCCAAGAAGCTGGGTTTGCTCAACCGCCTCAAGGGGTTCTTTTCCCCTGCACAGCTTCTTGCTCTGTACAGGGGCACTGTGTGTCCTTGTATTGAGTATTGTTCACATGTGTGGGGAGGATCCTCTCACACCGCACTCCTAGACAAAGTTGAAAGGAAGGCCTTTTGTATCATTAAATCCCGTCCACTCACCAACACTCTGCAATTTCTCTCTCTCCGCCGCAATGTTGCATCTCTCTCGCTATTCTATCGCTACTATAATAATCAGTGTTCCTCAGAGCTCTCCCAGTGTATACCACCTCCTCTACGTAGTGCACGTGGTACCCGTCTTGCAACACAATCCCACCCCTACTCTGTGCAACTCTCTAACCCAAGAGTGAATCGTTACTCTATTCTACTTCTATTCAACAGCTGAGCTCTGAAGCTCTCTCCCAGAATCAGTCTTTCCTTCTTCCTATGACTTAAATTGCTTCAAACTATGTGTGTCCAGGCATTTTGGCTCGAACGTCCCTTGATTTTGGCGTTATCACTCTTTCAACTCTGGGGGAGGCACTTGCTACAGGCAGTTCTGCCTTTTGCCTCCCTCACTCACATAGAAAAAAAAAGTGCTTACGATAGGTTCGGGTAGATTGGGTTAAGGGGAGATTTTCACCTAATTTGTTGTTGTTTTTAAATCTGAACCCCTCTTCTCCTTCATGATTAAATCTGGACCCCTCTTCTCCTTCATGTTTAAATCTGGACCCCTCTTCTCCTTCATGTTTAAATCTGGAACCCTCTTCTCCTTCATGTTTAAATCTGGACCCCTCTTCTCCTTCCTGTTTAAATCTGGACCCCTCTTCTCCTTCATGTTTAAATCTGGACCCCTCTTCTCCTTCATGTTTAAATCTGGACCCCTCTTCTCCTTCTCCTTCATGTTTAAATCTGGACCCCTCTTCTCCTTCATGTTTAAATCTGGACCCCTCTTCTTCTTCATGTTTAAATCTGGACCCCTCTTCTCCTTCATGTTTAGCCTCGTTAGTTATGAGAATTTAAGACGTTCGCCTCATTAGTTTGGCGATTATAAGGCCTTTCGCCCCATTTCTGTCAATTTCAAGACTTTTCGTGCTATTTAGGCGTCCATATTTTCCTGCCAAGCGATTGCGAGCCTGTAATTTAGGCGAAATATTTAGGCTATGTTAGTTAAGTGGGAGTAAATTGACTTGGCATGTGAACGAAATGACTGGATGATAGGAAAATGTAGGCAATATGGTAACCTAAAGAGTACAAGGAGAACTCTACCCTCCGCCACCCTACCACTCCTTAAGGGGCTAGTGACCGTTTTTCTGGTCTATTAATTCATGTATTCATTTATTTTTGGTCTATTAATTCATGTATTCATTTATTTTTGGTCTATTAATTCATGTATTCATTTATTTTTTAGTTTCCTCGCTAGACCTCCATCAAGCTTAGATACATTTGTAAATTTTTCGGTAGAAAAATGTCCCGACCGAAGGCTGGTTACTCTTAAAATTATAGGCTCGCTATCGCTCGCCCGAAAAAATCGTCACCTAAATGGCACGAAAGGTCTTAAGATTGACGACGAAATGGGGCGAAAAGTATTAAAATCGCCAAACTAATGGGCCGAACGTCATAAAATCTGAAAACTAATGGGGCTAAACATGAGGAAGAAGGGGGACCAGAACAATAGTCCATGTCCCCTTAAGCCTGTCTGCCCTATCCCTTAGGGAGCAGTTAAGGTACCTTAGAATATAATATTAGGTTACGGTAAAGTTAGATTAATGTATGTTAGGTTAAAGGAGAGTTAGATTTATGTATGTTAAGTTAAAGTATAGTTAGATTAGAGTATGTTAGGTTTAAGTAAGTTAGATAAGAATGTGTTAGGTTAAAGTAAAGTTTGATTAATGTACCTTTAGGTTAGGTTAGATTGGATTGAGTCGTTAGATTAATGTACGTTAGGTTAGGTTAGATTGGATTGAGTCGTTAGATTAGTGTACGTTAGGTTAGGTTAGATTGGATTGAGTCGTTAGATTAATGTACGTTAGATTAGGTTAGATTGGATTGAGTCGTTATATTAATGTACGTTAGGTTAGGTTAGATTGGATTGAGTCGTTAGATTAGTGTACGTTAGGTTAGGTTAGATTGGATTGAGTCGTTAGATTAGTGTACGTTAGGTTAGGTTAGATTGGATTGAGTCGTTATATTAATGTACGTTAGGTTAGGTTAGATTGAGTCGTTAGGTTAGGTTAGATTGGATTGAGTCGTTATATTAATGTACGTTAGGTTAGGTTAGATTGGATTGAGTCGTTAGGTTAGGTTAGATTGGATTGAGTCGTTAGGTTAGGTTAGATTGGATTGAGTCGTTATATTAATGTACGTTAGGTTAGGTTAGATTGGATTGAGTCGTTATATTAATGTACGTTAGGTTAGGTTAGATTGGATTGAGTCGTTAGATTAATGTACGTTAGGTTAGATTGGATTGAGTCGTTATATTATGTACGTTAAGGTTAGATTGGATTGAGTCGTTATATTAATGTACGTTAGGTTAGGTTAGATTGGATTGAGTCGTTAGATTAATGTACGTTAGGTTAGGTTAGATTGGATTGAGTCGTTAGGTTAGGTTAGATTGGATTGAGTCGTTAGATTAATTTACGTTAGGTTAGGTTAGATTGGATTGAGTCGTTACATTAATGTACGTTAGGTTAGGTTAGATTGGATTGAGTCTTGGTAAACAGAATGGTGACCTAAGTAAACAAAGGCGAACTCTTGGTAAACAAAGTGGCGATCTAAGTAAACATACAAGTTTAGGTGAAAAAAAATGGGGGCCTAAATAAACAAAGCCGAATGCTACTTTCCTACCACCCCCTAAGCCTGTCTGCCCTATCCCTTTAGCGAGCAGTTAAGGCGGCTTAGTGTGACGGTTATCCGGCTTAGGCCACGCCGGAACATAACTTGGTATTAACGCGACCGGCCAACGTGCTCAGTTTAAAGCTGGTATCACACGAGCTCATTTTCCTTCAGCTTTTATCGTCAACACTTCTCTGGCAGCTTATCAGGTCAATTTCGAAACATATTTTATTCAACTGTATTCAAGCAATCTTTCCTTCATCCTTTGAGTTAAACTGCTTTAAAGTACGTGTGTCCAGAAGTGTTTACCCAAACGTCCCTTGAAATTGGCTCTGACACTCTTTTGGCTTTGTGGGAGACACTCGTTCCAGGCAACCTGCCTTTTGTCTCCTTCATACACATAGAACAAATACATCTAATCAGTCACCTAATGACTGTAATCTACCTTCCGTCTAGTGTTTCGATACCAGTGTTTATAATGCTAGGAAAGTTGCCGGAAAAATGTTGGCCATCAAAAATTGCCGATAGAAGCTCTCGTGTAATCCCCCCCCCCCCCTTACGTGCATCCCCACCCCCCCTTCACCCCCGAGTTTTATTCTGATTGGCATATTTGACGGAGCTTTTGGGTGTCTGGTTAGCGGTTATAAAAAACACAAATGGTCTTAAATAGTCCAGTAATTACCTCCGCCTGCCTGGATGGAAGTTATGTTTTTGTCTCCGTTTGTTTGTCTGTAAACAATGTATCTCATAAAGTTATGAACTAGTTTTCACGAGATTTGGTGAGCAGATAGGATATGCGCCCAAAAAGAAGTGATGCAATGTAGTAGTCGTTCTGGACCAAATCCTGGAGGCTGGAACCCAGATTCACAAGAAAATATAGGCCTAGTCTATTAATGGTACAGAACCAGTCAGGGTAGGTGGAGGTTTGTACTCTGCCGAGTACCACTCTAGTTTTTATATTAGTTCCGTAAGAATTGAACTGCCTTAAGGGGGGTCACCTGCTTTTTTATTTTCTCTCCTTTTCTCTCTTCCTCTGACTTGTATCCATTTGGCCCCATTCAGCCAACTGTTTTAAGACGTTTATCCCCATCCAGGTGTCGATTTTTTCCCGGCGAGCGATAGCGAGCCAGCATTCTATAGAGAAATCCGGCAGCCGGAGAAATTTTTGTATCGAAAAATGTACAAATTTAGCTTGCTGTAAAACAAAAATATATATATGCTGGCTCGCTACCGCTCGCCAGGAAAATATTAACACCTGGATAGGGGTAAACGTCTTAAAACAGTTGGCTGAATGGGGCTGATTGGATACAAGCCGAAGAGAGAGGGAGAGAAAGAGAAAAAAGCGAAGTGGGCTCCCTTAAGTAATCTACCTTCGATCTAGTTTCCGATGCCAATACGAAAGAGCCTCAAAATAATCTTGCTTATCGAAAATTTGCCGGAAAAAGAACTTGTTACACTGGCTTCATAATTAGCACATACTATGGTATGTGTATGAAGGAAACAAAACGCAAAGCTGCCTGTAACAAGTCCCCCAAAGCTGAAATGAAGGTACACTCGGATGCCATAGTCTCTAGCCCACTCATAAGAATTCCTGGACGATTATGTATGTGTTGTGTATGTGTTCTGTATGCAATTATAACTATCTGGATTTTTTTTTTTTTTTTTTTTTTTTTTTATAGAAACTGCTCTTCAATAAACAGGATATATAGTTTTGTAGTTGATGTACAGAAGATTATATTCATAAATTCGTTGCCAGAGATATACTTCCACGATTAGAAATAGGTGGAGTCCAGGAATATTTATGAGTGGGCTGGAGACTATGGGTGGTATTCTTAACCCCTTCTTTATCAGGGACGTCGTTTTAGTTCAATTCTAGCTATACTTAGACGATTTTTTGCAGCTTAAGAAGGATCTGTGGTAGAAAAATGGCTAAGTGAGATAGTTCGAAGCTTGTTACTTGCTTGAGGCCCCTGTTAAACTGAATAAAATAGTCTAAATGTAGCCAGAATAATGTTAATTAGATGTCGCCGGTACAGAAGGGGTTAAACAATGTTGTCCCTTCGCAGCGCCTGGTACCGAACGAATACTGTGGGGATGAGTGTTGTTTAAAGAGAACACACGGATTAACATGCACACATTTAAAAAGATACCTTCGTCATTTTTCAGGTTATATCGAAAAATGTACAAATTTATCTTGAAGGAGGAACTTGTGTGTTTTTTTTTTTGTTTTTTTTTAAAGCTTGATGGAGGTCTAGGGAGGAAACTAAAAAACAAATAAAATATATATATATTAATGAGTAAATAAATACGCCCATTCCCCCTTAAATACCACTCCCTGATATTATTCAAAATCATTGGCTTTGTCAGGGAGTATTCCAGATATTAAGTCGAGCGATTTTTCCGTCAATTTTCGATGAGCAAGTTTTTTCTCGTACTATTTTTGTTTTGTTTTGGTTACATTGGAAGGAACTTGTAGATTGACTGTATATTATTATAAGAGAATAACACAAGTACAACTCTACTTCAGAAGATGCCAGACCACAATTGCCAGAACAAAAAGGCCGGAAACATTGCTCGTGTGACACCGGCTTTAGGTGTGTTATGAGTCAGCATTATACATAGCACATATGGGGCGCACAAAAGGTCGGTAAGCTCATTCATGATTCTGTAAGTAGATTACTCGGATTATTTATTCAGATCATCGCATACGTCAGATTTCATTATGGGGATCAGATTATAACGGAAGGCATCGGTTATTTATTATATAATATTTAGGCATCTCAAAGATTTGTGACTGCATCTATAAGTTGATAATTATGTAGATTAGTAAACATTCATTTTATCGTTTTTTTATTTTTTTTTTATTTTTGAATCTTCATCGATTCGGATCGGGATAGCTTCGAAATATTAAGGGAGCCCACCTCGCTTTTTTTCTCTTTCTCTCCCTCTTTCTGTGGCTTGTATCCATTCGGCCCCATTCAGCCTACTGTTTTAAGACGTTTACCCCCATCCAGGTGGCAATATTTTCCTGGCAAGCGGTAGCGAGCCAACATACTGTATATATATATATTTTTTTTTTTGACAGGTAGCTAAATTTGTACATTTTTCGATAGAAAAATGTCTCTGGCGAAGCCGGATTTCTCCATATAATGCTGGATCGCTATCGCTCGCCAGGAAGAAATCGACACCTGGATGGGGATAAACGTCTTAAAACAGTTGACTGAATGGGGCCGAATGGATACAAGCCAGAGAAAGAGATCAAAATTTAAAAAAAACAGGTGACCCGCCTTTAAGGCCACGATTTATGTTCTAAAGTGTACAGTTTTCAGCATGTAATATTATAAGGTTAAACCAATTCGAATCTGTGAAGCTATAAAACCAAGTTCTGAAGCTTTTGGGCTATGATAAAGCATTGTATTGTCTCGTTTGGGTTCGATACTGATTCATATGGGTGCGAAGTGATTATTGCCATTGCCTGTACAGTTGCCCACATAAGTTATAGTATTCGTCGTGATAGTATGCATGAAAGTCAAATTAGTATGAATGCATTGCGAGAGTCGTGTCTTCAAATTATCAGTTGACTAATCGGATGAGTTAACCACTGCCTAAGAAACTACACGCGTAATTCAACCACGTAATTCAACCACGCGCAATATACTTCCGTGTACAAGATCACGGAGAGGTACAGAACTTATGTGGCCAACAGTACAAGATCACGGAGAGGTACATAACTTATGTGGCCAACAGTACAAGATCACAGAGAGGTACAGAACTTATGTGGCCAACAGTAGAATATCACGGAGAGGTACAGAACTTATGTGGCCAACTGTACAAGATCACGGAGAGGTACAGAACTTATGTGGCCAACAGTACAAGATCACGGAGAGGTACAGAACTTATGTGGCCAACTGTACAAGATCACGGAGAGGTACAGAACTTATGTGGCCAACAGTACAATATCACGGAGAGGTAAAGAACTTATGTGGCCAACAGTACAAGATCACGGAGAGGTACATAACTTATGTGGCCAACAGTACAAGATCACAGAGAGGTACAGAACTTATGTGGCCAACTGTACAAGATCACGGAGAGGTAAAGAACTTATGTGGCCAACTGTACAAGATCACGGAGAGGTACAGAACTTATGTGGCCAACAGTACAATATCACGGAGAGGTAAAGAACTTATGTGGCCAACTGTACAAGATCACGGAGAGGTACAGAACTTATGTGGCCAACTGTACAATCACGGAGAGGTAAAGAACTTATGTGGCCAACTGTACAAGATCACGGAGAGGTACAGAACTTATGTGGCCAACTGTACAAGATCACGGAGAGGTACAGAACTTATGTGGCCAACTGTACAAGATCACGGAGAGAAACAGAACTTATGTGGCCAACTGTACAAGATCACGGAGAGGTACAGAACTTATGTGGCCAACTGTACAAGATCACGGAGAGGTAAAGAACTTATGTGGCCAACTGTACAAGATCACGGAGAGGTACAGAACTTATGTGGCCAACAGTACAAGATCACGGAGAGGTACAGAACTTATGTGGCCAACTGTACAAGATCACGGAGAGGTAAAGAACTTATGTGGCCAACTGTACAAGATCACGGAGAGGTACAGAACTTATGTGGCCAACAGTACAATATCACGGAGAGGTAAAGAACTTATCTGGCCAACTGTACAAGATCACGGAGAGGGACAGAACTTATGTGGCCAACTGTACAAGATCACGGAGAGGTACAGAACTTATGTGGCCAACTGTACAAGATCACGGAGAGGTACAGAACTTATGTGGCCAACTGTACATTTGGCCCAGGAATAGAACTGACAAACACGCAGACAAACAACCAGATTAAACCTGCTTCGATCATCACATATCCAGCAAACTCCTTTTGTGCCCAGACAACATCTAATCAATCAAAATAAATCACAAGCAAAGTAAACAAGTCAAGTATAGCCCCTACGATACCGAAATATGTCAAAATGTGTATTTCATGATAAAAGATGATCCTTTCGGCAATTCCTGTTGGCAATTCTGGTCTGTCAGATCCTGTAATTATTATTATTTTTGTTTTTCTCAATAAATCAGCCACCTAAAACTACCGTCACTCAGGTTGCTGATAACAAAGCAAGAGAACTCCGAAATGTAAAAATATATAAATCAATGAATAATATAAAATAATATATATAACTAAATAAATAAATGCCTATAGAATATTGCCGGACAGAACGCTATTATGACTACGATTCAACCCCCTTCCACAATTCCTTATATTCTGGTATACATTAAGCAATTACATTTTGCTTAAATAATTACTCCTATGAATCAAAGTTGTTAACATATCTTAATTAACTCTCTAGCTTCCTCTGGTTCCTGTTATGTTCAATTAATTAACGTAATGAAAGTCCTACTGACAGACTTTCTGTACCGGCGCCGTATTTTTAACTTCAGTCTCGCTGCTTTTAGACGTTTTATTCAATTAAAAAGGACCTCCAGCAATAAACAGGCTTCGAACTTTCTCACTTAACTCTATTTAATTCAACAGATCCTTCTAAATATAGCTGTAATAAAATGAAAAAGACGTCGGCGGTACAGAAGTGGTTAAGGCGTCTTCATAAGGTAGGATAATGTTTGGTTACGTAAGGAAAATTGGGGATATTTTGGCAGTCAATTTCCCTCCACATAAGGGTAAAATTGTGGTCAGGATTCTGGGTGGTGTATATATTGGTGGTGGTGTGTGTGTGTGTGTGTGTGTGTGTGTGTGTGTGTGTGTGTGAGAGAGAGTGGTCGTGTCTGGTGTATATAATGGTGAGCAAATATTGCTAAGTGTGGCGTAGTGTGTGTGTGTGTGTGTGTGTGTTTGTGTTTGTGTCTGGTGATGGGTAAGTATGGTCAAGTTTGGCATATTGGGTTGGTGCTTTAGAATGTTGTACAGGTTTGTGTGTATATAAGAAAGTATTTATGAGATGAGTATATACAGTAATATACAGTATATACAGTATATATATATATATATATATATAACGTCGATACATCCTCCGCGGCCAAAGTTCTTCGTGTGACAGGGTTTGTGAGATACTGAGGAGACGTTAGCATGGCATTACTTAGACGCGGCCATAAAGATAATCATTTGCATAAGTTTGGGCACACGGAACCGGCGTCTGAAGTCATATTTAGCTTGTCTTGTAGCCTTATTCTGTGTGTGTGTGTCTGTGTGTGTGTGTGTGTATGTGTGAGAGAGAGAAAGAGAGAGCAGTCATAAACTTTGATGGAAATTGGGGAACACTGGAGACTAGTTTGCATGATTTTAAGGCGCTCGGGACATTGTTACTCTGGTTTCCTTAAGGGAGCCCACCTCTCTTGTTTGCTCTTCTCTCCCTCTCTTTAGCTTGTATCCATTCGGCCCCATTCAGCCTACTGTTTTAAGACGTTTACCCCCATGCAGGTGTCAATATTTTCCTGGCAAGCGGTAGCGAGCCATCATATATATATATTTTTTTTTACAAAAAATATAATTGTACATTTTTCGATAGAAAACTGTCTCCGGTGAAGCCTGATTTCCCCATACAATGCTGGTCGCTATCGCTCAGCAGGAAAAAATCGACACCTGGATGGGGAAACCTCTTAAAACAGTTGGGTGAAAGGGGCCGAATGGATACAAGCCAGGGAAAATAGAGAAAAGGAGAGAAAGATAACAAAAAAAACGGTGACCCCCCCCCCCTTAAGGCGCTCGGGACATTATTACTCGCGTTTCCGTAATAAGAGAGGGGTTTATGTAGAGAGAGAGTGAGTGAGTATCTAGGCCACACACACACAGAGGGATACGGAGAGAGAGAGAGAGAGACAGAGAGAGAGAGAGAGAGAGAGATCCTTCCCGCACACAATCGTCTAAATATAGCTAGAATAAAATAGAGAAATCGTCGCGGTACAGAAGGGGTTTAAGGAGAAAGAAAGAAAGAATGTATACCTGCCCCGAATTGGTAAGTTGGGCCTGCGAGCCTAAATATTTATATATATATTTTTCCTGGTGTTGGTTGTGACATGAATTTTGATGGATGGATTGTGGATAATATATGACATGTAAAAGTAATTCTTTTTGGGGGAGTCTGTTGCATATTTATTTTAACATATACATATTTAGTTATATATACTGTATAAAGTCTTTGAGCCATTGTGAATGTTAACGAATACCGGTATATCATTCAGTGTTAATGTAGTCTAAACATTTCCGTCACAAGTTTATCTTTGTTATTATTATTATTATTATTATCGTTGTTTTGTTGTTGTTGTTGTTGTTGTTGTTGTACGTTGTCATGTGTCCCGCATGAATATGGTAGTCCAAAGAAATACAAAACCCCAATAAATATAAACGACACAATAATATATACCGTAGTAAAGATCAGTCTTGGGATGGTTCTAATAGGAAGAGCTTGCCCTACATATCATAGAGTTTGGTGTGTGTGTGTGTGTATGTGGGGGTACAAAGGAGTACAAAGGAAATCAAGCAACAACAGATCTAGTGACCCTTCTAGGTTGCTTGTCCTCCAAAACACTGAGGATCAAGTGTCCAAACAGTGGTTTAGAGTGGGTAAGGGAACATTGGAAAGGGAATTACTGCCCTGGAACTAATGTCCGTGGCAGGATTAGGAAGTTAGTAGGGGACAGATGGGTTAGTAACTGAGGGGGGGATAAAATAAAGTTATTCATTTACAAACGCAGTCAGTCGCGGGTTTGATGCGAGATATTTGTCTAGGCGGAGTTTAAATGAATCAACGGTGATGCAGTCTATAACGTTTCGGGGAAGCCCATTCCACAAGTTGACAACTCGATTGAAGAAGAAATTCTTAGATTCGTGTGAGTTAAAAGATTTACCAATAATTTTGCAACCGTTTCCCCGTGTGTAATTAGATTGGTCGATAGTGAAGTACTTACTACAGTTCATATTGTCGATGCCTTTGATGATTTTGAACACTTGAATTAAGTCACCTCTTAATCTGCGCTGGGTTAAAGGAAATAAATTTAATTATCTAAGACGCTCTTCGTATGGTTTGTTCTTTAGGCTAGGTATCATTTTGGTAACTCTACGTTGAACTCGTTCTAGCTTGTTTATATCTTTTTGGTAATAAGGGCACCAGGATTGAACGCAGTATTCCAGAAGAGGGCGGACTAAGGAATTGTAAAGGGTTAGGATAACTTCTTTGGATTTATGCTCAAATGACCTGCCTATAAAGCCAATTATTTTGTTTGCCTTCTTAACAACTTCTGAACATTGTTGACTCGGTTTTAGGTTACTCGATATTGTTACTCCCAGATCGGTTTCTCTGTTTACATTCTTAAGCTGAGTGCCATTCATCGAATAGTTTGCTTTCTCATTTAGGTATCCGATATGTAGTACTTTACATTTATCCGCATTGAAACTCATTTGCCAAATTTGGGCCCAACATGACAATTTATCTAGACTGTGTTGCATATCGTCAAGTTGTTCTTTTGAGAGTACGCTATTTGGAATTTTTGTATCGTCAGCAAATTTTGAGATTGTACAGGTGTCATCTATGTCGTTGATGTAAATTAGAAAGAGAATTGGTCCTAGTACCGATCCCTGGGGTACCCCGCTACTTACATTGGTCCATTTAGATGCCTTACCGTTTATGACTACTCTTTGCTTTCTGTCGCTGAGCCAATTTTCTATCCATTTCAACACACCGTCTTGTATTCCATGCGCTTTTAGTTTTAGCAGTAAACGTTTGTGGGGAACTTTGTCAAAAAGCCTTTTGAAAATCAAGGTATATAATATCTACAGCTTTACTCTCATCGTAGAGGTTGAGGATATCGTGGAAGAAGTCTAAGAGGTTTGTTAAACAGGAACGTTTTTTACGAAAGCCGTGTTGAGTATCTTTAAGTATGTTATTTTCCTCCAAGTGATTTACGAGTCTGTCTCGTATGACCGTTTCTAGCATTTTACATACAACTGAGGTTAAGCTAATTGGACGATAGTTACTGGGTAGGGATTTGCTGCCTTTTTTGAATATTGGTGTTACGTTGGCTAGCTTCCACTGATCAGGCATAGTTCCAGACTGCAAGGATTTATTGAATAGTAATGTCAGTGGTTTGGAGAGCTCATCCTTAGCTTCCTTCAGAACTCTAGGCGAGATTGTATCAGGTCCAGGCGTTTAATTACCTTGAGTTTATCTAAACAATTCAATACTTCTCTCTCTGTAACGGTGATATTGCTTAGAACATCTGAATTATCAATCTGAATCGGCGATGGTGTAGGGATATCACCGAGGTCTTCTGTTGTAAAAACTGATGCAAAGAAGGTATTGAGGGCATTACTCATTTGTACTTCGTCTTTGGTGTATTTTCCATTTTCATCGACTAACGGTCCAACAGTTGAAGTAACTACTTTTTTCTTTCTGATATAACTATAGAATTCTTTCGGGTTTGTTTTACTTTGATTCGCAATATGTAACTCTAAGGTCTTTTTACTTTGCTTAATTAACTTTTTGGCTTTGCGTCGTAGCTCTACAAATTTCACCCGTTCTTCGTCATTTTGTGAGGATTTTAATCTATCATTTGCACATTTTTTAGCAAGCAGGCAGTTTGAAATATCTTTATTCCACCATTTGGGCTTATTATTATGGCCTGGACGCCGTATTTTCGATTGGTATGCAGTCTTGCAATGCTTTTAGGTAAGTGGTTTCGAATAACTTCCAAGATGTATTTATGTCGTTATTGTTAATTAAAAAGCTCCAGTCAGTTTCTTTAAACATAGCTCTAAGTTTATGGAAGTTTGCTTTCTTGAAATTAGGGACTTTTCGATGCTACTATTTGGTTCGTTACTAGTAAACTTTAAAGTGAAAGTTATCGTACGATGGTCGCTGTTACTGAATTCATCACCAACATTCAAATTCTCTATTAATTCTTCTTTTGTTGCAAGTAAAATGTCAAGAACGTTATTACCACGGGTCGGCGTTCGAACAAATTGATAAAGCGAACTCTCTTGCAAGTTCGTATACAAGTCATGTCCGGAGTGTGAAGTAAGAGTATCGCCCCACTTGGTCACAGGTAAATTAAAGTCGCCAAAAATTACGGTATCTTGTGAGTTACTTACATCTGCAATTTGTTCGTAAATTTCTCGGTCAGTTTGCACTGATTGAGCTGGAGGTCTGTATATTAATGCAAGTATTATTTTTGTACCTTTATTATTCTTTATTAGCACAAAAGATGCGTCGACGTTCACAATTTGAGGTTTTGACAAGAGGGTAGGGTTAAGACTTTCTTTGATATAAAGTAAAACGCCACCTCCATTTCGATTTATTCGGCTTTTCTCAAACATTACATAACCGGGAAGTGAATACTCTGCTAAAAAGTCTCTATCTTCTGTATTGAGCCAAGATTCTGTTATGCCAATCACATCATAATTTTCTGTAAACACTAGCTCCTCTAAATCTAAAAATTTATTGCGTATGCTACGAGCGTTTGCATAGAACACCTTTAAATTTGTTATTTTAGAACTCACGGAACGCTCTTTAATAATATTTTTGGTTCTTGTCGGATCTACATTTATGTTCATGGCTGTCCTCGGTCCTCGCTGTCTTCGGTCCTTATCGCTGGTGGTCCTCGGTTGCCTCTGTTTTTTTCTTGGCGTTGGATGATTTATGTCACTGCTGCTTCTTCTCTGATGGCGTTTTTTGATCCATGGCTGCGGACTGCTTCGTGTAGGAGACGACCCATGCGTGCTGAACCCACAGGGTTTAGATGAGTGCCATCCTTGCGGAACAGAGTAGGGGGGGGGGGGGGGGTTGAACCTGGGATGCCCTGTACCTCGTATGCCTATTCAATTGCGTTTTAGACACTCTCATGCGGTGTTTTTTGTTTCTTCTAAGCATTTGGGGAATCGACCATTTGCGAGTTTCAGGCTATAAAGAAGTTGGAGATATAATACCGATATTTAGCAGAATTACCAGGTAAAAGGCGGCTGAAATGCATATATTAATGCTTCCAAACCAATTCAATATACTAGCTATCCATCAGAAATCTAAGTTATTATTGCATTTCTGTTTCGTATCGATGTTTATGGCTCCAACTTCCTTATAGCCTGAAACTCGCAAGTGGGCAATTGATGATAAAGCTAACCATTGAATACATGAATTAAAAGATGAATGAACAAAAAACCGATATTAAACCCTTGAGGCCTATGCCGCGTTTCGGCAGTTTATTCTGGCTATCATTAGACGATAATATATAACCTATGGATGATCTGTGGGCATCAAACGGGTAAATACTATCTCAACTAACCTCACTTCCAAGTACATTTCCTAATTTGAATCTATCTATCTATCTATATGCTTAGGTCCAATCCCCACTTTTCCTTTTTTTTTGTCTCTCTATTTTATTATTTTGGTTGCAATAAAATGTCTAATAATAGCCAGAATAAACTATCAAAACGCGTCATAATCCTCAGGAGGTTAATAGATGAATGTCAATATGCAGAGGTAAAAGAAAACTAAATTATAGTGTTGGACATTAGTGATAGTAATTGTTTTAGAGGAATGAATTGTGGAGGGGAAGAATATAAGATAATGTGTAGAGTATCGAGAAAAGGGAGGAAGTAGAATGACAATAGGTAAAGGGGGAGTAAGAGGGAAGGATAGGGAAGAAGGGAAGCAAAGGGAAAGTAAGGAAAAGGGAGATCATAGGGAAGAAGAAGAAGATAATAGATGAAATTGAAGGAATGAGGGCAAGGAGGAGGGGATAGTAAGGAAAGACGAAATAAAGGAGAAAGAAGGAGAGGGAAGACATGAAGGAAGGAGAGATATAAGGGGAAGCGAGAAGTGGGAGAGGATAATAAAGAAGAGGGGAGAGATAAAGGGAAGAGAGGAAAGGGAGAGGATAGTAAAGAAGGGAGGAGAGACAAAGGCAAGAGAGGAGGGGTAGAGGATAATACAGAAGAGAGGAGAGAGGATAGTAAAGAAGAGGAGAGGGAGAAGATATACAAGAAAAGAGGAGTGGGAGAGGGTAATAAAGAAGAGAGAAGGGGGAGAGAATAATAATTAAGAGAGAAGGAGAGGGAGAAGGAACAGAAGAGAAAGGAAGAGAAGAATCACATAGCGTAAATTAGACAAGAGTGTGAGTTACATACGCAGCTAGTCTGTGTAGGGTTGGGTAATATGTCGAGCTGTAATATATATGCAGATTACAGACTCTATAAACACACACACACACACACGCATATATTGTACGTTCATACAAACTTACACTCACACACACACACACAAAACACACACACGTATATTCTGTGTATATATATATATATATATATATATATATATATATATATATATATATATATATATATATATATTATATACTGTATATACACACCTGCAGCCAGAGAAACAACCTTACACAAGCCATATTAAGTACGTTCTTTTTTGGTTTAATTAAAGTATTACAGTGTGTGTTTTTCTATGTGGATGAGTGAGAAAAACTGCCTGTGACGAGTGCCTCCCCCTGAGTTGAAAGAGTGTGTGTATGTATGTATGTATGTATGTATGAGAGAGAGAGAGAGAGAGACGGAGATTAATGTAGATATTTTTACATCATTATTGCAAATGCAGCACCCGACCAATGTTGTGTAAACATGATTTCGCAACGTAGATTTAATCATGGCAGGTAGTCGTGTTGGGCCGCTAATTAATAGAGACCTCGCTACCTTTATTTGTCAGGCATTCATTCAGGTTACAACAACGTAGCTAGTTTTTTTAGATCCATTTGTTTTATATCGTGTACTTTTTTATATATGAAGGAGCGAAAGGCAAAACTGCTTGTAACAAGTGTATATGCTCCTCTCTGACATAGCAAGGTAATCCTTGTTATTATGTACAGTAATTTTTTTATTTCCAAAGTTAATTAAAGTTTTACAGTTTCTCCCTTTAACTGGCTCTCCTTTTATTTATTTATATATTTCATTTTATTTATTGATATATTTTATTTTGTTATATGTCTATGTTTTACCCAATACGACCTTCACCAACAGCCTGTACAGTGTACAATATGCTATATATGCCCATTGGATGTTTTTTGTTAATACTGTTATGTATGTATACTGTATATCAGCTTAATAATATATCATTGTTATTACGGTATTGTTTCATAATTTTATCAATGCACACGCCAGCTTTCTATCATTCTTTATTTTTATATATTTTTTTTTTTTTTGGGGGGGGGCACTTGATATTTGTCTCCTTCATTCACTTAACACATAAATAACACACACGCTCTGGCATACACACAAGCAGACACTCATAAATAACACACACGCTCTGGCATACACACAAGCAGACACTCATAAATAACACACACGCTCTGGCATACACACAAGCAGACACTCATAAATAACACACACGCTCTGGCATACACACAAGCAGACACTCATAAATAACACACACGCTCTGGCATACACACAAGCAGACACTCATAAATAACACACACACGCTCTGGCATACACACAAGCAGACACTCATAAATAACACACACGCTCTGGCATACACACAAGCAGACACTCATAAATAACACACACACGCTCTGGCATACACACAAGCAGACACTCATAAATAACACACACGCTCTGGCATACACACAAGCAGACACTCATAAAAAAGCAAATACACAACACTTAATCACCGGACACAGCTATTTCCTTTTTTTTTTTTTTTTTTTTTTTTTTTTTTTTTTAAAGACCTCCGTCTACGTATTGTGAAAAACCTGTTATCCTCCGGCAAATTGTGGGGTTGAGTGAGTGAAGGGGGGGACAGTAAATGAAGGAGGATACATGTTTTTCATAATACGTGTTGCTAGCCCCAAACGCGAGAGCAACTGTGGCTTTCAACCATCCGACACATCCCCTTTTATTTATGTGCATCACACATGTTACATACAAATAAAGTTTATGTTTTGTTTTACCCTACTGTGGAAAGACTACGGATACACCACTCCTGCCCGGGCCTCACACAGTGGCATGACCCAGTCCAGTCGAACTGAGCTCATGACGCTGGTGGCATTGCCCCGGAGGATAGCCATCCCTAGTCTTTTCTTGAGCCAGAGGGTTTCCCGGGGTTCTCCTGAAACTTCTCTGATTTTACGGCCTATTTCATTCACCATCTTAAGGGTGGTAGGGCCGAAGACTCCTGAAGTTTCGAATGCCAGGGGCTCGAACTGATGATTTCTGGCGATGGCTTGATATTTTTCTCGCTTTTTATTTTCTACTATCCGGGCAGCTTCACCTGCTTCGTCGGCGTTTCTGGCGATGTTGGTTGTGGAGAAAGTGTCAACACATGTGGCATCCCACACGAGGCACCGGCCATTCTTATAAGGGAAAGTGGTCATCCCATCTGGCCGTTTGCCGTCTTCTCTGTGAAGTCCATGTGGTTCGAGGATTGATGCACGGTTAGCACTCTGCAGGGCCCGTTTTATGACATCATTTAGTGCAGAGTGTCTTGGCAGGCGGCCTGCATTGTAATTACATGACAAGGCATGGTGACCTTGAGCATCCATCCCCCCCACCACACTTGCAAGTGTGTGGGCGACAAACTGCCGCACCCACTCTGAGCGCGATGGCAACCCGGAGCGCTTCAGCATCCAAGTGAGTTCCAAGAGGTGGGATGGGGATGGCGTGTAACCACAAGCCACTCTCCGAACGGGCGGCTGCCTGGAGGCGTGCTTTTGCAACCTGGTCTGCATTGGTTAGGAGATTTTCTTGAGTTTTCTTCGCCGAGATAGTATCCCACGCTTTCTGCTTGCTCCTGGAGGTACCCTGAGGCTCCTCCTCTACTCCTGTACTTCCCTTCCAGGTGTTAATCGCTGCTGTTACGTCCCCATTAAGTGTCATTCCGGGTTGAGAAGAAAGGATGGACACTACAAGGTCGTTGGTCGCGATGAGGGAAGAGATAAAGGCTGGGGAGGCAATATCCGAGGCTCTCCGTATGCCCAAGCCCCCGAGGCGGACAGGAAGGGTGGCTTGTGTCCAGGTCCGTTCTTTAAATTCCACGTTGGTGATGCTGGTCACTGCTTCTCGGATTATGCTGTCTAATTCTTGGAGCCCACCATTGTTCGTGTAAGTCATCGATGTGCGCAGGAGGTATTGGAGTTTTGGGATGGAGAAACAGTTCTTGAGCAGGGCCAGAGCTGAGTGGGCATCGATGTGTATCAGGCGACTCACGAGACGTTGAAGCTCCTCCTTTTTAACTTGAAGTGCTGGTGGGATTGCTGCCAGAGTTAGTGGGGAACCTAATAGGGTTTTAGTTGTTTTCCCATTCCGTGCCTAACTCCCCGACTTCCCCTATCATGTCACCATAAGAAAGACTCAGTTTATTGCCTTTTGTCTCCTTTATAAACATAGAAAACAAAAGAAGAAAAACAAACACATACACGCAAATACTCATTAAAAAACAATACACAACACTTAAACACCTCACAAAATAATGTTCTTCTTACTTGTTTTCCTATTTCGTGACTAATCCTCCCTTGTTCTCCTAAATTTCACCAGTAAGAACGACTGGGTGTATTTCCAAACAGGCGAGTTACGACAGGGGTTTTGTAAGCGGACGTGATGGGGGCAATAATATAACGACTTTTACTGAGGGGCTGCAGGTTGGTTGTGTGTAAAAAAAAAAAAAAAAAAGAGAGAGAGAGAGAGAGAGAGAGACTAGATATGGGAAAAAAGCAGGCAGACAAATATAATGTACACATTTTAATAATAATAGCTTAGTTGTTGGTCTAATTTAAAACTATGAAGATGATAGTTGTGACTTGGGCTAATGCAATAGGCCTCTACTTATTTTCCCATTTATGATTTAACTACCTACGTAAACTGAACCCAACTTTTGTCTTCCCTACATATACTATTTCTCCGTAAGGTTTTCATACACTTCATCAATTGTAGTTTACTGACTGAATGACTGATTGATAAGCAGAGTTGCTGACTGAATGACTGACATTACTAACTGAATGAATAAATTAATGGATGACTGATTGAATGACTGACTGATTGGCTGATTGGCTCACTGACAGTGGCTGACTGAATGACTAACTGATTGGCTGACTGATGTATGATGTGGCTAACTCATTTATAGAATTAATGCATGACTGCTTGAATGATTGACTGAATTACGTGATTAACTGAATGAATGAATGATTAAGTGAGTGACTGACTGACTGACAGATTAACTGACCAGCTGCAAGAATAAAAATAATCTTGAAATCCTAGAACACGATCCTTTCAGCTCTATAAATCTCTCAAGTGTCTGGTATAAGCTGCGATAATCCTCTCTCTCTCTCTCTCTCTCTCTCTCTCTCTCTCTCTCTCTCTCTCTCTCTCTCTCTCTCTCTCTCTCTCTCTCTCTCTCTCTCTCTCTCTCTCTCTCAACATAACCACAAATCTCCTACCATTGTTGTTTACGGAGTCCTGGTGAGGTTTGGCCCAGTGAAAAACATCAGTCCTGAATTTTACCCTCCCAGTTTTGTGTGCATGTTTTGTTTAGAGAGAGAGAGAGAGAGAGAGAGAGAGAGAACATTTAATATTGGATAAGTTTATGGACATAGTGAGAGAAGTTTATGTACATACATTAATACGCTGACATGAATAATTATAATTGAGAGAGAGAGAGAGAGAGAGAATTTTGATTTACATAAACACACTGACCACACAGATCTTAGGATCTCAGCGAGGTAACCAGGATTTAATCTTACAGTAGAGATAGAAAAACTGAACATGTGAAAGTGGCAGAAAAGGAGAGATAGATAGGTTGGTAGATAGACAACGGAGTACAAAGTACAATGGAAATCAAGCAACAACAGGTCTAGCAACCTTTCAAGGCTGCTTGGCCTCTAAAACACTGATGCTCAGTGTCCAAACAGTTGTTTAGAGTGGGTAAGAGAAAATTGGAAAGGGAAGTACTGCCCTGGGACTAATGTCCGTGGCAGGATTAGGAGATGTTAGTAGGGGACAGTTGGGTTAGTAATATATCACAGTTATAAGTGATTTTTCGTGTATCTGGGGAAAAGAGAGCAACGTCTTAGTTATCTATCTATATATATATATATATATATATATATATATATATATATATATATATATATATATATATACTAATCCTTGATGAATTTGAGGGGGAAAAATGCTATTAATTTGCTAATGCAGTCAGTCGCGGATTTATGGCAAGGTGTTTGTCTAGGCGAAGTTTGAAAGAATCAACGGTGCTGCAGTCTATAGCATCTCAGCGAAGCCCATTCCACAAGTTGACAACTCCATTGAAGAAGAAATTCTTAGACTTATGTGAGTTAAAAGATAAACCAATAATTTTTTCAACCATTTCCCCGCATATAATTTGATTGGTCGATAGTGAAGTACTTGTTACAGTTCATATTGTCGATGCCTTTGATGAATTTGAACACTTGGATTATATGTCGCCCCTTTATCTGCGCTGGGTTAACGGAAATATATTTAATTCTCTAAGACGCCTCGTATGGTTTGTTCTTTAGGCTGGGTATCATTTTGGTAACTCTTTGTTGAACTCGTTCTAGCTTGTCTATATCATTTTGGTAATAAGGGCACCAGGATTGAACGCAATATTCAGAGAGAGGGAGAGGGGGAGAGAGAGGGGGAAGGGGGCTAGTTAAAAGATTAAGACTGACTCCTCCTCCTCCCATATTCGCCCAGAAATCCAAATAACCCCTCCCAAGGTGTCTCGTTGTTGACCCCCTAATCCGGCCAAGGGAGGGAGTGAAAGTTCACGTCTGTCAAACACTTTTGTCGCGAGCATAAGGAGACGGTGATGTGTGTGTGTGTGTGTGTGTGTTTGTATGTATGTGTGTGTGTGTGTGTGTGTGTGTGTGTGTGTGTGGGGGGGTGGGGGGGGGGGGGGACAGGGCCTGATTGTGCTTAGTAGGAAGATGTATGATATTGGTGTGTGTCATTGGTATTGGTGTATGTCATTGGTATTGGTGTATGTCATTGGCCTGATGAAACCATTTACGAAACGTTGTCAATAACGGCTCCTCATTTTGGTCCAATCTAGATAAAGGAGACAAAAGGCTAAGCTGCTAATTGTATCAATTAGTAATAATAAATATCAAGGTACGTACATTAGAGGTAATTTAGAGTTTTGGATAGAAATGTGGTGTGCTTGTTATGTGTAGTGAAATTAATAGGAAGAGGATGTGTTTGTGAGAGTAAGCAGGATTACTCTCTGTGTAGGTGAGGCACAAATACAAGCAGTGGGGGAAGTCAGGCAAATGAAACAGGAGTTCCAGCAACTCCTTATATGCCTATGTGGCCTCCCTGGGTTCTGCCCTGCTAGATTGGTGCCTACAATCTTCTCAATATTTTGTGTCTATGTTCAAGGTGTATCAATAGACTACTTGCTAATTTCGATCTATATGGAAATTCAAGTTATAGAGTCGCTCACACGTTCGTTCAATTACAGTGATATAATTTGTGGAAGTAAAAATAGTATAATCGACTTATGATGATAAGTTATTATGAAACTGTTATTTGGTCTTATTAATTAACTATTACATAAAAAACCACGGTCGTAATTCAATTTTACAAAATTTCCTTCTGTAATCGTGGAGAGTATAGAGCTTATGTGAGCGATTGTACAGTTTTCCTCATGATTTCGTACCCACTCTATGTGTGTGTGTATATATATATATATATGCAGTATAATATCTTCCCCCTTATTGGAGTACAGTAACGGGTATTTTTTATGCAGCATATTATGCCACGAGCTGATTCTATTTGTCTGACACTTATATTTTGTGGGTGGGTCTGACGTACGGTAGCTAAGTGTAAGGTTATGGGGAAGGTGAGGGGTGGGTGGAGGGAGGTTATGAGAAGGGTCAAGAGGTCATGTATTAGGCTACAGTTAGATGATTTTTGGTCAATTTAGTATGTGCGTGTTGGAGTCTGAGGGTATATGTACATACAACTATCCATGTCATACAATATAAATGAACATATTTGATCTGACTGGCACTTATGTGTTGTGGGCGTGTCTGAAGTAGCCAAGTGTAAGGTCATGGAGGAGGTGAGGGGTGGGTGGAGGGAGGTCGTGAGGTCATGTATTAGGCTACAGTTTTATGATTGTGTTAAGTTTAGTATGTGCGTGTATGAGTACGAGGGTAAATTGACCACTTGCGAGTTTTGGTCTATAAGGAATTTGGAGCTGTGGCCATCAATATTTATCAGAATTATCAACGAAAATACGGTCATAATACATTTATAAATACATAAAACAAAATTGATCATACTTTTTATACATCAGAAACCCACATTAGTATTGCATTTCTCTTTAATATCGATGTTCACTGCTCCAACTTCCTTATAGCTTGAAACTCGCAAGTGGTCAATTGAGATAGTTGATTCCCCTTTGATTCCTAGCTATACCCCTTTGATTCCCAGAGGTTTCTCTTGGGCTAAATAGAACTGTCAATGTTTACTGGCATACAATTAAAATAACGTTCTGAACATATTCGATCTGACTGGCACTTATATATATTTATTTATTTATTTATTTATTAATCTCATGTTTTTGGGTGTGACTGACTAACCGATTGTAAGGTCATCTAAGAGGTGAGGGGTTGGGTGGAGGCAGGTCATGAGAAGGGTCAAGAGGTCAGATATCGGGTCAAAAAGTAAATAGCTTGTGTTCGTAACTTTGTTTACTAAGC
This sequence comes from Paralithodes platypus, assembly GCA_032716605.1. Classification (NCBI taxonomy): domain Eukaryota; kingdom Metazoa; phylum Arthropoda; class Malacostraca; order Decapoda; family Lithodidae; genus Paralithodes; species Paralithodes platypus. Next base: position 11,446,899 of record CM064486.1, on the reverse strand, counting down.
ACACCCAAGGTTTCTTTTCTCTTGTGCATATCATTAACCTCTTCTGTACCACCGACATATTTTTTATTGTATTCTGGCTATTACTAATCGATTGTATTCCGTTTAGGAAAGATCTCTAGCAATTGTAAAGCTTCGAACTATCACAATCAACCCTTTTATGTACCTCAGATCCTTCCTAAGCTGCAAAAAATCGTCTAAATATAGCTATAATATAATTAAAACGACGTCGCCGGTACAGAAGGGGTTGAGGAAGGAGTGCTAGGGTGTGATCTTTCTTTATAGTGAATGAAAAGAAGTGATGGGAGTGTGTCTAAGGGGGTTTGAAGACAGGCGAAGCTCTCTGTATATTTTATATTTGCATTCCTATAAGTTACTTGAAAAATGCATGAGGAGTTACATGAAGGGATAGATAGACGAATATGGAAGTACGTGAGCGGTGTGGTGTGGATGTGGATAATACTAGATAATGAGAATAGTAATCATCGGTTGATTGTTCACTTGCAGCCGTGAGGCTGAAAATCTACATATTTTTGTTTTTAACCTAGATAGAGTACAATGCATATTCTTTTCCCCTACGAGGTCACATGCAACCTTTGGCGACCGTGAAGTGCTGAGTTTTCACCATAGTACGTACGCAGATGCACTAATGAGAAGTACGTGTAGGCTAACACAGGCTGATAGTTGAGCAGCTTTGCTAGGAAGGGACCACGATACAATCCTCTTAATCGGGTTGGCTGAAAAAAAAAAAATAGGATTCTGTGGGATTTGCTGGAAAGTGTGAAAAAGAACAGCCATGTGCAACGTATGGGAAGGGAGAGAATGAATAAGAGAGTGAGGTGGAAAGTTAGAGTTGATAGGTATAAGCGTTAAAGCGATGTTGGATGGGAGGAGGGGCGTTGGCTGACGAGGGACAGAGGTGCATGGGGAGCGATTCATTCGGGGATCATATCGTCATATATTCGTATTATTTTAAGTATTTTTATTTGTTTAATCTGCATATGGTTAGAGGATTTTCTTTAAGGAGGAAAGGGGTGATCATAAGTCGTCTAAGGGGATTTTTTTTTCTATGTGAATGAGGGAGACAAAAGGCATAACTGCCTGCAGCGAGTGCCTCCCCAGTTTTCAAAGAGTGACAGGGCCGAAATCAAGGAAGGGTTAAACTCAACATTCCCAACTCCCTTAACCCTTTGAAGATCCGATGACGCATTTCTTCTCCGTTTTCTGGCTATTATTAGACGATTTTATTCAGATTAGGTAGGGTGCATGGAAGTCAGAGGGTTAAGTTATTCTGGACCCCTTCTCTCTCATGTTTAGCCCCATTAGTTTTGATATTTTAAGACGTTCGTTCCATTAGTTTCGAGATTTTGAGAGCTTTCGCCCCATTTCTTTGTCAATATTAAGACCTTTCGTGCCATTTAGGTGTCGATTTTTTCCTGGCGAGCGAAAGCGAGCCTGTCATTTTAGGAGGAATCGGCCTTCAGCCGCAACATTTTTCTACCGAAAAATATACAAATGTATCTTGAAATGGGGTCTAGGGGGTGTTTGTTAAAGCCTGGTGGAGATCTAGCGAGGAAACTAAGGAACAGATAAATATACAAATATATCGACCAAAAAGTAAACACTACTCCCTTAATTGAGACGGTCTTTACCCTTATAATTGAGACGGTCTTTACCCTTATAATTGAGACGGTCTTTACCCTTATAATTGAGACGGTCTTTACCCTTATAATTGAGACGGTCTTTACCCTTATAATTGAGACGGTCTTTACCCTTATAATTGAGACGGTCTTTACCCTTATAATTGAGACGGTCTTTACCCTTATAATTGAGACGGTCTTTACCCTTATAATTGAGACGGTCTTTACCCTTATAATTGAGACGGTCTTTACCCTTATCATTCCCACAGATCCTTCCTCAATTGTATATAATCGTCTACTGAGCAGCCAGAAAAAACGGTCAAAATGCATCATAATCTTCAAAGGGTTAAGTACCTTGACGCCATTATCATTTGTTTCAGATAAATTTAGAGGATTTTACTCCTTATTTAGGAATGACCTCTAGTTATTAACGGGATAAAAGCTTTATTGTATAACCCTTTTAACTCTAACAGGTTCTTCCTTATTCTAACATAAAGAATGGATGAAGGAGATACACATAACTATAGTCAGTTCATTCTAGGTTGGGAAGAAGTCGTAACCCCTAACCTCTCATAACTCAAAAAGGACTAGAGTAATCGAGCAAATATTTCTACAAAATAGGAAGACTGGGCTAGGGAATAGGTGTGGAAATTGGCAGCTCATTTTCCTCTAACCCTTTTTGAGTTACAGAGGTGAGAATCTCACCTTTCTAGCACCGCGCCCCCCTTTGGTCAGGACTGTATTCATGATCCCCCCCCCCCCCACCACCACCACCACCACCACCACCACCACCACCACCGATACCTAGAAAACGATTTTTTTGTATCCATTCTATATGGATGCTTAACCACCTCTCCGACATATGACGCAATTTTGAGCCTATTAGGGATACTTTAGAGCCTTTATTACCATCAGGGGTATTTACAAACCTTTAGTTTAGTTACTTCAACCTCTGCAGTTGTCTTTGAGTTAGCTGTGGGCAGAAAACTAATTTTGGAGAGGTAATTATAAGAGTGAGAGAACTCTATTTCTTATTGCTAATCTGGCAACCTCTGCGTCATATGAGTCGTCTGAAGGGGTTAAGACACAAGATACTGTAAAAAGGACGAAAACATAACCAATCTGCATGCAAGGATTAAAACTAATTAATGGTTTTATGTCAACACTACATGTGGTTGCTCGGAATGACGGTTGTGAATTTTTCCTATCAAAGTTTCTTATTTATATATATCTGTGTGATTACCCTATATGCATTTGAATGGCCTAGCCCTATTTTGAACTAGCCCCCCCCCCCTAGCATTGTCACCCCCCCCCCCCCCCCCCCGTTAAGAAACGCTGGGTTAACTTAAAATGAACGGACTATAGTGAGCAACTAATAATCGGCCGGGGGGAACTAGAATATAATCAAAACTGGCGTCATCTGATTGTCTAGGGACGGGAGTTCTTGCAAAGGGGCTCCAGTCTTGACGCTATTCTTGACTTGCAGTGCACTGGCTTAATAATCCAGAAGGGTTAATAATAATAATAATATTTATTTTAACTAACTCAATCTAATTGATAGAGCCTCCGATCCCGCTGTTTGCTCAGTTCTGGGTGAGGGCCTATATTCTAACCTCTGTAACTCAAAAAGGTTAAGAACCACTGATCTAACCTCTGTAACTAAAAAGGTTAAGAATCACTGATCTAACCTCTGTAACTCAAAAAGGTTAAGAACCACTGATCTAACCTCTGTAACTAAAAAGGTTAAGAATCACTGATCTAACCTCTGTAACTCAAAAAGGTTAAGAACCACTGATCTAACCTCTGTAACTCAAAAAGGTTAAGAACCACTGATCTAACCTCTGTAACTAAAAAGGTTAAGAATCACTGATCTAACCTCTGTAACTCAAAAAGGTTAAGAACCACTGATCTAACCTCTGTAACTCAAAAAGGTTAAGAACCACTGATCTAACCTCTGTAACTAAAAAGGTTAAGAACCACTGATCTAACCTCTGTAACTCAAAAAGGTTAAGAACCACTGATCTAACCTCTGTAACTCAAAAAGGTTAAGAACCACTGATCTAACCTCTGTAACTCAAAAAGGTTAAGAACCACTGATCTAACCTCTGTAACTAAAAAGGTTAAGAACCACTGATCTAACCTCTGTAACTAAAAAGGTTAAGAACCACTGATCTAACCTCTGTAACTAAAAAGGTTAAGAACCACTGATCTAACCTCTGTAACTAAAAAGGTTAAGAACCACTGATCTAACCTCTGTAACTAAAAAGGTTAAGAACCACTGATCTAACCTCTGTAACTAAAAAGGTTAAGAACCACTGATCTAACCTCTGTAACTAAAAAGGTTAAGAACCACTGATCTAACCTCTGTAACTAAAAAGGTTAAGAACCACTGATCTAACCTCTGTAACTAAAAAGGTTAAGAACCACTGATCTAACCTCTGTAACTAAAAAGGTTAAGAACCACTGATCTAACCTCTGTAACTAAAAAGGTTAAGAACCACTGATCTAACCTCTGTAACTAAAAAGGTTAAGAACCACTGATCTAACCTCTGTAACTAAAAAGGTTAAGAACCACTGATCTAACCTCTGTAACTAAAAAGGTTAAGAACCACTGATCTAACCTCTGTAACTAAAAAGGTTAAGAACCACTGATCTAACCTCTGTAACTAAAAAGGTTAAGAACCACTGATCTAACCTCTGTAACTAAAAAGGTTAAGAACCACTGGCCTATAGTCTGTTTCCTTCCAACTGACGATGAATTGCAAAGTTCCCAACAAGATTCCTCAGTTGTTTTGAAGATTTTGTAGTGAAATATGGTGCTAATTATATACACCTTTGTCTTATAATGATGCAGAGACATAGTAGTTTCACATTTTTCCAATAAGTATCGAGAAATGAGCTGCTAAGGGATTCAATTTACCGTCAGCTGAAAAGAAACAGAGTATAGCTGAAGCATGGGTTCGAATCCTGTTCGGTGCCCGCTATATGTGTGTGGTGGGCTCGCACTTCCTATACCCCGTTCCAAATAGGTAGTCCAGAAATCGTGTACCCTGACCTCTGTAACTCAAAAAGGGCTAGAGCAAATGGGGTGTTAAGTTTCCCACACCTATTCCCGGCTGACCCTTCCCTACTGGTAGAAATAGTAGCTCTATTATTCTAGTCGTTTGTGAGTTATAGGGGTTAAGGGGAGGTATTTGTGAGTTATAGAGATTAAGGGGAGGTATTTAGTTTGTTCCCTAGACCTCCATCAAGCTTAAAATTACACCCCCTTGAGTCCCTTTCAAGATAAATTTGTACATTTTTCGGTAGAAAAATGTCCCGGCCGAAGGCCGATTCCTCATAAATTACAGGCTCGCTATCGCTCGCCAGGATAACATCAAAGGAGTACAAAGGAGTACAAAGGAAATCAAGCAACAACAGATCTAGTGACCCTTCTAGGTTGCTTGTCCTCCAAAACACTGAGGATCAAGTGTCCAAACAGTGGTTCAGAGTGGGTAAGGGAACATTGGAAAGGGAATTACTGCCCTGGAACTAATGTCCGTGGCAGGATTAGGAAGTTAGTAGGGGACAGATGGGTTAGTAACTGAGGGGGGGATAAAATAAAGTTATTCATTTACAAACGCAGTCAGTCGCGGGTTTGAAGCGAGATATTTGTCTAGGCGGAGTTTAAATGAATCAACGGTGATGCAGTCTATAACGTTTCGGGGAAGCCCATTCCACAAGTTGACAACTCGATTGAAGAAGAAATTCTTAGATTCGTGTGAGTTAAAAGATTTACCAATAATTTTGCAACCGTTTCCCCGCGTGTAATTAGATTGGTCGATAGTGAAGTACTTACTACAGTTCATATTGTCGATGCCTTTGATGATTTTGAACACTTGAATTAAGTCACCTCTTAATCTGCGCTGGGTTAAAGGAAATAGATTTAATTCTCTAAGACGCTCTTCGTATGGTTTGTTCTTTAGGCTAGGTATCATTTTGGTAACTCTACGTTGAACTCGTTCTAGCTTGTTTATATCTTTTTGGTAATAAGGGCACCAGGATTGAACGCAGTATTCCAGAAGAGGGCGGACTAAGGAATTGTAAAGGGTTACGATAACTTCTTTGGATTTATGCTCAAATGACCTGCCTATAAAGCCAATAATTTTGTTTGCCTTCTTAACAACTTCTGAACATTGTTGACTCGGTTTTAGGTTACTCGATATTGTTACTCCCAGATCGGTTTCTCTGTTTACATTCTTAAGCTGAGTGCCATTCATCGAATAGTTTGCTTTCTCATTTAGGTATCCGATATGTAGTACTTTACATTTATCCGCATTGAAACTCATTTGCCAAATTTGGGCCCAACATGACAATTTATCTAGATTGTGTTGCATATCGTCAACTTGTTCTTTTGAGAGTACGCTATTTGCAATTTTTGTATCGTCAGCAAATTTTGAGATTGTACAGGTGAGGCCCTCATCTATGTCGTTGATGTAAATTAGAAAGATAATTGGTCCTAGTACCGATCCCTGGGGTACCCCGCTACTTACATTGGTCCATTTAGATGCCTTACCGTTTATGACTACTCTTTGCTTTCTGTCACTGAGCCAATTTTCTATCCATTTCAACACACCGTCTTGTATTCCATGCGCTTTTAGTTTTAGCAGTAAACGTTTGTGGGGAACTTTGTCAAAGGCCTTTTGAAAATCAAGGTATATAATATCTACATCTTTACTCTCATCGTAGAGGTTGAGGATATCGTGGAAGAAGTCTAAGAGGTTTGTTAAACAGGAACGTTTTTTACGAAAGCCGTGTTGAGTATCTTTAAGTATGTTATTTTCCTCTAAGTGATTTACGAGTCTGTCTCGTATGACCGTTTCTAGCATTTTACATACAACTGAGGTTAAGCTAATTGGACGATAGTTACTGGGTAGGGATTTGCTGCCTTTTTTGAATATCGGTGTTACGTTGGCTAGCTTCCACTGATCAGGCATAGTTCCAGACTGCAAGGATTTATTGAATAGTAAAGTCAGTGGTTTGGAGAGCTCATCCTTAGCTTCCTTCAGAACTCTAGGCGAGATTGTATCAGGTCCAGGCGTTTTATTTACCTTGAGTATATCTAAACAATTCAATACTTCTCTCTCTGTAACGGTGATATTGCTTAGAACATCTGAATTATCAATCTGAATTGGCGATGGTGTAGGGATATCACTGAGGTCTTCTGTTGTAAAAACTGATGCAAAGAAGGTATTGAGGGCATTACTCATTTGTACTTCGTCTTTGGTGTATTCTCCATTTTCATCGACTAACGGTCCAACAGTTGAAGTAACTACTTTTTCTTTCTGATATAACTATAGAATTATTTCGGGTTTGTTTTACTTTGATTCGCAATATGTAACTCTAAGGTCTTTTTACTTTGCTTAATTAACTTTTTGGCTTTGCGTCGTAGCTCTACAAATTTCACCCGTTCTTCGTCATTTTGTGAGGATTTTAATCTATCATTAGCAAATTTTTTTTAGCAAGCAGGCAGTTTGAAATATCTTTATTCCACCATTTGGGCTTATTATTATGGCCTGGACGCCGTATTTTCGATGGTATGCAGTCTTGCAATGCTTTTAGGTAAGTGGTTTCGAATAAGTGACATCGAATAAGTGACATCGACACCTGAATAGCACGAAAGGTCTTAATATGGGGTGAAACTTCTTAAAATCGCTAAACTAATGGGGCAAACGTTTTATAATATCAAAAGCAATGGGGCTAAACATAAGGGAGAAAGGGGTCCAGAAAAAAATCCCCGAAGTGGAGATCTCCCCTTAAGGGGAGGCAGACCGTTTGTTTGGTCTATTAATTCATTTATTCATATATTTTTTTAGTTTCCTCCCTAGACCTCCATCAAGCTTAGAAAAACACCCCCTAGACCCTGCTTCAAGATCAATTTGTACATTTTTCGGTAGAAAAATGTCCCGGCCAAAGGCCGGTTCCTCTTAAAATTGCAGGCTCGCTTTCGCTCGCCAGGAAAAATCGACACCTAAATGGCTTGAAAGGTCTTAAAATTGACAACGAAATGGGACGAAAGGTGTTAACATCGCCCAACTAATGGGCCGAACGTCTTATAATCTCAAAACTAGTGAGGCTAAACATTAGGGAGAAGGGGGTCCAGAAAAACGATCTGCCTCCCCTTAAATCTTCAAGAGCTTTGGCCTACATATTTGGAGCTGGGTATATATATATATATATATATATATATATATATATATATATATATATATATATATATATATATCGTCTTGTCCGTAACACTAACAACCAATCCACGCCATTCACACTGCCCGCTACAGTTATCTTCTGCTTCACCTCTTGTTCCTTGTTCATTGAAGAAGAACACATTTTATCCCTTAGAGTACGAATAACCTTTTCTACATTAAGGGGAGATCTCCACTTCAGGGATTTTTTTCTTGACCCCCTTCTCTCTCATGTTTAGCCCCATTGCTTTTGATATCATAAAACGTTTGCCCCATTAGTTTAGCGATTTTAAGCTCTCACCCCATATTAAGACCTTTCTTGCTATTCAGGTGTCGATTTTATCCTGGCGAGCGATAGCGAGCCTGTAATTTAAGAGGAACCGGCCTTCGGCCGGGACATT
>CM064486.1:11391137-11433637 GCA_032716605.1 Paralithodes platypus | reverse complement strand
GGGTGAAGGTCGCTTCCTCTGGAATTAGAGGCTCGCTGACGCTCGCTAACGCTCGCCAGGAAAAAAATAGACACCTAAATGATTTTTACATTTTTTGATAGGAAAATATCACGGCCGAAGGTCGCTTCCTCTGGAATCAGAGGCTCACTATCGCTCGCCAGGAAAAAAATACACCTAAATGACACGAAACGTCTTAACAATGACAAAGAAATGGGGCGAAAGGTCTTACGCCAAACGAATGGGCCGAACGTCGTAAAATCTGAAAACTAATGGGGCTAAACATGAGGAACAAGGGGGCCAGAAAAACGACCCATCTCCCCTTAACCCTATTTGGCCCGCTGGGAGTCTTTTTTTTGGACCTCCCCTGTTTCGCTCCAATTCTAACTGTCAGACAGAGACTTACGAGAAGCCGGTCTCGTACTGTAGGTCTCGGCCAGGTACGACATTTATATTATTGTCACACCCGCTAGACAGCTTAGGAAAGACTTAGAAAACACACACACACACACACACGCACGCACGCGCGCACACACAGACACACACACACACACACACACACACACACACACACACACACACACACACACACACAAAACAGTATGATAATAATTCGTGTACCATGTATCATTCTTTACCAAGTCGTGCAGGTTTTTAATATATTGTGTGTGTGTGTGTGTGTGTGTGTGTGTGTGTGTGTGTGTGTGTGTTGTGAAATAAGTTTGTAATATTATTGTGGATATACATTATGCATGATTGTTGCCACGTAGATCTATTTGGGAGAGGAAGGTGGATGATTTAACGCCTTTCGATTTTAGTTTGGCTGAAGTTGAATTCTGTGTATCCTGTTCATGGTGTACTTCCATTGGTATCAAACCTACGGCGATTATATTTAGTTTTAGGTAACGACAGCCGATTTTGCTCAACTTAAGGGGAGGCAGACCGTTTGTTTGGTCTATTAATTCATTTATTCATATATTTTTTTAGTTTCCTCCCTAGACCTCCATCAAGCTTAGAAAAACACCCCCTAGACCCCCTTCAAGATAAATTTGTACATTTTTCGGTAGAAAAATGTACCGGCCAAAGGCCGGTTCCTCTTAAAATTGCAGGCTCGCTGTCGCTCGCCAGGAAAAAATCGACACCTAAATGGCACGAATGGTCTTAAAATTGACAACGAAAGGGGGCGAAAAGTGTTAAAATCGCCAAACTAATGGGCCGAACTTCTTATAATCTCAAAACTAGTGGGGTTAAACATGAGGGAGAAGGGGGGGTCCAGCAAAACGGTCCGCCTCCCCTTAATAGGACCCTTCGCAGTCAAAGTCAGCTCATTTCTCTATATACTGGCCCAAGCAACCACCTCCGACTTCCACATACCCTGCCTACTCTAAACAAAAGCGTCTATTGGTAGCCGGAATAAAGTGCCAGAACGCGTAGTAATGCTCAAGGGGTTAAGGAAGGGGGGGGGGGGATGAGCGTATTTATTTTTTAATTTATGATCTCTATATATATTTTTGTTTATTCCTCGCTAGACCTTCATCAAGCTTAAAAAATCACTGCCTAGACCCCCCCCCCCCCCCTTCAAGATAAATTTGTAGATTTTTCGAGATAAAAATGTACCGGCCGAATGCCGGTTTCTCTTAAAACTGCAGGCTCGCTATCGCTCGCCAGGAAAAAAATCGACACCTAATTGCCACGAAAGATCTTGATATTGATATAGAAATGGGACGAAAGGTTTTAAAATCGACAAACTAATAGGGCGAACGTCTTAAAATCTGAAAACTAATGGGGATAAACATGAGGGAGAAGGGAGGGCCCCCCCCCAAAAAAAAAAAAAACGACCCATCTCCCCTTTAATGCACAAATACAGCTGATATTTAAAACCTATTAGGCTCCCTTGTTTGTGTGGGGTGATGTTGCTTAAGGGGAGGTCTCCACTTGAGGGATTGTTTTCTTGACCCCTTTCTCCCTCATGTTTAGCCCCATTGCTTTTGACATTATAAAACGTTTTCCCCATTAGTTTAGCGATTTTAAGAACTTTCACCCCATATTAAGACGTTTCGTGCAATTCAGGTGTCGATTTTATCCTGGCGAGCGATAGCGAGCCTGTAATTTAAGAGGAACCGGCCTTCGGCCGGGACATTTTTCTACCGAAAAATGTACAAATTTATCTTGAAAGGGACTCAAGGGGGTGTAATTTTAAGCTTGATGGAGGTCTAGGGAACAAACTAAATACCTCCCCTTAAGTGACCAACTCTCACCTAAATACTTACACATTATTCAAGTAAACTGTATGATAAAGGCAAGTATTTTTTTTTATTTCTAAACCCCCCCCCCTTCTTTTCATGGTTAACCCCATTAGTTTTCAATTGTTAATAATTTCGCCCATTTTTGTTCAATATTAAGACCTTTCGTGCCATCTAGGTGTGGATTTTTTCCTGGCGAGTGATAGTGAGACTGTAATTTAGGAGGTAACGGCCTTCAGTCGGAACATTTTTCTACCGCAAAAAATACAAATTTATTTCGAAGAAGAGCGTCTTTGGGATATGTTTGATTAAGCTTGATCGATGTCTAGGGAACAAACTAAAACAAATGTATATACCGGTAACAATGAAAAACAAATGTATATACCGGTAACAATGAAAAACAAATGTATATACCGGTAACAATGAAAAACAAATGTATATACCGGTAACAATGAAAAACAAATGTATATACCGGTAACAATGAAAAACAAATGTATATACCGGTAACAATGAAAAACAAATGTATATACCGGTAACAATGAAAAACAAATGTATATACCGGTAACAATGAAAAACAAATGTATATACCGGTAACAATGAAAAACAAATGTATATACCGGTAACAATGAAAAACAAATGTATATACCGGGAACAATGAAAAATAATAAGTGTTATACCGGTAACAATGAAAAATAATAAGTTTTATACCGGTACTTAAGGGGAGATGGTTCACTTTTGGGCGATGTTTGCATGTATTCGTTATTTGTCTACTTTCCTCCCTACACCTCCATCAAATTAAAAAAAAAATCCATTAGATCCCCCTTCTAGATTAATTTGTACATTTTTCGGTAGAAAAATGTTCCGGCCGAAGGCCGGTTCTTCTAACATTACAGGCTCACTATCGTTCGCCAGGGAAAACATCGACACATAAATAGCACGAAAGGTCTAAATATTGACGAAGAAATGGGGGCGAAAGGTCTTAAAATCGACTAACTAATCGGGCAAACATCTTAAAATCTGAAAACTAATGGGGTTAAACATGAGGGGGAAAGTGGTCCATAAAACCGGCCCATCCCCCCTTAAATAACTTCCCCTTAACCCCCTCTGTACCGGCGACGTCCTCTTCATTAGCTATATTTAGACGATTATGTGCAGCTTAAGAGGGATCTATGGTAGTGAAAAGGGTTAAGTGAGATAGTTAAAACCTGTTATAATTGCTCGAGGCCTTTTTTAAGCTGAATACAATCGTCTAATAGTAGCCAGAATAAAGTTAAAAAGGCGTCGCCGGTACAGAAAGGGGATAAACAGAATGTTATACTGCTGGACCACCTAACCTCGTGCCAAGCGTTTTTTTTTTTTTTTTTTTGGGGGGGGGGGGGGGGTGATATTGTTGGTGAAATAAACTGCGGCTATCGTGGTGGGAAATACATGATGCAGGATGGTCGGGAGTTTGAAATATTTGTCTGAAAAATTGGTTGGTTTTAACGCCCAATCCTTCTCATTCGCTAGTGAGTTTGATATATTATGGCTCAGGAATGAAGATCCAGGTTCAAATCCCGTAACTAGCTTGTATAAAAATGCACGCCACGTATGCATTTGTGTTTGATTAATATTATTATTATTATTATGAATTGAACTGAACTGTAGTGTGCACTGTATGATAACTAGATGCAGTGCTGTATATATTTGCCATCTCTTTATTATTCAATTTTTATTATCCATATTATTATTATTATTATTATTATTATTATTATTATTCAGTAAATTTTTTACCATGCTATAGTTATACAGTATATGTATACTATGTACACCATATATCTTTCTTAAATTATATTTTACTCCTATTAATGCTAAATTTACTTTTATAATTATTATATCTACCAATTAATGTCTTCGCCCACTGGTGGGTACAAACAAACAATCAATCAATTATTATTATTATTTATTATTATTATTATTATTATTATTATTATTATTATTTTTCCCCTAACTTGAATTAAGTCTTTAGGAGGTGGCAAATTGTGGTAAGTTCTGCATCTTCTGATTATAAGAACCATGTGCTGTACCTCATCATGTTCACCTTACAACTTCCTTGTAATATTTCCTCATGTTAATTCTTAAATTACATTATTTTGTTGTGTCCAATAATTACTGTAATGTATTAGCCCATGTGTGGGTATAAATAAACAATCAATCAATCAATCAATTATATATATATACTGTATATATATATATATATATATATATATATATATATATATATATATATATACTGTATATATATATATATATATATATATATATATATATATATATATATATATATATATATATATATATATATATTAGCCAAAGTTGCTGGTAAATTCACATTTATTTATTTGATTTGAGATTTATTAATTAACAGACATGCAGGAAAAAATATATGATTTAGGGATTTAATATAGTTTCTATAAATTATATTGAGTCAGTGGTGGAATTAACTAGACTTATCCATATTATATCGTATGGAATAAAAATAAGTAACGCGCCGTTCTTAACATTAATCATCAATTACAAACCCCAATGTACTTGAATAAACTAGTAAAAGCATATGGTCCTCCCGGGATTCGAACTCGGGACATCACATTATTTACAACCTGTCAATTAATAATTCAGTCACTACAAGCTTGCTTGCTTTTTTATTTTTTTTATTTTTTTTTTTAAATGGGATACGTATATACAGACCATGTGACAATTAAATGAGGAAACTATAATAACACATCTGAATAATGCCAACCTGATTTATAAACACAAATATGAATGTAACCAGACGACGATACTGTTGTTTCAGTGGAATAATGGCTCTTTGAGCAGTATGTATCGCCTTACTAGTGGTTGTCCCCTCACAGGATGGGGGGTGCTGCTCAATAAACTCGCCCCTCGGGGCAAAATCAAATCGGGACACCACACCCAGAACATAAGCACCTAAACCATTACACCACCAACACCGGCTTATATAATGGAATAGAGTAATATAAATATAAGATATTTTATTCCCCAACATATTCTAGGCAAGGCGTGTGATGCATAGAACTGCTGAAATACTTTGTGGGTATTTATTATTGGCCAAATATTATATATATTTCTCGAGTTTTAGAAATATTGTGGGAGTGTGTTTTAACATTTTTACTCTCTCAATTCGATGTTATATTTCTATACATAAATCGAGATGCCACCAAGCGCTTCAATTATTCTTAAAACGGGCGAAAACTGCAAACTAACTCTTTCAAAACGATTATTTATTTTGTGATTCCACGAGATAATTATATTTAGCTTAGGAAGGGGCTCCCTGAGTTGAAAGGTTAAGGGGAGGTTTTTGGCTTTTCTGGGCCCTCTTCTCCCTCATGTTTAGTCCCAATAGCTTTGAAATTTTAAGACGTTCGCCTCATTAGTTTGGTGACAACAATCTTGCTGTTGACCAAATCAAAGATGCAGTCGATGCTTCACTTAAGCTTGCCAAACTATGCACGAAATGTCTCCAATGTCGAAAGTGTCCTACAGCCTGAACAAAATCCACCGTTTTTCTCAATCACAAAAAAAGGAGATGCTAAAAACTATCGACCAATTCACTTGGTTTCTATTTTGTATAGGCTAAACTGTTCATTAAAATCATCACAAACCGGATAGGTAGAACACTAGATTTAAATCAACCAAGAAAACAAGCCGGTTTTAGAAGTGGTTATTCTACAACAGATTATATGCAAGCTGTTATCTAAGTAATTGAGAAAACAGAAGCATTAAAAAAGCCTTTGCATGGCATTTATAGAATACGAAAAGGCATTTGGCTCGGTTGTAACTTCTGCTATAATGGGAGCGATTCGACAATAAGGATTAGAAGAGTATAATTGTGCTAGTTTTAGAAGACATATATAGCGATGGAACAGCTACAATAATGCTCCACAAGGAAAATGAGAAAATACCAAGAAGGGAGTAAGCAAGGGCAATACCGGTACTTCACCAAAAGTGCTCACAGTGAAGACATATTTACAAATCTTGAATGGGACAATAAGGGAATAAATGTTAACGGAGAATAGCTAAGCAACCTCAGATTCGTTGATGACAGTTATTTTCAGCGACTCAGGAGAAGAGCTACAACAAATGATAGAATACGTAACAGAGAAAGCCTTACGGTAGGACTGAACATGAATAGAAAGATAACCAAGATTATATGTAATCATATTGTGCAACCACAACAAATAACGGTAGAAGATGAAGTGATAGCAGCAGTTGAAGAATACATACAGTATACCTAGGCCAGGTTATAAAGGCAAACCCAGATCACTCTAGAGAAATAACGCAAAGGATAGGCATGGGATGCAGTGCATTTGGTAAACAGAGCTCTAGTAAGTAAAAAGGATAGTATGCAACCAATGTGTCCTCCCTGTTCTAATTTATGGATCAGAAACTTGGTGTATAGCAAAGTGTCTAGAACGTAAACTTAGGAGTGCACAAAGAGGAATGGAGGCATAATGTTTGGCATAACTTGGAGAGATAAGAAGAGAGCCTCTTGGTTAAAAGGACACACAACAGTAGAAGATACTCTCAGTAATATAATAATGAGGAAATGGTCCTGGACAGGTCATATGTTTAGAAGAGATGATAACAGATGGACAACTAGAGCAACAGAATGTGGAGCTAGAGGAAGGAGTAGACAGAGATCCGAAAGTTTTCTGGGGTGGGATGGAACAGATTATCATCTGACCGGTTAGAGTGGACACTTTTGGGAGAGACCTTTGTCCTGCAGAGGACTAACTCAGGCTGATGATGATGATGATGTACGCAAGTCATGGATATTATTGTGGGCATAAATTATGATCGGTTGTATGGGTATAGAAACATTGTGTGGACATATATTAAGATTATACAGTATACCCGGTACCTCTAAAATATAGTGTTCATTTAAAGCCGAGTGACATATCCAGGTGGTCGTTAAAATACGATAACACCATTATTACGACTGGAGGTAGTGATAAACGTAACGGTGTTTTAGGAAAATAGTATAAATGTAGATGAATTACATTACGAGACCCGCAGAGGGCCGGTCTAGTGCAGCATATTGTGAGGGGGTTTGGGAAATAGGGTGACGAGCGATAGTGAGCCTTTAATTTAGGAGGAACTGACATTTTTCTACCGAAAAATGTACACATATATATCGAAGGGGGTCTTGGGTGGGGGTATTATTTAAGCTTGGTGAGGGTCCAGGGAACACAGTATATCATCACGATCAACCTGAGTTAGCCCAATACAGCACAAAGGCCTTTCCCAAACGTGTCCACTCTAACCGGTCAGATGTTGTGCCCTGAACTTTTAACTCCCGCGGTTATTACTTCTGAACCCGACTGTACAAGATAATAATTGTGCACCTATAAAGCAACTGCACGAGGGGGGAGAGAGAGAGAGAGAGAGAGAGAGAGAGAGAGAGAGAGAGAGAGAGAGAGAGAGAGAGAGAGAGAGAGAGAGAGAGAGAGAGAGAGAGAGAGAGAGAGAGAGAGAGAGAGAGAGAGAGAGAGAGAGAGAGAGAGAGAGAGAGAGAGAAGGGGGGTGGGTAGAGAGGGAGGAGGGGGAAGAGAGAGGGAGAGATAGAGATAGAGAGCGAGGGCGGGGCTGAGTTCTGTTTGACCTCTGACCCCTAGCTTTGGGAGGAGCTGCGGGGGCTATCTTCATTCTCCTGGATCTGTCTCTTTTGTTTGCCTTCGTTACTTTTCTTTCTTAGTTTGTTTTATCTTTAAGGAGGGATGGGCTGGTTTTCTGGCCCCCTTCTCCTTTCATGTTTACCCCCTTGCTTTTGAGATTTTAAAACGTTCGTCCCATTATTTTGACGATTTTAACACCTTTCGCCCCATTTCGTTGTCAATGTTATGACCTTTCGTGCCATTAGATGTCGATTTTATCCTGGCGAGCGATAGCGAGCCCGTTATTTTAAAAGATATCGGCCGGGACATTTTTCTACCGAAAAATTAAAAAAATTATCTTAAATGATCTAGGGGGTGTTTTTCTAAGCTTGATGGAGGTCTAGCGAGGAAACTCAAACATACTGAATAAATGATTAAATAGACCAAAACAAAAACAGCCACTAGCCCCTTAAGGGGAGATCTCCACTTGAGGGATTTTTTTCTTGACCCCTTTCTCCCTCATGTTTAGCCCCATTGCTTTTGATATTATAAAACGTTCGCCCCATTAGTTTAGCGATTTTAAGAACTTTCACCCCATATTAAGACCTTTCGTGCCATTCAGGTGTCAATTTTATCCTGGCGAGCGATAGCGAGCCTGTAATTTAAGAGGAACCGGCCTTTGGCCGGGAAATTTTTCTACCGAAAAATGTACAAATTTATCTTGAAAGGGACTCAAGGGGGTGTAATTTCAAGCTTGATGGAAGTTTAGGAAACACACTAAAAACCTCCCCTTAAGTTTCTGTAGTTATTTCTCTGGTTTTCTTCCTTAGTTATATTTTCTCTAACGTTTTTGTTTTGTCATTTTCTTCTCGTTAACTCACTCAGTACCAGGGACGTTCTTTTCATCATATTCTGGCAACTATTAGACGATTTTATTCAGCTCTAGCAATAACAAGGCTTCAAACTATCTCAACCAACCCTTTTAACTACCACAGATCTTTCCCAAGCTGCATAATATCGTCTAAATATAGCTAGAATAAAATGTAACACACGTCGCTGGTTCTCAAAGGGTTAAGTTTCTGTAGCTCTTGTCTTTTCCTTTGTTAGAGTCCTTTTGTTTTTATAAATGTTCTAGCTCTCGTCTATCTTTATTATTTTTCTTTATTCGTTTTCTTTTCATTAAGTTTCTCTAGCCTTTTATTTGTCTTTGTTCGGGTTCTTATCGCTTTTAGTTTCTCTAGCTCTGTCTTTTGCTTTGTTCATTCTTTTATTTTGTTCCCTTTTGGCGCTCTATCTTTGGCGCTCTTTAGTTTGCTTTGTTGGTGTTCTTTTCTCTTTAAATATTGGTGTTTTCTCTTTAACTATTCTTTTTACCTTTAGCTGGGACAGAGAGATTAATCTGTTTGTCTGTAAGTAGGATTCTTCAAAATTTAGGAACGAATTTACACACACACACACACACACACACACACACACACACTAACGAGATAGAGAGAGAGAGAGAGAGCGAGAGAGAGAGAGAGAGAGAGAGAGAGAGAGAGAGGAGAGAGAGAGAGAGAGAGAGAGAGGAGAGAGAGAGAGAGGAGAGAGAGAGAGAGAGAGAGAGAGAGAGAGAGAGAGAGAGAGAGAGAGAGAGAGAGAGAGAGAGAGAGAGAGAGAGAGAGAGAGAGAGAGAGAGAGAGAGAGAGAGAGAGAGAGAGAGAGAGAGAGAGAGAGAGAGAGAGAGAGAGAGAGAGAGAGAGATGAACTTTACGATACGATGTTTATATGCGGTCATTTTTTGTGCTTTAATCTGCCATCATAATGTTTGTTTTGCCCATCTTTGTCCCAGCGTTACCCCAGTGGGAGTTGAAGAAGAAAAAGAAGAAGAGAAGGAGGAGGAGGAGGAGGAAGGAGGAAGGAGAAGGAGAAGGAAAAGAGGAGAAGACAGAGAGAGTAGATTATGTCCGATAGCTTGTGGGCATTGGTCAGTGAGGAAAACAAATCTCTCTCTCTCTCTCTCTCTCTCTCTATATATATATATATATATATATATATATATATATATATATATATATATATATATATACGCAGTATATAATTATTATTATATGCTTATTATGTTTGCATTATAGTCTGATGAATCCCATAGCAACTGATTTCTTGATACTTATGGAAAAATATATAAATTACTATGTTTCTGCGTCCTATTAATGCCAAGTTTTCATAATTAACGTTACCAAATCTACGTAACAGCCGAGTAACCAAGACAGACAGTAGCATGGCAATTAATGTACCGTCAGCTGGGATAACAGTAGACTATAATACGTTGTTGTGCTATACTCTTTGTGTTCTTTTGTTTTGTTTATGTGAATGAAGGAGACAAAAAGCATAGCTGCCTGGACAGATCTGCTTAACCCCTTCTGTACCGGGGAAGTCTTTATTATTTGATATCAGCTACATTTAGACGATTTTTATGAAACTTAGGAAGGATTTATGGTAGTTAAAGGGATTAATTGAGATAGTCTATACCCTTGTAATTGATAGACGTCCATCCTAAGCTGAATAATATCGCTTAATAGTACCCAGAATGTAATGCAAATGTCATCAGTACTGAATGGATTAAGGAAAGGATATTAGTTTGCTCCCTAGATCTCCATCAAGCTTAAACAAAAACAAATAATTATGATAATATCCTCAAGACCCTCTTTCGAGATATATGTGTACATTTTTCGGTAGAAAAACGTCGCGGCTGAAGACCTGTTGGTCATAATTATAGGCTAGCTATCGCTCGTCAGGAAAAAAATCGATTCCTAAATGGCACTAGAGGTCTTAAAATTGACTAAGAAATGGAGCGAAAGGTCTTAAAATTGTCAAGCTAATGGGACTAAGCATGAGAGATTGGATCTTGAAAACAAACATTAATAAAAAGTTAAAATCAGGTCCTTCTTAAACTGTATATAATCGTTATTGAAAGCCAGAATAAACTGTCAAAATACTTCACACTCTTCAAAGGGTTAAACAATTATTGATCAAGCTGAAGACTAACGAGGAGGTAAAGGGTTAATTTAATATAAGAGACGTGAACCTCTGCTCCTGCTGCTGCTGGGGTGGTGCGGTGTCAGCTGCCAAGGTTGTCCTGTTGGAGTTAATGTAACGATGTTCTGGCTTGTGTGGGGGGACCGATTGTCAGTGATGGGAAGTTTTGACATTTTAAGATGTTTGCCCCATTAGTTTGTCAATTTTAAGACCTTTCGCCCCATTTCTTTGTCTATGTTACGAACTTTCGTGCCATTTAGGTGTCGATTTTTTCCTAGCGAGCGATATCGAGCCTGTAATTTTAAGAGGAACCGGCCTTCGGCTGGGCCATTTTTCTTCCGAAAAATGTAGGCTACAAATTTATCTTGAAAGGGGGTCTAGACTCCTAGAGGGTGTTTTTCAAGCTTGATGGAGGTCTAGGGAGGAAACTAGAACAAAATAATATATAAATGAAAAAATCGATCGAAAAGTGAACCATCTCCCCCTTATTATAAGAGACGTGAACCCCTGCTCCTCCTGCTGCTGGGGTGGAGCGGTGTCAGCTGCCAAGGTTGTCCTGTTGGTAGTAATGTTACGATGTTCTGGCCTGTGGGGGGGGTGGGGGGGGGGGGGGGACCGGTTGTCAGTGATAGGAAGTTGACGTCGCTTATTGTTTTTGTCTTATTACATGCTACTTCGCTTCTTCGCTATTTTATTTGTATTGGTTACTATATTTGATACTTATTTTACACCCGTTTAATTTTGGTTGATATTTTCATTTCATTTTCTAGTTTCCTCCCTAGACCTCCATCGAACTTTTAAAAAACATCCATTAGATCCCCCTTCTAGATTAATTTGTACATTTTTCGGTAGAAAAATCTCCCGACCAAAGGTCGGTTCTTCAAATATTACAGGCTCACTATCGTTCGCCAGCGAAAAAAATCGACACCTAAATAGCCCGGAAAGTCATGATATTGACAAAGAAATGGGGTGAAAGGCTTGATATTTTAAGACGTTCGTTCCATTAGTTTAGCGATTATGAAACCTTTCACTCCATTTCTTTTGTCAATAATAAGGCCATTCGTGCCAGTTAGGTGTCGATTTTATTCCTAGCGAGCGCTAGCGAGCCTGTAATATTAGGAGAAATCGGCCTTTGGTCGGGACAATTTTCTACCGAACAATGTACACATTAATATTGAAAGGGGGTCTAGGTGCGTGTGTGTGTGTGTTTGTGTGTGTGTGTGTGTGTGTGTGTGTGTGTGTGTGTGTGTGTGTGTGTGTGTGTGTGTGTGTGTGTGTGTGTATGGAAACTAAAAAATAAATAAATAATAATTAAATATATACAGACCCCAGAATAACCACTATACTCCCTCCAGTGTTGCTTGTACCCCAGTCCCCCTGATAGTAGGATAACGCTAGTTCCTCTGCTTTATGACCTTGTTACTTCGCTTTTATCCTCCTTAATTAATTTGATTGTCTCGTATGGTTGGCATTTGCTACTTCTTTTATATAAACGAGTTTTTTTTTTCCAATTATTTATTATATTCACACGGTGTTGGTTAAGGGGAGGTTTTTAGTTAGTTCCCTAGACTTCCATCCATCTTAAAATTACACCCCCTAGACCGCCTTTCAAGATAAATGTGTACATTTTTCGGTAGAAAAATGTCCAGGCCGAAGGCCGATTCCTCTTAAATTACAGGCTCGCTATCGCTCGCCAGGAAAAAATCGACAGCTAAATGGAACGAAAGGTCTTAAAATTGACAGAAATGGGGCGACAGTTCATACAATAATCCAACTAATGGGGGCGAACGTCTTAAAATTTCAAAAGCAATGGGGCTAAGCATGAGGGAGAAAGGGGTCCAGAAAAAAGTCCCTCAAGTGGAAATCTCCTCTTAACAGTATACAGAACTGTCATTTATGATTTTGTATCTGAGTATATATTCTACTTGTTTTAAGGGGAGGTTTTTAGTGTGTTTCCTAGACTTCCATCAAGCTTGAAATTACACCCCCTTGACCCCCTTTCAAGATAAATTTGTACATTTTTTGGTAGAAAAATTTCCCGGCCGAAGGCCGGTTCCTCTTAAATTACAGGCTCGCTATCGCTCGCCAGGAAAAAATCGACACCTAAATGGGACGAACGGTCTTAAAAGTGAAATAAATGGGGTGAAACTTCTTAAAATCGCCAAACTAATGGGGCGAACGTCTTAAAATTTCAAAAGCAATGGGGCTAAACATGAGGGAGAAAGGGGTAAAGAAAAAATCCTTCAAGTGGAAATCCCCCCTTAATCACTAGTTTTATTTAATTATATTTTGGTTCAGAGTATTTATCTACAGTATATCTATCTATCTATCTATCTATCTATATCGTGAACAATTAGATCATACCTGTTTCGAGATCTCCACGTTTAAAAGTGTTATATCTGTAATTTCATTGGCATCCCTCTAATGATATATATACATCGCAACATTTCATATTCATTTGAGTTTTAACCCTCACAGTATGACATGACGTTTTCTTTCATTGTATTTAGGTTGTCATTGGACGATTTTACTTTAGCTTAGAATGGGTCTGTGGGATTCGAAGGGATAGTTGAAATAGATATGATTGAACCCTTTAATTCATAGAGGTCCTTCCTAAGCTGTGACATCTGTTGCTTTCCTTCTTTAAATTCTATAGGTTTGTTCTTAATCTTCTACATAGTAATCATATGTAGGCTATTACGAATCGTTATATATAATTCTGCACGTATATAGTTATGTATTTTCTTTATGTAACAAATATTAAGATTATTTTAGTTTGATATATAAATTTGTTTCATTTTTTTTTTTTCAGGCAATGGTGTTCCGATGTCGCCAGTCGTTCATGGGATGTGAGTACCATTTTTGTATTTATTTTCGTTTATCATTTGATATGAGACCCCTATTACTGTTTAATATGAGACCCCTATTACTGTTTGATATGAGACCCCTATTACTGTTTGATATGAGACCCCTATTACTGTTTGATATGAGACCCCTATTACTGTTTGATATGAGACCCCTATTACTGTTTGATATGAGACCCCTATTACTGTTTGATATGAGACCCCTATTACTGTTTGATATGAGACCCCTATTACTGTTTGATATGAGACCCCTATTACTGTTTGTACGTATATCTACTCACTTACACAAGCGCGCCCACACATACACAAGGTACAGGTGCACACACACACACACACACACACACACACACACACACACACACACACACACACACACACACACACACACACACACACACACACCACAATATAATATACAAATCATTATAAAAACACTAGTCCAGGCCAATGTTAAAGAGAACCTCCATCATTGTTCGGGTGACACGGACTAAAACATTTATTGATAGACCAAACGTTTACGCCCTTTATGATGTCCTGTGTGTGTGTGTGTGTGTGTGTGTGTGTGTGTGTGTGTGTGTGTGTGTGTTTGTGTGTTTGTGTGTGTGTCTAATAATTTAAAGGGCTACCAGGGGGCTTGTTATGGGGGTATTGTGAGGTTTATGTGTAGGTTTGTTTGTCTGCTCGTGTCTGTGTCTATCAATCCCATGTCTTGTTTCTTTACATATATATATATATAATTACATATATATATATATATATACCGGTATATATAATTATATATATATATACATAATGGAAATATTTACTCAAGTTCTAAAAGCACTTCAGCTTGTTCCGTTTCTGTAAGAGACAATCACACTACCCAACCTTTTTAAGGTAATCCACTCCCGCCGCTGGCCAATCACAGGCATCCCTTTCCTGGATTCAATAAGCTGGGATCTTTGGCTAGACTCGTATACAGTGGGATATATTGCTTCATCGATACCTACACTGATGCTTATGGGGAGAGCTTTGTAAATGGTGTGTGTGTGTGTGTGAGAGAGAGATTTACATAGATCCAATGGCCACACAGACCTTACGATCCAGACGAGGTGGACTTAATTCTAGTGGAGATGGCATATCCGATAGAAAAGGAAAGTTGAGGGAAAGGATAGAAGAGAAGAAGAAGAGAGAGAGAGCTTTTGTTTTTAATATGGTTTTCAATAGAGTAGAGAGCGTTGTTTAGCAGACTTTGGAAATGGTTTTTCCTATCATAGGTTGTGTAATTTTAAGTTTGATTAGACTTACGTAGCTCATATTATAATTTAGATAATTGCAGAAGTTAAATATTACTGCCGGTAACTTTTTATGTATTTGGAAATTGTTTTACGCATTTAACTTCGCGCAGTATTTATGCCTTTTAATTGCATTAATATTCATCAATGCTTTTTTGGTTAATTCTATCACTATTTTTAGATCAATTTGCATATTGCTTTTTGAAATGTAACACTATCCTGCCTTTGTTGGTCGTGTATTTGTAGCATTTACGCCAAATACATGTATTATAACACATTAAATGCAATGCGGCAAATTAAATCCTTCCTTGAACCGTTTCGATTTCTTTGAAATAACATGAATATGATCCTGCCATTGTGCTTCAGATACGCCAAATTCATGCTTCTTAACCCTTTCGAGATACTAGGTCGCCTTTCATCCTTTAATATTGTCTGTTACTAGTCGATTTTATTATTTAGCTTAGGACAAATTTGTGAGAGGTAGTTTTGTTAACTTCGATAGACTTTACCGCATTGATTCCCAGATGATCTTCCAATACATTATAAAATGGTTAAATGTTAGCAAGAATAAATGGTTAAATGTTAGCAAGAATAAAAAACATAAGCTTACTTAAATACTAAATAGATTGATATTAATAGCGTTAATTTAATGCAAGGCTGCACATTTAATCCATCCCTTAACAGTTTGGAATTATTGTATTTATGACAGATAAATATGATATTGCAGTTGTGCTTTAGATACGCAAAATTAATTTATCTTGACGGGGGATGGGCGTATTTTGTTTTGCTCATTTATATATTTTTTGTTATCATTGTTTTAGTTTCTTCCCTAGACCTCCATCAAACTTAAAAAAAAACATCCGTTAGATCCCCCTTCTCGATAAATTTGTACAAAAAAATTTCCGGCCGAAGGCCGGTACTTCCAAAATTACAGGCTCACTATCGTTCGCCAGGAAAAAAATCGATGCTTAAATAGCCCGAAAGTTCTTAATATTGACAAAGAAATGGGGTGAAAGGTCTTAAAATCGACAAACTAAAGGGGGAAGCATCTTAAAATCTGAAAAATTATGGGGCTAAACATGAGGGAGAAGAGGATCTAGAAAAACGATCCATCTCCCCCTAACCCGTATTACTATTAGACGATTTTGTTCAGTTTCAAAAGGTCCTCCAGCAATGAACAGGCTTCGAGCTATCTCACTTAAAAGGTCCTCCAGCAATGAACAGGCTTCGAGCTATCTCACTTAAAAGGTCCTCCAGCAATGAACAGGCTTCGAGCTATCTCACTTAAAAGGTCCTCCAGCAATGAACAGGCTTCGAGCTATCTCACTTAAAAGGTCCTCCATCAATGAACAGGCTTCGAGCTATCTCACTTAAAAGGTCCTCCAGCAATGAACAGGCTTCGAGCTATCTCACTTAAAAGGTCCTCCAGCAATGAACAGGCTTCGAGCTATCTCACTTAAAAGGTCCTCCAGCAATGAACAGGCTTCGAGCTATCTCACTTAACCCCTTTTGCTACCACACATCCTTTTTAATACTACACAAAATCATCAAAATAAAACTAGATTTAATATAAAATATACTAAAATATGACGTCGCCGGTACAGAAGGGGTTAATCTTAATGTAATGCGATACGCCAAGTTAAATCCGCCCTCAAACCACTTGGAATTATGAGCCTTCTATTTCATTATCAATTGTCACACAACACGTAACACCAGGAGGGAGACATGTATATCCCACGGGTTATAATGGCGGGGAGGCCTTGTTCACATTTACTATTAAGAGGTGACTATAATTCCAGACTCAAATTCAAATTATTTTATTTGTCATGATCATTTTATACATCATACAACCACATATTATAACATTACTTTGCATAGGTTTCATAACATATGAGGACTTGATACCTTATTGTGAAAATAGAATGAATACTGAACATAAATTGAATGGTGATAATAAATAAATTATGAAAATTTATATTGGAGTATGATTGTCGCATTTTGAAGAGGTTCAAGTAATGATTTAACTTGGCGCTTTGCATTAAAGTAATATGAAGGTACATTAATATTGCAACAATTGCTCTGGCGTCATATAACATTTTCGTTAAAAATATATACTCTACTAATAGCTTACAAATATTTATATCAATAATTAACATGCATATAGAAGTAATATTACAAATGAATATGTAATTGCTAACCAGAACATTGGAATAGTTTCAATGTACAGGTTGTATTTTTAGCACACGGATGAGCTTAATGCCAATTTGAAGTTGTATTATTGTATTCAATGTGACACAATAATTTATCTTAGATTATTTTAAATTATCTTAATGTACCGAACACACTGTCAATGCATACCAAGTTATATTTTATTTATTTATTTATTTACTTATTTATTTTGTGTATGTATGTATTGTTTGCAATTGCCCAATTGGGACATTCAGACTATAAAGAAGTGGTAGCCGTAAACATCGCTATTAAACAGAATTACAATAATGAGGAAAGTTACTGTGTGATGACAATGATGTTGAATTGGTTGAATTGGGTTTTATTCATTTATATATGTACTACAACCGGAATTTAGCTGGTAATTTTACTAAATATCGACGTCTATAGCTCCAATGTTCTTATAGCACGAAGCTTGCAAGTTATCAATTATATAGTTCAATGCAATACCATTTGGCTGTATATGATTGCAATTAAACTTGCATTTTGATACATATCGTCTTAAAGGGGAATGAAGTGTCCGGCAATATATAGATAGATAGATAGATATAGATATAGATAGAGATAACTAAAAAAAAATTTTTTTTTTTTTTTTTTTTACCGAATATTTTGGTTCCCTTTCCATCAGTGTTTTCATTCTTTTAATATCTATACGTTTTGGTGAAGTGTGAACAAGAAGATAATTACTGTAGATAACTTAGGGCTTGATAGGAACCTTTACTTAATTATATACAGATACTTAATGCTTAGGTTATGCACAAGACAAAATATAAAAGTATAATCATTGTTCTTGGCATAGATGGATATATGGCTAAAATATTAAATCCATTTCCTCATACTTACCTCCGCTAACGGAATTGGACGGAGGTTATGTTTTTGCCTCCGTTTGTTTGTTGGTTTGTATGTTTATCTATAAACAAGATTTCCCTAAAAGTTATAAAGCGATGTTCACGAAACTTGGTGGGCCAATTGGATATGCAGCAAGTAAGATGTGATTCTATTTTGGAGGCGATTGGTAGAGCCCATACTTCGCGGAGGTACGCGCTCTCCCAGGTTAGTAATAGTGTTCATTCTTCTTATTTGCATGTTATATTGGTGATATATGGAGGTAATTGTACTCCCCTTGAATGTTCGCATGGCCGATATATGCACTCTACTCAACACTCTTGGCAGGATGATAGGAATATTAAGCTAGGGATGTTTAGTCGATGTATTATACACTATGTACATTTTTCTCAATGAACTAATGTGCTGGGTCTCTCTCTCTCTCTCTCTCTCTCTCTCTCTCTCTCTCTCTCTCTCTCTCTCTCTCTCTCTCTCTCTCTCTCTCTCTCTCTCTCTCTCTCTCCTCTCTCTCTCTCTCTCTCTCTCTCTCTCGCTCTCTCTCTCTCTCTCTATCTCTCTCTCTCTCTCTCTCTCTCTCATCCACACGAGAACATACAAAGTCACTCTCTCATTCTGACTTGTTTGTTTGTCTATCTCGTACACACACACACGCACACGCACACACACACACACACGCACACACACACACAACAACAACACACACACACACACACACACACACACACACACACACACACACACACACACACACACACACACACACACACACACACACACACACACACACACACACAGCCCGTAGCCTAGTAGGTAGAGCTCTCGTCTCACACACGAGGGGTCGGGGGTTCAATCCCCCGGCCGGGCGGAGACAAATTGGGCTTGTCTCCTTTCATGTGTTAGCCTCAGTTCACCTAGCTGTAAATAGGTACCTGGAATAAGTGGACGACGTTGTGACGTCCCATCTGGGGTTGGCAAAAATGGTACAAGGCGAGATGGGTATCATATGATTCACCTAAGCTGATGGCTACCTAAGCCTTCGGGCGAGACGGTACCGTCTATAGTGAGAATGGTACCATACAGATCCACCCTAAGCCTTCGTTTCCGATGTCGCCAATTGGCTAAAAATACAGACTACACACATCCACAGCCATTCCAACGATACATATAACACCTACACATATAGGAGGCGGGAAATAACGAGCATGCTCACTCCCGCAATACAACTAGAGTAACTAGAGTAAGTACACACACACACACACACACACACACACACACCTGGTCTGACCCTCCCTTGTAACCTGAAACCCTGCATTTTTTATTGTTAGACAGGTTCATCATGTGTACGCCTTCCCTACCCTCGTGTGTGTGTGTGTGTGTGTGTGTGTGTGTGTGTGTGTGTGTGTGTGTGTGTGTGTGTGTGTGTGTGTGTGTGTGTGTGTGGACAAGTTTAATGCTACATGTAGTCCATTCATTATAGGTAGGCCAGAAATCCTGAACTTTAACCTTTGTAACTCATAAAGGGCTAGAGCGAATGTGCTGTAAATTTCCACACCGATTCCCTGGCTGACCCTTCGTAAATGGTATTTTTTTTAGCTCGATTATTTAGGCCACTCTTAGTTATAGAGTTTACTGGTCAAGGTGTTATGGCCTACAGTACTTATAATGAAAGGAGTGTTTATAGGGTTATGTATAAAAGTAGATTGACCTGACCTTTTTAAGTGTATGCACATGAGTGGTTATAATAATGAAAATAAAAAATTTGTTTTTTTGTTTAGGTTAGGTTAAGTAGGATAGGTTAGGTAGCTTAGGTTAAGTAGGATAGGTTAAGTAGGATAGCTTAGGTTAAGTAGGATAGGTTAGGTAGCTTAGGTTAAGTAGGATAGGTTAAGTAGGATAGGTTAGGTAGCTTAGGTTAAGTAAGATAGGTTAAGTAGGATAGGTTAAGTAGGATAGGTTAGGTAGCTTAGGTTAGGTAGCTTAGGTTTTTTTTTTTTTTTTTTTTTTTTCTATGTGATTGAGGGAGGCAAAAGGCATTACTGCCTATAGCGAGTGCCTCCCCCATAGTTGAAAGAGTGACAGGGCCAAAATCAAGGGACGTTCGAGCCAAAATGCCTGGACACACGGAGTTTGAAGCAATTTAAGTCATAGGAAGAGGGAAAGACTGATTCTGGGAGAGAGTTCCAGAGCTCAGCTGTTGAGTAGAAGAAAGTTTGATGGTAACGTTTCACTCTTGGGTTGGAGAGTTGCACAGAGTAGGGGTGGGATTGAGTTGCAAGACGGGTACCACGTGCCCTACGTAAAGGAGGTGGTATGCACTGGGATAGCTCTGAGGAACACTGATTATTATAGTAGCGATAGAATAGCGAGAGAGATGCAACATTGCGGCGGAGAGAGAGAGACTGCAGAGAGTTGGTGAGTGGACGGGAGTTAATGATACGAAAGGCCTTCCTTCAACTTTGTCTAGGAGAGCGGTGTGAGAGGAACCTCCCCACACATGTGAACAATACTCAATACAAGGGCGCACTATGCCCCTGTACAGAGCAAGAAGCTGTGCATGGGAAAAGAACCCCCTAAGGCGGTTGAGCACACCCAGCTTCTGGGAGGCTGCCTTAGCAAGACTGGTAATATGGTCCTTCCAAATGAGAGCAGAAGAAAAAGAGACACCAAGAATATTGAGAGAAGATGAAGGGTTGATTTTTGTATTGTTGAAAAATAAGGGATAGTCCGCTGGGAGATCCTGACGGATAGATAGATGGAGAAATTGGGTTTTGGAAGCATTAAAGTTAACAAGGTTTTCTCTGCCCCAATTGGAAATAGTATTTAGATCAGAATTTAAGAGTTCTATGGCTTCATTACGTTTGTCGTTGAGGAATTGCTGGCTGGGGCGTTCTGAAAAAACTAATGGAGTAGTGTAAGGTTGAGTCGTCTGCGTATGAATGGATGGGAATTAAGGTACAGTTAAGGAGATCATTTATAAAAATTAGAAAGAGAATAGGAGATAGGACAGAGCCCTGAGGAACACCGGAGTTTATAGGGTGAGGAAGTGAACAATGGCCGTCCACAACCGCGGCTATGGAACGGCCGGAAAGGAAATTAGAGACAAAGGCACAGATGGAGGGATAGAAACCGAAGGAGGGTAGTTTAGAAATTAAAGATTTTATGCCAGACTATATCGAAGGCTTTCGATATGTCTAGTGCAATAGAAAAAGTCTCACCGAAGTCCCGAAAGGAGGATGACCAAGAGTTAGTAAGATATGAAAGAAGATCACCAGTAGAGCGACCCTTAAGGAAGCCATACTGGCGATCTGAGAGCAGATTATGAGAAGAGAAATGCTTAAGAAATTTGGAAGCAAGAATAGTTTCAAAAACTTTAGAAAGACAAGAGATGAGAGCAATTGGACGATAGTTGGAGGGTTGAGAGCGGTCACCCTTCTTTGGGACAGGTTGAATGTGAGCAAACTTCCAGCATGAAGGGAAGACGTTAGAGGATAGACAGAGACGAAAGAGTTTGCCTAGGCAGGGAGTCAGCACGGAAGCACAGTTTTTGAGAACAACAGGAGGAACACCGTCCGGACCGTACGCCTTATTAGTGTTAAGCCCAGAGAGGGTAGAAAGTACATCTTTAGAAGAGATTAGGATATTAGGCATAAGTAAGAGAGAGGAGGGCGGAGAGGGAGGAATAGCACCGGAATCATCCAAGGTGGAGTTTCTAGCAAAAGTTTGAGCGAAGAGTTTAGCTTTGTCAGAGGAAGAAGTGATGGTTGTGCCATTGGAGTGGGAAAGGGGAGGGAAAGACGAGGAAGATAAATTGTTGGAGAGGTTTTTGGCTAGATGCCAGAAAGCTTGGGAAGAGCTAGAGTTGGATAGTTCAGTGCATTTATTATTGATGAAAGAGTGTTTGGCAAGTCGAAGAACAGATTTGGCTTGATTCCGGGCAGAAACATAGGAAGAATGAGAGTCTTGAGTTTTAAGGCGTCGGTACCGTTTGAATGCTTCCTCCTTATTGCGGACAGCAGTAGAACAGGCGTGAGTAAACCAAGATTTTTTAGCATTAGTCTGAGAGAAGGAGAATGGAATGTATGCTTCCATGCCCGATAGGATTACCTCGGTAATGCGTTCAGCACTCTCCAGGTTAAGTAGGATAGGTTAAGTAGGATAGGTTAGGTTAGGTTAGGTTTGATCTGGATAGTTTAATATTGGTTAAACAAGCCATACATATACTGGTAAGCATGTACTGTATAATTCCCCTTGGTACCGTCACACCGTCGCTTACTTGTGTGTGTGTGTGTGTGTCAGAGAGAGAGACAGTGAGTGAGTGAGTGAGTGAGTGAGTGAGTGAGTGAGAGAAAGAGAGAGAAGAAATGCAGACAGAAAAGACAAACAAATAAAGGGAAGAAAAAAGAATGAAGGAAACATAGAAGAAGAGAGAGAGAGAGAGAGAGAGAGTGTGTGAGAGTATTGCAGCTGGGTTAGAATGTTTACACGAAGATTGTATAACTCTAGGTTACACGTAGCAGGTGTGTGTATGTATATACCCCTGTGTACGTTTATGAGTGTGTGTATGTACAGTATATGTCCCTGTGTACGTGAGTGTGTGTGTCTGTGCGTGTGCGTGTTTGTGTGAACGTTTATGTGTGTGTGTGTGTTTTAATGTGTTCGTGCGTTTATGTGTGTATATGTGTGAACGTTTATGTGCGTGAACGTATATTGTGTGTGTGTATGTGTAAGTTTATGTGTACGGACGCATTATTGTGTGTGTGTATGTGTAAGTTTATGTATGCTTATGGATATGGTTTATTTGTGTGTACGGTTATGTGTGTGTGGGTGTGTGTGAGAGAGAGAGAGAGAGTGTATTAGTGTTTGTTAATATGTTTGCATATTTGTAAATGTTTGTTTACATGTGTATAATGCATGCTCATGTATTTTGAAAGTATTATAAACAATTTCTTATTTGATAACATGAATTTGGAGGTATAAATGTTAATATCCGTATATAA
Organism: Paralithodes platypus; assembly: GCA_032716605.1. Taxonomy (NCBI): domain Eukaryota; kingdom Metazoa; phylum Arthropoda; class Malacostraca; order Decapoda; family Lithodidae; genus Paralithodes; species Paralithodes platypus. The sequence goes on along the minus strand of CM064486.1, from coordinate 11,410,518 downwards.
TTATTGATGTAGAGTCTTGTATCCCGTGTTTGTATGGTTTATTATTGATGTAGAGTCTTGTATCCCGTGTTTGTATGGTTTATTATTGATGTAGAGTCTTGTATCCCGTGTTTGTATGGTTTATTATTGATGTAGAGTCTTGTATCCCGTGTTTGTATGGTTTATTATTGATGTAGAGTCTTGTATCCCGTGTTTGTATGGTTTATTATTGATGTAGAGTCTTGTATCCCGTGTTTGTATGGTTTATTATTGATGTAGAGTCTTGTATCCCGTGTTTGTATGGTTTATTTACTCATATATATTTTAGATTTTATTCTATTTTAAGTTGTATTTAATTTTATTGTACACTCTGATACCATAGTCTCATAGGAATTCGTGGACCCCCTATATTTTTTCTTCGTGCAATTATAAGTATCTGAATTTGTTTTTGTAAAACTTGCTTGTCAATAAATATTATATATAATTTTGTAGTTGATGTATAGACAATTATATTCATAAATTTGTTTCCAGAGATATACTTCCATAATTAGAAATAGGTAAAGTCCACGAATATTTTTGAGTGGACTGGAGACTATGGCATCCGAGTGTACTTTAAGGGGAGGTTTTTAGCGAGTTTCTTAGACTTCCATCAAGCTTGAAATTACACCCCCTTGACCCCCTTTCAAGATAAATTTGTAAATTTTTCGGTAGAAACATTTCCCGGCCGAAGGCCGATTCCTCTTAAATTACAGGCTCGCTATCGCTCGCCAGGAAAAAATCGACACCTAAATGGCACGAAAGGCCTTAAAAGTGACATAAATGGGGCGAAAGTTCTTAAAATCGACAAAATAATGGAGCGAACGTTTTAAAATCTCAAAAGCAATGGGGCTAAACCTGAGGGAGAAAGGGGTAAAGCAAATAATCCCTCAAGTGGAAATCTCCCCTCAAGTGTCTTTATTGATTTACGTAAAGTTATATATATTGAATATGGTGTATGTTTATTGTTGTATCTATCCATTTATTTGTTTATATATATATTTTATTTTATTTGTTTATTTTTTTTTATTTTTTTATTTTTTTTTTTATTTTTTCACTCGTCTGCATGTTTTGAGAGGAAGCGTAGGTGTTAATTGACGCGATTATGCAGATTTTGTTCCTATCATTCCGAGTTTAACCATGGGAGCTTTTATGATGGACAGTCGGCTGGCTGGTGTGGGATGGTCTGTATACTGTATATATAAAGCCAGAGTATTAGCTTCATTATGGAGATGGATGTAATATGCTTTATGCTTCATCATTTGTTTGTTTTGTATGTTAGTGTTTGTATGTGTGTGTGTTTATGTGGTGTTTATAAATGTGCATACTTTGTTAGTTGTGCGTGTGTGTGTGCGTGTGCATATGTGTTTGTGTGTAGCGTTACTGTGTGTGTGCGTGAACGGGTTGGTCTGTAAATATATAGCTAGATTATTAGCTTCATTATGGTGATGGAGACTAATGCGTAATGTGGCGTATGTTTATTAAGTTGTTTGTTTTGTATGTTAGTGTGTGTGTGTGTGCGTGTGTAGTCCGTGTGCGTGTGTAGGAGCGTCACTTATTTCCAAGGGTGATAGTATCGTCTTCATTATGTAAATAGCCAGGAAATTTGTACAATAAGCTAAAGTTATGGCTTTAAAAAGTTGGGTATACACGGTGACTCCTTGTCTGGGTATGTGTGCGTGTGAGAGAGAGAGAGAGAGAGAGAGAGAGATAAAGTGAAAGAGAGAGAGAGAGAGAGAGAATATTGGAGAGATAGAGTGTGTGTGTGTGTGTTTGTGTGCGTCTGTGTTTTTGTGTGCGTCTGTGTGTTTTTGTTTGCGTCTGTGTGTTTTTGTGTGCGTCTGTGTGTCTTACATTATGTGGATGGGATATTATTTTGTGTTAGGCTACAGCAGCCACTCGCTGAGCAACTAATATATATATATATATATATATATATATATATATATATATATATATATATATATATACAGAGAGAGAGAGAGAGAGTCATAATTGTATTTGTTTTTCTATGTGGATGAGCAAGACAAAAGGCAAAACTGCCTGTGACGAATGCCTCCCCAGAGTTAAAAGAGTGACAGGGTCAAAACCAAGGAACGTTCGAGTCAAAATGTCTGGACACACGGAGTTTGAAACAATTTAAGTCATAGGATGAGGGAAAGATTATTATTATATGAAATGCCGAAGTCTTCAACCAGGGTGCAGAAACACCATCAAGATGAATCCACACAAAACCCCCGGAGGCACTGGAGAGAGACTACGGCAACTTAGGACAAAATAAAAACATATACTGTATACTGTACTGTACATATACACATAATAAACACAGATAATATATTATGCAGTGGAGGATATCAAGTATAAATATAATACAATAAAATAGAATAAAATAAGTTTAAAAAATATAATTAATGCTGCAAAAAATCATTAACTCTAGACTTAAAAATGGAGATATTAGCTGAATTGACTAGCTCATTTGGCAACTTATTCCACAAGTCAACCATGGCCGGCACAAAACACCGTGAAAACTGTGTAGTAGAAAAATTAACACGGCTCATGGCAAGATTATTAAGATTGCTTGTGAATCTAGTTGCACGAGCCCGGACATAGGGTCCAGGCAGAACCCCATGTAAGGGATGCTGAGGGTTGTTAAAAACTGTAAATAAAATACTAAGGGCACCAACTTTACGTCGATGACACAGATCAAGAGACAAATGAGGTAGAATAAAACTGATGGAATTTAGCGACCTGTCAAGCAACTTGAGATGGCAGTCAGCTGCTGACAACCAGACAGGTGAGCAGTACTCGAAATGTGGCAAAATAAAAGCATAAAAAGACTTGATAACTGTGGCGTCACAAGCAAATGTTTTATAAACCTTGCGAAGCAGACCAATTTTTGGGGAAATGGAAGAGGAGAAAGAACGAATATGCTTTTCAAAAGTAAGTTTGGGATCAAGAGTAACTCCTAACAAACGCAGAGTATCCACATTCTCAATTTGCTCGCCATAAACTTGTAGATAAGGATGGGGAGGATCCAAGGTACGAGATCTGCTGATGATAATGGAGTGTGTTTTACTAGCATTAAGTTTCATGCCCCAAAGTTCACACCATGATGTAATTTTGGCTAAATCCCTATTCAGAGCAGTAGCAATTACGTGTCGATCTATTGGTGATGGAATTGACGCATACAAAGTTGTATCATCAGCATAGGAGATTAGTTGATTAGATTGACTCAGGTAGAAAGTTCCAGAGCTCAGCTGTTGAATATAAGAATGATTGGGAGTAACGTTTCACTCTTGAGTTGGAGAGTTGTACAGAGTAAGGTTGGGATTGTGTTGCAAGACGGGTACTACGTACCCTACGTAGAGGAGGTGGTATGTACTGAGAGAGCTATGAGGAACACTGATTATTGTAGTAGCGATAGAATAGCGAGAGAGATGCAACATTGCGGCGAAGAGAGAGAGATTGCAGAGAGTCGGTGAGTGGACGGGAGTTAATGATACAAAAGGCTTTTCTTTCTACTTTGTCTAGGAGTGCTGTGTTGGAGGATCCTCCCCACACATATGATATAGGATAACTTGTTTGTTGAATGTCTATGGCACTCAACCCCATGGCCTCCAACCTCCTTTCTGTATTGGTGGACATCAGAGGTGCAGTAGACCAGTGTTACAATTTCGGTGTAAGTCCTAGCACCTGGTCAGCATGATAGAGTTGATTACACTAGTTACAGACAACACTCACAACCACAACCATCCCAACAGTACGGCAACATTCCACATGTACAGTCGGCCAAATAAGTGATGTTTCGGCACCAAGTATATTTTGATCAATAATTGGTATTACTAATATATAAACATGATTTTTTCATTTCGAGTGAGATAAACAAACATGTTCCTACACTTACCCACATTATTCAATAGCTGACAGACATTAATACATCACCTAGCGAGCCACACGTAATGACAGGTGAGACATGACTTATTAGCTCTACCGTACCTCACACACTATACTTAACAATGGGCGGTTGGGCTAGCGACCTTCCCCACAAACAAGATAGAGAATAGTTCCCTCAGACTATGGAGGAGATTCATTCATGGCCACACCATCGGGGATCAAGGTATCTGGCAATAGATAGATAGATAACTCTTAAGATTATGGCATGTACATATTTATCTTGAAAGGGAGTCTATGGGGTGTAATTTTAAGCTTGATGGAGGTCTAGGAAATATACTAAAAACCTCCCCTTAAGGATGGTATAAAGGTCTGTATTCTATGTATTATATCGAGTCTAGACATTCCAACACCAAGCATCTCATATTTACTAATATAAGTGTGTATAATAAATGAATAATCTATTATTTGGAAGTCAAGCTGCAATTGAAAGTATTAACATTAGACTATAAATGTTATGAGTAAAAACTAGTAGCAACTTTTGTGTACTCGCGTATTTCGTATTTCCGTTTTTCTGCCTTGTTCTCTCCCCCCCCCCCCCTCTCTCTCTCTCTCTCTCTCAGCATACAAAAACACTCACACTCTCTGCCTGTCCCTTATTCACACACACACACACACACACACACACACACACACACACACACAGTCAGGCTTTACTCTAAAAATAATACGAACATAGACCGACAGGAATTAGTGTAGATTTTTGTGTACTTAACAAAATAACAAACTGACATGGCCGCTTGCTACAAAAAATGAAAGGTATTATTCTTTCAAGCTGACCTCCCGCCAAACACGATGCCCTGTAATAATAACGGGCACAAAAACAGGTAAGTCACGCGTATCAACCCTTTTGGTAGAACAGGACGCGTGTCTTGCTTTAAGGGGACATTGGCTATAATTTGGTGTTTATATATTTATATATTCGTTTAGTTGCCTCCCTAGACCTTCATCAAACTTAATAACACATCCGTTAGATCCCCCTTCGAGTTTCATTTGTAAATTTTTTGGTAGAAAAATGACACTGCCGTAGGCCGGTTCCTCCACAATTACAGGCTCGCTATCGTTAGCCAGGAAAAAAAAGATCGACACCTAAAGGGCACGAAACGTCTTAAAATTAACAAAGAAATAGAGCAAAAGGTCTTAAAATCAAAAAATTAATGGGGCAAACATCCTAAAATCTCAATACTAATGGGAATAAGCATGAGGAAGAAAGGGGACCAGAAAACGGCCCATCTCCCCTTAATGTTGGCATCAATAGACGTTTGTATGCAGTTCGGGAAGGCATTTATGGAAGTCAGAGGGATGATTTAGATATTTTGTACCCCTTTGCTTACTAGATATCCCTCCTAAACTGCATAACATCGTCTAATAATAGCCACACGGATTTAACTCTTTTGATTCTTGAAGATCCTTCCTAAAATGCACCAAATCGTCTTTTAACCCCTTCTGTACCGGTGTCATCTTTTAATTATATTCTGGCAATGATTAGACGATATTTTTCAGTTTGGGAAGGACCTCTAGCAATAATAAGGCTTCAGACTTTCAACCAACCCTTTTAACTACCACAGATCCTTCTTAAGCTGTATAATATCGTTTAAATATAGCTAGAATAAAATTTAACACACGTCGCCCGTACTCAAAGGGTTGAAACGCGTGATTTTTTTTTTGTTTTTTTTTTGTTATACAAGATCACAGGGCATGGTGTTTGGCGAGAGGTCAGCTTGAATTTTGTTTCAGCAAGCGGCCATGTCAGTTTGTTATTTTTAATGTACACAACAATCTGAAATAATTACTGTCGGTCGGTAGTGTGTGTGAGAGAGAGAGAGAGAGAGAGAGTACAGCTATAAGAGGATTATAAAGAGCACAATTTTAATTAGAGGAAGTATTGAACAGGAACAAATCTAATGCCATCAAACACACACACACACACACACACACACACACACACACACACACACACACACACACACACACACACAGCCCGTAGCCTAGTGGTAGAGCTCTCGTCTCACACACGAGGGCCCGGGGGTTCAATCCCCGGCCGGGCGGAGACAAATTGGGCTTGTCTCCTTTCATGTGTTAGCCTCAGTTCACCTAGCTGTAAATAGGTACCTGGAATAAGTGGACGACGTTGTGACGTCCCATCTGGGGTTGGCAAAAATGGTACAAGGTGAGATGGGTATCATATGGTTCACCTAAGCTGATGGCTACCTAAGCCTTCGGGCGAGACGGTACCGTCTATAGTGAGAATGATACCATACAGATCCACCCTAAGCCTTCGTTTCCGATGTCGCCAATTGGCTAAAAATACAGACTACACACACATCCACAGCCATTCCAACGATACATATCACACCTACACATGTAGGAGGCGGGAAATAACGAGCATGCTCACTCCCGCAATACAACTAGAGTAAGTACAACTAGAGTAAGTACACACACACACTAAAATGGAATATAGAAACAAATAAATAAGGGTATTTTGAAATTGTAGGATATATGGAAATGAAACGAATAGAAAGGGTTTCAAAGAAAAAGGTTGAACTAATGTATATTTTGGTTGTTGTTTATTTGTACTTATTCCCTTTTAATTAATTACTTATTCGTGTAGTGTACAGTATGTGTGATTATTATCATTATTTTTATTTGTAATATTATTATTTTTATTAGTATTATTATGTTTATTAGTATTATTTGTATTACAGTGATATTGATATTACTATTATTATTATTATTATTATTATTATTACTACATCTGTATTGCTGTTCTATATACAATATATATTTGTATATACTGTATACTATATACAGTATATATATATATATATATATATATATATATATATATATATATATATATATATATATATATATATATATATATATATATATATATATGTATGTATGTATACAGTATATTCATATGTTACGGTATAAATAGTAGTTTTTGCCATTTACGCCAGTTGGCCCTCGCCCCGGGTTTAATACATTCAAGGTTTTTTCTCATAAACTGGAGCAGCTGGAATTTAGTTGCCATTCACAGCAGAAGAAACAGCATAATACGAGTTTCCTACCCCTATAAAATATACAACATACTGCAAATGTCATGTGTGCTGTAAAACAAAATGGTCAAGAGGAGAAATGAGTTGATTTAGATCAACATTACTCCCTCCGTTCCTAGAGGGGGTTCGTCTACATTAAAATCGTCTTCATTAGCCAGTATATAGTGAATAAAGCGCCATACTACTGAACGGATTAAATAGAAGTGCATTTTTTTCTCAGAACATATGCATAAAGAAAAGTATTTAGAAGAATCGAAACGGTAGCATAAATTCGATTAATTAAATGCTAAAACAGAGCTATAATTGCTATCTTTTCGAGTTATGTTTGTGGGGATGACCTCCACACAACACCTTCCTCCTGATGATTTTGGAATACGCATAGTTGCATTTTAAGTCCATCAGTTCATAAGTGAAGCGATTTTTGTTTACTGTTGCACTGATTACATATGCAAACTGTGTGACATAAAATATCGTAATATATTTTAAGTTTTATAGGGTATCACTGAGTTGTAGCTACACGGGAAAGTGTTACTGATGGGTTTTTTCCTCTCTCTCTATATATATACAGTATATATACTGTATATATTGCCTATGATAACACTCTTCAAATCCCTGGTGGTACCGCGGCTAGAATACTGTAACGTATTAACATCCCCATACAAAGCAGGTGAAATTAAGGACTTAGAAAGTGTACAAAGGAACTTTACCTCACACATAAACTCAGTAAAACAGTTACACTATTGGGATCGCTTAAAATCACTAAAGCTGTATTCGTTGGAACGTAGAAGGGAACGATACTTAATAATATATACGTGGAAAATCGCAGAGGGTTTTGTACCAAATCTACATACCCCAATAGCAATGAAGTTCAGTGATAGGAGAGGCTGGGAATGCGATATCCCCAAGATGAAAAATCGGGGTGCTATGGGCTCTCTGCGAGAGGGCTGGTTATCACATAGAGGAGCACGTCTCTTCAACAAACTCCCGCGGCGAGTAAGAGACATGAGGTGTCTCGTTAGACAGCTTCAAGAGAGCTCTCGATGTCGAACTACAAAAATTGCCAGACGAGCCCATCTTCACAAGGGCGCGGACCACCTCCTCGAATAGTCTGCTGCACCAATTCTCAAACAACAACGAAGGGCGGTACGCTCTTCGGTGCCACTAAGCAGAGTGGCGAACTCCACATAGGTGACATAGGTAGGTATATATATATATATATATATACGGTATATATATACTGTATACACACATTATATCAATCTACGTCTTTATCCCTCAACAAGAAAAAGAGTGAGGCATAAGCGTCCATTTAACCTCAGTTCGGCGACAGAGACAAAGCAGGCCAGGTGGCAGGTGAACAGACCAGGTGTGTAGATGGTGGGAGGCCAGGTGAGTGGCTCTCAGGTGACCTCAGACGGGTTATTTGAGGCCCAGGTCGGTAATTGGAGTCCGTGTTGAGTTGTTGACACCTCTTACGACACCACTCTGGGGGGATCCGGATTGGGGGCTCTCACACACCTGCCAGAGATCAAGGTTAAAGGTTGATTTTTTTATTTTTTTATTTTTTTATTTTTTTTTACTCTCTTCCGTTTACCATATATCTGTCTCAGCTATATAGTGTTTAATAATAATAACACTACTACTACTATTACTTTTACTACTACTACTAATACTACTACTACTATTACTACTAATAATAATAATAATAATAATAATAATAATAATTATAATAATATTTTATTTTCCAAATACTAGCACTCAGCCTGTGCGTCCCCCTACTCTGAAACCTATGCCAGGTCGGAACAATCATCAATGCACAGGACTTGCTATTCCGGGGTTAGCACTCGGGCTCATCATCGTGGATTTGTTATTTATTTATAATTGTACATCCATTACATTTTACATTATAGCTGTTTCAAACATCAAATAACAATATACTACTATTACTACTACTACTACTACTACTACTACTACTACTATTAACAATAACAATTCTCCGATATTTTTCGTTTAACACCCGCTTACGAAACACAAAAAAAACACAAGTTATTTATTCTATTGATTTATATAACCCTATGTATATTTTGTCTGAGCTTTTCATAACATCATATTTCTGGTGGTCAATCTGGATTACTGCCGTACACTCCTGTGGGTTTATATTATTTATGTTATCAGCATCGGTATATCCTTTCTTAATTGTACTGGTGCTCTCTCTCTCTCTCTCTCTCTCTCTCTCTCTCTCTCTCTCTCTCTCTCTCTCTCTCTCTCTCTCTCTCTCTCTCTCTCTCTCTCTCTCTCTCTCACCAAGAGACACCGGACTCCAAGGGTAGTATAACATCTACCTTTAATCTCATTTTTTATTTCTCTCAATCTTCATACCTGTTTCAATCGCGGTTAAACGTGTTCAGGGAGGAGGAGGAGGAGGAATACAAAGGAGTATAAAGGAGTACAAATTACAACAGACCAATTGATTCTTATGGGGCAGCTTGGCTATCTAAACCACTAATCTACTGGCTATGAGGTAGAAAAAACGGATAGCAAAGAAGAAGGCTCCTCCCCACCCACCCCTCCCTCCAGATAATCCTGGCATGGAAACAGTTGGAAAAATAGCATGTAGTATGGAAAAACTGACACAGAATTTCCTATAGGACATGGAACAAAATTAAAATTATTCGTAATCTAAGAAAGTGAGAGAGAGAGAGAGAGAGAGAGAGAGTATAATCCACATATATACACCTTCTCCCTCTTTGTTTGTTTGTCATTCTTGGCGTGTATAGCGACTGTATAGAGCTCGGTGTGTTTGTTTGTGAGGGGGGAGTGTGTTTGTTGTGTTTGGGTGTGCTAGAGTGGTTAGGGCAGTGACAGACACATTGAACACACGCTCACACACACACACACACACACACACACACACACACACACGCACGCACGCACGCACGCACGCACGCACGCACGCACGCACGCACGCACACACTAAATAAAGCTATTATTATTGTTATTAGTAGTATTACACACATACACACACACACCATACAAAGAGTGTATAAACTGCCAGGGCTCGGTGTGTTGGTGTGTGAGGAGTGAGTGTGTTTATTGTTATGTTTGTATTCTTCTGACGCGTGTGCTAGAGTGGTGTGGGCTAAAACAAACACATACACACCTGCACCGACCTTGTTGGGAACGCCCATTTAACTATTACTCAAGAACAAAACGAACACGCCAAGGGACACACAGCGCAACCTAAAAAAAAACACACACAATCACATACAAATATATACATGCATACACGGTTACACACACACACACACACACACACACACACACACACACACTATAAAACATTGCTAATGATTTTATCTATTCTCGTATTCTTAACAGCAGTTGGTTTAGTATTTCTAAATGTTGTGCTTTAAAGTATTGTTTGAGTGCGCCTATTACTAAGACCGAAACTAATGGTTGTTTTGGTCACGTATTTACCGTTCTAAACTATTTACGATCGCCTGCAAAAATATACAACCTTAGTTATATGAAAGTTAGCCTATATTGATTAATGCTGATTTAATGTGTTTTCTTATATGCAGTATATACCTGTATATAAGGTTTTATTACATGTGTTCTTTATACAATATTGGTTCAGCGACAGGGTTTAAAGTTTTCGCATTAGTTCCGTGTTATTCCTTTTTACTTAACTTTTAGAGAGCAAACCTGTAATTGAGAAAGTTGGTAGAAAATTTCTTTGTGTTTGTGTGTGTGTGTGTTTGTGTGTGTGTATGTGTTTGTGTGTGTGTGAATGTGTGTGTATGCATTTGCGTATACAGTATATGAGTAACGAGATAATGAATGAATGAAATTGCGCGTCTATTAATTGTAAAATAAAACCCATAAACTTTGCTCTCGCCGCTTTCCGATATTTGACTCAAGTAAAAATAATTGAGGTGTGTGTTTGCATCCTCTAGCATTATATTAAGGAGAGAAGGTCGTTTTTCTGGTCCCCTTCCTCCCTAGTGTTTAGTCCCATTAGTTTTTGAGATTTTCAGACGTTCGGCCCATTTGTTTGGCGATTTTAAGACCTATCGTTGCATTTCGTTATACATTTTAAGACCTATCGTGCCATTTAGGTGTCGATTTTTTCCTGGCGAGCGATAGCGAGTCTGTAATTGTAAAAGGAATCGGCGGCCGGGAAATTTGTCTACCGAAAAATTTACAAATTTATCAAATTTAACATCTAGGGGATGTTTTGCTAAGTTTGAGGGATGTCTAGCGAGGAAACTAATAATTTATGAATGGATGAATTTATAGGCCAAAAAAGCAGTCAGTGTCACCTTAATTTCTATTTATTGTCCATAGAGTCGTGTTTTCAGTTCGCCCCCTTTTCCATAGAGTCGTGTTTTCAGTTCGCCCCCTTTTCACAATAGCAATTTCCATACACTGCATAAAAATCGGTGCCTGTGTTTTCCATTTATCGGGCGACCCATTCGGCAAATAAAAGCACTTTTGACAATTCAGAAATGTAATGGATTGGACAATACAATTAAAACTCGGTGGGGTTTTCAAAAAAAGATAAAAATAAAAATGGGTGACATTATTTTTTTGCTCTTGGTGAATATTGACAGAAGAAGTGAGCGGACTATTGTACTTAGGCGTGCTCCCCTCGTCCCTCGTCTCTGGCTCTCTGCTCGATCTCTCGGAATCTCTCTACGTCGGGTGTGCCGACCTTGACTCAGGAAAACAGTCGTGTCGGGTTCGTCATCATGGATCGTGGGGCTCCTCAAAGTCTCTCTCTTCTCGGGCGCGCTCTACTCTCTCAGTCGTCTCACAAAACAAAGTGGGGATCTTCCCGGTCTTCTCTCTCTCAGGGGGGGCGCATCGATCCCTCCATCTCTCGGGTCGGCGTCTGGCGTCTCTCTCTCCCTACTCCCTGCTCTGCCGAGCGTAACAACGTGCTCTCGGGGATTCTGGGCTCCTCTTCTCCCTCATCCTCAGGGGGCCGCAGGACGTACCTGCCTCTCATTCTCCTCATCTTCGGCCCCCCCCCCCTCTCTCTCTCACACAAGCGACACTCATACAGATTCGTGGACCCCCTATGTTTTCCTTTATGCCATTATAACTATCTGGATTAATTTGTGGATAAAACTTGCATTTCAATAAATAGTATATAGGCCTATATAGTTGTGTTGCTGCTGTGTAGAATGTGACTCGCTTCCATATAATTATACACTTCCATAATTATAAATAGGTTAAGGGGAGGTCTCAAGGCACCGATTGGGACGGGATTCTTTGTGCTTGTACTCGCTAGTTCTCCCTCGATGTTAGCCCCATTGCTTTTGGATATTAGTAAAACGTTTGCCCCGATTAGTTTAGCGATTTTAAGAACTGTTCACCTTTATATTAAGGACCTAGATTCGTGTCAATTGCAGGTGGTCGATGTTTAATCCTGGCGAGTCGATTAGCGAGCCTGTAGATTTAAAGAGGAAGGCCGGCCTGTTGTCGGGAAATTTTTGCTAAGCCGAAATATGTACAAATTTATCTTGAAAGGGACTCAAGGGGGTGTAATTTTAAGCTTGATGGAGGTCTAGGGAACAAACTAAATACCTCCCCTTAAGTTCACGAATACTTTGAGTGAGCTAGAGACTATGGCATCCAATTGTACCATGTTTATCATTTGATGTATGTACGTAATTTGATGTATGTACGTAATTTGATGTATGTACGTAATTTGTTTTCTTCTGATTATTATGTATATATTTATTTGAATATTTGACTATCTATCTGTTTGTCCTTTATCCATCTATTTGTCTATATATATATCTATGCGTGTCTGTATGTTTATTTGTGCTTCTTCGTCCGTGTATTTGTTTATCGGCTTATATATACCTGTCTATATATCTTTCTGTCTATCTCTTTATCTATCTATATATTTAGGCTATACTAATAGATAGAAACATGGAGGATGGGATGGGAAGGGGGGGGGGGGGATATCACTACCCCCCCCCCTCCTTTATCTATATATATATATATGTTTTGTATTTGCCCCAATTAGTGTAATATGCGGGTATGGCATGTTTTGATTTATATTTTTGCAATGGCTGGCAAATTGAAATTCCTCCGTGGTGATGAGTTGTAGGGCTCTACTCTAAATTGGAATGCGGGCGAGGGGAGGAGAGGGGGTTGGGGGGGGGGGGTTAATTTTAATTGTATTTTATGTTTATTATTTATTTATTGTTTTATTTTGTTTCTTTTTCTTTTGTTTCGTTTTATTTATTAATGTATTTATTATTATTATTATTATTATTATTATTATTATTATATTATTGTTATTATTTATCATATTATTATTATTATTTTTGTTGTTCTTGCTTCTGCTTCATCATCATCGTCCTCCTCATCACCGTCATCATTATCATCGTCATCATCATCATCCGCCTAAGGTAGTCCTCAAAGGCGTCTTCCAAACGTTTCCACTCGAACCGGTCAGATGTTAGCCTGTTCAATCCCACCCCAGCAAACTTTCGGATTTCATCCCTCCATCTGGTTCTCTGTGTACCCCTTCCTGTAGCTCCATCTCTTGGTTCCTATTCTGTTGCTTTAATTGTCCATCTGTTATCATCTCTTCTAAATATATGACCTGCTCAAACTTGTTCAGGATTATTATTGGTTTTTTGAAGGGAGCCCACCTCGCTTTTTTTCTCTTTCTCCCCCTCGAGGGGGGGGTCGGTTTGGGCTTTGTGGCTTGATATCCATTCGGCCGCCCATATCCAGCCTACTGTGTTTAAGACGTTTAAACCCCATTCCCGGTGTCAATATTTTCCTGAGCGAGCGGTAGGCGTAGCCAGCAATAAATTATATATTATGTTTTTGGACAGCAAGCGTAAAGTTTGTAAATTTTTCGGGGATAACAAAAATCCTCCGGCGAAGGCGTATTTCTACCATACAATGCTGGCTCGCTATCGTCCTCGCCAGGAAGAAATCGCGACACCTGTGATGGGAGATAAACGTCTTAAAACAGTTGGCTGAATGGGGCCCAATGGATACAAGGCAGGGCAAGAGAAAAAAGGAGAGAAAGATAAAAAAAAAAAACGGTGACCCCCCATAAGTTATGATGTGGATTATGAGAGATTAACGATTGGGTTTGAGAAGGTGGGTATTATGAGGGTATGCGCTTTAGTAAAGAATTAAGAGTAAGAATGACGAATTATACGGGTTGGTTAATTATAAGGGTTGGTTTATTAATAGAATGAATGCGTAGTGTGAATGGCTAATGCGGGTGTTTGAATTATGAAGGTGGATTATTAAGATGAGTTATAGGAGTGAGTTATGAAGATGAGTTATAAGAGTGAGTTATAAAGGTGGGTTATTTTGATGATTTATAAGAGTGATTTATCAAGAGGGGTTATTAAGATGAGTTATAAGAATGAGTTGTGAAAATAAGTTAAGGCGAGTTATGAAATTGGGTTATTAAGATGAGTTATAAGAGTGAGTTATAAGTATGGGTTGTGAAGGTGGGTTATTGTGATGATTTATGAGTGTCATTTGCCTTTCACGACAAACTTCCAGACAAAAAGTTCTTTTGCTCTTGTCACTTGATCATCTCTCTCTCTCTCTCTCTCTCTCTCTCTCTCTCTCTCTCTCTCTCTCTCTATATATATATATATATATATATAAAGTTATATATCTAGCTATCTATCTATCTATCTATCTATATCTATCTATCTAATCTAATCTATCTATCTATCTCTATCTATCTATCTATTCATCATACTATCTATCTATCTATCTATTCATCATACTATCTATCTATCTATCTATCTATTCATCATACTATCTATCTATCTATCTATCTATCTGACTTTTTGTCTGTCTGTCTCTCTGTCTATGTATTTCCTATATATCTAAGCTATGTGACTGGTTGAGGATAGGATGGTATAGGCCTCCACCACCACCACCACCACACCCTCTGTCAATTGCCATTTATGACAAACTTCCAGACAATAAGTTACCTGCGTGTCCCTGAGTTATGCAGTAATGGTTTTTGGGTTCATTATTACCATCACTTTCTCTGTATTCTCATTATTATCTTTCTTTCGATATATGCCTCCAACCTCTCTCTCTCACACACTCTACTCACTCTCACACACAGACACACACACACTCTCTCTCTCTTTATTTATTATCTATGATAAACTATAATATGATATAGAGGGGGGAATATATCTATATATATAGTAAGAGAGAGAGGAGAAAGAGATAGTATACGAATTTCTCTATATAGTATTGATGATATAATTATAGATATATATATATATATATATATATATATATGACTTCACCTGACACTATTCAGCCCATCTCCTTATATTATATTTTTCCTTTACTCTCACTCTTATTTCTTTTCTTCTCTGTAACTTATAAAAGCGAGAAGTTACCCTTGTCTGCTGAAGTTTGGGAAGTGCTGCTATTTTCCCTGCTTCACTCCTTTCCGCAGCGTCTCTCTCTCTCTCTCTCTCTCTCTCTCTCTCTCTCTCTCTCTCTCTCTCTCTCTCTCTCTCTCTCTCCATATATATATATATATATATTCGTGTTTTGTTTTCTTTGTTTTAGTTTTGTATGTTTTTCTGGATTTTTGTTTACCTTTATATGGTGTTCCATTCTTTTCTTTTCCTGTTTGTTTTGTGATTTTTTTGTTTGTATTGTTTATTTTGTTCGTGTGTTTTATGTGTATTTTGTTCCTGTTTGTTTATGTTTTTATTTATTCTTGTCTGGGGTTTGTTGGGGCCGGTTTTATATTTAACATTGTTACTGTGTTAGTGTGGTTGTTCGTCTTGTTTGTTTCTATTTTTGTTTTCATTAACTTTCGTAGCAAGAACTTAGCCCCGCCTCCTGCAGTTAGGGCATTGATGTCTTTTTCGCTGTCTGGTTTCATCAAGGTCTCTCCGTCTCTCATTTTAACTCTCACTTCATCTATCGTTCACTCCCTCCCTTTACTTTTACAGCTATCCTCTATTCCTTCGATATTTAGCGGAATACCAGCTGATACACAGTTGTAGTGTATATAAAGAACAAAAATAATAATATAGTTCCTATCCATCACATATTTACATAATTATTGTATTTTGGTTATATAGCGATGTTTACGTCTCCAACTTCTTTATAAGCCGAAACTCGCAAGTGGTCAATTGCATATCTTAACTCCTCCTTCTGTTACCTATTTCCTAGTCTTAGATTTTATCTTATTCCCTGAAAAGCATATATCCTCATAGTTACAATTTCACTTCAATTTTGGGTTCTTCTCTCATTTTCTCTTAACTTCTGAAGCGAGAAATTAGCCTCGTCTCTTCAAGTTTGTGTGCTCTCTGATGTCTTTCTCACTTCCTCGTGTTGTCAAAGTCTCGCCAACATTTTGCACTTTGTCTTTTTATCTTAGTTAAGCTACCCCTTTAGCTCATTCTTTTCTAGTTATCTTTATTTTATTATTATTTTATTTTGTTTACATTTCCTTTTGCTTATTTTTTTAATCGTCTCGTAATCACTCTCTATATTTTCATTTTCACAGTTTCGTATTTGTTTCTTCGTATCGTAATTTTAATCTACCTCTTTCTATTCTTTACTACTCTTCTTGTCTTGAGCCTAATAGTATCTGTTATTCTCTTTGGTTTCCCGTTTGACTTCGTTTTTCGGCGGGACCTTATCTCCGAGCGCGCATATTGTATTACCTCCCCCGTCTGCCTGAACTTGGGGTCCTGATGTCCTCTTGCTTCTCCACCCGGGGTTGTTTTGTGTTCATGTTTTGTCACTGCGCTCTCAATCAATAATCCACTTTTGCTGGGTATTTTAGTCGTTTGTGTTTAAAACTCCCTTCTGTATCCGGGTGTCCGTGTCCTTTTTATTTTAATCTAGCTATATTTTAGACGATAAAAAAAAAAAAAGGAAAAGCGGGTGCCCTAGGGAGGTTACGAGGTCAGCTTTAAGAAGGATCTGTGGTAGTAAAAAGGGTTAAGTGAGATAGTTCCAAGCCTGTTAATTCCTGGAGGCCCTCTGAATGATATTGTCTATTATTAGCTAGTATAAAATGCAAAGGACGGCTCACCCTCCTTGCCTTTGCTTATATTTATTCGTTCATGTGGTTTATGTTTATTCGTTCATGTGGTTTATATTTATTCGTTCATGTGGTTTATGTTTATTCGTTCATGTGGTTTATGTTTTCGATTCTTCACTTTAATCAGTTCAATGTTTCCATTTTTCATTTGTGTCTTTCCCATTCTCACTTGAATTTTCCCTTTCAGATTATTTGTTTTCATTTTCGCATCTGTTTAATTTGTTTATTTTATATACAGGGTGCTCCAGTAATGCTTTTCATAAATTATATGGTGGACTCATCAGACAAAAATAAGAAAGAATAATTACCTCTATGAACATGTAGAGTTTGAGTATGTATAATAACGGAGTTATTTCACATAGAACATAAGAAACATAAGAAAATGGGATGTCTAGCAGAAAGCCGATTGGAGTGGCCCAAGCAATGGCAGTATCCCTGTCCCACACAACTCCCAAATCTAATTACTAAAGCCCACATCAACGAGGCTCACACTCTAATACTCCTGAGGATCATCTTAACTCAAAACGGTTTAGATATTAACTGCAGGATTAATTGGGGGTCTGCAGAGCGCGTGATTGGTCCCAGATCAGACCAAACCGTAAGTTAACCAAACATAAACCCGGCTGATTCCCCCATCAGAAAAAAAAAACACCCGAACCCTTCTCTGTCCCCATATGTACTTATCCAATTTTATCTTAAACGCTCCCTACCAGTTTTAGATCCTAGTAAAGAAAAAAAAGACAAAATAGCACTTGGTAGTCCGATTCCACCCATCTACAAACTCTGTGTATCCCAACACCAATATTTGCCTATATCTTTTCTGAAACGAAATTTATCTAATTTGAAACCATTGGTAGCGAGTTCTTTTCTTTCCGCTATCACTGAGCTTTAGTACATTTGTCAGGTCCCCTTTGTTGAATCCTCCCTAACACCACTTGGAACAACGCTATCATATCCACCTCTAACTCTGCGTCTCTCTAACGAAATGTAAACCTAATTTTCTTCAACCTTTCTTCATACGGAAGATTTCTAATATTTATGGATCATTTTTATTTTGATTTTCATTAACACGATTTAAGTTAACGATAGATACAATGTCCAATTCCGTCTGCAAGGGGTAATTGTTGGCCATTTTAGTGGAATTATATCCATTTGGCCTTCGCTATCGCTTGGCTGAGCCTCCTGAGATAGTGTCCCCCGCACCCCCCCAAAAGAGCTCCCCGCTCCCCCCCCTCCCCAACGCTCCCCCCGCCCCCCTCCCCGCTCCCCCCCCCCAAAGATAGCTGAGCATTAGCGATCTGACTTTTCGGGTGGAAATATGTCCGGCTTCGCCTCATTTTTAGATTATCCTACCGTAAAAACATCATGACGGAATCGCGTACCGCTCGCGTAGCCTGAAGAGAGAACGCCGATTGGATACAAAACCGCTGAACTGCTCCACTAACTATCTTGAGGCTAGCAAGCGATAGCGAAGGCCATAATGGATATAATCCACTAAAATGGCTAACATTACCCTTGGACTGAATGGGCATTGTATCTATCGTTAACCTTAAATCGTGTAATAAACTCCGTTATTATAAATACTACAAGCCGTCATGTTCATAGAGTAATGTATTCTTATTTTTGTCTGATGAGTCCACCATATAATTTATGAAAAGCATTACTGGAACACCCTGTATAATGTCTATCCCAATCTAAACTGTTTTTGTTTTCATTGTCTTATTTAGTATGTGACATGTTCTTTCATTTTTCTTTCACTTTCTCGATTTAATTATATACTTTTTTTATTTCATTGTCTTATTTAGTATGTGACATGCTCTTTAATTTTTCTTTCACGTTTGCCTTCATTGTCTCATTTTCACTAACTTCTGAAGCGAGAAATTAGTGCTCGTCTTCTGAGGTTCTGCGGGCCTCGATTGGGTCCTTTGGCTTTCCACACTTGCCTCCTCTGCCACGCTTCCTCATCACTGCTGTCTTTTACTTTCTGTTCTTTTCCTTTATATTATTGCCTCTTATTATGTTCCGTCTAAATGTTGCTATCTCTGACTTTCTTTTTCTTTTAGTTATCTCTTGAATTTCTTTGTTTTGCCTCATTATGTTTCGCTTAAATAACATTACTGCACTTTTGTTCTCGTTTCTGGTACACCCTGTTTCTATGTACTGATTAAAGGTTTTTCAAATGTCCGTTTCATATGATATTTTTTGTTGTGCCCCACTTTCCGTATCAAATCTTCTCTCGTCTCTCTCTCTCTCTCACTCT
>CM064486.1:11258474-11391037 GCA_032716605.1 Paralithodes platypus | reverse complement strand
CCTCTCTTCATTACTCTCTCCTCTCTGTATTACCCTCTCCTCTCTTTATTACTCTCTCCTCTCTTTGTTACTGTCTCTTCTCTTTATTACTCTCCTCTCTTTATTACTCTTCTTTATTACTCTCTCCTCTCTTTATTACTCTCTCCTCTTTATTACTCTCTCCTCTCTTTTTTACTCTCTCGTCTTTATTACTCTCTCCTCTCTTTATTAAAATTATTACTCTCTCCTCTCCTTTTCCTACTGACCCCCCCCCCTCCTCTTCTACTTGTGCTTCTTCCCATGTTTTTCCACCTCTTGCTATTACTATTCTTCAATTTTCCAAACTCCTCCTCCTCCTCTTCTGCCCTCTCCTCTTCCTCCTCCTCCTCTTCCTCTTCTTTCTAGTATTGTTTATCGTCATTCTCTCTCCTCTTATTCATCTATTCCTCTCTTTCCTTCCTATTCTCTCTCCTCCCCTTATTTCTCCCCCTCTTCCTTCTCCCCCTACCCTGGTTCATAGTTTTCCTTCATCAAGCTCTCCCCCCTCTTCCATCTCTTTGTTTCCCCTTCTTCATCACTTTCCTTCCATCGCTCTCTCTCTCTCTCTCTCTCACACTCGAAGGCTTACACAGAATTTTTACACCAGCTATTCTGTCGGAGAAAATCGCGGCCGGGATTTTCCTCGCCGTCTCCGTGTGTTTGGCATTCCGGACGGCCCCTCCTCCTGATATTTGTCCTTGTTTTTATCGATTGTCTTTACTTTTGTCCTTGTTTTCTTCCTGTTTTCTTATTGATTGATTATTTTTTCTTTATTTCCTTGATTGTTTTCCTTGGTTGTCTTGATTTCTTCCTTTTTTCTCGTAATTCTTTATTTTTTATTTTTCCTTGTTTATTTTCTTGACTTTTTTATCCTTTTTTTTTTAAAAGACCTCCGTCTACGTATTGTGAAAAACCTGTTATCCTCCGGCAAATTGTGGGGTTGAGTGAGTGAAGGGGGGGGACAGTGAATGAAGGAGGATACATGTTTTTCATAATACGTGTTGCTAGCACCAAACGCGCGAGCAACTGTGGCTTTCAACCATCCGACACATCCCCTTTTATTTATGTGCATCACACATGTTACATACAAATAAAGTTTATGTTTTGTTTTACCCTACTGTGGAAAGACTACGGATACACCACTCCTGCCCGGGCCTCACACAGTGGCATGACCCAGTCCAGTCGAACTGATCTCATGACGCTGGTGGCATTGCCCCGAGGATAGCCATCCCTAGTCTTTGCTTGAGCCAGAGGGTTTCCCGGGGTTCTCCTGAAACTTCTCTGATTTTACGGCCTATTTCATTCACCATCTTAAGGGTGGTAGGGCCGAAGACTCCTGAAGTTTCGAATGCCAGGGGCTCGAACTGATGATTTCTGGCGATGGCTTGATATTTTTCTCCCTTTTTATTTTCTGCTATCCGGGCGGCTTCACCTGCTTCGTCTGCGTTTCTGGCGATGTTGGTTGTGGAGAAAGTGTCAACACATGTGGCATCCCACACGAGGCACCGGCCATTCTTGTAAGGGAAAGTGGTCATCCCATCTGGCCGTTTGCCGTCTTCTCTGTGAAGTCCATGTGGTTCGAGGATTGATGCACGGTTAGCACTCTGCAGGGCCCGTTTTATGACATCATTTAGTGCAGAGTGTCTTGGCAGGCGGCCTGCGTTGTAATTACATGACAGGCATGCTGACCTTGAGCATCCATCCCCCTACCACACTTGCAAGTGTGTGGGTGACAAACTGCCGCACCCACTCTGAGCGCGATGGCAACCCGGAGCGCTTCAGCATCCAAGTGAGTTCCAAGAGGTGGGATGGGGATGGCGTGTGACCATAAGCCACTCTCCGAACGGGCGGCTGCCTGGAGGCGTGCTTTTGCAACCTGGTCTGCATTGGTTAGGAGATTTTCTTGAGTTTTCTTCGCCGAGATGGTATCCCACGCTTTCTGCTTGCTCCTGGAGGTACCCTGAGGCTCCTCCTCTACTCCTGTACTTTCCTTCCATGTGGGAATCGCTGCTGTTACGTCCCAATTAAGTGTCATTCCGGGTTGAGAAGAAAGGATGGACACTACAAGGTCGTTGGTCGCGATGAGGGAAGAGATAAAGGCTGGGGAGGCAATATCCGAGGCTCTCCGTATGCCCAAGCCCCCGAGGCGGACAGGAAGGGTGGCTTGTGTCCAGGTCCGTTCTTTAAATTCCACGTTGGTGATGCTGGTCACTGCTTCTCGGATTATGCTGTCTAATTCTTGGAGGCCACCATTGTTCGTGTAAGCCATCGATGTGCGCAGGAGGTATTGGAGTTTTGGGATGGAGAAACAGTTCTTGAGAAGGGCCAGAGCTGAGTGGGCATCGATGTGTATCAGGCGACTCACGAGACGTTGAAGCTCCTCCTTTTTAACTTGAAGTGCTGGTGGGATTGCTGCCAGAGTTAGTGGGGAACCTAATAGGGTTTGCTGTTGCTCCTGAAGGATCTTTACATCTGGCAATATGCCTCGAAACAGGGCCTGAGTCTCTTCTCCTTGTTCACGTGTGTGGTTGAGGAGGACAAGTTTACATTTGGTGTCATTTATCACTAGCCCAGCCTGGCCGAGGTCATTTACGATGTTATTTAGGTCGGTTAGAACGTTCTCTACTGACCCACCCAAGGTTGCATCGTCCAGGTACCATACATTCAGTTCTGACCTTACTTTGTTAGCTGCTGCATCCACCCCTATTGAGAAAAGAGCAGGACCACCTGGATCTCCCTGCTGTAACCCGGTCGCTGATGGGATTACCGTCTCGCCAAAAATCAGGATTGAAGGTTTGGAATAAGCCTGCCAAAGTAGGGGGTACAGAGTGGGGATGTGTTCTTGAGCTGCACGGAGGAAGACATCCCTGCGAATGCTGTTGAATGCGTTCCGCATGTCAATCTTTAGAAGCACTCGTTTTTCTTGGGCTTGGCTGAGGTAGGTGCGGGTTGCGTGTACAGCAGCTTCACACCCCCCTGGAGTTCCGAAACCTAGTTGAACTGGTCTTAAGTGTTGACCTAGGCCATTCGAGAGTGATTTCAAACCCACCGTTGTGGCAAGGCGGCAGAAGGTGTTCCCTACTGCTATTGGGCTCACACCGCCATCTTTTTTTGCCAGTGCACAGAGTGATGCCCCCAAAAATAGGGGTGTGGCACAGTCGGGTACTTCCCCTCTTCAAACCATGTTGATGAATTTGGTGAGGGTTTCCAAGAGTGCCTCCCAGCAGCTCCTGATCCCTGACCCAAGAGGCCTTTGAGGTGGGCGGGTCGGATACCATCTGGGCCCGCGGCTGAGCCTGCTGGGAATGAAGTCACTGCGGCAACCACCTGCTCCTTCGTGACAACTAAAGGTTGGCGCATCTGGTCATTTGGGGCAGGGGGGAGGTTTAGGTCCCTAGGTGTCCTTAGTTTCCTCATTCTCATTGTTCCCATGTTTATTTTTTTCAAATTTTCCTTGTCTGTCTTGTCTTTCCTTTTTCTTAGTTTGTCTTGATTTACTTCCTGTTTTCCTTATTATTCTTAATTTGGTACCGTTTTTCTTGTTGTTCTCTTATCCAGCTACTTTATTCTGTCGAAGAAAATCGCGGCCCTGCTATTCCTCGGCGCCTCCGTCTGTTTGGCATTATGGACGGCCCCTCCTCTTGATTTTTTGTCCTTGTTTGTCTTGATTTGCTTCCTTTTTTCCTTTGTTCTCTTCTTTTTTCTCTTACTTTTTCTGATTATCTTCCATTCTTCCTTGTTTTATTAACTTGTCTTCCTTTTTCCCGTAAATGTCTTCTTTTGTCCTTGCTTTTCTTAATTGTCTTCCCTTTTCCTTGTTTGGTGGTTTTCCTTTCCCTTATTTTTCTTGATTTTTTAATTTATCCTCGTTTCTCTTGATTTTCTTACCTTTTGTTTTTTGAATCTCTAATGTCTTCCTTTTTTCCATTGCTTTTATTTTCTTCATTTATCCCTTTGTTCTTGATTGTTTAATTATTTTCTTAAATGTGTCCTTGTTTTATATATTTCTACCCTTTTCCGTGGTTTGCTAGATTTTTCTATTTTTTCCTTGTTTTCTTTATTGCCTTTCTGTTTTCCTTAATTATGGACATCCTCTTTTCCTAGTTTTTCCTTGATCTTCCTTTTTTCATTGTTTCTTTATTTTCTTCCTTTCCTAGTTTGTTTTCTTTATTTTTTTCATTTTGTCCTTGTTTTTCTTGACTTTCTTATCTTCGTTTTCTTCCTTTCTCTCTTCGTTTTCTTCCGTTTTTATTTTTATTTTAATCCTTTACGTTGCTTGCTGTATTTCACGTATGTCTATTCTCATTTGTTCTCTTCTGCATATAGCCTTTCTCTCCCCCCCCTCGCTCTCTCTCTCTCTCTCTCTCTCTCTCTCTCTCTCTCTCTCTCTCTCTCTCTCTCTCTCTCTCTCTCTCTCTCTCTCTGTGCGTTACTTGTGTGTTCCTCTTTTATACATAATCTTTGAGCCAACTATTTATTCTTTCGTAGAAAATCGCAGCCGAAAATTTCTCACTTTGTTTGGCATTCCAGACGGCTCCTCCTCTTGCCTTTGTTATACTATATTTTCTTGGTATTTTCCTGTTTGTGCTTTGTCCCTGTAATCCTTGCTTTGGTTTCTCTTTTGCTAAATTCCACCTCTTTATCATCTGGTCCTTCTTTGTTATCTATCTATTTATTTTATCTTATTAGTATTGTTAACCCTTTCAAGATCCAATACGCATTTCTTTTCTGGTTTCCGGGTATCATTATATATTTTTGCTCAGATTAGGAAGGGTATATGAAAGTCAGAGGGTTAATTGAGATAGTCTTTACCTTTATCATTTCCACAGAGCGTTCTTAAACTGTATAAAATAGTCTGACGATAGCCAGACTAAACTGTCAAAATGCGTCACAGTCTTCAAAGGGATAACATTTATATTGGTAGTCCTCCATCTCTACCTGTGTGTGGTGTTTCTCTCCCGGTTCTCTTCTTTAGCATTGTCGTTCTCCTCTCTCCTGCCTACCTTCCTTTCTCTCTCTCTCCTGTCTCTTCTCATTTCTCTCCCTCCTACCCTTCTCGCTCTCTCGTCCCCCCCGGCCACACTTTCTCTCCTCCCTTTATTATTTCGTAGCTAAGACAATTGTGGCTGGGATTTTGCTCTCTGCCTTTTGCTTGTGTTCCTTTTTCTCTTGTTTTTTCTCCCTTTTCTTCTTCGTTTGCCTTCTTTACTTCTTCTTTCCCCCTCTTCTTCCATGCATGCCCCTTCCATACTTCTTATACCCCCTTCTCCACCTTCTCTTTATCTCCCTGTTCTGCTCTTTTATTTCTCCTATCCTCTCTCCTCCTCTTTCTTCTTATGCTTCTCCTATTCTTCTTATACCGTCTTCTCCGAGCCTTCTGTTTATCTCTCCCTTCTTCTTCTTTTTCTTCTTCTTTTCTTTTCTTTTTCTGTTGGGTTTCTAGTTTTTCTTTTTAGTTTTATGTTTCTTCTTTTTCTGTTTTCTTTCTTTCTTTGTCTTCTCAATTTCATAGCGGAGGAAATCGCGGTTAGGAATATATTTTCTTCCTCGTCGCCGCAGTTTGTTTCGCATTCCGGACGGCTCCTCTCTTTGATTTTTGTGTTCTCCCTCTCGTTTGTTCTCTCTCACTCTTTCTCACTCACTCACTCACTCACTCTCACACACACACACACACACACACACACACACACACACACACACACACACACACACACACACACACACATACCACACTCTCTCTCTCTTGCAATTCCCTTCCCTATCCATACATGCTCCCCACTTCTCCCTTGCTAATTTTTCCTCTTGTTTAGTTTTCACTGTCTTGCTTCTCACTCACTCTCATGCACTCTCACTCTCATGCACGCGCTCTCTCTCTCTCTGCGTGTCCATGTTCTTCGCTTTTATGTGTTGTATTTTTCTGGTTTCATTTCATGTATTCATCTTTTGCTAGCTTGTGTTGTTTGTTTACTTTTCCCTCGTTATTCTAGCCTTTTCAAGGTTTCATTCGTGTATATATATTTCGTTCTTGTGTTGCACTGTTTTGTTCCTTTGTTTTTCTACCTTTTCGAGTTCCCATTCTTTAATTCAGCTTTCGTTAGTTTGTGTTGTCTCAGCCTTTGCCCGAGAGGGAGTAGTTGGAATAAAATCAATACAAATTAAATAAATGGTAGGCGTGGACACCCATCATCTACATTCTGTGGCCAATGTGTTGGTCAGAGAGTCTTTGCTGGAAAGTGTATCTGGTTATTCACCAATTGTAGGCTACTGTCTAGCATCATAACCAAGTTGTTGACAATATAGCCCGGGGTGCCAGTAGGGACGTATTGTCTTATAGTTGTTGACAATATAGCCCGGGGGTGCCAGTAGGGACGTATTGTCTTATAGTTGTTGACAATATAGCCCGCGGTGCCAGTAGGGACGTATTGTCTTATAGTTGTTGACAATATAGCCCGGGGTGCCAGTAGGGACGTATTGTCTTATAGTTGTTGACAATATAGCCCGGGGGTGCTAGTAGGGACGTATTGTCTTATAGTTGTTGACAATATAGCCCGCGGTGCCAGTAGGGACGTATTGTCTTATAGTTGTGACAATATAGCCCGCGGGTGCCAGTTGGGACGTATTGTCTTATAGTTGTTGACAATATAGCCCGCGGTGCCAGTAGGGACGTATTGTCTTATAGTTGTTGACAATATAGCCCGGGGTGCCAGTAGGGACGTATTGTCTTATAGTTGTTGACAATATAGCCCGCGGTGCCAGTAGGGACGTATTGTCTTATAGTTGTTGACAATATAGCCCGGGGTGCCAGTAGGGACGTATTGTCTTATAGTTGTTGACAATATAGCCCGGGGGTGCCAGTAGGGACGTATTGTCTTATAGTTGTTGACAATATAGCCCGCGGTGCCAGTAGGGACGTATTGTCTTATAGTTGTTGACAATATAGCCCGGGGTGCCAGTAGGGACGTATTGTCTTATAGTTGTTGACATTAGCCCGCGGTGCCAGTAGGGACGTATTGTCTTATAGTTGTTGACAATATAGCCCGGGTTGCCGTAGGGACGTATTGTCTTATAGTTGTTGACAATATAGCCCGCGGTGCCAGTAGGGACGTATTGTCTTATAGTTGTTGACAATATAGCCCGCGGTGCCAGTAGGGACGTATTGTCTTATAGTTGGGAGCAGCTGTGCTCTGCTACCAACAGTCTCATATGGTTCCTGGAGGTGGTAATGTGGTGCTGGAGTCAGGGACTTCCACATAACCAAAGTATATACACGGCTAGTGTTTATATATCTTTCACATTACTACTGTTTTGCAGTTGGGGATAAAGCTTTAGCTAAATTACTCAGTCATTTTTAGGTTACCAAGGTTATTGATCAATATTTTCGGCCTAATTATAATGAGTAGACTATACTGTAGTATCTTGGACACTTTGAAGGTAATATACTGCAATATACTGTAAAGTTATAAGAGTATTTTCATGTAATGGACTGTAAAGTATTTAATATACAAAATGTTGCTTGTATCCACATATACATGCAGATACACACACACACATACACACCCTCTCTCTGTCTCTCCTATTAATTCACCCCATCCAATCTGTTTCCCTCCTTCCCCTTCCTCCTTTTACGGTTCATTTGCTCTTTTTCCTCTCCCGTCTCTCTCCTCTGTCTTTCTCATCAGGGTCGTCTGCCTTCCCTCCCTCTTCTCTTTTTCATCAGGGCCTGCATCGTATATTCGCTTCTCTGCCTTTCGTAATTTTCTCTCTTGGCCTGTTTTTTTTTTTTTTTTGTATATCATTAATTGTATAGAAATATTCTTTTTGTTGTCTTTCTTCTGTTGTACCATTTAATATTTTTGTTGTATTTTTTCTCGATTTTTTGCCATTTATTTTTTGTTTGTCTTTCTTTCTCATCAGGGTCTTTACTATTTATTCGCTTTTCTGCTTTTCTTCCTTCTCATTTGGCCTTTGCGTTCTTCTTTTGTTTATATATAATCTATTAAAAATGTCTTCCTTTATACCACTTAATATTCTCGATGTTGTATTTTGTTTTCTTTATCTGTATTCTTCTTTATATTGTATGTATTGCCTTTCTTTTGTTTTCCTTCGTTCTCATCAGGGCCTTCGCCATTTATTGACTGTTCTGTCTTTCCTTATCTTATATTGGCCTTGGCGATTTATATCCTTTTTGGCTTTTCTTTCTCATTGCTGCTCATTTGGCCTTTTGATTTTGTTTTGTTTACTTGCTGCCTTCATTCTTTCTCATCGGGGCCTTCGCCTTTATCCGTTTTTCTCTCCCCCCCCCCCCCCTTTGTTGTATCTGTTCACTGTTCTATTTCAATTTGGCCTTTACGGTTCACTTGCTCTCCTGCATTCCCTCCCTCTCTCTTTCTCATCAAGGCCTTCACTATTTATTCTCTTTTCTGCCTTCGTTATGTTTTATCAGGGCCTTTGTGATTTATTTTTATTATTATTGTTACATTTTGCCTTCTTTCTTTTTAATGAGGGACTTTGCTATTTTTATTATGATTGTCTTTGTCTTTCTCCTTTCATTCTCTCATATTGGCCTTACTCCTTTTCTTCCTCGTCCTGTCTCTATCTCCCTTTCTTCCTTCCTTCACATTCATCTTCCTTCCTTCACATTCTTTTCTTCCTCCCTCTCTCCATCCTTTTTGCCCTCCTCCTTCCTCCCTTCTTCTTCTTCTCCCTTCTTCTTCTTCTCCCTTCTCCCTTCTCCTTCCTTCCTCCTCCTCATATTCCACCCTCTCATTTCCCTCCTTTCTTCTTCCTTCATCCTCCTGTCATAAGAGACAGACTCGTAAATCACTTAGAGGAAAATAACATACCGGTACTTAAAGATACTCAACACGGCTTTCGTAAAAAACGTTCCTGTTTAACAAACCTCTTAGACTTCTTCCACGATATCCTCAACCTCTACGATGAGAGTAAAGCTGTAGATATTATATACCTTGATTTTCAAAAGGCCTTTGACAAAGTTCCCCACAAACGTTTACTGCTAAAACTAAAAGCGCATGGAATACAAGACGGTGTGTTGAAATGGATAGAAAATTGGCTCAGCGACAGAAAGCAAATAGTAGTCATCAACGGTAAGGCATCTAAATGGACCAATGTAAGTAGCGGGGTACCCCAGGGATCGGTACTAGGACCAATTCTCTTTCTAATTTACATCAACGACATAGATGAGGGTCTCACCTGCACAATCTCAAAATTTGCTGACGATACAAAAATTGCAAATAGCGTACTCTCAAAAGATCAAGTTGACGATATGCAACACAATCTAGATAAATTGTCACATTGGGCCCAAATTTGGCAAATGAGTTTCAATGCGGATAAATGTAAAGTACTACATATCGGATACCTAAATGAGAAAGCAAACTATTCGATGAATGGCACTCAGCTTAAGAATGTAAACAGAGAAACCGATCTGGGAGTAACAATATCGAGTAACCTAAAACCGAGTCAACAATGTTCAGAAGTTGTTAAGAAGGCAAACAAAATAATTGGCTTTATAGGCAGATCATTTGAGCATAAATCCAAAGACGTAATCCTAACCCTTTACAATTCCTTAGTCCGCCCTCTTCTGGAATACTGCGTTCAATGCTGGTGCCCTTATTACCAAAAAGACATAAACAATCTAGAACGAGTTCAACGTAGAGTTACCAAAATGATACCTAGCCTAAAGAACAAACCATACGAAGAGCGTCTTAGAGAATTAAATCTATTTCCTTTAACCCAGCGCAGATTAAGAGGTGACTTAATTCAAGTGTTCAAAATCATCAAAGGCATCGACAATATGAACTGTAGTAAGTACTTCACTATCGACCAATCTAATTACACGCGGGGAAACGGTTGCAAAATTATTGGTAAATCTTTTAACTCACACGAATCTAAGAATTTCTTCTTCAATCGAGTTGTCAACTTGTGGAATGGGCTTCCCCGAGACGTTATAGACTGCAGCACCGTTGATTCATTTAAATTCCGCCTAGACAAATATCTCGCATCAAACCCGCGTCTGACTGCGTTTGTAAATGAATAACTTTATTTTATCCTCCCCTCAGTTACTAACCCATATGTCCCCTACTAACTTCCTAGTCCTGCCACGTTAGTGGCAGGGCAGTAGTTCCCTTTCCAATGTTCCCTTACCCACTCTAAACCACTGTTTGGACACTTGATCCTCAGTGTTTTGGAGGACAAGCAGCCTAGAAGGGTCACTAGATCTGTTGTTGCTTGATTTCCTTTGTACTTTGTACTCCTTTGTACTTTTTCACCAATTGTTTTCCTCCTGCCGTCCTCCTCATTTCTCCCTCTTTCCTTCCTTCCTCCTTCCCCCCCCCCTTCCTTCTTTCCTCCTCATTTCCCCCCTCATTCCTTCATTCCTCCTTATTTCCCCCCTCCTTCCTGCCTTCCTCTTTATTTCCCCCCTCTTTCCTCCTTATTTCCCCCCTCCTTCCTCCTTTTTTCCCCCCTCTTTCATTCCTTCCTCCTCATTTCCCCCTTCTTCCTTCCTTCCTCCTCATTTCCCCCCTCCTTTCTTCCATTCTCCTCCTTTCCCCCTCCTTCCTTCCATTCTCCTCATTTCCCCCTCCTTCCTTCCATTCTCCTCATTTCTCCCCTCCTTCCTTCCATTCTCCTCATTTCCCCCTTCCTCCTTCCTTCCTCCTCATTTTCTCCTTCCATTCTCATTTTCCTCATCTTCGTTCCATTCTCCTCATTTCCCCCCTTCTTCCTTCCTTCCTCCTCATTTCCCCCCTCCTTCCTTCCATTCTCCTCATTTCCCCCCTCCTTCGTTCCATTCTCCTCATTTCTCCCCTCCTTCCTTCCATTCTCCTCATTTCCCCCTTCTTCCTTCCTTCCTCCTCATTTCCCCCCTCCTTCGTTCCATTCTCCTCATTTCCCCCTCCTTCCTTCCATTCTCCTCATTTCTCCCCTCCTTCCTTCCATTCTCCTCATTTCCCCCTTCTTCCTTCCTTCCTCCTCATTTCCCCCTCCTTCCTTCCATTCTCCTCATTTCTCCCCTCCTTCCTTCCATCTCCTCATTTTTTCTTCCTTATTCCTCCCTCCTCATTTCCCCCCTCCTTCGTTCCATTCTCCTCATTTGCCCCCTCCTTCCTTCCATTCTCCTCATTTCTCCCTTCTTGCTTCCATTTCTCCCCTCCTTCCTTCCATTCTCCTCATTTCCCCCCTCCTTCCTTCCATTCTCCTCATTTCCCCCTCCTTCCTTCCATTCTCCTCATTTCTCCCCTCCTTCCTTCCATTCTCCTCATTTCCCCCCTCCTTCCTTCCATTCTCCTCATTTCCCCCCTCCTTCCTTCCATTCTCCTCATTTCTCCCCTCCTTCCTTCCATTCTCCTCATTTCCCCCCTCTTTCCTTCCATTCTTCTCATTTCTCCCTCCTTCATTCCTTCCTCCTCATTTCCACCCTCCTTCCTTCCATCCTCCTTCTTTCCCTCCTTCCTTCTTCTTCCTGACCTCCTTCTTCCTGACCTCCTTCTCCCTCCTCCTTCCCTTCCTTCTCTCCCTCCTTCCCGGTGATCGGCCCTCATCCCTCACCATATATCCAGGCCACCATGAACACCACCATTATCAGGTCTTATTATTTTGTTCTCTCTCTCTCTCTCTCTCTCTCTCTCTCTCTATATATATATATATATATATATATATATATATACACGGGGTGTCCCAAAATAGATTATGCAGATGATTCTAAGCTTAACGTATTCTGTAACAAAAATTATAAATCTCAACCGTTTATGAGATATTGAAAGTTTTATATAGTGTCCTTCCACCACATCACTGTAATGGACTCTCCATGTCAAATAGTTTCCAGCAGGTCCAAAGTAAGCTAATATGTCTACAATCATTTTGCGACTTACAGAATTATATTATCTTGATAATAACATGGTAATATTGTTGCAGTTAGATGGGGGTGTGGTAAGCTCTAGCACAACTAGGCCAGCCTTATAGGGAAATACTTAAAAATAATGCCATTTTCAACAGGCGATATCGCTGTAATTAGTAAAATTTGGACTTTTGTTTATTGAATAGTATTGTATGCATAAAATATTTTTCCTAATCCAATCCTGAAGTTTGGCACGTCTATTTCGGGACACCTTATATCCCGAAATAGACGTGCCAAACTTCAGGATTGGATTAGGAAAAATATTTTATGCATAAAATTCAATATAATATTCATATATATATATATATCTATATTATATATATATATATATATAATTTATATACCGGTATATATATTATATACAAAGATAGATAGATATAATTAATGACAGTTGCATCTGGTACATTACGATTTCGCTAAATCCCGTTTTAAAAATAATCTCGCGGTGCAAGAGCCAACATAGTTAGTAGTGCAAATACGGCTAGTTTACTTTGTTCAATTTGGCTCTGCGAACAACTTTGGTCTTAGTGATCTGTCTTGTCGGTAGCTGTTTAGGAGGAGTAGTGCGTTAAAGGTTCCAGAGACGACAAAAACCACTCAGTTCAGCAAAGCACAGCATTATTTCTAGTGGAATCGAGGATATATATATATATATATATACTGTATACATTACATATTAATGTTTTATATAATTACAGTATATATATATACCGTATATATATATATATATCTTTATATATATATATGAGATATATAGGTAATATAATATATATTATAGTAGATATAATATATATATTATAATTATATATATATATATATACTTACAGTATATATATACAGTATATACTATATATATATATACATAATATATATATATATATAATATATATATATATACTGTACCGGTATATATACAGTATATATATATATATATATATATGATAGAAGCAATTGACTCTCCGACAGGGAATCATATTTTGTCACCAACCAACTTCACTTCTAAACTCAATTAATGAAATCAGCAACTACATCTATCTATCTATTTATTGCCTGACGCCGTGATCCCCGAAGGGGTGGCCACGAACGAACCGCCCCCATGCACCTCTGTCTCCAGTCAGTCGACGCCCCTCCCCCCAACCAGCACCGCCTTCGTTCATGTACTTCCTCACTCCATCCTTCCACCTCTCATTCGGTCTACATGTGGCACTTCAAGGAATCGAACCTAGGATACTCACACCGAAATTCCGCGCACTTATGCATTACGCTATCAAGACAGTGTATCGTAGGCGTACAAGGAAGAGTAACACCAACGCGTACAGGAACATCTTTATTCTTTATAACATGTGCGACGTTTCGACACCACCTTGTGTCATTATCAAGCCTAAAAAGAGATACAAAGAACCTTAATTAAAAGTCTGATATGCATTAAATACAAAAAATATATATATTATATTATTATAATGAACCAAACAGGAGAGCGAAACTGGGGCGAAGGAAAAGGTAGAAGATTGGGGAAAATACTGTAATTTAGAATTATGAAAATAATAAATGAATGAAAGACATACGTGAATATATTTAATAATAATGTAAATAAAGTGATAGACAAGTTAAATTTCAGTGAATATCTTACCAATTATTAAAAGCAAAGTAAAGGAATGGCGGCACTATAGTCTATTCGCTGTAAGTAGGCGAGAAATCATGATCTCTAACCTCTGTAACTCAAAAACGACTATAGTAATCGAGCTAATATGTGTACCATTTGGGAAGAGTCACTCAAGGAATAGTTGTATAAATTTACAGCCCATTTGTTGTAGCCCTTTTTGAGTTACAGAGGATAGAGGTCATGATTTCTCGCCTACTTACAGCGAATAGACTATAGGCACTCACGAGTCCTCCACTCCTTTACTTTGTTAGGCTTAATGGGCCGGTTTTCTGGACCACTTTCTCCCTCATGTTTAGTCACATTAGTTTTCAGATGTTAAGATGTTTGTCCCATTAGTTTGTTTATTTTAAGACCTTTCGCCCCATTTCTTCGTCAATATTTAGACCTTTCGTGTTATTTAGGTGTCGATTTTTTCCGTGGCGAACGATAGTGAGCCTGTAATGTTGGAAGAACCGGCCTTCGGCCGGGAAATGTTTCTACCGAAAAATTTAAAAATTAATCTATAAGGGGGACCTATTGGATGTTTATTTACATTTGATGGAGGTCTAGGGAGGAAACTAGAAAAATAATGAATACATGCAAAAATCGCCCAAAAAGTGAACCATCCCCCCATAAAGAAAATAGTGTATAGGAAACTAAAGGGAGGTGAAGAACATTTTAAAAATTATTATGTAAATCTTAGCAGAAAAGATAAAGCTAATATTAGGAAAGCCAAGCGTAATTACGAAATACAAATCGCTAGGTCATCGTGCTGAAGGGTTTGACGCAATTCTATTACCAGGGCTATGCTGCCTACTACCACCACTACTACTACTACTACTACTACTACTAATGACCTGTTAACCCTTCTACCTTGCTCCTCCCCCCCCCCCCCCCTACCACCACTACCAAATCATAGCTCCGTTCAGCTACTCTGTGTATGGGTAGAAAGGGGGGGGGGGGGGACATCTTCTCTCATCCCCCAAATCCCCCCCGTTATAGAATCTGGCGCCAGACGCGGTTTGATGCTCGGACGGGCTTCTTCTGGCTCTTGTGGTTCTTATTATTTTATATTTAACTCGACCCTTTGGCTTTTTATCCTTTGCAAAGTACATCGAATCTGCTTTGATACTTTTTAATCACATAGGTATTTTGTTTAAAGCCTCTCATGTTTATATTGTTTAAAGCCTCTCATGTTTATATTTTTGTCAGCTGTATATTATCACTAAAAGCATCCCCCTTTGTATTACGGTAAATATGCATTATATAATTTAATTAATGTGTTGAATCATTGTCATATCTCATACAGGTTGATTAAAGTTTGTTATTATGGAAGGGTAATCTAACCATTTTCTTATAAACTGTGCACTATTGTCTGTCTATCTCAGTAAAACCTTGACTGCGAGAGTTCAGCCGACGTGTGAGTGTTTAATATGATATATTTGTTTAATTATCAGTGATTATTTTCATATTTTTGCAAATTTCGAGCAATTTACATTTAGTTTGTCCCGGCCATAGACGTTTTTCCTTATTTGCAGGTTCGTTTTCGCTCGTCCAGAACAAAATCGGTACCTGAACGGGATGAAACGTCTTGCAATTGCCAAAATAATGGGGTGCTTCATCATCAAATCGCCAAGGTAAATGGGACTAAACAGGGGAGCTCCAAAAGACCACTTCCGGCTCAGATTAAATTAAATGATTAAATTGTATCGCGGTAGCAAACACTGGAGTTATTAAGGGGAGGTGGGCTGATTTTTCTGGCCCCCTTCTCCCTCGTGTTTAATCCCATTGGTTTTCAGATTTTAAGACGTTCGACTCATTAGTTTGGCGATTTTACGACTTTACACCCCATTTTGTTGTCAATATTAATACCTTTCGTGCCATTTAGGTGTCGTTTTTTTCCTGGCGAACGATAGCGAGCTTGTTATTTTAGAAGGAATCGGCCTTCGGCCGGGACATTTTTCTACCGAAAAATGTACATATTTACCTTGAAAGGGGGTCTAGGGGGTACTGTTTTAAGCTTGACGGAGGTCTAGCGAGGACACTAACAATTGTATGAATAAATAAATGTATAGACCAAAAAGCAAGCACTACCCCATTAAGCAAATCGATAAAGGCAGTCAAGGATTTATTCGACACAGTTTCGGCGGTCACAAGAAAGATCGAGGCAAATAAGTCCGAGTTGGAGATAGCGCGTGCTTCTAAACCTTGGCTTTTCTGTACGCAAGGTGGAAAAAAAAAACATATATATTATATATATATATATATATATATATATATTATATATCAATTAAAATAAATAAAATAAACCACTAATTTTGGGATGATAGTGTGATTGTTTATCTTGACTTCACTGCACGTGAGGTAAAAAAGGGGGAAAAATACAAATTATATAAATAAATATAATAAATAAAATAAACCACTATATTTTTGAAAATAGTACGTAATGTTTGAACTTGACTTTACTGCACGTGAGGGGGAAAAACACTGAATATATACAGTTCCCAGCGAGGCTCAACACAAAACCTGGGGCAGAGAGAGAGAGAGAGAGAGAGAGAGAGAGAGAGAGAGAGAGAGAGAGAGAGAGAGAGAGAGAGAGAAGGGGGGGGAGTGAAGCAGAAATAGGGAAGTGAGAGAAAATAAATGAACATAGCGAAATGGGAGTAGGAGGGAACGAAATAAAAAGAGAAACAGGTCGAAATGAGAGAGAGAGAGAGAGAGAGAGAGAGAGAGAGAGAGAGAGAGTGGAGGAGGAGAGAGAGAGTAGGTGATAGAGGGAGATGGGTAGAGGGGTGGAGGATGAGAGGAGAGAGAGAGAGAGAGAGAGAGAGAGAGAGAGAGAGAGAGAGAGAGAGAGTAAAGGTGTAGTGGTTTTGTGATGCGTGTGGAATGGCTGGGGATTCAGTGGTTCAGAGGTCATGGAATATTGTGATTGGTAAATCTGGCTGTGGTGGGGGAGAGAGAGAAAGAGAGGGTGAGAGCTGAGATAGATAGATAAATTATGTAACTACCAAATGTACAGTGGCCCACATAAGTTATGTTCATCGTCGTGATCTTATTCATGGAAATATAATGTAGGTGTCCTATCTTATGCAGGGTTAATAATGTGTCTAGTATCTTACAGTGGTTATATGTTTGTTTCCGAGTATCTTATTGCAGTGGTTATGTGTGTCTAGTATCTTTATGCAGTGGTTATAATTGTATTTCTAGTATCTTATGCAGTGTTATAATGTGTATGTCTAGTATCTTATGCAGTGGTTATAATGTGTATGTGTCTAGTATCTTATGCAGTGGTTATAATGTGTATGTGTCTAGTATCTTATGCAGTGGTTATAATGTGTATGTGTCTAGTATCTTATGCAGGTGTTAATGTGTATGTGTCTAGTATCTATGCAGTGGTTATAATGTGTATGTGTCTAGTATCTTATGCAGTGGTTATAATGTGTATGTGTCTAGTATCTTATGCAGTGGTTTATATGTTTAGTCCTAGTATCTTATGCAGTGGTTAAGGGGAGATTTCCACTTGAGGGACTTTTTTCTTGACCCCTTTCTCCCTCATGTCTAGCCCCATTGCTTTTGAGATTTTAAGACGTTTGCCCCATTAGTTTGGTGATTTTAAGAATTTCCGCCCCATTCTGTCAATTTTAATTCAAAGGTGTCGATTTTATCCTGGCGAGCGATAGCGAGCTTGTAATTTAAGAATAACCGGCCTTCGGCCGGGACATTTTTCTACCGAAAAATGTAAAAATTTATCTTGAAAGGGGGTCAAGGGAGTGAAATTTCAAGATTGCTGGAGGAGTAGGAAACAAACTAAAAACCTGCCCTTAACTCATCTGACTATTCAACTGACAATTAAAGGAAACCACACTCGCAATTCATCCACACTAATATTAAAGGAAACCACACTCGCAATTCATCCACACTAATATTAAAGGAAACCACACTCGCACACTCGCAATTCATCCACACTAATATTAAAGGAAACCACACTCGCAATTCATCCACACTAATATTAAAGGAACCACAACTCGCAATTCATCCACACTAATATTAAAGGAAACCACACTCGCAA
This sequence comes from Paralithodes platypus, assembly GCA_032716605.1. Taxonomy (NCBI): domain Eukaryota; kingdom Metazoa; phylum Arthropoda; class Malacostraca; order Decapoda; family Lithodidae; genus Paralithodes; species Paralithodes platypus. The sequence continues at coordinate 11,373,388 of CM064486.1, read as the reverse complement.
TTCATCCACACTAATATTAAAGGAAACCACACTCGCAATTCATCCACACTAATATTAAAGGAAACCACACTCGCAATTCATCCACACTAATATTAAAGGAAACCACACTCGCAATTCATCCACACTAATATTAAAGGAAACCACACTCGCAATTCATCCACACTAATATTAAAGGAAACCACACTCGCAATTCATCCACACTAATATTTCTTGCATACATAAGATTACGACGAGGAACAGAACTTTTGTGGGCAATTGTACATTTTGGGAAGATAGACTCCCTTAACCTCCCTGTGAAGTTTTTAATGCATCTGTTGAACAAATAAATAAAAACAAAACTTAGCATAAAGCAGTCAATGCATGATAACCAGACCCTGAGAAGTTCCTGAAATAAGTAATGCATATATAAGTGAAGATGTATGTACAGTAGAAGGCAAAAGTTGTACAGGGTGTTAGTGAGGGTTCAGTGAGAGAGAGAGAGAGAGAGAGAGAGAGAGAGAGAGAGAGAGAGAGAGAGAGAGAGAGAGAGAGAGAGAGAGAGAGAGAGAGAGAGAGGCGAGGCAGGATGTGGAGTATTATAAGAGTATGGGATTAATTTAAGGGGATAAGTTGTTTTGTTTAATAATACTCTATTTATTAAGGGGATAAGTTGTTTTGTTTAATAATACTCTATTTATTTATTTATTTATTTTGTCATTTATATTTATGTTTTTACTTTCCTCCCTAGACCTTCATCAAGCTTAAAGCAGTACCACCAAGACTCCCCTTTGAGGTAAATTTGTGCTCGGCCAAAGGCCGGTTACTCCTAAATTGCAGGCTCGCTATCGGTCGCCAGGAAAATATCGACACCTAATTGCAAGAAAGGTCTTAAAATTGACATAGTAATGGTGCGAAAGGTCTTAAAATTGCCAAACTAATGGGGTTAACGTCTTAAAATCTCGAAACTAATGGAGCTAAACATAAGAGAGAAGGGGCCCCGAATAAACACCCCCTTAATGTAAACAAGGATTCCGAAAGAAGATTGCGACTCTGTATAACACTATATCATCAACTCCGTGGGATTACAGGCGTTACTGTCGCCATCCTCCCTCGGGGATTACAGGCGTTACTGTCGCCATCCTCCCTCGGGGATTACAGGCGTTACTGTCGCCATCCTCCCTCGGGGATTACAGGCGTTACTGTCGCCATCCTCCCTCGGGGATTACAGGCGTTACTGTCGCCATCCTCCCTCGGGATTACAGGCGTTACTGTCGCCATCCTCCCTCGGGATTACAGGCGTTACTGTCGCCATCCTCCCTCGGGGATTACAGGCGTTACTGTCGCCATCCTCCCTCGGGGATTACAGGCGTTACTGTCGCCATCCTCCCTCGGGGATTACAGGCGTTACTGTCGCCATCCTCCCTCGGGGATTACAGGCGTTACTGTCGCCATCCTCCCTCGGGGATTACAGGCGTTACTGTCGCCATCCTCCCTCTGGATTACAGGCGTTACTGTCGCCATCCTCCCTCGGGGATTACAGGCGTTTACTGTCGCCATCCTCCCTCGGGGATTACAGGCGTTACTCTCGCCATACTCCCTCGGGGATTACAGGCGTTACTGTCGCCATCCTCCCTCGGGGAGTACAGGCGCTACTGTCGCCATCCTCCCTCGGGGATTACAGGCGTTTACTGTCGCCATCCTCCCTCGGGGATTACAGGCGTTACTCTCGCCATCCCTCCCTCGGGGATTACAGGCGTTACTGTCGCCATCCTCCCTCGGGATTACAGGCGTTACTCTCGCCATCCTCCCTCGGGGATTACAGGCTTACTGTCGCCATCCTCCCTCGGGGATTACAGGCGTTACTGTCGCCATCCTCCCTCGGGGATTACAGGCGTTACTGTCGCCATCCTACCTCGGGGATTACAGGCGTTACTCTCGCCATCCTCCCTCGGGGATTACAGGCGTTACTGTCGCCATCCTCCCTCGGGATTACAGGCGTTACTGTCGCCATCCTCCCTCGGGATTACAGGCGTTACTGTCGCCATCCTCCCTCGTGATTACAGGCATTACTGTCGCCATCCTCCCTCGGGGATTACAGGCGTTACTGTCGCCATCCTCCCTCGGGATTACAGGCGTTACTGTCGCCATCCTCCCTCGGGGATTACAGGCGTTACTCTCGCCATCCTCCCTCGGGATTTACAGGCGTTACTGTCGCCATCCTCCCTCGGGGATTACAGGCGTTACTGTCGCCATCCTCCCTCGGAGATTACAGGCGTTACTGTCGCCATCCTCCCTCGGGGATTACAGGCGTTACTCTCGCCATCATCCCTCGGGGATTACAGGCGTTACTGTCGCCATCCCTCCCTCGGGGATTACAGGCGTTACTCTCGCCATCCTCCCTCGGGATTACAGGCGTTACTCTCGCCATCCTCCCTCGGGATTACAGGCGTTACTGTCGCCATCCTCCCTCGGGGATTACAGGCGTTACTGTCGCCATCCTCCCTCGGGGATTACAGGCGTTACTCTCGCCATCCTCCCTCGGGGATTACAGGCGTTACTGTCGCCATCCTCCCTCGGGGATTACAGGCGTTACTGTCGCCATCCTCCCTCGGGGATTACAGGCGTTACTCTCGCCATCCTCCCTCGGGGATTACAGGCGTTACTGTCGCCATCCTCCCTCGGGGATTACAGGCGTTACTCTCGCCATCCTCCCTCGGGGATTACAGGCGTTACTGTCGCCATCCTCCCTCGGGGATTACAGGCGTTACTCTCGCCATCCTCCCTCGGGGATTACAGGCGTTACTGTCGCCATCCTCCCTCGGGGATTAGGGCGTGTGGTAATATATATTTAGATAGACTATTAACCCCTTCTTTACCGGCGAAGTCCTTTTATTTATATTCGAGCTATGTTTATACGAGTTTGGGAAGTTAAAAAAGGCTCTGTGGTAGTAAAATAGATTAAGTGAGATAGTTCGAATCATGTAAATTGCTGGAGGTCCTTTAAAAGCTGAATAAAATCGTCTGATAGTAGCCAAAAGAGGGTAAAAAAAACGTCACTGGTACTGCATTCGTTAGACTGAAAGAAGTAAGAAAACGCAATAAAAGGTTGATCTATTTAGCAGCAATAGAAACGCTTTAGTATCGCTTAGCAGTTATGGTCTTGTTCCATGGAAATTTCAAGCATAGTATGAAAAGTCTATATGTCAAGTTTACATGGACTTCATCACATGGACGAATTCAATTTAACGAAGAAAGCGTCAAGGAAAACACATATTGATATGATTTATCATTTAACTTTAAAGGAAATAATTTAGAAGATTTTACAATGTACTTTACAATTGTAACGTACAGTATAATTATGAATCAGTATGTTTTATATAATTATGAATCAGTATGTTTTATATTATTATGAATCAGTATGTTTTATATTATTATGAATCAGTATGTTTTATATAATTATGAATCAGTATGTTTTATATATAGCAAAAGGTGGCTTAAGGGGAGATTTCCACGTGAGGGATTTTTTTCTGGACCCCTTTCTCCCTCATGTTTAGCCCCATTGCTTTTGAGATTTTAAGACCTTCGCCCTAGTAGTTTGGATATTTTAAGACATTTTGCCCCATTTCTGTCAATTTTAAGACCTTTCGTGCCGTTAAGGTGTCGATTTTTTCCTGGCGAGCGATAGCGAGCCTGTAATTTAAGAGCAACCGGCCTCCGGGCGGGACATTTTTCTACCGAAAAATTTGCAAATTTATCTTGAAAGGGGATCTGGGGGGTGTAATTTTAAGCTTGATGAACAAGTAGGGAACAAACTAAATACCTCCCCTTAAGCAGATCCCTCCTTTTTATGTTAACAACCATCTCAATAAGGTTGTTTAAAATTGAACTTGAATTATATTTTGCATTTAAATATTATGCATACAATTTATGTTTCTAGTTATGTGAATACCTAGTTAATTCCGACTGTTTATATATATATATATACTACCCAAACGAAGACATTGACATTATCTTTTCTTTCAAGACAATTATTTTGATTCTGTATAATGATTTCCACGTATTATGCTATTTCCACGTATTATGCTATTTCCACGTATTATGCTATTTCCACGTATTATGCTATTTCCACGTATTATGCTATTTCCACGTATTATGCTATTTGGTACGTATTAGTTGTAAGCATTTCTGAATAAGTTACATATATACTGTATGTACGCCAATAGGTGGATAAGTTACATATATACTGTATGTACGTCAATAGGTGTATAAGGAAATACCTAGTTAGGAAGACCTTGTACAGTATATCCTAAAATATAATACATATATGAGAAGTCTTAAATGTTTTCTCTTTCACAGGTGGGTGAGTGGAGAGACACAACAACTGTCTTCCTTGGAGACAGGTGAGTTATGAGGTGCTATTGGCTATCATGCTTCTATGTCCAATGTTATAATAATCATTTGTATTATTATTATTATTATTATTATTATTATTATTATTATTTACATGATAATCATACTATTCCCACTACTACTGTTAATAATAATATTCACATAATAATGCTAAAGACGATATGATGAGAACCTGAAAATGTGTGAGAGAGAGAGAGAGCGTGCGTGCAAGCGTGCAAGCATAAGAGTGTGTGTATGCATTTGTGTATCTATCTATCTATCTATCTATCTATCTACCTATATTTTCAGTGAATGTGTGTCTGCCTGCTGTAGCGTATATACCAGCCAGCTATAAAGGCCGGTCTCTACAAAATACCTGTTTCTGCAATATACTTTTTCCTACCAACTCTATTTTTCTTTTGCTCGAACGCTTGTATAGGCTGGCGTTTGTGTGGAGACCCAGTTTAGTCCAGATATTGCTAACGTTTTGGTGTAGGTGTGGACAATAGTTATGTGGACGTTTATGTGTAGTTATGGAGAAACGATTATGTGTATTTATGGAGAAAAGTTTATATGTAGTTATGGTCAGCGTTTATGTGTAGTTATGGAGGACATTGTGTGTGTAGTTATGGAGGACGTTTATGTGTAGTTATGGTAAACGTTTGTGTGTAGTTATGGTCAACGTTTGTGTGTAGTTAGGGTCAACGTTTGTGTGTAGTTATGGAGGACGTTTGTGTGTAGTTATGGAGGACGTTTGTGTGTAGTTATGGAGGACGTTTTTGTGTAGTTATGGTGAACTTTTGTTTGCAGTTATGGTCAACGTTTGTGTGTAGTTATGGTCAACGTTTGTGTGTAGTTATGGAGGACGTTTGTGTGTAGTTATGGTAAACGTAAATGTGTAGTTATGGTGGACGTTTGTGTGTAGTTATGGAGGACGTTTGTGTGTAGTTATGGTAAACGTAAATGTGTAGTTATGGAGGACGTTTGTGTGTAGTTATGGAGGACGTTTGTGTGTAGTTATGGAGGACGTTTGTGTGTAGTTATGGAGGACGTTTGTGTGTAGTTATGGAGGACGTTTGTGTGTAGTTATGGAGGACGTTTGTGTGTAGTTATGGAGGACGTTTTTGTGTAGTTATGGTAAACGTAAATGTGTAGTTATGGTGGACGTTTGTGTGTAGTTATGGAGGACGTTTGTGTGTAGTTATGGAAGACGTTTTTGTGTAGTTATGGTAAACGTAAATGTGTAGTTATGGTGAACGTTTGTGTGTAGTTATGGTCAATGGTTGTGTGTAGTTATGGTGAGTGTTAATGTGTAGTTATGGTCAACGTGTGTGTGTAGTTATGGTCAACGTGTGTGTGTAGTTATGGTGAACGTGTGTGTGTAGTTATGGTCAACGTGTGTGTGTAGTTATGGTCAACGTGTGTGTGTAGTTATGGTCAACGTGTGTGTGTAGTTATGGTCAACGTGTGTGTGTAGTTATGGTCAACGTGTGTGTGTAGTTATGGTCAACGTGTGTGTGTAGTTATGGTCAACGTTTGTGTGTAGTTATGGAGAACGTTTGTGTGTAGTTATGGTCAACGTTTGTGTGTAAGTTATGGACAACGTTTGTGTGTAGTTATTCCTATATATTTACCCCTCCAGTACCAGCGATGTCTTATTTGTTCGATTTCAGCTATATTTACACGATTTTATGAAGTCCAGGAAGGATATATGGTAGCTAAAAGGATTAATTCAGATAGGCTGCAGCCTATCAATTTATAGACGTCCTTCCTAAGCTGAATGAAATCGTCTAATATTTTCCAGATTGTTATGAAAAAGACGTCACCGCTACTGAATGGGTTAATAGATAGATGGTGAAACTGCATCTTTGAGACCAATGCAGTGGCTCTCTCACTCTCTCTCTCTCTCTCTCTCTCTCAATATTCTTGTTTCATCACCAGTTATATATTTGTTTCGCCTCCCATGCTTATTCTTCTGTTTTTCTAGCGTTCTTTCCTTATTCTAATGCTCTCTCTCTCTCTCTCTCTCTCTCTCTCTCTCTCTCTCTCTGTTGTGAAAAATGTTAGCGGCAGTGAAGGGGAGTTAGTCGCGCGTAAAGCGGAGAACCCTTGCCATATCACAATGTTTACTTTGGATAACTCAGAATCTAAAAGTCGTATTTTTATGATGACATATTCCCTCTACCCTTTGCTACGAGTGGTTTATTCTGCTTGACTAAGGAGGGGGGGGGGGTGTATTGTATTTTTTATTTGTATCCTTTTATCATATCTCTCTCTCTCTCTCTCTATCTATCTATCTAATCTATCTATCTATCTATCTATCTATCTATCTATCTATCTATCTATCTATCTATCTATCTATCTATCTATCTATCTATCTATCTATCTATCTATCTATCTATATTTGTTTCCTAGACCTCTATCAAGCTTTAAAAAAACACCCCCAACATCCCCCTTCAAGATAAATTTATAAATTTTTCGATAGAAAAATTTCCCGGCCGACGGCCGGTTCCTACTAAGTCATAGGCTCGCTATCGCTCAACAGGAAAAATCGACACCTAAATGGTGCGAAAGGTCTTAATATTGACGAAGAAATGTAGCGAAAGGTCTTAAAATCGCCAAAATAATGGGCCGAAAGTATTAACATTTCATACCAATGGGGAAGTGAGTTCAGAAAACCCAAATGCCTCTCCTTCAAATTGGTTCTTGTTGAACAGTTCTGAAAATGGAATTGTTATATATTGTTATATTACAAATACTTTAAATAATGAAAAAGGAAGCGAGGACGTATGTGGTGAGTTTCATTTTAGTTACTCGAGATAGCTTTTAGATTATATAACAATGAAATGGCTTTCCTAAGCTGAAGAAAATCGTCAACAATAGGCAGTAATTTGTAAGAAAATAAAACAGACATATGCAGTATAGCCTTATCGCACTGAAACGGTGGTCTTGATTTGATAGCAAAATATTTTCCCTTGCTGAAAATACAATGACTGTGTGTAGGAATATTTAATACAACGACTGTGTGTAGGAATATTTAATAAAACGACTGTGTGTAGGAATATTTAATACAACGAGTGTGTGTAGGAATATTTAATACAACGACTGTGTGTAGGAATATTTAATACAACGACTGTGTGTAGGAATATTTAATACAACGACTGTGTGTAGGAATATTTAATACAACGACTGTGTGTAGGAATATTTAATACAACGACTGTGTGTAGGAATATTTAATACAACGACTGTGTGTAGGAATATTTAATACAACGACTGTGTGTAGGAATATTTAATACAACGACTGTGTGTAGGAATATTTAATTGATAGTTAACCCTATTTTGTCCGAGGGGGGTCCTGTTGCATATTTCTCATTTCGCTCCATTAGTTTGAGAGAGAGAGAGAGAGAGAGAGAGAGAGAGAGAGAGAGAGAGAGAGAGAGAGAGAGATAGTGTGTGAGAGTGAGAGAGAAAGAGAGAGAGAGAGTGAGAGTGTGTGTGTGAGAGTGTGTGTGTGTGTGTGAGAGAGAGAGAGGGGGGGGGGGAGAAAGAGAGACATTGAGAGAGTGGGGGAGACTGGAAAGGTTTGTCGGTAAAGTTTGGATTGTGTTGTAAACTACACTCTCCACTGCTGCTACTGCTGCTGCTCTTGATAGCCTCTCACTGCTGACTGAAGACTGCTGTGAGAGAGAGAGAGAGAGAGTGCTGGGGAGAGAATGATGATAAGAACAATAACGAACCGGCCAGGATCAAGGTACAGTCATGAACACTAATAAGGGTACACCCGTTTGAATCTTTGAACCTTTGAAGGATATTGACAAATCTTGGTTACTAAAAAAAAAAAATAAATAAATAAAAAAATAAAAAAAAAGCACACACACACACACACACATAGAGTATTGTCTCGTTTATGCTCGCTACTGATTTTTATGGGTGCGTCGCTAGCGTCAGCCCAACTTCAAAAGGATATATTAAAGTAGGCGTCACACTATCATTACAGCGAAGGCTTGCATCGAAGTCACAGTATAGGAGTCAAATATACACTAGCATAAGTCTGGGGAGCCCATCTCGCTTTTTTCTCTTTCTCGCCCTCTCTCTTTGGCTTGTATCCATTCGGCCCCATTCAGCCTACTGTTTTACGAGGTTTACCCCCATCCAGGTGTCAATATTTTCCTGGTTAGCGGTAGCGAGCCAGCATACATATATATATATTTATATATATATATACAGTATATATATATATATATATATATATACCGTATATATATATATATATATATATATATATATATATATATATATATATATATATTTTTTGACAGCAAGCTAGATTTGTAAATTTTTCGATAGAAAAATGTCTCTGGCGAAGCCGGATTTCTCCATACAATGCTGGCTCGCTATCGCTCGCCAGGAAGATATCGACACCTGAATGGGGATAAACGTCTTAAAACAGTTGGCTGAATGGGGCCGAATGGATACAAGCCAGGGAAAGAGAGAAAAGGAGAGAAAGAGAGAAACAAAACAGGTGATCCCCTTAACTAGGGATTTTCACCTTTACTACGACTGTCTTAATCTTGTAGCTCTCAATCTTGTGTAGTCCTATCTAACTAATATATGAGAAACTAACAATAATAACCTCAAAATAATATGAACACTGGTAACGGATTCTAGACTCCGATACAATTCACCGATAAACCTGCTCGTGTGGCACCGGTCGTATTGTTGCTGGCTGTCCTTTGTAGCTCTTGATATGATAGCCTAAGCTTTGGATCAAGTTCTAATTAAGGGGAGGTTTTTAGTTTGGTCTCTAGATATCCATCAAGCTTAAGATTACACCCCCTTGAGCCCCTTTCAAGATAAATTTGTACATTTTTCGGTAGAAAAATGTCCCGGCTGAAAGCCGGTTCCTCTTAAATAACAGGCTCGCTATCGCTCGCCAGGATAAAATTGACACCGAAATGACACGAAAGGTCTTAAAAATTGACAGAAATGGGTCGAAAGTTCTTAAAATCGTCAAAATAATGGGGCGAACGTCTTAAAATTAGAAAAGCAATGGGGCTAAACATGAGGGAGAAAGGAGTCAAGAAAAAAATCCCTCAAGTGGATATCTCCCCTTAAAGGTCTGTGCTAGCTGTAGCACCTTTGTACCCTTTTGTCTCAACAGAACTATACTCGGTTTCATTTCATCTGACGGTAAATTGAATCTTTTTAGCAATTGTGTTCTCGATAACTAACGGACACATATGAAGCTAGTGTATTTCTGCTTCATATTAGTGCCAAGTTATCATAATTAAAAAAATATTTCGCTACAAAACTTGCATAATATCTGAGTAATCAAGCTGAAGACATGGCAATTTACCGTCAGCTGGTAAAGTAACAGCATAGTAAGCATGGAGTCAGAGGAACACTTTGTATGGCAATGTATTCTACAATTCTGGTTTGACAGCTATTTAATTCATGCTTCGCAACTCTACACATATTTATCATCCCGGTATAACATGGGACTTTGAATATTTGTAATGTATTGTGGTGCGTGGTGTAGACAGGTGTATGCTGTTGGGGATACAGTCATTAATATTTGTAATGGATATTTTTTTGAGTTTTTAGCATGCGGATGAGTTTAATGCCAAAATGATGTTCATGTTGTATCTTTTAATTCAATGTGACCATAAAGTTATCATATCTTATCTTTTAACCAAAATTAAATATGAAAGAGCGTCATAGGTACTCATCAGCTAAACCTGTCGTTATTCTAGTTGTTAACCTCTTCTGTACCGGCGACGTCTTTTGTATTCTATTCTTGCTATATTCAGACGATTTTCTGCAGTTTAAGAAGGAACTGAGGTAGTCAATAGGGTTAGGTGAGATAGTTCGAAGCCTGTTAATTGACCACTTGCGAGTTTCGTTCTATAAGGAAGTTGGAGCTGTAGACATTGATAGTTAGCAGAATTACCAGCTAAAATACGGTCGTAGTACATATATAAATACATATAACCCAATTAAACATACCATTTATCCATCAGAAACCTACATTATTATTGCATTTTGGTTTATTATCGATGTCTACAGCTCCAACTTCCTTATAGAACGAAACTCGCAAGTGGTCAATTGCTGGAGACCATTTTTAAATTGAATACAATCGTCTAATAACAGCCAAGGTAAAGTTAAAAGGATGGCCCTGGTACAGAATGGGTTAATATGAATACAAAATAGGTCACATATCTATAGTCCGTTCATTCTAGGTTGGGCAGAGATCGTGACCCCTAACCTCTCATAACTTAAAAAGGACTAGGGTAATCGAGCTAATATTTCTACCAAATAGGAAGACTTGGCTGGGGAATATCTGTATAAATTGACGGTTCATTTGCTCTAGCCCTTTCTTAGTGACAGAGGTTAGAGGTTACGATTTCTGCCCAACCTAGAATGAACGGACTTTATAGCTCTTCAAAATGGCCGATCAGGAATAGCCAGGTAGAGTGTTCGTTTGCTGCGTCTTTGATGGGTCGTTTTTATGATCCCTCTTCTTCCTCATGGTTAACCCCATTATTTTTCAGATTTTAAGACGTTTGGCCCATTAGTTTGGCGATTTTAAACCCTTTCGCCTCATGTCTTTGTCAATATTAAGACTGTTCGTGTTATTTAGGTGTCGATTTTTTCCTGGCGGGCGTTAGCGAGACTAATTAAAACAAAAATAAACAACTCTAAATGTTTTCAAGTTTATCTTGAAGGAGGGTCTTGTGCAGGTATTGTTTTAAGCTTAATAGACGTCTAGGGAGGAAACAAAAATACTAATACATAGATACATAAATGAGGCATTAAATACTAATACATAGATACATAAATGAGGCATTAAATACTAATACATAGATACATAAATGAGGCATTAAATACTAATACATAGATACATAAATGAGGCATTAAATACTAATACATAGATACATAAATGAGGCATTAAATACTAATACATAGATACATAAATGAGGCATTAAATACTAATACATAGATACATAAATGAGGCATTAAATACTAATACATAGATACATAAATGAGGCATTAAATACTAATACATAGATACATAAATGAGGCATTAAATACTAATACATAGATACATAAATGAGGCATTAAATACTAATACATAGATACATAAATGAGGCATTAAATACTAATACATAGATACATAAATGAGGCATTAAATACGCCCCTCCCCCCTTAAGGGGAGATGGTTCACTTTTTGGGCAATTTTTGCATGTATTCATTATGTTTCTAGTTTCCTCCGTAGACCTCCATCAAATTTAAAAAAAACATCTATTAGATCTCCCTTCTAGATTAATTTGTACATTTTTCGGTAGAAAAATTTCCCGGCCGAAGGCCGGTTCTTCCAACATTACAGGCTCACTATCGTTCGCCAGGGAAAAAATCGACACCAAAATAGCACGAAAGGTCTAAATATTGACGAAGAAATAGGGCGAAAGGTCTTAAAATCGACTAACTAATGGGGCAAACATCTTAACATCTGAAAACTAATGGGGCTACACATGAGGGAGAAAGTGGTCCAGAAAAGCGGCCCATGTCCCCTTAAGCACAAAGGGGCGGGGGATCTCTTCTGGGACATGTAGTGAACCGAGTAACGTCCAATTAAAACCCTCACTAGAGACTTTGACACACACATGTACAGTACAACCCCTCTTCCGTTAAGGGGAGGTGGGCCGTTTTTCTGGACCCCCTTCCTCATGCTTAGCCCTATTAGTTTTCAGATTTGAAGACGTTCGGCCCATTGGTATGGCAATTTTAAGACCTTTTGTCCCATTTTTTTGTTTATATTAAGACTTTTCGTGTCATTTAGGTGTCAATTTTTGTCCTGGCGAGCGATAGCGAGCCTGTAATTGGAGAGGAACTGGCCTCCGGCCGGGAAATTTTTCTATGGAAAAATTTACAATCATGAGCATAAATGCTGCAACATCAGCCGGGTAACGTTGCCTCCTTCAACACTAGACGTTTATACTTAGCTGTATAAAATACTCTGACGGTAGCAAGAATGAAAGAGATAAATTGTTGTGGGTTTCAAAATATAATTTAGCAATACCTTTCAAAACAAAGAGGCGGACGTTATCTGGTTAGTGTCGCAGCATTTATGCTCGTGACAGTACACATTTATCTTGGGCGGGTGTTTTTATAAGTTTGATGGAGGTCTAGGGAGGAAACTAAACAAAAATAGTTAAAAGATTCATATATGAGCAAATAAATACGCCCATCCCCCTTTACCCATTTGACATTGTTGACGCAATTTGACAGTTTATTGTGGCTAAGAAGATTGTATACACTTTAGAAAGGATTGTATACACTTTAGAAAGGATTGTATACACTTTAGAAAGGATTGTATACACTTTAGAAAGATTGTATACACTTTAGAAAGATTGTATACACTTTAGAAAGATTGTATACACTTTAGAAAGGATCTGTGGGAATTATAGGGGTAAAGGCTATCTCAATTACCCTCTGACTTCCATATACCCTTCCTAATCTGAATATTATTGTCTTATGATAATAATAATAATAATAATGATGATGATAACACACACACACACACACACACACACACACACACACACACACACACACACACACACACAGTAAGGTAGTTGAGACCAAAGTTAAGGCCGAGACTTTAGAGATTGGTTGGGTGAAGGTTTATTGCTTGTTAACCTAATTCAACTTCCAAGGCCACCGGGGGGTTTAAAGTAAATGAAAAGAAGAGATAAATGTAATCGGCGGCACATACACAATTATATGGCGAATTGTAGCCGAGTCTGGGATCTACTGCAATGAAAAATTGTAGCCGAGTCTGGGATCTACTGCAATGAAAAATAATAAGAAAAATATGCGTTACTCATTCTTGTACCAATTATGCCTTTAAAATTCACATTGAAATATATTGTATAAGTTATCAATTGTGTACATGTATTAAGCACACTACTAATTTTTGTTATAATGAACCAATAAACGTTTGGCTGAGCCATTTGAGGACAAGAGTCCTCATGAGTGAGCATGAGGAGATATTATACAACAATTATTGTTGTATTAAAACTTAAATTAAATACTAATGTTAATGTTACGAAATCTAGAAAAGCAAGAAAACTAAAGAAATAACTAAATATAATACAAGAAAGAAAATAATTCATCAGGTAAATTCTTCAACATTAATTGAATAAAATTATAATTAGGTAGTTATTATAAAGAAGAAAGAAATTCGTGTCTATGACATCCGCCCCATCAATAATCTGACATTAACAACTGTCGAACCTTTCTCTTGAATCTTACGACAGGTGGTATGAATTTGAAATAATATGGCAAGCTATTCCAAACCCGTACTCCACAGTAGCGTATGGAAGATTGGCTCTGATGAGATCCCATTAAAGGGATTTCGAGCAAAACAAAATTGATACGCATGTTATATGTGAGATTACTTATAATATTAAATGTAATATAATTTTCGTCATTGAGGGATTTCTAACAAAAGTACTGCAAAGCTTAAAGTTGTCATATCTTGGTATTTCAGGAGTGGAAGTTGTTTATAACTGGTCTTGTGTGGTCATACTTCCTAAGTTTATTCGTATGATACGCTTGTGAGCTGTAATGAGAGGTTTGAATGTAGTATTAGATTGTGAGCTTCAATGTTCATAATAGTGTTAATGGAAGTTAATATTGTCAAACTAAAGACTTAAACATACAAAACATACAAACATTTTATCAAAACAAATATTAATTTTTTGTCCATTTTCCTTGTTAGGTTGGTGGGGAAGGTCATCATCCATATACTGTGGCAAGCGATTTGGTAAGATAATACATCTTTATTAGTCAGTGTACTAGGTTAGTTGGCCAGGTTTATAATCGAGTTTGTTATGACACTTCTATGTCAGTGTATCATATTATAGACAGGTTTTCACAATCAACACCATATTTGGATGTAAAAACTTTGTAATAATGGAGTAATATTAAGATGGGATTTATTTTTTCTCTCTCTCTCTCTCTCTCTCTCTCTCTCTCTCTCTCTCTCTCTCTCTCTCTCTCTCTCTCTCTCTATATATATATATATATATATATATATATATATATATATATATATATATAATTGGCAGATATTATAGCCCGGGGCACCAGTAGGGATATAGGGTCTTATAGTTGGGAGCGATGTGCTATATGCTCCCGTAATGGGGTGCTGGAGCTGGGGACTTCCATATAACTGATAGGTGGCAGTTTGGGATTACTCACCTTTATGTGACCAAGGCTCACACATGCCTTCATGTATCTAAGCTTTATATGGTCAATTATTGATTTAACTTAGTATTATTTAAGTTTACTTAATATTATATTTTGTTTAGTAGTTACTTTGATACTGTGACTCTTGACATATCCACTGCTAAAATTATGCCGTTACAAATCAAAATATATGCTTTAAGGACAAAATGAATACCAATTATATCATGGATATAATGTTTCCTATAGCCTAATTATGAAAGGTGTTAATTTATAGGTTGGTTATAGAGTGGGTATGGTGATGGCTGCCTGCCTATTTGATCCCTGGGGTATATCAAGCAAGAATATACGATACTTTCTCTATTAATTAATCTAAAATGCATTGAAAACAGAAGAGAGAGAGCGAGAGAGAGAGAATGAAGATGAGAGCGAGCGTAAAGAGAGAGAGAGAGAGTAATATCCTAGAATGGGGGATGTATGGGGTGGGTTGAGTCAGAATATTAATGAAGGTATAAAGGCTCCATATGACGTCACTAATACATTAACGATCTAGGGGGGAGAGGGAGGCATGAGGGGACTGAATTATTAGTGTGTGTCTGTCTGTCTGTCTGAGTGTGAGTGTGTGTCTATATGTCTGTCTATCTACCGTTCTGTCTGTGTTACTCAGTTACTTGTTCGTCAAGGGGAATCCACGCAATGCGAGCTAAGCTCATTATTATCGCGCCTCCTTAACTGGGAATGTATTGCGTGTAATGCATGTTAAGTGTTTTATGTACTATTGGAATGGCTGTGGATGTGTGTGTAGTCTGTATTTTAGCCAATTGGCGACATTGGAAACGAAGGCTTAGGGTGGATCTGTATGGTACCATTCTCACTATAGACGGTACCGTCTCGCCCTAAGGCTTAGGTAGCCATCAGCTTAGGTGAACCATATGATACCCATCTCGCCTTGTACCATTTTTGCCAACCCCAGATGGGACTTCACAACGTCGTCCACTTATTCCAGGTACCTATTTACAGCTAGGTGAACTGAGGCTAACACATGAAAGGAGACAAGCCCAATTTGTCTCCGCCCGGCCGGGGATTGAACCCCCGACCCCTCGTGTGTGAGACGAGAGCTCTACCTACTAGGCTACGGGCTGTGTGTGTGTGTGTGTGTGTGTGTGTGTGTGTGTGTGTGTGTGTGTGTGTGTAATTCACTTGCTTGTTCGTCAAGGGGAATCCACGCAATGCGAGCTAAGCTAATTATTATTGCGCCTCCTTAACTGGGAATGTATTGCGTGAAATGCATGTTAAGTGTTTATGTATCGTTGGAATGGCTGTGGATGTGTGTGTAGTCTGTATTTCAGCCAATTGGCGACATCTGGAAACGAAGGCTTAGGGTTAATCTGTACGGTACCATTCTCACTACGGTACCAGTCTCACCCGAAGGCTTAGGTTGACCAGTAGCTTAGGTTGACCAGTACGATACCCATCTCACCTTGTAACCGATCACCAACCCCAGATGGGACGTTACAACTTCGTCCACTTATACCAGGTTCCTATTTATACTGCTAGGTGAACAGAGGCTACACCGTTAGGAGACTTGCCCAAATGCCTCTTCCCCGCCCGGGTCTCGAACCCGGGACCTTCTGGTTGTGAGCCAGACGCGCTATCAGTTACGCCACGGGGAGGTGTGTGTGTGTGTGTGTGTGTGTGTGTGTGTGTGTGTGTGTGTGTGTGTTACTCAGTTACTTGTTCGTCAAGGGGAATCCACGCAATGCGAGCTAAGCTCATTATTATCGCGCCTCCTTAACTGGGAATGTATTGCGTGAAATGCATGTTAAGTGTTTTATGTACTGTTGGAATGGCTGTGGATGTGTGTGTAGTCTGTATTTAGCCAATTGGCGACATTGGAAACGAAGGCTTAGGGTGGATCTGTATGGTACCATTCTCACTATAGACGGTACCGTCTCGCCCGAAGGCTTAGGTAACCATCAGCTTAGGTGAACCATATGATACCCATCTCGCCTTGTACCATTTTTGCCAACCCCAGATGGGACGTCACAACGTCGTCCACTTATTCCAGGTACCTATTTACAGCTAGGTGAACTGAGGCTAACACATGAAAGGAGACAAGCCCAATTTGTCTCCGCCCGGTCTGGGATTGAACCCCCGACCCCTCGTGTGTGAGACGAGAGCTCTACCTACTAGGCTACGGGCTGTGTGTGTGTGTGTGTGTGTGTGTGTGTGTGTGTGTGTGTGTGTGTGTGTGTGTGTGTGTGTGTGTGAGTGAGTGAGTGAGTGAGTGAGTGAGTGAGTACAAAGTACAAAGGAGTACAAAGGAAATCAAGCAACAACAGATCTAGTGACCCTTCTAGGTTGCTTGTCCTCCAAAACACTGAGGATCAAGTGTCCAAACAGTGGTTTAGAGTGGGTAAGGGAACATTGGAAAGGGAATTACTGCCCTGGAACTAATGTCCGTGGCAGGATTAGGAAGTTAGTAGGGGACAGATGGGTTAGTAACTGAGGGGGGGATAAAATAAAGTTATTAATTTACAAACGCAGTCAGTCGCGGGTTTGATGCGAGATATTTGTCTAGGCGGAGTTTAAATGAATCAACGGTGATGCAGTCTATAACGTTTCGGGGAAGCCCATTCCACAAGTTGACAACTCGATTGAAGAAGAAATTCTTAGATTCGTGTGAGTTAAAAGATTTACCAATAATTTTGCAACCGTTTCCCCGCGTGTAATTAGATTGGTCGATAGTGAAGTACTTACTACAGTTCATATTGTCGATGCCTTTGATGATTTTGAACACTTGAATTAAGTCACCTCTTAATCTGCGCTGGGTTAAAGGAAATAGATTTAATTCTCTAAGACGCTCTTCGTATGGTTTGTTCTTTAGGCTAGGTATCATTTTGGTAACTCTACGTTGAACTCGTTCTAGCTTGTTTATATCTTTTTGGTAATAAGGGCACCAGGATTGAACGCAGTATTCCAGAAGAGGGCGGACTAATGAATTGTAAAGGGTTAGGATAACTTCTTTGGATTTATGCTCAAATGACCTGCCTATAAAGCCAATTATTTTGTTTGCCTTCTTAACAACTTCTGAACATTGTTGACTCGGTTTTAGGTTACTCGATATTGTTACTCCCAGATCGGTTTCTCTGTTTACATTCTTAAGCTGAGTGCCATTCATCGAATAGTTTGCTTTCTCATTTAGGTATCCGATATGTAGTACTTTACATTTATCCGCATTGAAACTCATTTGCCAAATTTGGGCCCAACATGACAATTTATCTAGATTGTGTTGCATATCGTCAACTTGTTCTTTTGAGAGTACGCTATTTGCAATTTTTGTATCGTCAGCAAATTTTGAGATTGTACAGGTGAGACCCTCATCTATGTCGTTGATGTAAATTAGAAAGAGAATTGGTCCTAGTACCGATCCCTGGGGTACCCCGCTACTTACATTGGTCCATTTAGATGCCTTACCGTTTATGACTACTCTTTGCTTTCTGTCGCTGAGCCAATTTTCTATCCATTTCAACACACCGTCTTGTATTCCATGCGCTTTTAGTTTTAGCAGTAAACGTTTGTGGGGAACTTTGTCAAAGGCCTTTTGAAAATCAAGGTATAGAATATCTACAGCTTTACTCTCATCGTAGAGGTTGAGGATATCGTGGAAGAAGTCTAAGAGGTTTGTTAAACAGGAACGTTTTTTACGAAAGCCGTGTTGAGTATCTTTAAGTATGTTATTTTCCTCTAAGTGATTTACGAGTCTGTCTCGTATGACCGTTTCTAGCATTTTACATACAACTGAGGTTAAGCTAATTGGACGATAGTTACTGGGTAGGGATTTGCGGCCTTTTTTGAATATCGGTGTTACGTTGGCTAGCTTCCACTGATCGGGCATAGTTCCAGACTGCAAGGATTTATTGAATAGTAATGTCAGTGGTTTAGAGAGCTCATCCTTAGCTTCCTTTAGAACTCTAGGCGAGATTGTATCAGGTCCAGGCGTTTTATTTACCTTGAGTTTATCTAAACAATTCAATACTTCTCTCTCTGTAACGGTGATATTGCTTAGAACATCTGAATTATCAATCTGAATCGGCGATGGTGTAGGGATATCACTGAGGTCTTCTGTTGTAAAAACTGATGCAAAGAAGGTATTGAGGGCATTACTCATTTGTTCTTCGTCTTTGGTGTATTCTCCATTTTCATCGACTAACGGTCCAACAGTTGAAGTAACAACTTTTTTCTTTCTGATATAACTATAGAATTCTTTCGGGTTTGTTTTACTTTGATTCGCAATATGTAACTCTAAGGTCTTTTTACTTTGCTTAATTAACTTTTTGGTTTTGCGTCGTAGCTCTACAAATTTCAGCCGTTCTTCGTCATTTTGTGAGGATTTTAATCTATCATTAGCAAATTTTTTAGCAAGCAGGCAGTTTGAAATATCTTTATTCCACCATTTGGGCTTATTATTATGGCCTGGACGCCGAGTTTTCGATGGTATGCAGTCTTGCACTGCTTTTAGGTAAGTGGCTTCGAATAACTTCCAAGATGTATTTATGTCGTTATTGTGAATTAAAAAGCTCCAGTCAGTTTCTTTAAACATAGCTCTAAGTTTATGGAAGTTTGCTTTCTTGAAA
The DNA here is from genome assembly GCA_032716605.1 of Paralithodes platypus. Lineage (NCBI taxonomy): Eukaryota > Metazoa > Arthropoda > Malacostraca > Decapoda > Lithodidae > Paralithodes > Paralithodes platypus. Next base: position 11,354,132 of record CM064486.1, on the reverse strand, counting down.
TTAGGGACTTTTTCGATGCTGCTATTTGGTTCGTTACTAGTAAACTTTAAAGTGAAAGTTATCGTACGATGGTCGCTGTTACTGAATTCATCACCAACATTCAAATTCTCTATTAATTCTTCTTTTGTTGCAAGTACAATGTCAAGAACGTTATTACCACGGGTCGGCGTTCCAACAAATTGATAAAGCGAACTCTCTTGCAAGTTCGTATACAAGTCATGTCCGGAGTGTGAAGTAAGAGTATCGCCCCACTTGGTCACAGGTAAATTAAAGTCACCAAAAATTACGGTATCTTGTGAGTTACTTACATCTGCAATTTGTTCGTAAATATCTCGGTCAGTTTGCACTGATTGAGCTGGAGGTCTGTATATTAATGCAAGTATTATTTTGGTACCTTTATTATTCTTTATTAGCACAAAAGATGCGTCGACGTTCACAATCTGAGGTTTTGACAAGAGGGTAGGGTTAAGACTTTCTTTGATATAAAGTAAAACGCCACCTCCATTTCGATTTATTCGGCTTTTCTCAAACTTTACATAACCGGGAAGTGAATACTCTGCTAAAAAGTCTCTATCGTCTGTATTGAGCCAAGATTCTGTTATGCCAATCACATCATAATTTTCTGTAAACACTAGCTCCTCTAAATCTGAAAATTTATTGCGTATGCTACGAGCGTTTGCATAGAAAACCTTTAAATTTGTTATTTTAGAACTCACGGAACGCTCTTTAATAATATTTTTGGTTCTTGTCGGATCTACATTTATGTTCATGGCTGTCCTCGGTCCTCGCTGTCTTCGGTCCTTATCGCTGGTGGTCCTCGGTTGCCTCTGTTTTTTTCTTGGCGTTGGATGATTTATGTCACTGCTGCTTCTTCTCGGATGGCGTTTTTTTGATCCATGGCTGCGGACTGCTTCGTGTAGGAGACGACCCATGCGTGCTGAACCCACAGGGTTTAGATGAGTGCCATCCTTGCGGAACAGAGTAGGCTGGTTGTAGAAGTTGTCCCAGAGGTTGATGAATTCAACTTCTTCCCTTAGACACAAATGTTTTAGTCGGCTATTTGTGCTGAAAGCCTTGTCGTAGAATTTGTCAGGTGCGTCGATCTTGGGGAGAATGCCTGAGATGATGATATTCCTTGACTTGTTTTTGTAGTGCTGGATCATCTTGCGATATTTCTCCATCAACTCTTCGGATCTGGTGCGCATGACGTCATTTGAACCAGCATGGATGACAAAAAGGGTATTTTCATTTGCATCCTTTGTGGTATCTTCGAAGGCTTCCACAATGTCGTCCAGTCCAGCTCCTGGGATGCAAAATCTTTTTCGTTGATTTGGGACTCTGTCGCAGAACTCTTCGACCTGTCCTCGTAGGATGGAATCCCCAACGAGCCTGGTCTCTTCTGGTTCGTCTTCCATCTCTACCAATATCTCAAATCTGTTGGACATTGTGACTGGTAGATGAGACCTTTTTCTGCGTTGGCCGTGCACCGTTCCTCACTGGTGTAAATCCGGAAACCTGTGGTGGCGGGACTCTACGTACAGGTCGGGGAGAGGAGTGGTTAGAACGGGGGCGAGGGGTTGGTACTGTTCGTGCTAGCAGGCTTCTTGCACGAGGAGTGGGGGAGAGACTAAGGTGAACAGGGCGGCTGTCCTGGTTTGATGTCGGCTCAGGTTCGTCAGAAGCATCTGCTGCAGTGTCTACTGCAGGTGTTGGATTGTTGGCAGATGACGTTGGGGCGGTGGTGGATGCTGGAGTTGAAACAATTTGAGTTAGTGATACTCCAACGTTGAGTGTTACAAACTCTTGGAGTGATTCCAGCTTCCTGGTGAGGGCGTTGATCTTGTTGAGGGCTTCATCCAATTTTGCTGTCAAATCCTCTCGTTGCTGGCAGAGTCGGCAGACTTGTGGATCGGCAGGTGCAAACATGGAAGCACCAAACCTACCGGCGCAGTTCGTACAGGCACGAGGCATGGTGACGATCACTTTCTTCAGTTCACTTCACTCACTTAAAAACACTTAACTCACTTTAAAAACACTAAACTCACTTTAAAAACACTTCACTCCCTTCAGGTCGCTTCACTTACTTAAATAGGCCTAACCGAAAACAAAAATGTTGAAATACACACAAATAGGTTATCAGCGGTGATAGCCTAACCAAAAATTAAAACAAAACAAAGTTAAATTTGAATACGCAGTGATAGCCGAACCGAAAACAATTTTATGTTTATTTAAACAGAAATAGGCCACCAGGGGTTATAGCCTATCCTAACCGAAAACAAAAATTATGAAATACCGGTACGCAGAAATAGGTCACCAGCGGTGATAGCCTAACTGAAAATTTAAAAATTGAAGTACGCAGAAATAGGCCACCAGGGATGATAGCCTAGACTAACCGAAAACAAAAATAACCGAAAACAAAAATTATGAAATACCGGTATGCAGAAATAGGCCACCAGCGGTGATAGCCTAGACTAACCGAAAACAAAAATTATGAAATACTGGTACGCAGAAATAGGCCACCAGCGGTGATAGCCTAACTGAAAATTTAAAAATTGAAGTACCGTACGCAGAAATAGGCCACCAGGGATGATAGCCTAGACTAACCGAAAACAAAAATAACCAAAAAACAAAAAAGTATGAAATATGCAGAAGTAGGCTACCAGGGGTGATAACCTACCTAAAAAAGCAAAACAAATATATATATATATATATAATAGAATATGTGACTAAATATACAATTCACCAAATAGAGATTATATAAAAATAAAGTGTAACTGCACACAAGGGGTTAATATACTGTATCAACAGATGGCGCTGGTGTCACTGTAGGCTAGTCAAGCAGGATTATATTTAGATAAACAAAGTTATCAGTCAAAGGTTACTACAGTACAAGATCATGCAATCAACAACTAAAATTACAGATATATATAGCTACAGTAGGATACTGAATACGATAACTACTAGAGTTAATAAGAAAATACAAAGCTAGGTCGATTTAGAGGTGCGCGTGCGTCGTCTGCTACAAGCTAGGATAACAAATGTAAACAACAATGTTTATCAGTCAGAAAAGCAATAAAATAACATGCACGGCAACTACAGAACTATGTGGAGGTTAAACAAGCACTTAACTACTGTTCATGCAATGAATAAAGGGAATTGGGATATGAAATACTCAAATTAGGATAGAGTTTTCTCGGTGGCGATGCGGAGCTGTAGGCGGTGCTAAAGCCGGCGGGTGAATGAGTGAGTGAGTGAGTGAGAAGGGGGTCCAGAAAATACAAATACCTCCCCTTAAAGGAAAATTCTCTCCGAGCACTCTTTCTAGGAATGGTTTGTACCGATATCTTCTGGAGTGAAGCTCCCTCAAATAATTTCCCTATACACTATACCCCGTTCATTATAGCTAGGCCAGATATCGTGAACCATAATCTCTGTAACTCAAAAAGGGCTTGAGCAAATGGGTAGTACATTTCCGCACCTATTCCCTGGCTGGCTCTTCTCACTATTTGGGGACACCAATCGAACATGGCAATACCCAGGGGATGCCTCATAGGCATGTGATAAGGAGTTGCTGGCACTCTTGTTTCATTTGTCTGGCTTCCCTCACTGTTTATGTTTGTGTCTCACTTATACAGAAAGTAAGCCAGCTAGCTCTCACAAACACCTCCCCCTCCTATGCATTTCATTACACTAAACAACCACACCACGCGTCTTTCTAATATACACAAATACAAATACAAATTTAAAATAGTGACTGTCACTCTTTCAACTTTGGGGGAGACACTTGTTGCAGGCAGCTTTGCCTCGTGTGTCCTTCTTACACATAGACAAAAATGGTAGAAGTATTTGCTTGATTACTCTAGTCGTTTTTGAGTTATAGAGGTTAGTGGTCAAGATTGTTGGCCTAACTATAATGAATATACTCTAGTTGCCAATAACTACACAAAAAAGCCCCGACGAATAAAGGAAATTGGTGGAAAAAGAGGTGTATGCATCCGCCCTAGCTGTATCGTCCATTGCTATTCCCCCTCCTCCCTGCTCATTTATCCCTCTTCTATGATATTACCCCCGGGAGTCTTTCATAAGGAGAAGCCGCATCAACAACACGACTGTAACCTCCATGTTGTATACCTTGACCTGCAGAAGCTTGAAATTTCGTTGAAAGAATATAATTAGATACTTCAAAGAACATTCTTGAAAACTTAGCGATATTTTCACACAGTATAACCGCATGGAATAACTAGATCCTCAAGGGGGTAAGCGATCTGGGAACACATTGACCAAGGGTATTATATATATATATATATATATATATATATATATATATATATATATATATATACAGTATATGAGAGAGAGACAAACAGACAGACACGCGCAGGTGTAGGTAGGTTATTGGAGCTGTGAGGGCAGGTCAGGTCAGGTCGATATAGCCTGACCTTCTCTCACTATGGTCCGGGGGCAGGTCATACAGGCCTTAGGTGGGGTGAGAGAGAGAGAGATGTTACATTTACCGGGGCAGGGCGAGACAGGTTGGGCAGTCTCTTAACCCCTTCTGTACCGTCGACATCCATTTTACTCTATTCCGGCTACTCGTAATCGATTGTATTAACTTTAGGAAGGATGTCTAGCAATTATATGGCTTCAAACTATCTCAATCAAGCATTTTAACTACCACAGATCCATCCAAAGCTGCATAAAATCTTCTAAATATAGCCAAAATAAAATATAACCTGCTATGATGGTTAAGTACAGATCACATTACTTCAAGTAATATCAAGAACGATAGAGAGCTTCAAGATAATATTATATAGACATATGGACGAGATGGAATGGGTGTGAGAGGGATCTGCCTTGTGTGGGCCAATCAGCTTTCTGCAGACTCCCATTTTCATATGTTCTTATGTTCACTTGTCCCAGGTTAATGTACCGTACAATAAACTGTACTATTAGATACAATAAATCCGCAACACAATAATGCTAGCGAACAATCTCCAGAGAACTCCTACCAATGACATTATCCTAACTACAATCTTGTTGAGGGAAGGTACAGAGTGGCCCTGGACTGGTTATGAGAGGGTTGTGGGATAGAACAAGGTAGGCTGGAGATACTATTACTGCTGGAACAATAGTGAGATTAACGGCTAAAGGGGAGATGTGGAATTATTTGGTAATTTATCATATATTTCTTATTTTCTTATTTAGTTTCCTCCCGAGACCCCCATCAAGCTTTAAAAAACACTCCACCTTCGAAATAAATTTGTACATTTTTCGGTAGAATTTTTTTTCCGGACTAAGGCCGGTTCCCCCTAAATTACAGGCTCGCTATCGCTCGCCAGGAAACATCGATATCTAAATGGCACGAAAGGTCTTCATATTGGCAACAAATGGAGTGAAAGGGCTTAAACTTGCCAAACTAATGGGGCAAAAGTCTTAAAATCAAAACACTAATTGGGCTGAGTATGAGGGAGAAGCGAGGTAGCCTACTGCAAGATACAGAGTGGCCCTGGACTGGATATGAGAGGGTGGTGGGATAGTAAGACAAGGTAGGCAGGCTGGAGACACGATTATCACTGGGACAAGAGAGAGATTAAGGGCTAAAGGGGAGGTATGAACGCATTTGATCATATATAATATCTTTATTATTTTCTAAATTAGTTTCGTCCCGAGACCGTCATCGAGTTTTAAACAAACACTCTCCCTTCGAGATAAATTTGCATATTTTTCGGTAGAAAAATATCCCCCTAAATTACAGGCTCGTTATAAAAAATGGACATCTAAATGACACGATAGGTCTTAACATTGGCTATGAAATGGTGGGAAGGGATTTAAAATCGCCAAACTAATGGGACGAGGATCCTAAGATAGAACACTACATAGAACAAGATAGGCAGGAGACACGGTTACCCCGGGGACAAGAGAGAGGTTAACCCTTTCAGGATCATGATGCGTTTCCACATATATTATGCTGGCTATTATTCTATTCAACTTAGGAAGGATCTGTGAGAGTCAGAGGCATAATTAAGTTGGTTTTGACCCCTTAAATTCCTAGAGGTTCTAGGTTAACTACATATTTATTTATTTAATATATTTTTTATTTTATATATATATAATATATATATATATATATAATATATATATATATATATATATATATATATATATATAGAGAGAGAGAGAGAGTGAGCGAGAGAGAGAGAGAGAGAGTGAGCGAGAGAGAGAGAGAGAGTGAGAGAGAGAGAGAGCGAGAGAGAGTGAGAGAGAGAGAGAGCGAGAGAGAGAGAGAGAGAGAGAGAGAGAGAGAGAGAGAGAGAACGAGAACGAGCGAGAGAGAGAGATTGAGATTGAGAGATTTTTTTGTTTTCCAGTCACCATAATTCCCGAGAAGGGGTGGCCATTAGTAGTAGGCGTTTGTCACGAATCACTAGGTCAACTTGCCCGGGCTTGACATCTACCAATAACATTTTGACAGTGCGGGTTCGATTCGCCGACCGTTAGATCAGCAGCCGACGCTCTACTGACTATGCCATGGCTCGCGACAGCTTATTATTTACTATTGGTTAAGGTATACTAGTTCTCTGTGGTGATATTATAGGGTTCTAGGTTAAGGGAGCCCACCTCCATTTGTTTTATCTTTCTCTCCCTCTCTCTTTGGCTTGTATCCATTCGGCCCCATTCAGCCTACTGTTTTAAGACGTTTACCCCCATCCAGGTGTCAATATTTTCCGGGTGAGCGGTAGCGAGCCAGCATATATATGTTTTTTTTTAGAGCAAGCTAGGTATGTAAATTTGTCTACAGAACAAATTTCTCCGGCGAAGCCGGATTTCTCCATACAATACTGGCTCGCTATCGCTCGCCAGGAAGATATCGACACCTGGATGGGGATAAACGTCTTATAACAGTTGGCTGAATGGGGTCGAATAGATACAAGCCAGAGAAAGAGAGAAAAGGAGAGAAAGAGAAAAAAAAACAGGTGACCCCCGTTAACTACCAGATTCAGTAGCCTACTCTTGCTCCCAACCTACTCAGTCAATCAGTCAGTCTCTCCTTCATTAACAGTCAGTAAATCAGTCAGTCAATCAGTCAGTCTCTCCTTCATTAACAGTCAGTCAACAGAGGAGCGGCACTGTTTGATTGTCTGTTGGTCAAGCAATTAAGGAAGTGTTGAAGCAAGGGATGTGTTGGATGGATGGTTGAATAGGTGAATAGGCACGTTTTGGGTTAGGGCAATAATACATCAACTATATATAACAATACAACCACTTTATATAACAATACAACCACTATATAACAACACAGCAACTATTTATAGCAATACAACCACTATATAACAATACAACCATTATATAACAATACAACCACTATATTATAACAATACAACCATTATAATACAACCACTATATAACAATACAGCCACTATATACAACAATAAAACCACTATATATAACAATACAACCACTATATAACAATACAACCACTATATAACAATACAACCACTATATAACAATACAACCACTATATATAACAATACAACCATTAATACAACCACTATATAACAATACAGCCACTATATACAACAATAAAACCACTATATATAACAATACAACCACTATATAACAATACAGCCACTATATAACAATACAACCACTATATTATAACAATACAACCACTATATAACAATACAACGACTATATAACAATACAACCACTATATAACAATACAACCACTATATTATAACAATACAACCATTATAATACAACCACTATATAACAATACAGCCACTATATACAACAATAAAACCACTATATATAACAATGCAACCACTATATAACACTACAACCACTGTATAACAATACAACCACTATATACAACAATACAACCACTATATATAACAATACAACCACTATATATAACAATACAACCACTATATATAACAATACAACCACTATATAACACTACAACCACTATATAACAATACAACCACTATATATAACAATACAACCACTATATAACACTACAACCACTATATAACAATACAACCACTATATACAACAATAAAACCACTATATATAACAATACAACCACTATATATAACAATACAACCACTATATATAACAATACAACCACTATATATAACAATACAACCACTATATAACAATACAGCCACTATATACAACAATAAAACCACTATATATAACAATACAGCCACTATATACAACAATAAAACCCCTATATATAACAATACAACCACTATATAACAATACAACCACTATATAACAATACAGCCACTATATACAACAATAAAACCACTATATATAACAATACAACCACTATATAACAATACAACCACTATATAACAATACAACCACTATATACAACAATACAACCACTATATATAACAATACAACCACTATATATAACAATACAACCACTATATATAACAATACAACCACTATATATAACAATACAACCACTATATATAACAATACAACCACTATATAACAATACAACCACTATATACCAATACAACCACTATATAATACAACCACTATATAACAATACAACCACTACATATAACAATACAACCACTATATAACAATACAACCACTATATAACAATACAGCCACTATATACAACAACAAAACCACTATATATAACAATACAACCACTATATAACACTACAACCACTATATAACAATACAACCCCTATATAGAACAATATAACCACTATATATAACAATACAACCACTATATATAACAATACAACCACTATATATAACAATACAACCACTATATACAACAATACAACCACTATATATTGTTAACAATACAACCACTATATATAAAAACAATACAACCACTATATAACAATAAAACCACTATATAGCAATACAACCATTATAATACAACCACTATCTAAAAATACAACCACTATATAACAATACAGCCACTATATATAAAAATACAACCACTATATATAACAATACAACCTCTATATATAACAATACAACCACTATATATAACAATACAATCACTATATATAACAATACAACCACTATATATAACAATACAACCTCTATATATATAACAATACAACCACTATATATAACAATACAACCACTATATATAATAATACAACCACTATATATAGCAATACAATCAATATATATAACAATACAACCACTATATAACACTACAACCACTATATATAACAATACAACCACTATATATAACAATACAACCACTATATAACAATACAACCACTATATAACAATACAACCACTATATACAACAATACAACCACTATATATAACAATACAACCACTATATACAACAATACAACCACTATATAACAATACAACCACTATATATAACAATACAACCACTATATATAACAATACAACCACTATATATAACAATACAACCACTATATAACAATACAACCACTATATACAACAATACAACCACTATATATAACAATACAACCACTATAGTTTATATTTTTCTAGCTGATGGGAAACTGAATCAGGTGAGGAAGAGTACATGGAAGTAAGAGAGTGGAATGAGAGAGTCTGTACCCATTATAATTCCCACAGATCATTCCTAAATTGTTTAAAATCGTCTAATGTTAGCCAGAATAACCTGTCAAAATGCGTCATTATCTTCAAAGGGTTTATAGATAAATAAGAAACTCTGCATTTTATATATATATTTATATATATATATATATATATATATATATATATATATATATACTGTACATATATATATATAGCCGAGTGTTCATACGTAACTAGGCTACCTATTTGGCTATACACAAATACAAGGGGATGATGGAAAGAGAGAGTAGGAGGAGGAAGAACGAAGAGAAGGAGAAGGCAGAAGAGAAGGGTGAGGAAGGAGGAGGAGGAAGAGGAATAGGAATAGACGAAGAGGAAGAAGAGTAGAAGTAGAACAAGAATAGAACAAAAGGAAGGATTGATGGACAGGAAAGATAGAGTGAGAAGAAGAATGAAGGTGAAAAAAGAGCGAGGATGAAGTGAAAACATAAGAGGAGATGGTAAGAGAAGAAACAATAATGAGAGAGAGAGAGAGAGAGAGAGAGAGAGAGAGAGAGAGAATGACGGCGGTAGTGGTGGTGAGGATTACCAGTATCAAGGGCTGGCTGGCTATCTCTAAGTGACAGGCAGCCGTCTCTCTCTCGCTCTCTCTCTCTCTATCTATCCATCTATCTCTGCATCGGTCTTTCTCTATGTATCTATCTATATCTATCTCTACATCTCTCTCTCTATCTATCTATCTATCTATCTCTGCATCGCTCTCTCTCTCTCTATCTATCTATCTATCTATCTCTGCATATCTCTCTATCTATCTATCTATCACTGCATCTCTCTCTCTCGCTCTCATACTTGATAACAATAATATCTTGACCTGGTAGGTAAGGTAGCCAAAGAAGGATAATAACAACCACTTCGATATTGTGCTTACAGTGAAGAAATATAGTGTGACCTGTATGGTACTGTACGTGTGGGGGAGTAGTGGCTTTGTAAAGCTCGGGTCACACATACACGTTCTAACGTCCCGTCCGTCCCCGACCAAGAAAATAACTTCTGTGTGTGTCCGTGTATGTCCCGTGGGTGTCCCGGCATAACACGGTTTCTGGCAGTTGCCCTGACCCACACGGACCATTTTATGCATGCACAAAAAGGACGCCGCCTAGGCGCTTTTTATTAAGAGGTCGGGGCCGGACGGGACGTTAGAACGTGTATGTGTGACCCGAGCTTTACTAAGCAAGTGTCACACCATGCCGATTTAAGTGCCGACGCTCCACGACTTAAGGAGTGGCGATACAAGGGGGAGACTACTGCCGAGTATCGTGGGTGATAGAGGGGCGGGACGCCCACGGCGGGCAGTATGGACGGGCATGCCGCCTAAAGCTCGGGTCACACATACACGTTCTAACGTCCCGTCCGTCCCCGACCAAGAAAATAACTTCTGTGTGTGTCCGTGTATGTCCCGTGGGTGTCCCGGCATAACACGTTTGTCTGGCAGTTGCCCCGACCCACACGGACCATTTTATGCATGCACAAAAAGGACGCCGCCTAGGCGTTTTTTATTAAGAGGTCGGGGCCGGACGGGTCGTTAGAACGTGTATGTGTGACCCGAGCTTTATGGCAACTGGAAGGGGTCGAGAGGCAACCATGAAAGACCTAAGGAAGATAAATGAAGCCGCTGGGGCGGCGTCATGCGCCGTAGCACGCAAACTGGTTGGCGACAATGCTCCTGACGAGCGGCGCCTATAGGAGGTAGGGCGGCGCCGATAGATACTACGGCGGCGATGGACAGCCACCCTGTCACACTGGACCCCTACTCCGTCACACTTGATCCCGACCGAGGCAAACCGGTCCGTCGGAGGCGACCTTTGTGTGTGTGTGTGTGTGTGTGGGGGGGGGGGGGGGGTTAAGCTTGAGATCTAGGGAGGAAACTAAAAATAATAAAAAGATCCATAAATGAGCAAACAAATGTGCCCATCTCCCCTTAATTAAGTGTTATTTTTTTTTAGTAATTAGTAAAACAAGGCCATCTATAGTTAACCCTTTCAGTACCGGTGACGTCTTTCTCGTTATAGTCTGGCAACTATTAGGTTATTGTATTATGCTTACAAAGGGCCTGTAGCAATCACAAGACCTCCATTCCTCTCATTTATCTCTCTTAACTCCCACAGACCGTTCTTAAGCTCCATAAAATCGTCTAAGTATGGCAGAACTATGGCAAAACAGACGCCACCGCTATAGAAAGGGTTTATAGATAGTCACTCGTTCATGGGATCGGATTAAGGGGACAGTGGTGATTTTTGGGGTCTATTTATTTATATATTAATTTATTTTTTAGTTTCCTCGCTAGACCATCAAGGTTAAAACAAAAACACCCCCAAAACCATCTATCAACGATGTCTTGTGCGACGGTGCCAGGTCGCGGACTCACGGTATGCCGTCCCCCTATGACGGCGCCTGGGCGTTACCGGGTCGCTGCCTGAAGGCAAACTACCTTATAAGCGGCGTCTGACGCAGACAGGTCGACACCCTTGTACCGTTTGACGCCTACTGGATGCCGCCCGACGCCACCCGCCTACCGTCACCTTCCCGCCAATTTACTAGCCGCCGACTCAACTCATGAGAGTTGTGCATGTCGAACTTTTCCTGAGGCCCCTGACGACCTCTCCCGATGGCTCTCTTGAGTAGGCGCCCACCCACGTCGCATGGCGATGTAGGCAAAGACCTGCTCCCGACCCTTAAGTCGTGGAGCGTCGGCACTTAAATCGGCATAGTGTGACACCTGCTTAAGGTGGCAACCCTCAAGTTCCGCGCGTTGGATACCCGATGAATCAAGGGAAGATTATATTGCGATAGAATTTGTGTTGTACTTAGTTTCAATGCATTAACGTAGCCCAACAACACGTCATAAAAAAACGTTCCTGTTATTTCTAATACATAGCATTGAATATTCCCATACTCATAATATACAATGAGTGCCATATCTACTACGTGGAAATCTCAGTAGGTGACGTGAGTATGTAAAGTTTGAGATAACTAGACAGTGGCAACGCATGGAAACAACCAGGGCGTTCCTGGTCTAAGAAATATAACTACTGTACGTCTATTCGGTTGCAAAATTCCCTCTTAACCCCTTCTGACCACCGTCAAGCTTATAAAATAGAATGCCCCCAAAACTCCCATTGCAGAAAAATGTGTAAATTTTTTGGTAGAAAAAAGGCCCAGCCGAAGGCCAGTTCCTCCTAAATTGCAGGCCTGCTATCGCTTTCCAGGAGAGAGAGAGAGAGAGAGAGAGAGAGAGAGAGAGAGAGAGAGAGAGAGAGAGAGAGAGAGAGAGAGAATAGAGAGAGAATAGAGAGAGACAGAGTAAGTGTTTGAGAATGAGTGGGTGGACGGGGGCGAATTTCCACCTCCCTCTCCCCCTCCCTCCCCCATGATGGATAGCCTTCTGGTCCTTGGCAATATACAAACTCTTTATATAATGTGCTCATTGAATGGTCGTCCCTCACACTCAAGATAGTATAGGGTGGCAGCGCGAAGGATTGGAAATCAATATAGCTGTATATTTTAACTTGTATTACATTTATTTAGGAAGATATGCTCAAATATGGTCAAATTAACAGTGAATATCTGTGGATTGTTTTGCTGTAAACTCAATTAAAGTATTATATATATATTTGTTTACTCTACGTACATTAACATTTATATTTTTGTATTATTATTTGCTTTGTTTATTTAGAATACATTACATGGCAAGGGAGGTGTGGTGGAGTGGTCATGCCACTGGATTGGTAATCCAATGGACCCGGGTTCAAATCCCGATATGTCAATGGGAAGATATTATTGGGATTGAATTTGTACTGTACCTAGTATCAGTGCATTACCACAAAGCCCACCGAAATGCCCCAAAAATACCCTCATTGTTCCCTGATTAAATAACACTGTATGAATATTCCCATATTCAAAATATGTTACAGGGGGACAATGCCTAGTGAGTTCACTGCTCAATAGGTGGCGGTCTGAGAGTGAGGGTCTGAGTCTGGAGGGTGAGACGGTGAAGCACTTGAGCGAAGCAACCGGCCGCTTCGAGCCATGATGGATGCTTCACATGTCTCACTCCCCAGACTGGAACAAGACCTCACGGGCTTCACCGTGTTGAGCGGTGGAATGTACAGGCTCTCAGCCTATGCCCGAGAGGGAGTAGTTGGAATATAGAAAAAAAAAAAAAAAAAAAAATTATAGCCTGTTACATGGAGGGATAGCCAGACGAATGAGGAAGTAAGAAGGAGGTGTGGTGTGGAAGTAGATGTGCTGGAAAGTGTGAAAAGGAACACCTTGAGATGGTTCGGCCTTATGGAACGTATGGGAAGCGAGAGAATAACTAAAGCAAGGTTCACACATTGGCGAGTCGGAGCGCGAGGCCAACGCGAGTGATGAAATTCTTGCACTCGCCAATGATTATCCCAAATTCGCCAACACTCGCACAGACTCGCGTTGACTCGGGCTGCACCGCGTACACTCGCGAACGCGGCCAAAAAGTTTATGTATGCATGAAATTTGGAGAGTCAAGTGGGACTAGGACGCCAAACCGCATAGACTCGCGTATACTCGCGTAGACTCCTGTAGACTCCTGTAGGCTCGTGTGACACTCATGTAGACTCGCGTGACACTCATGTAGACTCGCGTTGTACTATTTAGACATTAACCCTTAACTAGCGGCGCGCGACTTATGTCAAGTTAAAGAAACTGGCAAAAAACGGGTGAAAACTGGGTGAAAATCGAGTGAAAATGGGTGGAACAGTAATGAACCATACGTCCGACATCTGTGGCCTCCCGGCCCTCACTAACTCCAGTTCCCCCACCGCACGGGAGGATGACAGTGTGACCAATAGTTCGCGAAAAGTGAACAATGTAGCAAAATCCGCTAAACTTCCATCTTTGAGGTAACACTGTCAGGGCTCCACGAGTGCTACGTAGCTGTATGTGGTGTCATTGTGTAGCGATTTCTGCCTAGTTTTCGGCACAATACAGTTCCTTTCATGCTGATGGTTGATATAGCAGTCAGAATGGCCTGAAAAGGCCCAAAACGGCCACAGACCCCCTGCTAGACAAGGGTTAAATGATCGCGAGTCTACATGAGTCTACTCGAGTCTACATGAGTGTCACACGAGTCTACATGAGTGTCACATGAGTCTACATGAGTGTCACATGAGTCTACATGAGTGTCACACGAGTCTGTTTATATTATCAACAAAGGCTCCTTTTATAAACGTGGAAATGACTTGTCAACAGAGAAAAAATATAAGTTAACCCGCTGAGTGCCGGGGACGTATATATACGTCCTCGCCGGGAACAAAATCGTAGCAGCGAAACGACTGCACCTATGGCTTTCATATTTTTACCACATGTACTATTGTTACACCTGCCTGAGAGGGATCCGCGAATTGTGTTGGTAACATTGGTAACCCCCCGTCCCCACCCCATCCCCACTATACCACCCTCTCTCAGCCAAGCCCTCCCTTCCTCCTGTACTTTCGTTCTTGTTCACGTCTATAATCCGTTCTTTATTTATCCCTCTCTCATCAAATCATTGTATTTTTATGAATGTTTTCCAAATGTTCTTCCTAAAATTAAATATTATATTGTTACATACTTCATATATATTGAATATTTGCCATTTTATACAAACCTAACAGAATATAAAGTTTGATAATCCATTCGAATAAGGAAGTTTATTAACAATATATGTTATTTAAGTAAAAAACAACTGAGACTTTAATTTACTTTTGCATTATCATATTTCAATTCAGTTATAAGTATCTAAACCCATATATCCCACTGTTTGGAGTAAGCATGGATTTCACTGCCAACGTTTATAAATTATTGAATGAAATAATTGACACACATAAAATGGGTTCCTATATTAAATTAATTGAATATTAAAAGTAATAAATATTATGGTCACGTGTGTATTCTCAATTACCGCCTGTCAACCCACCTCCCCCTTAACTACGGTAGCTCACACTAACATATTCATATTTCGTAACAGCTCACAGCTCACACTAACATATTCATATTTCGTAACTAGTCAACTCAGACACACGGCCATACACATTAATGTAACATTACATTACACAAACTTGCATGTTATTTCCATACTTAAGGATAGTTGGCGTCTTTCAACTGCCTCAGCGAACACGGCTCCCTCAGAGATTAACCCCTTCCGTATCGGGGTTGTGTTTTGTTTTATTACAGCTATATTTACACAACTTTGTGCAGATAAGGAAGGATCTGTGGCGTTTAGAAGAATTAATTGAGCTAGTATGAAGCCTTTTAATTGTTACATTTCCTTCCTTAATTGAATAAAAACTTATACATTTAGCTATTCTCCATTCACTCGAACCATACATCTGGCTCCTAGTTGGTGTTTGTATCGACGTTCATGATTTCCCATTTTATCAATACCGTAGCTCACTGGCCCAGAAGAGTCGCAGAACTGATCATTTCTGTATTATTATCTTTATTATAATAGACACGCTTTAATAATGTTAATGATTACTTAACAATCTACAGTGATATCCAAATCTTAAGTCATGATATATTACATTAATACACATTTATCACATTTATCACAGACTTTCCCTCTTCCTATGACTTAAATTGCTTCAAACTCCGTGTGTCCAGGCATTTTTGGCTCGAACGTCCCTTGATTTTGGCCCTGTCACTCTTTCAACTATAGGGGAGGCACTCACTATAGGCAGTTATGCCTTTTGCCTCCCTGAATCACATAGAAAAAAATAAAAATAAAAAATAACATATAGTATACACAAGCAAAATAAAGAAATGATAAACCAACAAAGTAAGCAAGTGATGAATACTGACTGACTTGGCCCACGTGGCTTAGAGCCAATCACGTATTATTCACAATAATAATAAGATAGGCAGCGACGGCATTTCATATCTTGCTTGTGTTTACGATATTATATCTGCGTTATTTATGTGTTCCCTGTAATAGTTCATTGTTCTTAAGGTTTGGATATCACTCTAGAGTATCACATTATTATTTGAATTAATTTAACTTATCCTTATTATTCCATATTTGTTCAATAAACTAGATAAGTCTTAGTAATTATAATGATAATGATAATGACTGTGATAAGTTATATCCAAACCTTAAGAGCTATCAAATATCACATCTATTCTATCTATATGCTCAGGCCCAATCCCCATTTTGGGGGTAGCCGACTCAAGACAGAGCAAGAACAGGGAAAACACAAAAACAACATAAAACAAAAAATAAACACAGATAAAAAACACAAGCTCTCACACATCCAGGTCACCCAGGAGAAGACCCAGAGACCAGGGTTACCAAGGTCGCTCCAGCACTCCCCCGGCCCCTGACCACCCGGAGAGGTTCCGATCTCGGCAGGCAGACATGCAGCGGAGCCAAAGCCACAAGCCCTCCCACCACACTTCCAGGCACACCCTTCATATTAATCGTCTCCCCGGGCCAGGCGCCTGATGGACTATTATCTAGTCTAACTTGCGCCCGACCCCTTACTCCAAATGACCACGTGAACACATAGACCACATAGAACACATACATAACGAAGATATCATGCAGTAAACACAAGCAAGGGAAGAAATGCCATCACTGCCTATTTAAATGTGTAAATGTGTGGTAGAGGTATTAAGTGTTGACCACAGAGTTAAAATGTTTCGATTTTGAATATTGCCTCCGACAAGAGGAGGATATTCTTTGGTTTTCCTTGCAACACCATTTACCCCTTGAGATTCATGACGCATTTTGATAGTTTATTGTGGCCCTTTTTCGACGATTTTGTACAGCGTAAGAAGAACCTTTGGGATGTAAACTATAATATGTTAACAGTGATTACATTATAGAAATATTTCTATATCTATATTAATCACGATTGAAGTAGCTTAAATGATGCAGGAAAAGCTATCAAATGTATTATTATAATAGTTACAGACACAAATACTTATAATAAATTGACAAGTAGAATCTGTGTCATCATTATTGCCTTCATTTACTACCATTTCACACTTATTTGTTTTCACTCACGCCATCACCTTCATTAGTTATAATGATGACACAAGGTTACGTAACATTGTTTCGGTTGTAATTGTTCATACATTACTTCCAATTATTTGTTAATTGTTAATTGTAATTTGTTAACAAATAATCTATAACTCAAATAAACAATATCTACACTCCATCATATTATTATAATAATCAATTTTGAAACAAACTGCCTGGGGAACTTAGTATATGGTGAAGGACTCTCTAAAACGTTATTTTTCTCTCTCTCCTAAGTACCGTAAATGAAGCCCAGAGCAAAGAAGTTATTGAATATATTTGATATATTTTATGTATTTGATTTTTCTTTTATTTATATTTTTCTTTCTTTTTATCCTGGTATAGAACAGGTTCGGCCCTACATGGACACTCTTCGCGTATAAGCTATATACAAACACGTAAAAAGTGTGTATATATTTTTTTTTTCTTTCTATGTGAATGAGGGAACCCAAAGGCATAACTGCCTGCAGCGAGCGCCTCGCCCAGATTTCAAAGAGTGACAGGGCCAAAATCAAGGGACGTTCGAGCTAAAATGCCTGGACACACGGAGTTTGAAGCAATTTAACTCCTAGGAAGAGGGAAAGACTGAGTATGGGAGAGAGTTCCAGAGCTCAGCAGTTGAATAGAAGAAAGTCTGAGAAAAACGTTTCACTCTTGGGTTGGAGAGTTGCACAGAGTAGGGGTGGGATTGTGTTGCAAGGCGGGTACTACGTACCCTACTTAGAGGAGGTGGTATACACTTGGCAAGCTCCGAGGAACACTGATTATTGTAGTAGCGATAGAATAGCGAGAGAGATGCAACATTGTGGCGAAGAGAGAGATATTGTAGAGAGTTGGTAAGTGCACGGGAGTTAATGATACGAAAGGCTTTCCTTTCTACTTTATCTAAGAGTGCGGTGTGAGAGGATCTTCCCCACACATGTGAACAATACTCAATACAAGGACGCACTGTGCCCCTGTACAGAGCAAGAAGCTGCACAGGGGTAAATAACCCCTTGAGGCGGTTGAGCACACCCAGCTTCTGGGAAGCTGCCTTAGCGAGACTGGTAATATGGTCTTTCCAAGTGAGAGCAGAAGAAAAAGAGACACCGAGAACATTGAGGGAAGATGAAGGGTTGATTTTTGTATTGTTATATCTATCTATATCTATTAATTGCACGTGGAAGAAAGAAAATGGTACCGGTATTTTATATGTAACCGACCCTCGCATTTACTTTTTACAGCACGAATTTGAGAAATATTCGATTGAAACATATATTCAGCAAATTGATGGTGTATACAGCTAATAGCTACCAACAAATATAATAATATTTAGGTTAAAAAAGTTTACAAATAAATGCCACCGAATATAAATAAGGCTTTATCAATAGTGCTCTTAGTTTAATGACGTGTTGCATAGGAAACCAAAAACTTTACCGGTACTCTTATTGTTGGACAAGACGATAATCAACGCAAAACATTTCCGCTGCGTTTTTAACAATACCTCTACCACTCCAGTGTAAATCTAATATCTTTGGAGGACAGCCTAATTGTATTATAATTACAATAAATAATAATCCTATGTTTTATTGTACGATTTGTTTGACTAAATAGCAATTATGTTGAAACACCTATTACATAATTGAACATTACACATTTAAAGTAATAAAGGGACAAGAATAATATTATTTACATTAGGTGAATTCCCACTTTTTCAGTATTTACAAGATTCCTTAACCATTACATTTATATCCTACTTCATGAATCATTAAGTTGTTGGTTTTTTGTATTAGTCTCTTTCGTTGGTGTTTTATTATAACGGTATGGGCATGAATCTCCCCATCCAATTAACGCTACGATGATGAGGTTTAACTCATTCAGTACCGGTGATGTTGTTTTCATCATAATATTATTGTGGCAAATATTAGACGATTGTATTAAGCTAAAGAAGGGCGTCTACTATTTTAAATGCTACATACTATCGCAAATAACACCTTAGCTACCACAGCCCCTTTATTATCTACATATTATAGTCTGAATATAGCCATAGTGAATTATATACGAGATGTCCCCGGTACCAAAAGGGTTACTAAAATGTCTCTATTTATGGCCTAGCTAAGATTCACCAAGGTCTTCTGCTCTATGATATAGAAATTCACCTGTAACGGAACGATATCCCTTAAGCTACTTCACACGTGATTAATATAGCTATATAAATATTAGTTCTATACATTTGTCATGTTTAAGGAAATGTAGTCCGTTTTGTCTTACAAATTTCCACCGTCTTCTGTTCGACTTAGTAATTCGTGTCAACTGCCATATTTAATATACATAAAGATTTTACCATATATTGGCATTTTGCCTCAACGTTATGATGAAACAGAGTCGACATTAATTTGGTGTAAATTTACATACATGCAATCCAATATTATATTTGACTGAACTGCACTTCTTTATTTGTTTATGTTAATCGAAGGGACAAGAAGAACCAGACCCACTCTCGTGGGTCCATCTATCCACTCGGAAGGAGGGAGAACCGTAGTACTCCCTTCACCACTTACAGGTGTCCTCTCCTAACACTTTAATCTCACCCTCTCCAGTGAATGGAATATACAGTAGTTATTTATTAACATTATTATTCAGTAAAAGAAGGAAGTGTAACAGTTAAACGTCTTTATACCATCTCAATTAACCCTTCGTAATACTACAGAGCCTTCATTAGCTGCATACAATTGCTTAAATATAGCTAAATCAAAAATAAACGGAACCCTAGTATGGAAGGGGTTAATCTCGGAGGGAGCAGCGCTCGCTGAGGCAGTTGAAAGACGCCAAATCTCCTCAAGTAAGAAAATAAAATACAACTATATGTAATGTTATATTAATGTGTGTGGCCGTGTGTTTGCGTTTACTAGTTAGGAAATAAGAATAGATTAGTGTGAGCTACCGTATTTAAAGGGGAGGTGGGTTGACAGGCGAATACTGTATTGAGAATACACACGTAACCATATATGTTTAACTTTTAATATTCAATGCATTGAATCAAGGTACCCATTTTATGTGTGGGTCAATTATATTTTTTAATAGTATTGTTTTTATACTTTAACAGTAAAATACATGCTTACTCCAGATATTGGGATATTTGGCTTAATTAATCATAACTTAATTGAAATATGAGAATGTAAAAGTTTATTCAAGTCTCAATTGTATCTGACTTAGATAACATTATATTGTTAATTTACTTACATATTCGAATGGATCATAAATCTTTATATTGAGCTAGGTTTATAATAATTGGCAAATATGAACATGAGCTACGTACCGGTAACCAATTATTGCTATTTTAACGATATGTTATTTCATTTTAGGAAGAAGATTTGGAAAGCATGCATAAAAATACATAGAACGATGATAGAGGGAGAAATGAGAGAGAGGAAGGAGAGAGAGGTTATCGTGATATTTATCATCCTGTGGTTATAGTCAGGGCCTTGGTTAAAGTCACAGTGGTGGAAACAATCCAGGGGGAGGGGCTTACAGACATTAAACAGGAAAGAAAGAAGAAGGGATGGTTTGGCTGAGAGAGGGTGGTAGAGTGGGAAAGGAGTGTGTGGGGGGGGGGGGGATCAATGTTACCAACACAATTCGCGATTCTCTGCCTGGCAGGTGTAGCAGGACTTATGTCCACAATAGTACCTTACCCTTTTGGCTACCCAAAAAAAAAATCCCAAATTCCTCCTCCCACCCACTCGCTGACTGTCGGTCCCGTCAGAAGGAAAAAAAAGGAAAATCTGTGGCGGCGAAACGACTGCACCAATCGGTTCCATATTTGTGTGACAAGTCCCTTACCCTTCTGCTTTCCCCCCACCACACCCCCAACCGCCTCCCACCACCCACTTCCAGCGTATCCGTACGAAGATAAGGAAAAAAAGGAAAATCCGTGGTGGCGAAACTACCTTATCAACCGGCTTCATATTTGTAACATGAGTCAATTACGCTTCTACCTTCCCCACACCATCCCCCAAACCACCCTCCTACCCATACATTCCGATACCATAAAAGTCTCTGTAGTCTATAGTGTCTTTTCAGCTACTTTAGGGACCATCGGGGACCTGATTTCTGTCAAAAATGGACAAGGGGAGCGGTTTGTTTACCATTATCCTTCCTTTCTCTCCCAACTTGATAGATTTAGCCAAAAAAAAAAAAAAAAAAAAAAAAAAAACTCTGGCACTGGCAGAAGCACACCGTCAAAATTGGCTGGCACTCAGCTGGTTAATATGAATTCAAGTTGTGTTATGAATAATATTGATATTAACATCAATAATGAAGAGAGAACAAATACCATATAATATGAATGAAATAGGTTTCTGGAATAATATTGATATTAACATAAATAATGATGTGGATATATGCAAAGGATATATGATGACAAATAATAATATACAGATTGATATCCAACATGAAATATAAATAAATACAAGATATAAATTAAATAGAATATACACTCCATACACTCCTGTTAACTTCCTGTAGACTCGCGTTCATCTCGTGTAAACACGTGTAAACTCATGTAAACTCCTGTGACACTCCTGTAGACTCCTGTAGACTCCTGTAGACTCGTGTAGACTCCTGTAGACTCGTGTAGACTCCTGTAGACTCGTGTAGACTCCTGTAGACTCGTGTAGACTCCTGTAGACTTGCACTATTCGTACCCTGGAATGTGACCGTTATTTTTCAAATTTCGGCGGTGCGTGTTGGGGTCGTGTTACACTCGCCGACACTCGCAGATACTCCTGTGAACTCGTGTAAACTAGTGTTATATTCGTGTTATATGCGTGTTTACTCGCATCAGGTGCTACTCGCGTTGGGTTCGGGCTCCATCAACGGCGGTATGCGGCGAGTGTGACTCGCGTTGGCCTCGCGCTCTGACTCGCCAATGTGTGAACCAGGCATAAGAAGGTGTACGAGAGCGAGGTGGAAGGACAGAGAGGGAGAGGTAGACCGAGAGAGAGGTGGAAGGATGGAGTGAGGAAGTATATGGATGAAGGCGGTGCTGGTTGGGAGGAGGGGCGTCGAATGACTGGGGACAGAGGTGCATGGTGGCGGTTCGTTCGTGGCCACCCCTTCGTGGATCACGGCGTCAGGCAATAGATAGATAGCCTGTTTAGCATAATTCTGTAGCAGACACGCTAAATTGTTATACAATTAAAATTATATACGGTTAATTGGACTACATACATTCAAACAAGTTTTTTTAAGAGACAAAGCATGGAGGAAGTAAAAAAAAAGACAAAACAAAGAGTTATGTGCCTAAAGGCATTCTCCATTCATAAAATGTTTGTAACAATTGGATTTAAACTGTTGTAGGTTGTAAGTGTGTGGAAAGCAACTCCAAGAAAGTGCATTCCACAGAGTAGTAGTTCTGGGGATACATTATTTTCAATTTTTTACAGCGTGGGCATTTGCAGTTGACTTAGTATTGCAGGGGAACATGCGGAGATATATGGCACATTTGAAGCAAATTTCTCAAAACATTTGTCGTGCAAATATCTATAGAATAAAGCAAGGGATGCAACATTTCTTTGCATGAATAGTGGAAGTAAAATAATCAATCAGAGAGAGAGAGAGAGAGAGAGAGTGAGTGAGTGAGTGAGTGTGTGAGGTATTGACCTGTAAGAAATTTAAACAAATGTGTGGAGCATGACGCCTAATAAAAAACAAATTCTGGCTACTTCCAGATGATTTTATCAACTCTGCGTAAGCAGAGTTTGGTATCGCCCCCCCCCCCCCCCCCCACGTATAGTGGGTACCACACGAAAAAAATGTCTTGTCGGCGTTGTCGTTGTCGTCCGTCTGTCTCGGAACTCCTCCTAGACCGTTGGACGGATTTTAACCAAATTTCACACGAACATTTGTTGCGTGAATGCGAACGTCAGTCAAAAAAGATTTTTCGAATTTATGCAATAGTTATGATTTTAGGTCCAAAATATGGTTTTACCCCCCCCCCCCTCCCCAGCAATGATGGCGTTCTGGGGGCGAAAACATCTCGCTACGTATTTGCTAGGTTAAGTTAGTTCAGTTGGCATTATAAGTGATGGTAGTAATATTTGGATTGATGGTGATAGTAGTGACAATGGTGATAATAGTAGTGATGATGGTTGTAGTTGTATTGATGATGATGACAGTAGTGATGATGACAGTAGTAGATATGATGGTGACAGTACTAGTAGTAGTAATGATGGTCATAATAGTAGTGATGATGGTGACAAGTAATGATGATAGTTGTAGTGATAATAATGACAGTAGTGATGATGGTAGTGACGATGGTGTGAGTATTAGTGAGGATGGTTAAATTTGTAGTGATGATGACAATAGTTGTGGTGATGAAGATCATAGTAATGGTGATGGTGACAATAGGATAAATGATGGTAATATTTGTGACAGTTGTAATGATGATGGTTATAGTAGTGATGATGTTAACAGTAGTAATGATGATTGTAAGATGGTGGTGATGATAGTAGTAATGATGGTTGATAGTTGTAGTATCAATGATGATAGTAGTGATTAAGATGGTAGTGACAATGGACAGTGATGATGGTGAGAGTAGTAGTGATGATGATCATAGTAATGGTGATGACTACTTGTGATGATTGTGGCAGTTGTAGTGATGATGGCAGTAGTAGTGATTATGTTGATTGTGATTGATGATGGTATTAGTAGTGATGATGGTAACCCATCGCAGAGTTGGGTATGCCGTTTTGATTTTGGGCAAAACGGCACGTCTACTTTATTTATACTTGTATGGACCCCTGGGAATCATTTGTGTAATTAGTAAATAGATTAACCCTATGGCTCCCTCATATAGATTAACCCTATGGCTCCCTCATATTAACCCTATGGCTCCCTCATATTAACCCTATGGCTCCCTCATATTCTTTCTAAACTACTGAAAGCTAGAATGTAAATGGAACAGGTTTCAATCTATATTGAAGTTACAACTCTCTCTGGCCAGTGAAACGTGTCGAAATCTCTCTCTCTCCCCTTCCCCCCCCCCCCCCCTCCCTCCACCTGAGGGGCGGGAACAAGTTACATTTGACATAGTTACACTAATATAATTTCTTGTGGGCAGTTCTAAAATATTCATTAATTACATGGTGGTGGTGATAGTTGTGGCGATAATAATGGTGGTGGTGACAATGATGGTGGTGATAATGGTGGTGGTGGTGATAATGATGGTGGTAGTGGTGGTGATGTTAGTGGTGATAATGGTGGTGGTGATAAGAGGTGATGATGTTAGAGGTGATGATGTTAGTGGTGATAATAGTAGTGATAATAATGGTGGTGATAATAATGGTGGTAATAGTGGTGGCGATAATAATGGTGGTGGTGATAATGGTGGTGGTGATAATGGAGGTGGTGATAATGGTGGTGGTGATGATAATGATGGTGGTGATAATGGAGGTGGTGATAATAATGGTGGTGATAATAATGGTGGTAGTGGTCGCCCCCCGTGTATGCCCCCCCCCCCCCCCCTCCGGGATACAGCCTGGACCAAAGTTCTAATGGCGCCGGGTCCCTGCTTCTAAATGTGGACCAAACTCCACTCGATTTTCTCTTGTCCTAACTTCCACGCTCGCATTTTCCGGGCCGCTTGTGACATTCTACTGTTTAGTTTGGGTGGGATGTTTGCCGCCGCCTCCCCCCCCCCCCCAAAAAAAAAAAAAAAATATATATATATATATATATAAATATATACCGGTATATATAAAATACAATAACATAAACAATAGGAAAAGTGGGGATTGGGCCTGAGTAAATAGATAGATAGAGGGATGTTTGCCGCGTCTTTTTCCTTCTTTCGATAAAATACTACATTTAACCCTTTCAAAATAGGATAACGCCTTTCTTCCTTTTATTGAGACTATTAATAGTAGATGGTTTTACTTAGATTAAGAAGGAATATGGAAACTCAGAGGGTTAACTTGGCCCATTTTACGTAGTGCTAAATTATTTCATGTAGATTAAGGGGGGATGGGCCGGTTTTCTGGACCACTTTCTCCCTCATGTTTAGCCCCATTAGTTTTCAGATGTTAAGATGTTTGCCCCATTAGTTAGTCAATTTTAAGACCTTTCGCCCCATTTCTTCGTCAATATTTAGACCTTTCGTGCTATTTAGGTGTCGATTTTTTCCCTGGCGAACGATAGTGAGCCTGTAATGTTGGAAGAACCGACCTTCGGCCTGAACAATTTTTTACCAAAAAATTTACAAATTAATCTAGAAGGGGGGTCTAATGGATGTTTTTTTTTGTTTTAATTTGATGGAGGTCTAGGGAGGAAACTAGACAAATAATGAATACATGCAAACATAGCATAAACAGTTAACCATCCCCCCTTAACCTTAATACTTACCATTATGCACATCAAGAAGATACTCATGCGTGCAAAACTTTAATTTATGATAGAATTCATTGCTTTTGGAGGCTGCTGTGTGATTTTCTACTGGTTAATTTGTTTGGGTGGCTTTAGATGCTGGTACGAATTCTGAGATGTGTATGTGATATTATTACTTGGGGTACACTTGTTTTTAACATGAAATCAAGCGAATGTGTTTAATATCCATTGCTCATCGTTTCTATCGTTATCATAATTATCATCATCATTGTTATAATTATTGCAAATTCCCTTTAAGCTACACTTAAAATTCTTTATTAACCTAAGAACTGCGAGGCTCTTTCCGTAATGTTTTACTGGGCGAATACAACGTTCCTTCCGGAATATGACACTTAAAAATAACATTAAAATAATGCACCAGTGCCGGGGAAATTAATGCAATATATGATTAGGTGGCATGTCTCCTTACCACCACCTCCTCTCTTCCCCTAACATGTGTCTCAGACTGTTAGAATCCTTGAAGCTATGCTAAACCCAAAAGTATCCTAGAATCAAAAGCAATCCTAGAACCATACTTTGTCAGAATCTTTGAAGCAATCCTAAATCCAAAAGCAATCCTAGAACCATCCCTTGTGTATGAAATAAAGTTAGAATCCTAGAACCATCCTTGTATAATAGACTGATAGAATCCTTGAAGCAGTCCTAGAATCATTCCTTGTGTGTACATGAGACTGTTCGAATCCTTGAACCATCCGTTATGTAAAAAACAGTTTTAAATCTTAGAACCATCCTTTTAATTGAGACAGTTCGAATCCTTGAAGCAATCCTAAATCCAAAAGCAATGTTAGAATTATATCCCTTGTGTACGAAATTGTTCGAATCCTAGAACCATCCATTATGTATGAGACAGTTCGAATCCTTGAAGCAATCTCCATATCCCTGAGTAATGGAAATGGTTATTCCGCCCGGCTAGCAACAGATGCAGCCCTTTAAGGGGGGTGACCTGCTTTTTGTTAGTTCTGTCCTTTTCTCTCTTTCTCTGGCTTGTATCCATTCGGCCCCATTCAGCCAACTATTTTAAGACGTTTATCCCCATCTAGGTGTCGATTTCTTCCTGGCGAGCGATAGCGAGCCAGCATTATGAAGAAATCCGGCTTCGCCGGAGACATTTTTCTATCGAAAAATTTACAAAATTAGCTTGCTGTCAAACAAAAATGAAAAATATGCTGGCTCGCTACCGCTCACCAGTAAAAAATTGACACCTGGATGGGGATAAACGTCTTAAAACAGTAGGCTGATTGGGGCCAAATGGATACAAACCAGAGAAAGATAGAAAAGGACAGAACAAAAACAGATGCAGCCCTTTAAGGGGAGAATTGTATTTATGTGTATTTATTTGTTCATGTATTAAGCCTGTAATTTTAGAGGACCAGGACGTTTTTCTACCGATAAACGTACACATTTATCTCGAAGGGGGAGCTTGAGGGTAATTTATTAAGCTTGATGGAGGTCTAGGGAGGAAACTAAAACAATAAAGTAATAAATAACCCCTACCCCCTTAATGTTCTGGTTCGTACATTAGGCTAACACTCCTACTATTGTAATGTAACATATCTTGTGTATATCATGTGTATATCTTGTGTATATCATGTGTATGTCATGTGTATATCATGTGTATATCTTGTGTATATCATGTGTATATCATGTGTATATCATGTGTATATCTTGTGTATATCATGTGTATATCTTGTGTATATCTTGTGTATATCTTGTGTATATCTTGTGTATATCTTGTGTATATCTTGTGTATATCATGTGTATATCTTGTGTATATCTTGTGTATATCTTGTGTATATCATGTGTATATCTTGTGTATATCATGTGTATATCTTGTGTATATCATGTGTATATCTTGTGTATATCATGTAAGAAAAAACACTGTTGGTGGAAATAAACTGTATTATTATTATTAGTAGTAGTAGTAGTATCATATTTATTATTATTATTTTCAATAATAATAATAATTATAATATAAATTATAATGATAATAATAAAATACTAATAATAATAATTGTTATTATTATTATCATTATCATTGTTTGCAACTTTTCTTACGCCCCCACCACTACCCCGGTGGTGAAATACTACTGCCTTGTGATATGTGTGTGTGTGTGTGTCTGTGTCTGTGCGTGTGTGTCTGTGCGTGTGTGTCTGTGTGTGTGTGTGTCTGTGCGTGTCTGTGCGTGTGTGTGTGTGTGTCTGTGCGTGTATGTGTGTGTGTCTGTGCGTGTGTGTGTGTGTGTCTGTGCGTGTGTGTGTGTGTCTATGTGTGTGTGTGTGTGTGTGTGTTCTTACGCCACTACTACCACTACGTACCACCCCGACCAAATACTATTGCCTGCCAACTAACTTTAGGAGGCAGTGGTGTGTGTGTTTGTGTGTGTGGGAAGAGGGGGGTTGGGGGGGGGGTGGGTTGTGCTGGAGACCCCTAGTTATCCTTGGTCTCTGGGTCTTCCCCTCGGCGACCTACTGAAGATGTGTGTGTTTTATTTTGTTTTGTTTTTGTTTGTTTTGCTATGTTTTGTTGTTTCTGTTCGGGCTCTGTCTTGGGTTGGCCACCCCACAGCTATGGGGTATGTGCCTGATTATATATATACTGTATATATATATATATATATATATATATATATATATATATATATATATATATATATATAGAGAGAGAGAGGGGGGGGGGGGGCAGACTATAATATTCTGGTGGGTGGTGTGGCAGACATTGAAGCCCAGAGAGAGAGAGAGAGAGAGAGAGAGAGAGAGAGAGAGACTGATACTATATTATTCTGTTGGACAGTGTGCGGCAGAGGTTGAAGCCCTCAGGACAATATCATTATAATTCCAACACTTGCCACACTCAACAATTTTACCAACACAAGAAAATCCATTAACACCCGATAATAAATGTGTATATAATAATATAATAATAATAATAATAATAATATGAAGACGAAGAAGAAGAATATTTTTCTTTTCATCTAATCTAATTATATTTATCTATGTATCTGTCTTTCTATTGTACTATACTGTTATTACTGCATGCAATACCTCTCTGGCTGTCAATCAATCTGTGTGTATATCGATCAGCAAAGCGGGTCCATAAAATTAACTTAATATGTGCAAATAAGTTTTCAAGAAATCTCATATCTGGTGAAAATGTGTAAAATGTTGATGCCTTGTGAGGTGGGTGCGTGAGAGAGAGGCTGCAAGAGTTGAGTGAGTGATGGATGGGTTGGTGAGTGGATGAATAAATGGGTGTAGGCTATGGTGGGTGAGTGGATGTATAAATGGGTGAATGGGTGGGTGAATGGATGGATGGATAAATGGGTAAGTTGATGGATAAATGGGTGAGTGGATGGATAAATGGGTGGATGGTGGGTGAGTGGATGGATAAATAGGTGGATGTTGGGTGAGTGGATGGATAAATGGGTGAATGGTGGGTGAATGGATGGATAAATGGGTGAATGGGTGGGTGAGTGGATGGATAAATGGGTGGAGGGCGGGTGAGTGGATGAGTGAGAAGCCTGCAAGAGTTGAGTGATGGATAGGTTGATTGATGGATAGATAGATGGATGGGGGGTTAGCGATAGGCTGCTGGGGTTGTAATGGATGGGGTTAATGGAGAGGAGAGGAAGGAAGAGAGAGAGAGTAAATTAAGAGAAGGAGAGGGAGGAAGGGAGGGAGAGAGTAAATGGAGAGAAGGAGAGGAAGGAAGGGAGAGGAAGGGAGAGATAGAG
The DNA here is from genome assembly GCA_032716605.1 of Paralithodes platypus. Classification (NCBI taxonomy): domain Eukaryota; kingdom Metazoa; phylum Arthropoda; class Malacostraca; order Decapoda; family Lithodidae; genus Paralithodes; species Paralithodes platypus. The sequence continues at coordinate 11,324,321 of CM064486.1, read as the reverse complement.
TAAATGGAGAGAAGGAGAGGAAGGGAGAGAGAGAATAAATGGAGAGAAGGAGAGGAAGGAAGGGAGAGAGAGAGTAAATGGAGAGAAGGAGAGGAAGGAAGGGAGAGAGGGAGACAGTAAAGGGAGAAAAGGAGAGGAAGGAAGGGAGATGATAAATGGAGGGAGAACACAATTTAAGGGAAGTTTTTTGTTTTCTCCCTCATGATTACCCCATTAGTTTGACATTTTAAGACATTCGCCCCATTAGTTTGGTGGTTTTATGGCCTTTCGCTCCATTTTGTTGTCAATATCAAGACCTTTCGTGCCATTTAGGTGTCTATTTTCTTCCTGACGAGCGATAGCGAACCTGTAATTTAGGAGGAAACTTTTTTTCTACCGATAAATGTACAACTTTATCTCGAACGGAGTTCGTGGGGGTATGATTTTATGCTTGATGGAGGTCTTGGGAGGAAAATTTAAAAACAATATAATTTTAAATAAATATATGAACAAATAATTACAAATATCCCTTTAACCTCGTCTGTACCGGCGATGTATTTTTAAAATTATATTTAGCTATATTTAGACGATTTTATGCAGGTTTCGAAAAACTTGTGGTAGTAAAAAGGCATAAGTGAAATAGTTCGAAGCCTGTTTGTTGCTGGAGGCTTTTTTTAAACTGAATACGCTCGTCTTATCGTAGCCAGAATAAGATTATAGGATGGCACCGGTGCTGAAGGGTTAAGGGGAGACTGACCGTTTGTTTGGTTATTAATTCAATTATTCATATATTTTTTGTTAGTTTCCTCCCTAGACCTCCATCAAGCTTAGAAAATCACCCCCCTAGACCCCCCTTCAAGATAAATTTGTACATTTTTTCGGTAGTTCGGTTCCTCTTAAAAATGCAGGCTCGCTATCACTCGCAGGAAAAAATCGACACCTAAATGGCTTGAAAGGTCTTAAAATTGACAACGAAATAGGGCGAGAGGTGTTAAAATCGCCAAACTAATGGGCCGAACGTCTTATAATCTCAAAACCAGTGGGGCTAAATATTAGGGAGAAGGGGGTCCAGAAAAATGGTCTGCTTCCCCTTAAGGTGGTGTCACACGAGCTCTTTTGCCGTCAATTATTACGGGCAATTGTAGTCTGGCAGCTTCAAAATGTATGTTAACCCCTTCAGTACCGGTGCCGTCCTTTTAACGTTATTCTGGCTACTATTAGACGATTTTATTCAGTTTATAAAGGGCCTATGGCTTTTAACAGACTTCGGACTGTCTCACTAATTAACCCTTTTCACAACCACAGATTCTTCTTAAACTGCACAAAATTGTCTAGTTATAGCTAGAATACAATTAAAAGACGTCGCCGGTACACAGAAGGTTAAATTATACATCAGCTTCCTAACATAATCTAACTTTAGTCTAGTTTTCGATTCCAACGCGAAAGAGCCTCAAAATATTACGAGTTCAATGTGAAATGGCAGCTATTTGGTGTAGCACTATATAGCTACTAAAATCCAACGGACGGATATAGGGCGCAATATCTTACATCGTACGCACGGAATAACGACTTTGTGTGTGTGTGGGTGTGGGTGTGTTTGTGTGTGTGTGTGTGTGTGTGTGTGTGGGTGTGTGAACGAGAGAGAGAGAGAGCTGTATGTTAAGGAGATATTTGAAGAAAGGAAAATTCGATATGTGTGTGTGTGTTTGTGTGGAAAAAGAGAGAGAGGAAGAGAGTGTGTGTTTCTGGGTGTGTTTGCGTGTGTGAGTGTGAGAGGGACAAAGGAAGAAACGGAGGATAGTGTGTATGTAACTGAGTGATTATGTGTGAGTTGTTTTTTGTGAGATGCACAAATCTTTAGATCAGTTATCCTCTATATTCCAGGATGTGAGAGAGAGTGAGAGATCTAATGTATGAAGCACAGAGAGAGAGAGAGAGAGAGAGAGAGAGAGAGAGAGAGAGAGAGAGAGAGAGAGAGAGAGAGAGAGAGAGAGAGAGAGAGAGAATAAAGGCCCGTCTTATATGTTGACTGAGGAAGAAAGAGGATGGGGGGGATGGGGGGAGTCTAGGGATTTAAGCCCCCTAATTGGTGGTGTTGGGAGGGACGTGAGAAGGGAAGATTCTATGTGTGGAGAGTTACACAGAGTTACACAGATACTCAGATCACACATACCTCGCGGTCCCTACTAAGTGGTCCGGCCTTAATACTACTAGACAGGAACAGTTTATAATAGAAACGTAGAACAGCAAAATATAAGGTTCTCTCCCCACCCTCCACTCCCTCTGGCTAAAAAGCCGTACCAGAAATAGGATGAATTGTAACCTTATAGGAAATGCCCACAAGGAAAGTTTGTTTAGAGTATAGAAATAAATTAGTCTGAAAGGGTATTTACACTTATATACCTACTGATTTATTCATATTAATCCAATCTCTATCAGATGATCGTCCAGTCTCTTCTTAAACGTATCAATTGAATTACTATCGACCACCTCCCTTGGTAAACTATTCCACTCTTTGACCACACTGTACGTGAAGAAATGTTGTGTGACATCTAGGCATGCCTTCTTTTTATTTAATATCATTCCATTACCTCGGGTTGCAGCATTGTTAGTTATCGTGAAAAGAGCACTGCTGTCTACTCTGTCAAATCCATTAAGTATCGTAAAACACTAGAGAGAGAGAGAGAGAGAGAGAGAGAGAGAGAGAGAGAGAGAGAGAGAGAGAGAGAGAGAGAGAGAGAGAGAGAGAGAGAGAGAGAGAGAGAGAGAGAGAGAGAGAGAGAGAGAGAGAGAGATCGAAATCGAGACCGAGACCACAAGAGAGAGAGCCAGCCAACCACAAAACACCGCCCCTCATGTATATTATAGAGTAAATACCGCCCCCCCCATGTATGATCACAGGCACTTCATACATATGGATGCTCATGCTAGCCACTGTTCCAAATAAGTGGACCCCAAACTCTTGAATATTAACCCATACAGTACCAGTGACGTCCTTTTCTATGTATTGTGGCCACTATTTGACGATTATATTCAGATTAGGAAGGACCTCTAGCAATAATAAGGCTTCAAAGTATCTCATCCTACCGTTTTAACTACCACAGATCCTTCCCAAGCTGCATAATAGCGTCTATATATAGCTAGAATAAAAAATTACAAACGTTGCTGGTACTCAAAGGGTTAACCCTGTCTGTCCCGACGACGTGATTTTCAAGACAAAGGAGGAAGGTAAATAAGAAGATGAAGAAGCGGCGGCTGGATGGATGGATGAATACCAGACTGATGCATAGAAAGATCAGTCCTATAATGGGGCTTCTTTTATCTTCTGACGGAGAGGGGTTTGGAGTGGGGAGGAGGAGAAGAAGAAGAAGAAGAAGAAGAAGAAGAAGAAGAAGAAAGCTAAAGAGAATCGGAACAGGCTAAGAAGATGATGGTGAAGCAGAAAATGAAGCTAAAGAAAAAAAGCTAAAGAGAAGAGGAAGAAGAACGTAAAGAGAAGAAGCTACAGAGAAGAAGAAAAACAAAGCGAAGAAGAATCTAAAGAGAAGAAGAAGAAGAAGAAGAAGAAGAAGAAGAAGAAGAAGAAGAAAAAAGAAGAAGGAAAAAATAAAGAAAAAGAAGAAACATAAGAAGAAAGGAAGAGGATAAAGAAGAAGAAAGGAAGAAGAAAGGAAGAAGAAGAAAGGAAGAAGAAGAAGAAGATGGAAGAAGAAGAAGTAGAAGAAGAAAGGAGGAAGATAAAGAAGAAGAAGAAGCGACGTCTGCTGGCTGGAGGAGGAGCAATAAGAGACTGATGAATATGAAGATCAATCCTATCACGGGGCTTCTCTCTTCTGACGGAGGAGGAGGAGGGCCTGGAGGGGAGGGGGAGGGGAGGGAGAAGAAGAAGAAGAAGAAGCTAAAGAGAATAAAAGGAAGAAGCTAAAGAGAAAAAGAAGAAGAAGAAGAAGAAGAAGAAGCTTGATGGAGGAAACTAGGACAATAATGAAAATATAATAAATAAGCCAATAAATAATAACAAACATATCCGGCCATCCCCCCTTAATATATTCACAGGCTCTCTGGTCCGACGTCTTGGGGGTTATTAGGTTATTTTGGGTAATTATTATTGAGGCCTTTGCTTGTTTTGGCCATTTTCGAGCAATGTATTTTAGTTTGTCCCCTAGGCTAACAAAATATGCCTTCCCGAACTTCCTTGAAACTTAAAATTACCCACCCAGGCCCTTTTATCCCTTATCGCGAAACTAATGAGGTGAAACCTCTTAAAATGAGCTGGGTGGAGGAGGAAAATGACTGATGAATATTTATATCAGTCCTCTAAGGTGGCCTCTTCTCTCTTCTGAAGGAGGCCCTGAGTGGGTGGGGGGGGGGGGGGAGAAGGATAATAGGTCCTTCATAATTAATATATTTAAAGACCATCTCTCCGCTAACACCCACGCCCACTTTGACTAATGGGAAGTTTGACGGAATATATTAAACTCTTCTGTACCAGCGACGTCTTTATTATTTCATTTCAGCTCCAATTTAGATGATTACGAAGCTTAGGAAGGATATATGGTAGCTAAAAGGATTACACGAGATAGTCTGTAGCCTTTTAATGGGTAGACGTTCTTCCTAAGCTGAAACAAATCGTCAAATAGTTGCCAGCATATAATGAAAAGTACATCGCCGGTACAGAAGGGGTTAAGCGGCAGAATACGGTGTTCGTTTTTTTTTTTTTTTTTTTTTTTTTTTTTTTTTTTTTCTATGTGATTGAGGGAGGCAAAAGGCATTACTGCCTATAGCGAGTGCCTCCCCCATAGTTGAAAGAGTGACAGGGCCAAAATCAAGGGACGTTCGAGCCAAAATGCCTGGACACACGGAGTTTGAAGCAATTTAAGTCATAGGAAGAGGGAAAGACTGATTCTGGGAGAGAGTTCCAGAGCTCAGCTGTTGAGTAGAAGAAAGTTTGAGAGTAACGTTTCACTCTTGGGTTGGAGAGTTGCACAGAGTAGGGGTGGGATTGAGTTGCAAGACGGGTACCACGTGCCCTACGTAAAGGAGGTGGTATGCACTGGGATAGCTCTGAGGAACACTGATTATTATAGTAGCGATAGAATAGCGAGAGAGATGCAACATTGCGGCGGAGAGAGAGAGACTGCAGAGAGTTGGTGAGTGGACGGGAGTTAATGATACGAAAGGCCTTCCTTTCAACTTTGTCTAGGAGAGCGGTGTGAGAGGAACCTCCCCACACATGTGAACAATACTCAATACAAGGGCGCACTATGCCCCTGTACAGAGCAAGAAGCTGTGCAGGGGAAAAGAACCCCCTAAGGCGGTTGAGCACACCAAGCTTCTGGGAGGCTGCCTTAGCAAGACTGGTAATATGGTCCTTCCAAATGAGAGCAGAAGAAAAAGAGACACCAAGAATATTGAGAGAAGATGAAGGGTTGATTTTTGTATTGTTGAAGAATAAGGGATAGTCCGCTGGGAGATCCTGACGGGTAGATAGATGGAGAAATTGGGTTTTGGAAGCATTAAAGTTAACAAGGTTTTCTCTGCCCCAATTGGAAATAGTATTTAGATCAGAATTTAAGAGTTCTATGGCTTCATTACGTTTGTCGTTGAGGAATTGCTGGCTGGGGCGTTCTGAAAAACTAATGGAGTAGTGTAAGGTTGAGTCGTCTGCGTATGAATGGATGGGAATTAAGGTACAGTTAAGGAGATCATTTATAAAAATTAGAAAGAGAATAGGAGATAGGACAGAGCTCTGAGGAACACCGGAGTTTATAGAGTGAGGAAGTGAACAATGGCCGTCCACAACCGCGGCTATGGAACGGCCGGAAAGGAAATTAGAGACAAAGGCACAGATGGAGGGATAGAAACCGAAGGAGGGTAGTTTAGAAATTAAAGATTTATGCCAGACTCTATCGAAGGCTTTCGATATGTCTAGTGCAATAGAAAAAGTCTCACCGAAGTCCCGAAAGGAGGATGACCAAGAGTTAGTAAGATATGAAAGAAGATCACCAGTAGAGCGACCCTTAAGGAAGCCATACTGGCGATCTGAGAGCAGATTATGAGAAGAGAAATGCTTAAGAAATTTGGAAGCAAGAATAGTTTCAAAAACTTTAGAAAGACAAGAGATGAGAGCAATTGGACGATAGTTGGGACAGGTTGAATGTGAGCAAACTTCCAGCATGAAGGGAAGACGTTAGAGGATAGACAGAGACGAAAGAGTTTGCCTAGGCAGGGAGTCAGCAAGGAAGCACAGTTTTTGAGAACAACAGGAGGAACACCGTCCGGACCGTACGCCTTAATAGTGTTAAGCCCAGAGAGGGTAGAAAGTACATCTTTAGAAGAGATTAGGATATTAGGCATAAGTAAGAGAGAGGAGGGCGGAGAGGGAGGAATAGCACCGGAATCATCCAAGGTGGAGTTTCTAGCAAAAGTTTGAGCGAAGAGTTTAGCTTTGTCAGAGGAAGAAGTGATGGTTGTGCCATTAGAGTGGGAAAGGGGAGGGAAAGACGAGGAAGAGAAATTGTTGGAGAGGTTTTTGGCTAGATGCCAGAAAGCTTGGGAAGAGCTAGAGTTAGATAGTTCAGTGCATTTATTATTGATGAAAGAGTGTTTGGCAAGTCGAAGAACAGATTTGGCTTGATTCCGGGCAGAAACATAGGAAGAATGAGAGTCTTGAGTTTTAAGGCATCGGTACCGTTTGAATGCTTCCTCCTTATTGCGGACAGCAGTAGAACAGGCGTGAGTAAACCACGATTTTTTAGCATTAGTCTGAGAGAAGGAGAATGGAATGTATGCTTCCATGCCCGATAGGATTACCTCGGTAATGCGTTCAGCACTCTCCGAGGGTCCCCGGCCACGGAAGCAGAAATCATTCCATGGGAAATCAAAGAATTACTGCCGGAGAGCCTCCCAGTCGGCAGCGCCAAAGTGCCACAAGCGCCGCCGGCTAGGAGGATCGGGTGGCCGTACTGGAGAGATAGGACAGGTGACAGAGATAAGTTTATGGTCGGAGGAGCCCAGAGGAGAGAAAAGATCGACAGTATAAGAAGAAGGGTTAGAAGTTAGAAACAAGTCAAGAATGTTGGGCCGATCTCCGATGCGATCCGGGATACGGGTGGGTTGCTGAACTAACTGCTCTAGGTCATTTATGATAGAAAAGACGTAGGCTTGTTCACCAGGTGGATCAGTAGTGTGAGAGGAGAGCCATTGGCGGTGGTGAACGTTGAAATCTCCTAAGATGGAGATTTCTGAGAAAGGAGAAATGGATAGAATGTGTTCCACTGTAGAGTTTAGATAGTCAAAGAATTTGGGAAAGTTGGTAGAGTTAGGGGAAAGATAGACAGCACAGAAATATTTAGTAAGAGAATGACAGGAAAGTTTGAGCCATAAAGTTGAGAATTCAGAGGAGTCGAAATCGGGAACACGAGAGCAAGTGAGTTTGTTGTGCACATATGCACAACATCCGCCTTTGGCTTTGAAACTAGGATAGAGAAAGTAGGAGGATACAGAGAAGGGGCTTCTGGATGTTGCTACAGACACCTGAGTTTCGGTGAGGAAGAGAAGATCAGGTTTGTAGGAGGAGAGATGGTGCTCAACAGAGTGAAAGTTAGAGGTTATAGGCTATATATACTCGGACACACATACACGTACATGCACACTTACATGTACGTACATACACCACATACCACACCAAACACACACACACACACACACACACACACACACATACACACATCCCCCCTACAAAACACACACATCCCCACTGCATAACACACACCACACACACACATCACCCACATACCCCCTACATAACACACACCACACATACACGCTGCATAACACACACACACACATCCCCCCTACATAACACACACCACACACATCGCCACTGCATAACACAAACCACACACACAAATCACTCACATACCGCCTACATAACACACACCACACATACACACTCACACACACACAAATCACTCACATCCCCCTACATAACACACACCACACATCCCCCCTACATAACACACACCACACATACACACTCACACACAAATCACTCACATCCCCCTACATAACACACACATACACTCACATTAGACTCTCATCATAACCATAAACCTTCTCTTAAAAAAAGATTGGCATTATTTTTCTTGAACGCCTTCTCTCTCTCTCTCTCTCTCTCACTCACTCACTCTCACTCTCTCTCTCTCTCTCTCACTCACTCACTCACTCACTCTCTCTCTCTCTCTCTCACTCTCTCTCTCTCTCTCTCTCTCTCTCACCAATAACAGAAACCGCAGCCCCCGCCAGACACCCCCCCCCCCCCCCCCCTAGAGTCTTTATGTAGTTTATTTATTGGTGACAGGGGGGGGTGGGGGGGGGGGGCTGACTTGTTGTGCTGTATTGGGGTTGTACGGGTATTTTTTTTCTCTTTAAGTGGGTGGCAGTTGCTTTTTCTCCCTCGTGTTTAGTTCAACTAGCTTTGAGATGTTAAGACGTTCGTGCCATTTATGTATTTATTTATTTGGGGGGGGGGGTCGTGGTCGGGGTTGATTTTAAGACCTCTCGCCACATTTCTTTGTCAATATAAAGACCTTTCGTGACACTTAAGTGTCGATTTTTACATTTTTTTTTTTTTTTTTTTGTTGTTAAGAGACAATGAACGGAGGAAGGAAAAACACAGATAAAACAAAAAGGTCCATGTGCCTAAAGGCATCCTCCATTCATAAAATGTTTGTAACAACTGGATTTAAACATTTGTTGATTGTAAGTTTGTGGAAAGCAATTCGAGGGAAGTGAATTCCAAAGAGTAGTAGCTCTGGGGATAAATGAATTCTGATAAGCAGAAGTTCTGCATTGTGGAGGAGAAAGTGTAAATTCATGGGCGCTCTCAGCTGCCCTAGTTCTACGGGGAAAGATGTGGAGAGGCGGCACAATTGAAGCAAGTTCCTCGGAACAATTGCTGTGAAAATATCTGTAGAATAATGCAAGGGATGCAACGTTTCTTCGTATGGCTAATGTAGGAAGGTCCTGTGTGATTGCAGGGTTATTGATTAATCTAATAGCTTTATTTTGAATTTTGTCCAACTGCCTCAATGCAACCACTCCACTTCCACCCCACAGAGGTGAACAGTAATCCATCTGAGAGCGCACATGACTTTTATATATTACGGCCAACTGCTCGTCAGTGAAGAATTCTCGAACTCTGTACAGGAGTCCCAGTTTTTTAGAGGCATTCTTAGCAATGCTTCTAACATAATGTGTCCAGCTCAAGTTAGTAGTTAATGTTACACCGAGAATGTCAATACTAGGGGAAGTGGGAATATTTACATCATTAAAAAATATATGGGAGTCAGTGAGATTCTGTCGGTTAGAAAATTGAATGTACTTGGTTTTCTGTGCATTAAAGGAAACTAGATTCTCTTGTCCCCATTCATTAATTCTAGAAAGGTCCTGGTTCAGAGAAATTGCAGTGTTTATTTTTGAATTTATAAGATCGGGTTGGGTGAAAGAATTGGTAAATGTGAAGGAACTGTGGAGTGTTGAGTCATCTGCGTAGGAATGTATTGGATTATGAGTGGTAGATATGAGATCATTGATATGAATGATATGAATCGCTCGCCATTGACATGGCGAGCGATAGCGAGCCTGTCATTCTGGGAGGAACCGGCCTTCGGTCTGGAAATGTTTTCTACCGAATAATGTACGAATTAATCTAGAAAGGGGATCTAGGTGGTGTTTTTTTTCAGCTTGATAAAAGTCTAGCGAGGTTACTATAAAGTACGTATATTTATAAATTAATAAACCAACAAATAATCACTACCCTCTTAACACTATCTGGTCCGAGTGTCTTGTTTGTTTTAGGATATTTTGTTTAATTATTTTTTGAGGATTTTGGTTGGTTTTGCCATTTTCGAGCATTATAGTTTAGTCTGTCCCCTAGGCTAACAGACTGTAATTTACTCACCTATGTCCTGATTGACTCTTCCTAATTGGTATAAATGACAATCAGAATGAGAGGTTGGGAGTCGGTATTGCTCGTTATAGTAAATAGATTATACATTGATTCTAAACATGTCTCTAACACGTATTATACCCACGCGCAAACACACATATACAAACATTTATCTCTCGCTCTCTCACACACACACACAAACGTACACTCATACATAAACACACCAGTCCACAGTTGCTCTCTCTCTCTCACACACACACACACACACACACACACACACACATAAACTCATGCATAAATATAAACATGTACACCAATCCGCAACGTCTCTTTCCCACACACACACACGCACACACACACACACACACACACACGCTCTCATACGTAAACAACCACGCACACAAATCCACAACGTCTCTCTCTCTCTCTCAGTGTTTACCCTCGCTAGTCTAGACACGGCTATGTAAAACTGTAAAAGAGGAGACCATTACATCGGCTTGTTTGGGGTTTATTGTGAGATTCTTGCGCTTTCTTGGGCGTTTATCTTCCTCTGCTTGGGGTTTATTGGGTGTTTCTTGCGTTTTGGGGGATTTATCTTCTTTGGTTGGGGTTTATCGGGTGTTTTTATCTTTCTTTGGGGTTTATCTTCCTTTGGTTGGGGTTTATCGGGTGTTACTTGCGTTTTGGGGGGTTTATCTTCTTTGGTTGGGGTTTATCTAGTGTTTCTTGCTCTTTCTTAGGGTTTATCTAGTGTTTCTTACTCTTTCTTAGGGTTTATCTTGTGTTTCTTGCTCTTTCTTAGGGTTAATCATGTGTTTCTTGCTCTTTATTAGGGTTTATCATGTGTTTCTTGCTCTTTCTTAGGGTTTATCTAGTGTTTCTTGCTCTTTCTTAGGGTTTATCATGTGTTTCTTGCTCTTTCTTAGGGTTTATCTAGTGTTTCTTGCTCTTTCTTAGGGTTTATCTAGTGTTTCTTGCTCTTTCTTAGGGTTTATCATGTGTTTCTTGCTCTTTCTTAAGGTTTATCATGTGTTTCTTGCTCTTTCTTAGGGTTTATCTAGTGTTTCTTGCTCTTTCTTAGGGTTTATCATGTGTTTCTTGCTCTTGCTCTTTCTTAGGGTTTATCTAGTGTTTCTTGCTCTTTCTTAGGGTTTATCTAGTGTTTCTTGCTCTTTCTTAGGGTTTATCTAGTGTTTCTTGCTCTTTCTTAGCGTTTATAATTTTTTTTTTTTTTTTTTTTTTAAGAGACAATGAACGGAGGAAGGAAACACACAGATAAAACAAAAAGGTCCATGTGCCTAAAGGCATCCTCCATTCATAAAATGTTTGTAACAACTGGATTTAAACATTTGTAGATTGTAAGTTTGTGGAAAGCAATTCGAGGGAAGTGAATTCCAAAGAGTAGTAGCTCTGGGGATAAATGAATTCTGATAAGCAGAAGTTCTGCATTGTGGAGGAGAAAGTGTAAATTCATGGGCGCTCTCAGCTGCCCTAGTTCTACGGGGAAAGATGTGGAGAGGCGGCACAATTGAAGCAAGTTCCTCGGAACAATTGCTGTGAAAATATCTGTAGAATAATGCAAGGGATGCAACGTTTCTTCGTATGGATAATGTAGGAAGGTCCTGTGTGATTGGAGGTTTATTGATTAATCTAATAGCTTTATTTTGAATTTTGTTCAACTGCCTCAATGCAACCACTCCACTTCCACCCCACAGAGGTGAACAGTAATCCATCTGAGAATGCACATGACTTTTATATATTACGGCCAACTGCTCGTCAGTGAAGAATTCTCGAACTCTGTACAGGAGTCCCAGTTTTTTAGAGGCATTCTTAGCAATGCTTCTAACATAATGTGTCCAGCTCAAGTTAGTAGTTAATGTTACACCGAGAATGTCAATACTAGGGGAAGTGGGAATATTTACATCATTAAAAAATATATGGGAGTCAGTGAGATTCTGTCGGTTAGAAAATTGAATGTACTTGGTTTTCTGTGCATTAAAGGAAACTAGATTCTCTTGTCCCCATTCATTAATTCTAGAAAGGTCCTGGTTCAGAGAAATTGCAGTGTTTATTTTTGAATTTATAAGATCGGGTTGGGTGAAAGAATTGGTAAATGTGAAGAAACTGTGGAGTGTTGAGTCATCTGCGTAGGAATGTATTGGATTATGAGTGATAGATATGAGATCATTGATATGAATGAGGAACAGAGTTGGGGCCAAAACTGATCCCTGGGGAACACCAGCATTTATTGAGTGAAATTGAGAATAAAGGCCATCTACCATTACACATATTTTTCTGTTATGAAGATAAGAAGACATTAGTGGAACTAATGATGCAAGGCCGTAGTGTGACATCTTCGACAATAAGGATTGATGCCAGACTCTATCAAATGCTTTTGATATATCCAGTGCTATTGTATGTGTTTCACCATGTTGGTCTGTAGCTTGGTTGATTTGATGCGTAAGAAGGCAAAGAATGTCTGCAGTTGATCGACATCGTCTAAAACCATATTGCCTATCACTGATTAGTATATTATTCTCCAGATGCTTAATTATGTGATTATTTAATATAATTTCAAAGACTTTGCCAAGAGTGGAAGTTATAGCTATTGGTCTGTAGTTTGATGGATCTGAAGAGGCACCTTTTTTAGGAACTGGATGGATGTTTGCTTCTTTCCAGGGTACTGGGAAGCATGAGGTATGAGTACACAGACGGAAATTTTTTGCCAATACAGGAGCGAGCACCAAGGAGCAATTCTTAAGTACTATTGGAGGAATTTCATCTGGACCAGGAGCCTTATCTACCGAGAGATTCTGCAAAATAGTTTTGACATGTCTGGTGTGGATCTTAAGTGAGGGAATTTCAGGCGAATTAAAATTAAGTACAGGGACATCTTGATTTATTTCATCTAAGGTTGAGTTGGAGAAAATATCCGCAAGAAGGTTAGCTTTACCTCGTGGGTCACTTACAAGATTGCCAGTCGGAGATTTTAATGGTGGAATGGATGAAGCAGTAGTGAAGTTGGATTTGTATGAGTTAAGAGTAGACCAAAATATTTTGTTATCATTTGGATTATTTAAAAGTTTATTTGCCTGCTTATGAAGAAAGTTTGATTTAGTTAGGTTTAATACAGTTTTGGCATGATTTCTGATGTTTCTAAAGTAATTAAAGGCTTCATGTGTTTTTGATCTTGTGTATGCATTGTAGGCTATTGCTTTTTGTTCAGTTACTCTAGCACAATTATGGTCGAACCATTTAGGTGAATTAGATCTTTTACTGTACTTTTGATGAGGAATAAAAGTTTCCATTCCAATTTTTACAAAATCTTGTATGTGGCTCAAGGTGAAGTGTGCATCATTAGAAAAGAAAGAGGTCCAGGTAATATCAATAAAGAAACCTTGAAGACCCTCCCAGTCTGCCCTATCGTAATGCCATTTAGTCACCAAAACAGGTTCAGAGTGGGAAGGTGTGGTAGGTGATAGACAGGTGGCCTGTATCAGACAGTGATCAGAAGATCCAAGCGGGGACCTCACTGTAACATCATAATTTTCTGAATTGGTTGTTAAAAATAAGTCCAGTAGGTGGGAATTATGATAAGGATTATCTGGTACACGGGTGGGTTGGTTGACTAGTTGAGTGAGATTAAATGAGTCTGCAAATAGCTCACATTCAAGACCAGCATCATCAGTCCTGGCTGAATGAGTGAGCCATTCAACATTATGGACATTAAAATCACCCAACACAGTGATTTCAGAAAATTATCATGTGTTTCTTGCTCTTTCTTAAGGTTTATCATGTGTTTCTTGCCCTTTCTTAGGGTTTATCTAGTGTTTCTTGCTCTTTCTTAAGGTTTATCATGTATTTATAGCTCTTTCTTAGAGTTTATCTAGTGTTTCTTGCTCTTTCTTAGGGTTTATCTAGTGTTTCTTGCTCTTTCTTAGGGTTTATCATGTGTTTCTTGCTCTTTCTTAAGGTTTATCATGTGTTTCTTGTTCTTTCTTAGGGTTCATCATGTGTTTCTTGCTCTTTCTTAGGGTTTATCTAGTGTTTCTTGCTCTTTGTTAGGGTTTATCTAGTGTTTCTTGCTCTTTCTTAGGGTTTATCATGTCTTAGAGTTTATCTAGTGTTTCTTGCTCTTTCTTAGGGTTTATCATGTGTTTCTTGCTCTTTCTTAGAGTTTATCTAGTGTTTCTTGCTCTTTCTTAGGGTTTGTCATGTGTTTCTTGCTCTTTCTTAGAGTTTATCTAGTGTTTCTTGCTCTTTATTAGGGTTTATCATGTGTTTCTTGCTCTTTCTTAGGGTTTATCATGTGTTTCTTGCTCTCTCTTAGGGTTTATCATGTGTTTCTTGCTCTTTCTTAGGGTTTATCATGTGTTTCTTGCTCTTTCTTAAGGTTTATCATGTGTTTCTTGCTCTTGCTCTTTGTTAGGGTTTATCTAGTGTTTCTTGCTCTTTCTTAGGGTTTATCATGTGTTTCTTGCTCTTTCTTAAGGTTTATCATGTGTTTCTTGCTCTTTCTTAGAGTTTATCTAGTGTTTCTTGCTCTTTCTTAGGGTTTATCATGTGTTTCTTGCTCTTTCTTAGGGTTTATCAGGGTTTATCATGTGTTTCTTGCTCTTTCTTAGGGTTTATCATGTGTTTCTTGCTCTTTCTTAGGGTTTATCATGTGTTTCTTGCTCTTTCTTAAGGTTTATCATGTGTTTCTTGCTCTTTCTTAGGGTTTATCATGTGTTTCTTGCTCTTTCTTAGGGTTTATCATATGTTTCTTGCTCTTTCTTAAGGTTTATCATGTGTTTCTTGCTCTTTCATAGAGTTTATCTAGCGTTTCTTGCTCTTTCTTAAGGTTTATCTAGTGTTTCTTGCTCTTTCTTAGGGTTTATCATGTGTTTCTTGCTCTTTCTTAAGGTTTATCATGTGTTTCCTGCTCTTTCTTAGGGTTTATCATGTGTTTCTTGCTCTTTCTTAGGGTTTATCATGTGTTTCTTGCTCTTTCTTAAGGGTTTATCTTCCATTGATTGGGGTTTATTTAGTGTTTCTTGCTCCTTATTAGGGCTTCATCTTTCTTTGTTCGTGGTTTATGTAGTGTTTTAAGGGGGACCAGAAAAACGACCCATCTCACTTAAAAAAATAAAGTTGTACATATGTGAGTTTGGACAAACAGCTATAGCTAGCGCCAACGAACTTGACAATTATCTGGACCCATTAACTTCTTATAACTCAATATTATTGAAAGCAATCGGGCTGATAGTTCTATCATTTGGGAAGAGTCCACCAGGAAAAAGAGGTGGAAATTTACAGCCAGTTTGATCAAGGTCCTTTTGAGTTACGAAGAGGTCAGGGATCGAGATAATTGTCAAGTTTGTTGGCGCTACCTATTGTTATAACATGGTTGTGGGTGGCCCACAGTTGATATAATTATACCAGGCCGTAACCAGGGTGTCGATAATGGTTTGGGGGGGGGGGTTATCGGGGAAATGAGAAGGGCAAGAGAAGGAGAATAAGAAGATGAGGGGACCGCATAAGAACAGAAAGAAGAAAAAAAAAAAGAAAAAAAAAGAAAAAAAAGAGAGAGAGAGCAAGTAAACGTCTAGTAATTTTTGAGTAGCTTGCATAATTAAAGTTATGTATACTGTATGTGTGACCTTGGTAAAAACTGGTTATTATGTGGTTGTGGGTGGGGGTAACCAGGGTGTCGATACTGGGGGGGGGGGGGGGGTTGTTATTGGGGAATTGGGAAGGAAAGGAGAGGAGTAAGAAGAGGTGGCAGAATAAGAGAAAGCGTAAGAAAAGGAAATAGAAGAAATAGAAGAAAGGTGTCTAAGAATGATATAACTAGTAGAAGGGGTAGTAGAAGTAGTAATAGTATAATTATCAGAAGTAGTTGTGAGGTGTCGATAATGATTTGATACCAAGTAGTGTGGTATTTGAGAATTTGGTAGGGACGATGCAGAAATGAGAAAGAGGTGGATTGAGAAGAAGAGGAAATAACTGCTATATGATAAAGGTAAAGATGGTGATAATGTATAGGGAAGAAGAAAGGGAGGAGCAGGAAGGTGGAGGAGATAATGAAGAGGGAGTGGAGGAAGAAGGGACAAAAGCAGGGGCCGACGTTATTAAGGTTTTCTCTCCGACCTTCCCCAAAACCAATAAGAAGAAAGAGGAAAGAGAAGGGGTGATGACGAGAAAAGGAAAAAGGAAAAAAAAAAATATATAAATTAAAATACTTTATCATATATAATACATTTAATCATGTAGGTTACACTAGAGAAATATTTATATTGGATAATCGTTTGGGAGTGCTCTCTTCTAAAGGTGTTGGTAGCTACTGAAGTAATTATCCTCGAATCTAACTTCATACGTATATTGAAAATACGTGCATGGAGAGAGTTCAGTTATTACACTGGTTCGGGTTGTTCGTTTATTGAAGGTCAATGTTACAGATAATGGGTTAGTTGGTATGTGGATATATGTCTCACTATAAGTTCTGGAAGGTGCCCATGAAACTGACGAGTTGTCCGGGCAGAGGAGGCGGTGATTCAAGGGGCGACATTTCCCTTTGCATTGGCGTAGGAATTTGGAAATGGTGTTGAGGGCATAGAACTTGGAGAGCCCTCGCATAGCCATTCAGTATCAAAGATAATCAGGTCGGCATCATAGTAGCTGAAATCCGAAGATGTTCTAGTATGACACGCATGTTGCACACAGTCTGTTGAGTGTGTGGCGGAGGCTCCAGTTAGGAACGCGGAGGTTCTGGTAGGGATGCAGAGATATTGTTCAGTAATGCAGCAGCACTGTTTGTGAGGGCTTGCTCGGTCTGAGACACAGGAATGCTGGTGAAATTCGCAGCTTTTGAGGCCTTTACTTGCCCTGTGATTTTTTGTTTTAAAGGTTCATGAAATTGCTTTTAGTACAGAAATGGCTATACTGATTCAGCGGTGGCTTCTGGTGAGTTGTATTAGCGGGTTGGCTGGAGTCGTGTGACACACACTGCGTGGCAGAAGAATACGTCTGAAGAGGTGGAGAGAGTGACAAATACACCATTGATGATTCTGGGTTGGTGGTGGCGGTCTGGGGTCATTGGTGCTCACCTTAGTGTCTTCTTCTATCACCAGGGTGGAGATACTGTAGCCGTGATTTGATAGCATATCACACATCTTACCTATTAAATATATAATACGTAACATAGCAATATTGTCAATAAGGTATATTTCTTACTACCTCCATTATATAATCTGAAATTCATTGTTGTACATACATAATACACTACAAATCAGTTCTTAGGCATGAATAAAACATGCGATTAAACATGTATTTTCTATCTAAGTGTAGCAAAATTTCATGTGCATAACTGAATGGATAGCATGGCAGACTGAGGAATACAAAATTCACTGTTCGAGTCCACGGGAATATTCTGAAGTGATCCCAACGATCCTGCAGTTTCATAATACCATGGCTACACTGACACGTCAACAAAAGACCCCCCTATAGTGTCACCAACTCGCAGCACAGATGGTGTCTGGCATATTCGAAAATACTGTGATGATGGTATGGCAACATTCCTCAAGCAACATGTGGGGTGTCTAAATAAAGTGATCCCATCTAATGCAGTAAAAAGCAAGCACTCAAGATACCATCGGATTATTTGATAATATCGGTACTTCTCAAGAGTTACAACCTACTAAACTCCAACAGTTCCGAGGTTGAGACCAATATTATGAATCGTTAAGCATATAAATAAATGGGTACACATATTATACAAAAGTATTGGAATTTTTGAACACATATTTTGTATTGATTAGTTAGAAGAATGTGGGAGATTGAGTCGTTGTTCATCTTGTATCAACATACTAATTAGATTACTTATGTTTCAGAAGCAGTTCGCGAAGCACTTCTCGCCAGGAATCCATAGGTAAGTTTCAATCTTATTTTACGGTGGAAACAGACACATTTTAAGAAACATGATCTTCTTTAAAGCTAGAAATTGTAGTAACAGTTCAGTCCCTACTTTGAAAAACAAAACAAAAAAACAATAATAACGAACTCTTTAAGATTCTCTAACTTACTGGTGTTGTAGTTCTTACGCTGACTTAACTTCTTTCGAAATCATGTGGTAAGTTATCAGTGAACAAACAGAGAGATAGCTATTATAGTGTAGGCTACTGCATTATCTCTCCGGTTGAAATAGATGTAATCGTTATTTCTACGATCTCCCAACAACATTTCTATATAAACATTACTTGCAGTGTTTCAGAACAATTAGAGATATCCATATTTTTTATGACCTTGGATTTTTTTTTTCTTTTGTTTTTCTTTTTTTTAGGATCTTGGTGGTATATAGCGATAAAAAGGTTATGTTTTATCTCAGCAATATCGTTACTGCCTGTATGCAGTATATATTTATAAATACGTAACAGGATTGCTCTGACTAAGAGATTGACGTTGTTTACAACGTTTGCTTTGCAGGTATTGGTAGCAATATAACACTATACACGCTGGCTTGTAGGAGTTGGGTGTAATGTATCGAAATTTATGTTTGCTTGTAGAAGTTTGAAAGAATATATAAATACAAATGTTTCCTTGTAGGAGTTAGGAGTGTGCGTTAAAATATATCGATGTAAATGTTTTGCTTGCTGGCTTTGGGATCAATTTGTCAATGAGGCGCTTGCTTGCAAGCATTGAGAGCAATGTGTCGATGTAAAGGTTTGCTTGTAGGAATGTGAAGCATTTTATCAATATAAGAATTTGATTGCAAATGTTGGGAGCAATGTATGGATATAAACGTTTGCTTATAACAGTTGAGGACAGTTGAGATAAATTTATCAATGGAAACGTTTGCTTGCAGGCTTTTGGATCTTTCAGGTGTTGGGAGCAATATATCGATGTAAACGTTCTGTTGGGAGGTTGCAGGTGTTGGGAGCAATATATCGATGTAAACGTTTGCTTGCAGGTGTTGGGAGCAATATATCGATGTAAACGTTTGCCTGCAGGACTTCTTGCCCGGCCCCTCGCTCGGCCAGACCCAATATATACGCCTCACGTTCTGGAGAATTTCACCACCCCGATATAAATTGGATTACTCCGAGATATTTTTCCCAGTCTTCACAGCGGCGTCATGCGGGTCACACGTGTGTTTTTTCTCTCTGTCCGCTGTTCGGTATGCACTACACAATTCCAAGTTTTAGCAGGAGGTCTTTGAGCACAAGTTGTACGTTTCTGATTCTATATAAATATTATTATTTAACGGGGTAGGGTTTATTTATTAGTGTATTTATTTATCTAGTTTTTATATTGTTGTATTATTTTTTTTTTTTTAGTCTTGGGGTACCGGTACTATCATTAAATTCAATAGCTTTGTACACTCGGTTGCCATAGTCTCTTGCCCACTCGTAAGAATTCACTTTATATATTTCCTTTGCTCACACCCTATATGTGGATACAATCTCTATTAACTTTCTATATATATTTAGCATTCTCGCTTGGTATAATTTTTGCATACAGTCTCCTTACGGCATTTGTACATAGACTTTTCTTACACTAAATTACCTTGAGTATCTACTGTATATACAGTGCCATTTTGTCATTAATTGTTCCTTTGCACTATCTTGCATTTAACTTGGTGGTTGGTTAGTTATTTGTCTTATCTTATGGTTACTCGTCATATCCAAATGTCCGTAACGCCATTTTGAAGAACCTCCCGTGCTCAGACCACCCCCAATAACGCGTCTCCCCCCCCCCCCCCCCCCTTACCGCAATTTGGTCCGATATATTGGCATCCGGAGTGAGATTTTTCACGACAGGTGTTGGTGTGTATGTGTGTGTGTCTTGGTGTGTGTGTGTGTGTGTGTGTTTGTGTGGGTGTGTGTGTTTGTATACTTGGGCGGGGGTTTATGTACTACTTGTTGGTGCACTTGTTTGTGTGTTTGAGTGCGTGTGTGTTTGAGTGCGCATGTACGTGTTTGTATATGTGCTTGTATTCGGCGAGTGTCCGTCTGTGCATGCTCTCTGACTGACGACGACCTGCACTATATAAATTTTCTCTTCATATGTAACAAAGACTCTTACATATAACATGGGCCTCAATCGTTCGTGTGTAAAGGATTGAAACACTTTCTAGGTGTATCGTTTTGGTTACGTTTGAACCAACCTTTCTTGACAGTATTTTGTGTGTGTGGGGGGGGGGGGGGGGTGCTTGTGTGTGTGTGTGTGTGTGTGTGTACTTGTTTTATGTGTATGTGAACCTGTATTATAACATTTGAGGGTGATAATATTTGTTGGGCTCATAGTTTCAGCATGTCCTCGCTGTTGCCAATACTACTTGTGAATTTAGTTCTGTAAGAAAGTTGGAGCTGTAGACATCGCTACTTAGCAGAATTAACAGCTATAATAAAGTTATAGTCAATTTATACATGCGTAAACCAAATTAATCATACTCTCTATCCACCAGAAGCATACATTATGTTTAACTTTGTGTTATATATCGATGTCTACGGCTCCAACTTCCTTATAGGTTGAAACTCACAAGTGATCAATTGCAGACCGTGTTTCCGATTGTCTCATGCCTCTAATTCACAACCTCGGTCTAGAAAGTCAAACAATAGAACAAAAATCACGTTTTAAAAAGTCCTTCGATATATATATATATATATATATATATATACATATATATATATATATATATATATATATATATATATATCGGTATATATATATATTATACTTTTTTTTTAAGTTTCCTCCCTAGACTTCCACCAAAAATGCCCCCAAGATTCCCTTCAAAATTAATTTGTAAATTGTTCAATAGATAATTTTCCCGACCGAAGGCCGGTTCCTCTTGAATTACAGGTTCGCTATCGCTCGCCAGGAAAAATTCTACACCTAAATGGCACGAAAGGTCTTCAAATTGACATAAAATTGGCGAAAGTTTTAAAAATCGGCAAACTAGTGGGCCGAACGTCTTAAAATTTCAAAAGCAATGGTGCTAAACATGAGGGAGAAAGGGGGGGGGGGGGCAGAAAAAGCAATCCTCCCCCCTTAAAGCGATAAATTGTTCCCTCCAGGTTAAAACGAGCAAACAGAATCATGCCTTCCGCTTAAGGGGAGGCAGTTGGTTTTTCGATTCCTCCTCCTTCCTCATGTTTAGCCCTATAAGTTATGAGATTTCAAGACATTCGCCTCATTAGTTTGCCGATTTTCAGACCATTTGCCCCATTCTTTTGCCAATATTAAGACCTTTCGTGCCATTTACGTATCGATTTTTTCTTGGCGAGCGATAACGAACCTGTAATTTAGAAGGAATCGGACGAATTTTTCTACCGAAAAATGTACAAATCTATCTCGAAGGGGGGTCTTTGGGATGTTTTTAATTAAGCTTGATTGATGTCTATGGAGCAAACTAAGACAAATACATATATATATAGGTTAACAATACAAAAATAAATACATGAATACAATAACGTCCCCTTGAACCAGAACTCTCAGCCGAGGTCAGAGGATACAACAAATATAAACTCGTAAATTGTAATGGGAAAGTAAGAAAGAACTTATACAATTTTGTTTTTCTCTCTCTCTCTCTCTCTCTCTCTCTCTCTCTCTCTCTCTCTCTCTCTCTCGCTCTTTTCTTTTTCCTTAGGCCACTCAAGCCAAGAAATCACAGCTGAGATGAAAACAATTAAATTAAAACAATATATATAAACTCATACTATTTAATTTGGAGTAGACAAAAATAAGGAAACTTGAAACAAAAGTAATACCAATTATATATATATATTTTTTTTTTTTGCAAGTTCTTCTGACGCTCAAACCAAAACAAAACAAATAAATAAGGTGAGAACAAGGAAACTATATCAAAAGTCGTATATATTGTAGAAACAAATAAAAAACACTTGAAACAAAACTACCCAAAACACTCCAGTGTTATTTGTTTTTACTTTGTTTTGGGTTGTTTTGTTTTCGTCCAAGTTCTTCTACCGGTTGAACCCAGAAATCAGGATTTGAGGTGATAGCAAGGACAAAAAATCAAAAGTCGTTTATTACACACGAAAACTTGTAAGAAATATGCAAGCAATCCAATTTTGTATATATATTTTTTTATTTGTGTTCCTTTGCCTCCTAAGGGAGCCCACCTCGCTTTTGTTTTCTCTTTCTCTCCCTCTCTCTTTGGCTTGTATCCATTCGTCTCCATTCAGCCTACTGTTTTAAGACGTTTACCCCCATCCAGGTGTCAATATTTTCCTGGCAAGCGGTAGCTAGGCAGCATATATATATTTTTGTTTTGACAGCAAGCTAAATTTGTAAATTTTTCGATAGAAAAATGTTTCCGGCGAAGCCAGATTTCTCCATACAATGCTGGCTCGCTATCGCTCACCTGGAAGAAATCAACATTTGGATGGAGATAAACGTCTTAAAACAGTTGGCTGAATGGGGCCGAATGGATACAAGCCAGGGAAAGAGAGAAAAGGAGAGAAAGATAAAACAAATCCGGTGACCCCCATTAAACCCCGAAACTCCGGCTGAGGTGAGAGCAAGGACAAAAAATCAAAGGTCGTAAATAATGTGGAATAAAAGGAAAGTCCGTGAGTGTGGCCTAACTGTGGTAGTGGTGGTGGTGTTCAGGAGGCCACACACACACACACACACACACACACACACACACACACACACATTTACATTATTGAGGCAGGGGTTGGGAAGGGTGAACACACACACACACACACACCTTATTGAGGCAGGGGTTGGGAAGGGTGAACACAAGTACACTTACACATGCATGCAACGCCTTTCTTGCTCGCTTTTACAATATTTATCTTTTCTCTCTCTCTCTCTCTCTCTCTCTCTCTCTCTCTCTCTCTCTCTCTCTCTCTCTATATATATATATATATATATATATATATATATATATATATATATATATATATATATATATATATATATAATTATATATATGTATGTATGTATGTATGTATGTAATATATATAACATGAGAGACGTTATGTAAACAACAAGCAAACACTCTCATCAATCACTTTTCACATGTTAGCCACCTAAAACCTCACAAAGACGACCGACGTGTCATCCGACGTAAGAGACAATTCCCCACAGACCCTGACTATACACCCTTCACCAATCACCAGACAAAGCATATCATCAACAATCTCAAGCACTCACCCGCCTGTGGCCTAGACAACATAAGCAACATACACCTCAGACACCTGGGACCACAAGGCATACAAGCACTCACTAACATATCAAACTACAGCTATTCACACAACACAATACCAGACATTTGGAAGCATGGTATCATCATCACATTCCCCAAACCCAACAAAGACCCCACGCTACCCTCCTCGCACCACCCCATCACACTCCTTTGCTCCCCCTCCAAAGTCATGGAACGCCTAGTATTACAACTAATTACACTTGACCTACCCCTAGCTCCTAGTGGCTTTAGGCCACTGCACTCCACAAACACTCTTCTCACAGACCTTACACAAAGAGCTTTCGACGGCATCAACTCAGCTAGACCACCACACAGATCACTATTAGCCACACTCGACATTAGTAAAGCCTTTGATGCCATCCCCCGCCACAACCTAACAAACAAAATCTACAACACGAACATGCACAACAACACAAAAAGGTGGCTGGCCAACTTCCTAGCAGGCAGATGTGCACACGTATCTTTTGCCGGTCAGTCATCTAAAATCAGAAACTTTCCAAACGGAGTCCCACAAGGATCCGTCCTATCGCCCGCACTCTTCAATCTGTACATGCACGATATAACTACACCCAATACGCCCCAAATAAACTTAGCCTCCTATGCAGATGACATAACACTCACATGCACACACCATGACCCAAAAAGAGCAACAGATCTCCTTCAACCCTATCTCAACACACTACATGGCTGGTGCACTACAAACAGACTTAATCTAGCCCCAGCCAAATCCACCGCAACCCTGCTCACAAGTTGGACAGGAGAACACGAATACATCCCTCAACTCACCATAAACAACACACCCCTAACACATACACACACACCCAAAATCCTAGGAGTATCATATGATACTCATATGACATTCAAACAGCACACCACAAACATTAAAAAGAAACTGACACCCAGACTTAACGCCCTCAGGTCACTTGCTCACACAAAATTTGGACTCAACAAAGAAACTACCACCACAGTATATAAACAATACATAAGATCAGTGATGGAATACGCAAGCCCAGCCTGGGCTTCTAACCTAGCTGAAACACATCATAAGACCTTACAGACTATTCAAAACAAAGCCCTGAAGATCATTACAGGTTGCACAGCTACTTTCACCCACAGATCACCTACATCAAGAAACCAAAATCCTCAAAGTCAAAGACC
Source organism: Paralithodes platypus (assembly GCA_032716605.1). NCBI lineage: Eukaryota > Metazoa > Arthropoda > Malacostraca > Decapoda > Lithodidae > Paralithodes > Paralithodes platypus. The sequence continues at coordinate 11,300,016 of CM064486.1, read as the reverse complement.
ATCTGGACATGAGAGGCACTCAATTCCTGGCAGCAGCCTCTACGAACCAAGACCACCCACTAAACTACATGGCAACACACCCACAGACACCAAGAAATATCAAAACAACACCCAGCACATGGTATCACACACAATTATTGTCCTCTCTCCCTCCCTGCCCACCCCGAACCAACTTCCAAAAGCACATCCATACTCATATCTCTCACCGATCCATCCACTCACTCACAGACAACACGCAGCTGCATGCACGAAACTCCCGAAATCCATCCTTCCGAATCCTCCCTTCCTCGCGAGGACAGAGTCCACCTGGCCAGGCTGAGATGCGGACACCATCCAGCTCTCCTGAGCTATCAGAAGAGACTGGATGACTCCGTTGTCGACGCCTGCCCGGGATGTAACACAGCACCCCATACCATTAAACACATCATAGAAGACTGCATTTCACACAACCACTTACGCCAACAACACAATCTACACTCAATGAGAGCTCTGTGGGAAAGCCCGATCGTGGCCATGGCCTTTCTCAGGGACTCGGGGCTGTTCGGCCAGGCAGCTTAGGGAACAACAACAACAACAACAACATGAGAGACAGAGTAGATAGATAGATATAGGTATATAGATATAGATATAGATATATTATAAATTATTACCTAATGAATTATGTCTGTTGGTATTTGCTAAGAATCGTGTAGGTCAAGGTAATTGTTTTAGAAAATCTAGGTCTCAAAATGATGCAAATCAAATAATTTGAATATTGCAATAATACTTACTATTTCTCATGACATGTATAATACAAATAAATTATATAGTAATATGTTTGTATTGCCATAATATTAAAAATACGTACTACAGTATAATGTTGCTATGAGGAAATATTTGTTAAAGGAAAACTTTGATAGCGTGACCACCTTCGTGTACGGTTCAGATTAAGTTATCACAGGGAGGCGCTGTGTGTGTGAGAGAGAGAGAGAGAGAGAGAGTGTGTGTTACACAGACTTACACAGATACTCAGACCACATAGTCCTTGCAGTCCCAACTAGGTGGTCCGACCTTAACCCCTTCAGACTCATATGACGCAGAGGTTGCCAGATTAGCAATAAGAAATAGAGTTCTCTCACTCTTATAATTACCTCTCCAAAATTAGTTTTCTGCCCACAGCTAACTCAAAGACAACTGCAGAGGTTGTAGTAGGCTAAATAAACTAAAGGTTTCTAAATACCCCTAATGGTAACAAAGGATTTAAAGTATCCCTAATCTGCTCAAAATCGCGTCATATGTCGGAGAGGGTTAATACTACTAGACAGGACAGTTTATAGTGGAAGAATAGGAAAGTAGAAGGGTCTCTCCCCACCCTCCGGTTAAAAAGCCGTACCGGAAAATAGGATGAAGTGTAACCTTGTGGGTCAGGAAATGCCCACAAGGAAAGTTCAATATAATATAGGAAGAAATTAGTTTGAAAGTGAAATTACACATGCCTACTGATTAATTTATATTAATCCAATCTTCATAATATAATCGTCCAGTCTTTTCTTAAACGTATCAATTAAATTACTGTCGACCACCTCCCTTGGTAAAATATTCCACTATTTAACCACATTGTATGTGAAGACATTTTGTGTTACATCTAAGAGAGAGAGAGAGAGAGAGAGAGAGAGAGAGAGAGAGAGAGAGAGAGGCTGAGGATGAGGCTTCATACACGACATGATCATTCTCCACACAAGTCCCTTTCCCTCACATACGTCGTGCTTGATTTTGAAATTGGTTAACCTCGGTTAAGCTAGGTTAAGATAGGTTACGGTAAAATTAGGTTTAATTAGTAGGTTAAAATATGTTCGGAAACTTTGGTTACGCAGTAAAATGTAAGGGTTTTTCTCTGGACCATCTTCTCCCTCATGTTTAGCTCCATTAATTTGGCGATTTTAAGACCCTTTGCTCTATTTTTTCGTCGATTATAAGATCTTTCGTGCCATTTAGGTGTCAATTTGTTCCTGGTGAGTAATTGCAGGCTTGTAATGTAGGAGAACTGTAGATCATATTTTTGTTTACTAAAAATTTGACTCATCTCGAAGGAGGGTGTTGGGGGTGTTTATTTATTATTATGATTTATTTAAATGCCCACCCAGACCCCCTTCAAGATAAATTTGTAAATTTTTCGATAGAAAAAAGTCCACACCGAAGGCAGATTTATTTTAAGTTACATACATGTTATCCCTCGCCCAGAATGGGATGAAGTGTCTTATCATCGTCAAACTAATGGAGTGAAGCGTCTTATTATCGCCAAACCAACGGGATTCAAACGTCTCAACATTTCCAAACTAATGTAGGATTAAACCATTCCCCACTCCCCCCCCCCCCCCCCCCGCCCACCCCTTCCCTTATACATCTCCAGGGGTTTGTGGGCGGCTTCGCGTGCAATAAAAGCCAGTAGCAATATGTTACTGGGTGTTTTGTTGCCGGGACGCCCACCCCACCACCCTCCTCTCGTAATGTGGGCGTGGAGTTATGAGAGAGAGAGAGAGAGAGAGAGAGAGAGAGAGAGAGAGAGAGAGAGAGAGAGAGAGAGAGAGAGAGAGAGAGAGAGAGAGAGAGAGAGAGAGAGAGAGAGAGAGAGAGAGAGAGAGAGAGAGAGAGAGAGAGAGAGAGAGAGAGAGAGAGAGAGAGAGAGAGAGAGAGAGAGAGAGAGAGTATCTGCATCTGCATTGCCAATAATGTTGGTGTTCTTTAGGGAGAGTTTTTGACTACAGTGTTTGTGTATGTGGTGTATATTGTGCTTGTGTGTGTGGGTGTGTTTGTACGTGTGTTTGTGTGTACGTGTGTGTGGTGTACATTGTGCTACTGTGTGTGTGGTGTACATTGTGCTAGAGTGTGTGTGTGTGTGTGGTGTACATTGTGCTTGCGTGTGTGTGTCTTTGTGTGTGTTTGTGTGTGTGTGTATTCATTACCCGTATAATTAGTGAAACCCTCTACCATACCTAATTGTCAGCGTGTAGATTCACCCAGTTGACCAAAATAGTTCATATCACGGTGATCATTACGTTTCGATCACATTGCACTGTGGTGAAGTATGTGAAAACTAGGACAAATTTGAATGGGGTTAGAAATCATTGGAAACCAATTTCCTTTCAACTTCTTCCTATTCTGGCCAAGCCCTTCAATATCTCTCTCTCTCTCTCTCTCTCGTTAACATTCGTATTAATTAACCCTTGACGTTCTACAGGTTCTCCCTTAATTGCACACAATCGTTTACCGATACTCGGTGCTGTTACTTTAGCTACTTTGTTAACTGTTATATTACTGTGTTAACTGTTGCATGATTTAGTTTGTTGATAAATATATTACTCAGCCACTTGCCCTTATATTCTATGTGTTTGCCAATGTGCGTCTATATTTCCATGACACGGCAGTTTGTATGACGGAGTATGTGTGCATGGGTGGTAGCGTGTATATGGCCCCGTATGTCATGCACCCCTCCCGTATATACAGAATACCTCCTGCAGCTCTGGTGGCTGCTTAACTCTAAACACGGCACAGGTGAACACGGAAGGTAGGCGCTGGAGACCCTATGGTAACGGAGATTGTCCAACCTCGGCCACTTTGGTGCCACTTGAGTCATTAGCCTCTATTATGGGAGTGTTGTTTTGGTGGTGGTGTAGGGGGAGGAGGAAACAGAAAGGAATAAGGAAAAGTATATATTTATGTGTTGGAGCAACAACAGATATATTGATTCATACGAAGCTGCTTCTAGCTAGTTTATACCCAGCCTGTATGGAAAAAAGGATAGCGCAGTGTTAAGAGAAGCTATTCAGTGGTATTGGTTGAGCAGAAGGAAAGAGATGAAGAAAAACAAGAGGAGGAAGACAGAGTAGAAGAGGAGGAGGAGGAGGAAGAAGAGGAAGAAGAGGAAGAGGAGGAGGAGGAGGAAGACAGGGTAGAAGAGGAGGAGGAGGAAGAGGAGGAGGAAGCCAGGGAGGAGAGAAGAGGAGGAGAAGACGGGAAGAGGAATAGGAGTACAAAGGAAATCAAGCAACAACAGATCTAGTGACCCTTCTAGGCTGCTTGTCCTCCAAAACACTGAGGATCAAGTGTCCAAACAGTGGTTTAGAGTGGGTAAGGGAACATTGGAAAGGGAACTACTGCCCTAGAACTAATGTCCGTGGCAGGATTAGGAAGTTAGTAGGGGACAGGTGGGTTAGTAACTGAGGGGGGGATAAAATAAAGTTATTCATTTACAAACGCAGTCAGTCGCGGGTTTGATGCGAGATATTTGTCTAAGCGGAGTTTAAATGAATCAACGGTGCTGCAGTCTATAGCGTCTCGGGGAAGCCCATTCCACAAGTTGACAACTCGATTGAAGAAGAAATTCTTAGATTCGTGTGAGTTAAAAGATTTACCAATAATTTTGCAACCGTTTCCCCGCGTGTAATTAGATTGGTCGATAGTGAAGTACTTACTACAGTTCATATTGTCGATGCCTTTGATGATTTTGAACACTTGAATTAAGTCACCTCTTAATCTGCGCTGGGTTAAAGGAAATAGATTTAATTCTCTAAGACGCTCTTCGTATGGTTTGTTATTTAGGCTAGGTATCATTTTGGTAACTCTACGTTGAACTCGTTCTAGCTTGTTTATATCTCTTTGGTAATAAGGGCACCAGGATTGAACGCAGTATTCCAGAAGAGGGCGGACTAAGGAATTGTAAAGGGTTAGGATAACTTCTTTGGATATATGCTCAAATGACCTGCCTATAAAGCCAATTATTTTTGTTTGCCTTCTTAACAACTTCTGAACATTGTTGACTCGGTTTTAGGTTACTCGATATTGTTACTCCCAGATCGGTTTCTCTGTTTACATTCTTAAGCTGAGTGCCATTCATCGAATAGTTTGCTTTCTCATTTAGGTATCCGATATGTAGTACTTTACATTTATCCGCATTGAAACTCATTTGCCAAATTTGGGCCCAACATGACAATTTATCTAGATTGTGTTGCATATCGTCAACTTGATCTTTTGAGAGTACGCTATTTGCAATTTTTGTATCGTCAGCAAATTTTGAGATTGTACAGGTGAGACCCTCATCTATGTCGTTGATGTAAATTAGAAAGAGAATTGGTCCTAGTACCGATCCCTGGGGTACCCCGCTACTTACATTGGTCCATTTAGATGCCTTACCGATTATGACTACTCTTTGCTTTCTGTCGCTGAGCCAATTTTCTATCCATTTCAACACACCGTCTTGTATTCCATGCGCTTTTAGTTTTAGCAGTAAACGTTTGTGGGGAACTTTGTCAAAGGCCTTTTGAAAATCAAGGTATATAATATCTACAGCTTTACTCTCATCGTAGAGGTTAAGGATATCGTGGAAGAAGTCTAAGAGGTTTGTTAAACAGGAACGTTTTTTACGAAAGCCGTGTTGAGTATCTTTAAGTAAGTTATTTGCCTCTAAGTGATTTACGAGTCTGTCTCTTATGACCGTTTCTAACATTTTACATACAATTGAGGTTAAGCTAATTGGACGATAGTTACTGGGTAGGGATTTGCTGCCTTTTTTTAATATCGGTGTTACGTTGGCTAGCTTCCACTGATCAGGCATAGTCCCAGACTGCAAGGATTCATTGAATAGCAATGTCAGTGGTTTGGAGAGCTCATCCTTAGCTTCCTTTAGAACTCTAGGCGAGATTGTATCAGGTCCAGGCGTTTTATTTACCTTGAGTTTATCTAAACAATTCAATACTTCTCTCTCTGTAACGGTGATATTGCTTAGAACATCTGAATTATCAATCTGAATTGGCGATGGTGTAGGGATATCACTGAGGTCTTCGGTTGTAAAAACTGATGCAAAGAAGGTATTGAGGGCATTACTCATTTGTACTTCGTCATTGGTGTATTCTCCATTTTCATCGACTAACGGTCCAACAGTTGAAGTAACTACTTTTTTCTTTCTGATATAACTATAGAATTCTTTCGGGTTTGTTTTACTTTGATTCGCAACATGTAACTCCAGGGTCTTTTTACTTTGCTTAATTAACTTTTTGGCTTTGCATCGTAGCTCTACAAATTTCACCCGTTCTTCGTCATTTTGTGAGGATTTTAATCTATCGTTAGCAAATTTTTTTAGCAAGCAGACAGTCTGAAATATCTTTATTCCACCATTTGGGCTTATCATTATGGCCTGGACGCCGTATTTTCGATGGTATGCAGTCTTGCACTGCCTTAAGGTAAGTGGTTGTGAAACACTCCCAAGATGTATTTATGTCGTTATTGTTAGTCAGAAAGCTCCAGTCAGTTTCTTTAAGCTTTGATTTAAGTTTATGAAAATTTGCTTTCTTGAAATTAGGGACTTTCTCAATGCTGCTATTTGATTTGTTACTAGTAAACTTTAAAGTGAAAGTTATCGTACGATGGTCGCTGTTACTGAATTCATCACCAACATTCAAATTCTCTATTAATTCTTCTTTTGTTGCGAGTACAAGGTCAAGCACATTATTACCACGGGTCGGAGATTGTACAAATTGAAAAAGTGAACTCTCTTGCAAGTTAGCATAGAGGTCGTGTCCAGAGTGTGAAGTAAGAATATCGCCCCATTTAGTCACGGGTAAGTTGAAATCGCCAAGAATTACGGTATCTTGTATGTTAGTTATTTCTGCAATTTGTTCATAAATTTCACTGTCAGTTTGCACTGATTGAGATGGGGGTCTGTATAATAAAGCTAGTGTTATTTTAGTTCCTCGTTTATTATTTAATAGTACGTAAGATATGTCTATATTCGCAATTTGAGGTTTTGACATTAAGACGGGATTAAGACTTTCCTTTATAAAAAACAGAACTCCTCCTCCATTTCTATTGATCCAACTTTTCTCAAACATTGTATAACCAGGAAGCGTATATTCGGCTAAAAAGTTTCTGTCTTCCGTATTTAACCAAGATTCTGTAATGCCGATTATATCATAATGTTCTGTAAACACGATTTCCTCTAGATCTGAAAATTTATTGCGTATGCTACGAGCATTTACATTAAACACCTTAAGAGTATTAGAGTTGGATGTTACCGATTGTGCATTGTCTGAATTTTCAGTTCGTATTTGACTTCCACTACCCTGTCTGGGGTCTGGTTGACCCCGTTTTTTGAATGGAAATCCTTGACTGCATCGTTCAGCAGACGACCAAGACGTGCAGCTCCTACTTCATTGAGATGTACACCATCTCCTGAAAACAAAGATTTATCATAGTAAAAATGATCCCACGTGTCGACAAAGCCGATGTCCTCCTCCCTGCAGAGTTTGGCTAGTCGGCGATTTGTACTGGTAGCTATGTTGTAGAATCGGTTTTCTACATCAATCCGGGGAACTAAGATTCTATTAGATTTTTCCTTGAAGGACCTGATCAGCCGCCGGTACTTGCAAAGTAGTTCCTCTGACCGCGTCCGTTGGACATCGTTAGATCCAACGTGGATGACGTACGTAGTGCTTGCGGGGGCGAGCCTGGAAACCTCTTCCACAGCCGCAACAATGTCGTCCACGCCACCACCTGGGATACAGAATCGCTTTCTGGTCCTGGGTGCCCTGGCGCAGAACTCGGTTAGTTGGCCACGAACCATGGAGTCGCCCACAAGCCGAACTTCTTCCGTTTCCTCTTCCTCGTCAATAGCCAGAATTTTGAAGCGGTTTTGGCATGTTGTCGGGATGACCTTCCTGGTACTGGTACTGGGATGCACATTGTTTCTCACTAACTGAAAATTGTCCTGGGGGGGAGTGAGAGTAGAGTCATTATTATTTTCTGCAACATCTAAGGTAGCTGCTGGTGTGGGTACCGGTACCGGTACTGTATGCACTGGAATGGCGGTTGACATCGTAGTGGTTTCTTGGGCCGAGGGCACTCCTACGTTGAGTGTGGCAAATTCTTGAAGGGATTCAAGCTTCGTAGTCAGGGCATCGATCTTGCGGTGAGCTGCATTCAATTCATCCGCAATCTTCTCTCGGAGCTGGCAAAATCTACAAATTTGGACATCAGTATCAACAAACATGGTAGGGCCAAATTTACCGGAACAACTCATGCAGGTTCGTTGCGGCGCCATGACGATATAATCACAATATGCCTGAAAATCACAAAAATTTATGGTAGCAAAATGGTACAATTAAAGCCTGAAAATCACAAAAAATGTATGTTAGCAATGTGATACAATTAATTTCTGAAAATCACAATTTTTTTTGTTAGCAATATGATAAAATTAATATGCCTGTAAATCACAAACAATATGTTAGCAATAGAACACAATTTATGCCTGAAAATAAAACAAAAATTGATGTTAGCAGTATGACACAGTTAAAGCCTGAAAATCACAAATGGACTAGAAATTTGTTACAAAATTTACTGGAAAAAAAAGTGGGAGAGGGTTAATGTAGCCTAGTGAGAAAGCTGGAAAACAGTATACAGTACAGTAACAAAAAGTATTGGTTAGCAATATGGTACAATTAATGCCTGTAAATCACAAAAAGAATATGTTAATCACAAGAACACAATTTATGCCTGAAAATTAAAAAAAAAATTGATGTTAGCAGTATGACACAGTTAAAGCCTGAAAATTGTAAATGGACTAGTGATTTGTTACAAAATTTACCGGGGAAAAAAAGTGGGAGAGGGTTAATTTAGCCTAGTGAGAAAACTGGAAAGCAGTATACAGTACAGTAACAAAAAATATTTGTTAGCAATATGGTACAATTAATGCCTGTAAATCACAAAAAGAATATGTTGATCACAAAAGAATATGTTAGCACTAGAACACAATTTTATGCCTGAAAATAAAAATAAAATTATGTTAGCAGTATGACACAGTTAGGCTAAAGCCTGTATAATAGTTTATACAGTGGTCGACACAATACTAATAATAATGGAGTTAGTAATATCCCTGGCAAGAGTGTGAGAGGCCTATTATTATGGTGACAAGTATCTGAAATGCGATTAATAAATAGGCTATCAAAAAGTATTACAGTAACTAAATTATTCTAACCCAATATTAAAACTATCTTGACAAATGTTAGTGTGTGCGATTTATATAGATAACCAAGATAAAAAGTTCAACCAAGTACAGTATTGGCTAGACTTTGATATATAAAATACAAGAAGAGGGGTTGTTTATGCGTACACAGGTGGCACAGGAGGAGGAGGAAGAAGAACCGAAGAAGTTAGGAGTAGGCCGGAAACCTCTCTCCAGTTCCCAAATGACTTACCTTGTGCCCAGGGACTGGTGGTGGGTCGTCTGTTGCTCTACCAATACCCTAGCTGAATAGTGGAGGTAGAGAAGGAAGAAGAGGAGGATGGGAAGGAATAGAGGAAGCAGAAGAAAGGAGTAAGAAGAGGAAGAGAGGCAGGAGAAGAAGAGAGGAAAAGAAAGAGGATGAGGAGGGAAAGGAAAGACGGAGAGGAAGAGGAGGAGGGCAAGGAAAAGCACAGATGAAGAAGAAGAAGAGGAGGAGGAGGGAAAGGAAAGGTAGAGAGGAAGAAAAAGAAAGCAGTAAATATGACTTACCCAAGTGACTTACCGTGTGTCCGGGAAGTGCTGGGTTGGGGAGGACTTAACACTGAGAGAAAGAGAGTGGGGAAGGTGAGAGTGAATGTGAATCTGTATGGAGAAAGAGGGAGTGAGGGTAAGAGAGTGGGGGGGAGAGAGAGTGTGTGATAGAGTGTAAGTGTGTGTGTGAGAGTGAGAATATGAGAGAGAGAGAGTGAGAGTAAGAGAAGAGGGGGAAGGGGTTAGCTTAACACTCACCCATCCGAGGTTTTAGCGTCTATTGTGGTGTTTTGGTTCTTTATTATTGAGGAGTTGGATTTTTGTTTGACATTTACAAGCAATTAACTTTAAGCTTGCCGCCAAAATATATATAGAAAGCTTCCTCAGACCTCTCTTAGCCTTCAAGCTGAAAAAGGCTCCCCGACCTTCCTTTATAGAAAATTGTATTGCCGACTTTGTTTGTGTTTTATTTTTATTTATGTTTTCCCGGTTGATAATTTTTCTAGATGAAGGCCGGTCTTATCCTATATTGTAGGCTTGCTGTTGCTCGCCCAGAAACGAAATTTATACCAAATTGGGCGAAATTTCTTAAAATCGGCAAAACAATGAAGCAAACTAATACCCCTCGTATTAGATAGGGTTAAGGCTGAGAGAGAGATATTTACATAGATTTACACAGATTTACATATATACACTGACCACACAGACCTTACGATCCCAGCGAGGTGGTCAGGACTTAATTCTAGTAGAGATAGCTAACCCGAGAATAAAGGACAGTGGAAGGAAAAGCAAAGAAGAAGGCTCTCTCCACACCCTCCGTACCCTCCGGCAATTGCCGTACTGGAAGACAGTTGGAAGTGAATAACCTTGCAGATCTTGGAAACCGCCTGAAGGAATTTATAGAAAGTTAGAAATGGAAAGGAAATTGCATTCAAACCTGCACCTGTAATAATATATACACACACACACACACACACACACACACACACACACACACACACATATACATACATATACACTGCCCAGAACAGTAATTAGCTCAGAAACAGTTGAAAGCTTTAAGCATAAGTTGTATTCCCATATGGGTGATATGGGCTGGGTGTGAATGGGAGCTGCCTCATGTGGGCCGCATGCAGTTTCCCGCGATCTTATGAGCTTATGTTCTTATGTAATTGGGGTTGGGTGTGACAGGGATCTGCCTTGTGTGGGCCGATCGGCTTTTTGCAGACTCCCATTTTCTTATGTTCTTATGTACACATTCATACATACAGTATATACATACATACACACACACACATATACATATAATTATATACACATACACATACATATACACATATACATACATACATATATATATATATATATATATATATATATATATATATATATATATATATATATATATATATATATATATATATATATATATATATATATATTATATATATATATATATATAGAGACAGAGAGAGAGAGAGAGAGAGAGAGAGTGAGAGTGAAAACATTGTAATTACTTAGCGGGATTTGCCTCACAATTTACATATTTCCGCGGATAAAAATACCAAGAGCCCAAATAAATCTTCGTACTGGTTTGTTAATGGATGGGAAGGCTTAGTGGACAAACTAAAATACATGGCTTGGAAATGGCAAAATCCAGAAGAAGCCTCTGTGTGTGTGTGTGTGTGTGTGTGTGTGTGTGAGGATGTTTATGAGACAGAGCGTATATGATAGTGTGTATGAATGAGAGAGTGAGAGTGAGAGTGAGTTAAGGAGAAGCAGGATCTTGTAATACTATCCACCCTGATCACGTCTTCTCTCCCCCTCCAGCCAGCCAGCCTCCCGCTTTACCCCGCTCACAGCTCCAATTAATTGTTTCTACCTCTCTCTTTCTTTCCTTCTTTCTTTCTTCCTTTCTATCTTTTTTTCTTTCTTTCTTTCTCTCTCTCTCTCTTAAATAGAAAGAAGGCATGCCTAGATGTCACGCAAAACTTCTTCACATACAGTGTGGTCAAAGAGTGGAATATACTATAGTCTGTCAAGGTCGATCGTATTCCAATTGATAGGTTTAACCCCTTCACCACGATGATGGCATTTTACCTTTCATTCTGGCTAAAGTTAGACAATTTTATACGGTTTATGAAGGACCTATGTTATTCAGAGGGTTTGTTGAGATCGTAGTTACCCCTTTGAGTACTAGAGGTAGATTAGGCCTATAAGCTAAAAGAATCGTCTGATGGTAACCAAAATAAGATGAAAATTAAGTCATCGTGCTGAAGGGGTTAAGAACAAACCGGACGATCATCTGATGGAGATTGGATTAATATGAATGAACCAGTTCGTTTATAAGAGTAATTCCCTTTCAGACTATTTTCTTTCTATCCTATATAAAAAAAAAAAAAAAAAATCATCGTGGGCATTTTCTGACCCATAAGATTACACTTCATCCTTTTTTTCCGGTACAGCTTTTTAGCCGGAGGGTTGGGAAGGAGCCTTCTACTTTGTTGTCCTATTCTCCTAATATAACTGTACCTGGCTCTAGCAGCATTATGGCCATTGTGGCCTAGTAGGGACCTTAAGGTATGTGTAGTGTGAGTATCTGTGTAACTCTGTATCTCTCAGATTAGACTACCATAAACACCTGATGAGAGTGAGTGAGAGTTGGAGTGAGAGTGAGTTAAGGAGAAGCTTCAGCTTATACTGTACTATCCACCCTGTTCACTGCTCCGACTAATTGTTTCTATCCCGCTTCCTTTGGCTTACAATAGGAGGTAGTGGTAGTGCTATCCTCTCTCTCTCTCTCTCTCTCATTCACTCACTCACTCACTCACTCTCTCTCTCCCCCTCCCCGTCAGACATATCTCCACAATCCCTCTCCCTTACACACTCATAATATCCTTTATACGCTCATAAATTCCAGTCTCGCTCGGTAAATCTTCTCCTCTTCCTCTCTCCCCCCCCCCCCCCCTCTCTTGCGCTCCCGTAAACAAATATAACCATTGATTTTCCTGCCACCCACTCGCATTCCTTCCTTCTTCCTTTTGTTACGACCGGCACTACGAAATAAACAAGGGCACTCAATATTGGACTAGATGATAGGCTATATCTGCAACAACGGTACGCTAATTCCAAACCCTCGAACTATTACGCCGGTGAACAAAACACTTAAACCCTCCAGAGTTAATCTCCTGGATAACGGGGTATCAATTAACTGGGTTTTAGTGCACTTCTACAAAGGCTTTCCGGTGACGGCCAAGCCTGCTCACAACAGGAGTACTTTACGTTAATAAAATGCTCTTAAGTAATAACAATGCTTGAATAAACTATAACAAGATTTAATAAAGAAATATATGCTTACGTTAACTTTAGTGGGAGTCTGTACTCAACACTAAACTCTTCAATGCTCTATGAAAACACTGGTAGTCTAGTCTTACAGCAATCAGATATGGAATCTTCTGGAAACGTCTGATGCTCTAAGATGCGCGTTAATATAGAACAGACATAATGCAGGGGCAGGACACCAAAGCGTGTATCTTAAATACACCAATAAGTAGGATACATATATATATAACAAGGGAGTGCAACAACTCTGTGACAGCACTAATAATAGCCACTCAAAACAGTACTTCCTTAGCCCAAAGTAACAGCCATACTGGGTTGTGCACCAAGCATCAACCTAGGCTAAAATAATACGTGAATTCATAAAGCATACACAGATAAAGTTAATAAACACAATGCTGTCTTAATTACTAATAAAGTCTAGCAGCGGCACAAAAGATACCAGGAGGCTAGGCAGAGCGCAAGCATGCTCGTAGCCTACTGTCTCCCCTTGAACAGGTTTCCCTTATGTTACGTTAATTGACTAGGAGGCTCTCTTGGAAAGTCCAGATCTCAAGTATCTGGTCTTGCCCTGGCGCTCCACAAAGGTCAACACAAAGAGGTAGCGAGCATACGAGCAAGAGTAGGCAAAAGCCTTTCGCTCGTATACTGCTACACTCGCAAAGGAAAATATGCACAAAGGTTACAGGCACCTAGCTCCGTCGAAGTCGTATAGGCTTTGACTCGCCATATACATAACTCTGGCAACGACTAAAGATACCTTCCACTGTCTAGCATTAAATAGCAACAAAGAACAACTTAATAATTAGAAGCATCCCAATGATAATATGACTCATGTGACTATGACTAATAATCCCTAAAGCTAGTGCAAAACATAAATGTGAGAGCTGGTGCTGGTAATACGACTGGCCGACTTATGGAAGTCGTATGCAGAACCAGAAGGGATAAGTAATTGAATAAAGGTGAGAAGTAATGGAAAAGAAGAAGTTCAGAGAGAGAAACAGTAGTATAGGGGGTTAGATTGGGGACAGATTGCAAGGGACGTCTAGTACCTAGCACGCTATGCCAAGCTCTAAGGAGACACCGGGCAGGGACCCCCCCCCGCAGCACCAACACTAGGACAGGGGCACCCAATCACGACCACTACGTCATGAAGAGCAAGCGTCCTATGATGTAACCAGGCGCGCCAGCCAATCAGGAGCGTGGGAACCTCTACCCGAGCCCGGGAGTCACACGCACATAATACCCCCACGCTGCCTCCTTCGTTCTCTCTCTCCCTAACTTCACACCATACATCTTATACTCTGTTACTGCAATTTACTGATATAAAATACTTCCATGTGTCACAGACAAGAATAAAGACCACCACTGATCTGGCTGTGACTACATGAATACTAGGAAAGAAAGAACATCGTTCTACGATTATTACAGCCCATTCCACTGCCCTGGCGAGGGCTAGCGAGTACGAGCACATTCTGGCAAGCTGGCCAGCGTAACACTTTCCTCTGTAGTTTACATATTTATTTAATTATTCCTATGCCTCAAGCTCACAATCCGTCTGTACACTCCTGTTTTCATAATCAACTATCGTTTTTCAACAATCTCTCCTCGCTCCTGTTTACAAATATTTCCATCGCTTTTCAAACCACAAAATCAGAATATCTCATTGCTCTCCTATTTACATACTCATCTATCGTATATCATGCCACACACTCAGAATCTTTCTAAGCATTCCTGCTAAATAATGTCATTGATTATCCTGCCACACACGTATTTCCTGTTTACTTATTCATCTATCGCTTTTCAGGTCACACAATCACAATCTCTCCGTGGTCCTCCTGTTTAGAAATACATCCATCGCTTCTCATGCCACATACTCACAATCTTCAATGGATTCCTGTTAACTAATATTTCCATCGCTTTTCATACCACAAAATCACTCTCTCTCCTTGCTCTCCTATTTGCATATTCATCTATCGCTTATCATGCCCCAATCTCAAAATATTCTAATCGTTCCTGTTAAATATTGTAATTGATTAGCTTGTCTCAAAATCACGATCTCTTCTTGTTCTCCTATTTACATATTCATCTATCGCTTAGGATGCCCCAATCTCACAATCTGGGACGAGCAGTTGAATTGGTGTAAGATGGTTGAATTGGTATGGGTGTCTTGTGAGCCCAAGGAATGAGCCCTCTCCCCACAGACGGGTGAGCTGCAATAAAGCCGGGTCATTGCAGGTCAAGTGTACCGGGGGACGATGAGTTATACCGCCGGAGAGGTCATAATTCTCTCGTCAGCGGCACAGGGGAGGATTTTTAAAAAAAATGTCTATCCTTAATTGCAGGTGCGCTTTCGCTCGCCAGGAAAAATTCGACACCTAAATGGAACGCGAGGTCTTAAAGCGACAACGGAATGGGGCGAAAGATCTTAAAATCGCCAAACTAATAGGGCGAACGTCTTAAAATCTTTAAACGAATGGAGCTAAACATGAGGGAGAAGGGAATTAAGGAAAACCACCCCTTTAATGTACAGTCGTGTACACTAATATCAACACACCCACTTGAAACTGTACCGAACACAAACGAGACAGTACAATGCTTTACTCTATCCCAAATTCTTCAGAACTTGGCTTTAAGGGGGGATGGGCTGTTTTTTTCTGGCCCACCTTCTCCCTCATGTTTAGCCTTATTGGGTTTTAGTTCTTAAGACGTTCGGCTCATTAGTTTGGCGATTTTAAGACTTTACACCCCATTGCTTTGTCAATATTAAGACTTTTCATACCATTTAGGTGTCGATTTCTTCCTGGCGAGCGATAGCGAGCCTGTTATTATAAGAGTGATTGGCCTTCGGCCGGAACATTTTTCTATCGAAAAATGTACACAATTATCTTGAAGGAGGTCGTTTTTTTTCTTTTTTTCTTTAAACTTAATGGAGGTCTAGGGAGGAAACTAAAAAATATATAAAAATATATATAAATGAGAAAATAAATACGCCCATCCCCCCTTAAATGTTCAAAGATTCGTATGGGTGTATACCTATTAGTGCTTATGGCTGTGCCTTTAATAGTTCTTGTAAATGTTGTTGTTTGTTCATATTATTGGTGTGGTCCTAGTTTTCCTTGTTTTTCTTCTTCTTCACTCTCTCTCTCTCTCTTGAGGTGTTGGTTAATGGGGAGATTACCCTCTGCTTTACTGTCCTTGTCTTGAGCCCAGTAGCAGCTACATTTTTTATATTTAAGGCCGGACTGCCTATTGTATACTGCATTCTACTTGGTGCCATTCGATTTTTCTCGCCGAGCTGCTTCTATACATGGTCTTATATTTCATTTTCGCCCAGCCATTCGCCCAGAATCGAAAATATTTTGGTCCAAAATCCCTGCGTTTAATTAAGCCCAGGCAAATTTTTGCACTTGGCGGGCGACTTTCGAATTTTGATTTTTCATGGGTATATATTGATTTGTCTCGTCATTACGATTCCAACGGTATATGATTTATTAATTTTGACCAATTTTTAGGCCCAATAGGCCTATTTTAAAGTTTAAAAAGTTAAAAAATCCATAGACGAGTTATCTATGTATGGATTTTGTTCAAATGTTTACTTAAAGTTCACTTTGACACGCTGAATCGAATGGCGCAAACAGAATTGAAATCGGACTATTAGTTTAGGATTTCGAGTTTGACTGGGCCTTCCTGGAGGGCCCAGGGGACCGTTTTTGGAATTTAAACGTCCTCTGTAGCCCAAACTATACGTCCTAGGGAATTCTACTTGGTGCCATTCGATTTTTCTCGCCGAGCTGCTTCTATACATGGTCTTATATTTCATTTTCGCCCAGCCATTCGCCCAGAATCGAAAATATTTTGGTCCAAAATCCCTGCGTTTTAAAAAAGCCCAGGCAAATTTTTGCACTTGGCGGGCGACTTTCGAATTTCGATTTTTCATGGGTATATATGGATTTGTCTCGTCATTACGATTCCAACGGTATATGAATTTTTTAATTTTGACCAATTTTTAGGCCCAATAGGCCTATTTTAAAGTTTAAAAAGTTAAACAATCCATAGACGAGTTATCTATGTATGGATTTTGTTCAAATGTTTACCTACAGTTCAGGTTGACACGCTGAATCGAATGGCGCAAACGGAATTCAAATCGGACTATTAGTTTCGAATTTCAATTTTTCATGGGTATATATGGATTTGTCTCGTCATTACGATTCCAACGGTATATGAATTTCTTAATTTTGACCAATTTTTAGGCCCAATAGGCCTATTTTAAAGTTTAAAAAGTTAAACAATCCATAGACGAGTTATCTATGTATGGATTTTGTTCAAATGTTTACCTAGAGTTAACTTTGACACGCTGAATCGAATGGCGCAAACATAATTCAAATAGGACTATTAGTTTAGGATTTCGAGTTTGACTGGGCCTTCCTGGAGGGCCCAGGGGACCGTTTTTTGGACTTTAAAAGTCCTCTGTAGCCCAAACTATACGTCCTAGGGAATTCTACTTGGTGCCATTCGATTTTTCTCGCCGAGCTGCTTCTATACATGGTCTTATATTTCATTTTCGCCCAGCCATTCGCCCAGACTCGAAAATATTTTGGTCCAAAATCCCTGCCCAGGCAAAAATTTTGCACTTGGCGGGCGACTTTCGAATTTCGATTTTTCATGGGTATA
Source organism: Paralithodes platypus (assembly GCA_032716605.1). NCBI lineage: Eukaryota > Metazoa > Arthropoda > Malacostraca > Decapoda > Lithodidae > Paralithodes > Paralithodes platypus. The sequence continues at coordinate 11,282,498 of CM064486.1, read as the reverse complement.
AGTCTGTATGTAACTCTCTCTCTCTCTTTCTCTCTCTCATCTCATCTCATCTCATCTCATCTCCCCATTACCAGATCTGCCAATGCGTCGGGATTTTGAAGGCGAGAGAAAAATGTTGGCATAATTCACACACGAGAGGCAATGGGGGAATGGCACCAATCTCTTCACAACAGTCGCCATCTTGCAGACCTAACCTTTTTCTTCTGCATATCTCTCTCTCGCTCTCTCTCTCTGACCCCGTATTAATTCACACACCCAGGGCCCTCAGAAATATGCCGTTTTGGTAAAGCAATAAACAGCAATGACAGAGTGGGAGGCAGGAGTGTCGGTGTGTGTGAGAGAGAGAGAGAGAGAGAGAGAGAGAGAGAGAGAGAGCGAGCATTAGTTAGATACAATGACCTCTCTCTCTCTCTTATTCGTTAATCTATTCTCCTTCCCATGTTATCTTCCCTCTTTCTAATTAATACTGTGTACTCGAAGTTTTTAACTTTCGTTTTCTTTCTAGCTCTCTCCTCTGTCACCCCGTGTTCTCTTATATTCCTGTTTTCTCTCCTATTCCCGTTTTCTCTTCTAATCCCGTTTTCTCTTCTAATCCTGTTTTCTCTTATATTCCAATTTTCGCTCCTACTCACGTGTTCTCTTCTAGTACCGTGTTCTCTTATAGTCCTGTTTTTGCTCCTATTACCGTTTTCTCTCCTATTCTCATTTTCTCTTCTATTCCCGTTCTCTTTCCTACTCCCCTTTTCTCTATTCCCATTTTCTCTTCTATTCCCGTTTTCGCTCCTCCCGTTTTCTCTCCTCCCGTTTTCTCTCCTCCCGTTTTCTCTCCTATCTCCACTTTCTCTTCTATTCCCGTTCTCTTTCCTACTCCCGTTTTCTCTATTCCCGTTTTCGTTCCTACTCCCATTCCTCTTTTCTTTTGTGTTAATGCTTTGGGAGACTGTGGTACGATTATGTGCTGCCCCCAGGGAGAAAAAGACTTGGGTCAGGGCGTCTGAAAAGGGCAGACGTAAAAAGGGAATATTATGAGACGCATGGAGTAATATTTATGGAGTCTATTGATGAGGGTTTATATAATTTAAATTTAATTTGATATACTCTGTTAATAATCTACTTTACCATGAGTATTCTTTCCTCTCACTTGAACAGTAGACTACCATAGCGCGGTTGGGAATATGAACATGATAAGATTAATATCCAGTATTCGAGAATGGATAATAAGTCGTAGGCGTGTGCATAAACCTTTAACCGTCCAGGTGGTGTAATGGTTAGAGTGTTTAAAAATCTGTGTGTGATAACCCAAGTTCGAATCCCGGTGGATCACATATATGCTTTCATTAATTTCAATGGGGGTGTTTGGTGTTGTGGTGAAATTAATAAAAATATAGATTAATATTAAGAACTGGTACCACAATAATTATAAGTAATCTTCATAAATGTTATATCCAACTCCACAAATAGATATCTCAATACATCTTATGTGGTGCTTGACTAAAATTCTAACGATGGAGGTTACGGGACCAATCCCTGCTTGGGGCTGGATTTATCTGACACTCGTACTCATGGCGTCTCAACCCTGCTCTTCAATAACAGACTTGAGAGGTGCCGTAGATTCATGTCACAATTAGATGATAGCGCCTGAAAAGCATGATCGTGCTGATTACATAGGTTACATAGTATTCGCACTATCACAGTGACTATAAATGTATTTTAACTTTCAATACGCTCTTCTGCCCATATCCACAACCTTGTTAAGCCGGGTTAAGCCACCATGGTAATATATTCAGGCAGTTATTGACCCATTAGTATAGGCCAGTGGTGCAGTACTCCCTTCTAGGCTGATAATAATAGATAGACAGTATTTACGAACACACACTCACACACACACACACACACAAATGCAAACACAGAGAGATACACGAACAGAAGATTATAAATAGGTGGATAAGAGAGAGAGAGAGAGAGAGAGTCAGTCAGTCAGAGCTAGGGCCATAGAGCCAGTTTAATACTTAATTGTATAATCTAGAGCAGACTCCCGACCCAGACAATATAACAGGCCAGGTTGCACTCCATACCAATAAATTCATGCACACACACACATACATATTTATCTATCTATCTATCTATTGCCTGACGCCGTGATCCCCGAAGGGTTGGCCACGAACGAACCGCCCCCATGCATCTCTGTTCCCAGTCAGTCGACGCCCCTCTTCCCAACCAGCACCGCCTTCATCCATATACTTCCTCGCTCCATCCTACCTCTTCCTCACTGTCCTTCCACCTCGCTCTAGTACACCTTCTTAGTCATTCTCTCGCTTCCCATACGTTCCATATGGCCGAACCATCTCAAGGTGTTCCTTTTCACACTTTTTTATACACACAGATAATACATATACACACACAAACATATACACAGAGAGATAAACGCACATACAAATAGAAAGATATAGGTTGATACAAGAGAGAGAGAGAGAGAGAGAGAGAGAGAGAGAGAGAGAGAGAGAGAGAGAGAGAGAGAGAGAGAGAGAGAGAGAGAGAGAGAGAGAGAGAGAGAGAGAGAGAGAGAGAGAGAGAGTTACCACAGACCTCCGGACCGTATGGGCCGGCAGGCCCTGGCTGAAGCCTCCACGTCGACTCTTAGGAATCTCGCAATTTTGCAAGTTTATACAACCTTCCTTTAATATGGTGTTTCCTATTTTGGTCTAATCGGCAAATTTGGAGATGTAATTATTGATCCCGACGTCTAGGTCATTTATGTAAATTATGAAAAGGACGGGACCCAGCAGCGATCCCTGTGGTACACCGCTGGTCACTGGTGTCCAGTCAGATTCTGTTCCATTTATAATTACTCTCTGTCGTCTGTTCGTTAGCCACTGCTCAATCCAGTTGAAAATCAATCCTGTTATACCAAGGGCCTTCATTTTGGTTAGCAGTTTCTTATGGGGGATTTTGTGGAATGCCTTTTGGAAGTCCAGGAAGATAATATCGAAAGACTTGGTCACATCATTTATCATTAGGAGCCTGTTGTAAAATTCTATTAGGTTAGTCACGAATGATTTGTTTGATCTGAAGCCGTGTTGACTATTTTTAATTAGATTGTTGGTTTCTAGATAGTCTAATATTTTATCCCTCAGGATTGATTCAAAGATTTTGCCTTTAACTGAGGTTAAGTTAATCGGTCTGTAGTTGTTCACCAGAGACTTATCTCCCCTTTTGAAAATATGGGTTATATTTGCCTCTTTCCAAGCAGTTGTGACTAGGCCCTGTTGTAGGGATGCATTGAAGATTTGGCTTAGTGGTTCCGCGATTTCCTCCTTAACGCTTTTTTGTATTCTAGGGTGGAGTTTATCTTGACCTGGCGATTTATTAGGGTCCAGGTTGTTTAATCTGCTCGATACGTCACTTGCCGAGATGTAGAAGTTGTCGTCGATTTGAAGATGACTTGTGATAGGTGGTTGGGTGGCCGAATCTGTTGATCTCGACTGAATACTGAGCTGAAGAAGGAATTTAGTATGTTTGTTATTTCCATGTTGTCTAATGTTAGTTGACGCTTGTGTAATAGGGGCCTAATCCCGCTTTTGACGTATTTTGGCGTATTTGAAGAAGCTTTTAGGATTAGAGCGGCTTGTCTTGGCTACTCCTTTCTAAGAGAGAGAGAGAGAGAGAGAGAGAGAGAGAGAGAGAGCGCGCGCAGGGGGAAGTAGGGAGAGAAATACAACCAGAGAGCTAGAACCAGAGCCAGAGAGAGAGAGCTAGAGCCACATAGGCAGTCTAATACATATATACTGTATAAAGCAGACTCCCGAACCAGACATTTTAACAGGCCCGGCTGCACTCCATACCGATAAATTCCCGGCCAATCTCATCCCAGCGAGATTTTTTTTTTTTTTTTTTTTTTTGTTACCGTGTACAATAAATTCTCCTGGTTTTCCTGTCGACTGGTTCGGTTCCCGGGGATCGCGTGTGACCTTTTCGATACAAACTGTTCGTGATACTATATATATATATATACAGTATTAGGTTTATAATTATATAATATTTGTATAAATATTTATTTATTTATTCATCTATTTATTAATTAATGTATTATTATATTAGTTTACTCCCGAGATTCCCCCCACCCCCCTTCGAAATATATTTACGCATTTTTCAGTAGAAAAATGCCCTAGCCGAAGGCAGTTCCTTCTGAATTGCAGGCTCGCTATCACTTGTCAGGAAAAGATCCACACCAAAATGGCACGAAAGGTCTTAAAATCCCCCCACCCCCCTAAATGGTATATTAATAGTGATTAACCCGTGGTATTAGGCTAGAGAGGTAAATCACCATCACTAATGTTGGTTGTCCCGTGTACAACAATATATTCTCCTCGTGTTCCCGTCCACTGGTTCGGTTCCCGGGCTTCCTGTCAGGGCCTTTCCGTATAAACCGTCCGTGATACTATTATAGCCTTTATGGGCAGATTAGATTTATGGATTTCTTTATTTATTTATTTATTTATTGTATTTTCCTCCCTAGACTTCCATCAAGAAAAATAAACACATAGACAATAAATAAATACATAAATAAAAAGTAACCAAGATAAACAAATTTTTTTTTTTTTAGGTAGGTTAAATGCCCCGGCCAAAGACCATACGGTGATGGTATGCCTAAATATAAAATCTAGTATATCATATACTGTATATAGAACATTTCAAACTAGACTAGCTGTGGTAATTTTATAGCATTTGAGGTGAAGCAGACTGAATATTAAAGAGTTTAACCCCTTATGCTACGGCGACGTCTTGTTTAGTTTATTCTAACTACATTTAGACGATTTTGTGCAGCATAAGAAAGAAAGGTGGTTGTATAAAGGATTAATTAAGATAGTTCGAAGCCTGTTAATTGTTGGAGGCCCTTTTTTGACTGAATAAAGTACAAAACGAACTGGTACTGAACGGGTTAAATTTATAAGTCAGTTCAAACTGTAAACATCTATGTTGTATTTGATTTACTGTATATATATATATATATATATATATATATATATATATATATATATATATATATATATATATATATATATATATATATATATATATATATATATATGTGCTAAAATGTATTTAAACTTGTATTACAACTAATAATTGACAAGAATAACTTTAACTTTCTTATAGCCTGCAAATCGCAAGTGGTCATTTATATATGGGTCTGATGATAAATGATTATTGATAAAACTGCTGCCTGCTTTTGTCTGGGGTATATTAATTTACGGAGTTTTCCACCTATCTCTTCTCTTTTTACTCAATAGAATGCTGACCTTTTCTTACTTTTTCTACGAGGTCCAGGATTGGCTATTGACTGACTGACTGACTTAACTTTCGTTTCAGTAATGCTTAGACCAGAAAACCTGATTGGAAGCTAATGATCTTGTGTGGCCTCTGTAACAATGTAATTCAAACTTTACCTTTCCCACTCCCCCCCCCCCTCTTTTTGTCTAACTTTATATATATATATATATTTACCTTTTCTATATTTTCCCCAACATCTCTCTCTCTCTCTCTCTTCCCCCCCCCCCCCCATAATTATAAAATGTATCACACTATTCGTTTAATGGCTCCGTTTATCCGAGATTTCTCTATGGACTCTCCATATCTTTCTCTTAATTTGTTCTCCCTTTTCTTTTCCCATGTTTTAACCCCATCCAGATAGGGGGTTCGCTTAATTATCTTGTCAACCTAGCGAAACCTAACCTAACAAGCTATTCTAACAACTTTATGTAATATCCTAATTTAATCGGACCTAGTGTCATTGAAATTTATTGAATATATTGTAATCTAACTATAAGGCCTGATTGCTCAACATCTACACCTCCAAAACGCAGTGGTAGTGATAGCAGGTGACATTAAACGAGCTACCCATCTCCTACCGCTCTCTTTATGACCACCTGACAACATCCCAAATCCCGGATTGTTTTTTTGGGTGGAACTTTCTTTCCAATAAATAGTATAAAATATAGTTTCGTAATTGGTGTATAGAAAATTACAGGCATGATTTAGTTTCCAGAGATTTACTTCCATAGATAGAAATAGGTGAAGTCTGCGAATTGTTAGGAGTGTACTGTATGACCTTCCTTAAGGGGAGATGGGTCGTTTTTCTGGTCACCCTTCTTCCTCATGCTTATCCCCATTATTTGTTTTTAATTTTAATAAGTTTGTCGCATTAGTTTGTCGATTTTAAGACCTTTTGCCCCATTTCATTGACAATTTTGGGAACTTTCGTGCCCTTTAGGTGTCGATTATTTTTCCTGGCGAGCGATAGCGAGCCTATAATTGTGGAGGGACTGGCCTTCGGCCATGACATCTGTCTATCGAAAAATTTACAAATATATTTTGAAGGGGGGTCTAGGAAGTGTTATTTAAGCTTGATGAAGATCTAGCGAGGAAACTAAAACATAAACGACTATATAAATAAATCGACCCCTCAAAATAACCAGTGTCCCCTTAACTGTGTAGTAAAGCCAAGCCCTACCCTCCAGACCCCTTATGGCTCGTCTGTTTAATGACACTATTTACGGTCTTGGTAGGGGGAGGGAAACGGAGGGTCATAAACTACATCCCAACCGGTTTCCAAGTACACCACTGAACCGTAGTATTAGCGTATTGGTCAGCTGTATCTCCACTCTTATTAGGGAGACTGCTTCGAACCCAGGCGAGATACTTCAGCATCTTGGGCAGTTTTATTATTAATTCAAGATCAGAACGTAAGGTCTGATACCAGATCTACCCCTTGGTGCAGTTTCCACCACGTTCACGGATTTGCATCTTTTCACCCAACTTATTTCATCCATCTTCTCCACATGCCCAAATTATCCAAACCTGCTAGTACGCATCTCATCTCTGATACTCTTGATATCTAACCGTCTCTTCACTAGATATCGATTCTTGCAATTTGATCTCACTCGTTCATCTTACCATTCTCGTCTTGTTATGTTCCATTTTATTGATATCATTTACTTTGATAGGCCACGTTTCTGGAGCATAATATGTCATTGCACTTCTGATACTTAAAGTGTACACCATTCCCTTTAGGGGGAGAGGGAGTCTTATATTGTTTAACTATTGGCAGCATTTATCTGAACTTTCAATAACAAATTCAATCATTCAAAAGTGATGCAAAACAAAGACCATCTGCTACAATTCTAATTTAGAAAACAGAAAAAGAAAATCAGTAAAGACGAGACCATGAAAACAACTAGCAGCAGACAAAGGCAGCACTGATACAAAGGAGGGAGTGGATGAAAGGAAGGCAGAGATCAAATAACGCCAAATTAACGTATCCTGGCGACGCAAAATAAAAAACACCATCCAATATAAACTGAATAAAAAAATGGAGTTTGGGAGCGAATTGAGTTATAAATGAGAGGTGGCAAGGAGAGATATTTACATAGATTTACAGAGATACACCAGCCACACAGATCTTACGATCCCTGCGAGGTGGCCAGGAATTAATCCTAGTAGAGATAGCAACCCTAAAAGAAAGTGGAAGGAAAGAATAGCAAAGATGAATGCTCTCTCCCCCCGAGAGAGAGAGAGAAAGAGAGAGAGAGAGAGAGGGGGGGGGGGTTGCTGTTGTGATGCCAGGGACTAACTTAATTTCAGGAGAGGACGTTGGCTTCACATACTGTTTGTGTTCCTGTTGACCTACTGTTGTCTTACTGTTGTCTAACTGTTGATGTTATTTTGTCTTACTGTTGACTTACTGTTGTCTTACTGTTGCCCTACTGTTGTCTTGCTGTTGACTTACTGTTGTCTTACTGTTGCCCTACTGTTGTCTTGCTGTTGACCTACTGTTGTCTTACTGTTGACTTACTGTGTGTTTTTTTATTTTTTTTATTTTTCCAACTACTCCATCTCGAGCATAGGCTACACTACACCACTGAACACGGTGAGGCCTGTGAGGTCTTGTTCCAGTCTAGGGAGTGAGACATGCGAAGCACGCCGGCTCGAAGCAACTTCATCTCTGAAGCCGCTTCGCCTCTGCGCTTCACGGTCTCACCCCCCACACTCGGACCCTCACTCTCAGAACGCCACCTATTGAGCAATTAATTCACTAGGCATTACCCCCCCGCCCCCGTAACATATTTTGAATATGGGAATATTCATACAATGCTATTTAATCAGGGAAGAATGAGGGCATTTGTTTTGGCATTTCGGTGTGCTGTGGTAATGCACTGATACTAGGTACAGCACAAATACCATCCCAATAATATCTTCCCATTGACATAATGGGATTCTTACTGTTGACTTACTGTTGTCTTACTGTTGTCTTACTGTTGACCTACTGTTGACCTACTGTTGTCTTACTGTTGACCTACTGTTGTCTTACTGTTGACCTACTGTTGACTTACTGTTGATCTACTGTTGACTTACTGTTGACCTACTGTTGGCTTACTGTTGACCTTATGTTGTCTTACTGTTGACCTACTGTTGACTTACTTTTGTCTTACTGTTGACCTACTGTTGACTTACTGTTGTCTTAATGTTGTCTTACTGTTGACCTACTGTTGTCTTACCGATGACCTACTGTTGTCTTACTGTTGACCTACTGTTGTCTTAATGTTGTCTTACTGTTGACCTACTGTTGTCTTACCGTTGACCTACTGTTGTCTTACTGTTGACCTACTGTTGACTTACTGTTGACTTACTGTTGACCTACTGTTGTCTTACTGTTGACCTACTGTTGTCTTATTGTTGACTTACTGTTGACCTACTGTTGTCTTACTGTTGACCTACTGTTGTCTTACTGTTGACCTACTGTTGTCTTACTGTTGACCTACTGTCATCTTACTGTTGACCTACTGTTGTCTTACTGTTGACCTACTGTTGACTTACTGTTGACTTACTGTTGACTTACTGTTGACCTACTGTTGACTTACTGTTGACATACTGTTGTCTTACTGTTGACCTACTGTTGTCTTACTGTTGACCTACTGTTGTCTTACTATTGACTTACTGTTGACCTACTGTTGACTTACTGTTGTCTTACTATTGCCTTACTGTTGTCTTACTATTGCCCTTCTGTTGTCTTACTGTTGACCTACTGTTGTTACTATTGCCCTACTGTTGTCTTACTGTTGACCTACTGTTGTCTTACTATTGCCTTACTGTTGTCTTACTATTGCCCTACTGTTGTCTTACTGTTGACCTACTGTTGTATTACTCTTGCCTTACTGTTGTCTTACTGTTGACTTACTGTTGCTTTACTACTTCATCATTGACCTGACGACATACTGTTGAACTCACTGGACCTACTGGTAATCTGACTCTACTTACTCTTGTCGCTTTGTGACCTACTGTTGACCTCACTTGACCTACTGTCAAGTTCTGCATATATCTACTTCGTTATCTATGAGTATTCCTGTATCAGATTTAAGAGGGCCTATTTTATCTCTAACTTTTGTTTTGTATAACTGGAAGAACCCCTTGGGGTTAGATTTGGATTGCCTAGCAATTTATATTTCGTAATTACACTTGGCTTACACTTGGCGTCGACTGACTGGGGACAGAGGTGCATGGGGGCGGGTCGTTCATGGTCACCCCTTCGGGGATCACGGCGTCTTTAGTTTCCTGTACACTCCTTTCTTTAAGCCTAACGTATATTTTATATTATTATTCTAATTAAATAATTACTAAGAGTCCTTCACAATTAGACCAAGATATATTATGTTGGAATCTATCTATTAATCCATCTATTGCCAGACATCTTGATTTCCTAGGGGGTGGCCATGAACGAATCTCCTGTATCAAGGCAACTCGTTCAATTTTCTTGCTTGTTTGGGGGGAGGGTTACAAGCCCAATTGCTCATTGTTGTGAATAGCGGGTGGGGGTGCAGGTGTAGTGGTATTGTACTGGTGGAATGGCTGTGGTTGTGAATGTAGTCTGTAACCATTTTCATCAACTCGATCATGCTGATCTGGGGATATCATTCACATTGTGTAAATGGAATCTGCCTCATGTGGGCCAGTCAGCCTTATGTAGATTTCCGATTTCTGGTTTACTGGCCCTCTGGTGTCCGCCATTGTAGAGAGGAGTTGGGAGGTCATGGGGTGAGTGGCAAATAACAACTTGGTCAGTGGGTGGACATCATTTCAAAATTTAAATTGTTCATAAATACTGTTATTGTGATATATTCGAATTTAGGTTTCACAAAGAATTTTAAACTCCTTTACAATATTTCGAAGATATACAATTTCAGAATCTCCATATTAATCGTATGCTCTTTTTCATTAGGTTCACGATATTCAATTTATATTCACTGAATATATGTATCTTCCAATTATTATTTGTATTCGTTATTAGTATGTTTCTATAAATTCCTTTGCATATGCTTAAATCCATCAACGAAGTTGAACGGAGGTCATGTTTTCACTTCCGTATGATTGTTTGTAAACAAGATACACCCTATCTTTGTGAAGCGATGTTCACGAAAATTGGTGGGCAGATAGGTTGTGCGCCAAGGAAGAAATTATTCAGCATAGGAGGCGATCCGGAGATTTTTGCGACATTTGGTGGGCAGATAGGATATAGTTATATTATGTATAGATTTTCACGAAATTTGGTGAGCAGACAGACTAGGCGCCAAAGAAGAAATGGTTCAATTTAGGAGGCGATCCGGATCATATCCTGGAACCCAGATCCAGTAGAGAAATTAGGCCTATTATATTAATGGTAAAGAACCAGCCAGTGTAGGTGGTGGTATCTAGACTTACTAATATATTCCCTGGCATCCCTGCTGGTTGCCATCATCTGTCACTCACTCACTAACCCAGCCTGGAGTGATTGCTGTTAAGGGGGGGGGGGGGTCACCGGATTTGTTTTATCTTTCTCTCCCTCTCTCTTTAGCTTGTATCCATTCGGCCCCATTTAGCCTACTGTTTTAAGACGTTTACCCCCATCCAGGTGTCAATATTTTCCTGGCGAGCGGTAGCGAGCCAGCATATGTATATTTTTGTTCTGACAGCAAGCTAAATTTGTACATTTTTCGATAGAAAAATTTCTCCGGCAAAGCCGGATTTCTCCATACAATGCTGGCTCACTATCGCTCGCCAGGAAGAAATCGACACCTGGATGGGGATAAACGTCTTAAAACAGTTGGCTGAATGGGGCCGAATAGATACAAGCCAGGGAAAGAGAGAAAAGGAGAAAAAGATTAAATAAGCCGGTGACCCCCCCTTAACATGAGTGTGGGCGAAGGTAGATTAACCCACTCCGGTGGGCGCTCACGGTGATTCACTGATGGCTGATTGAGAGGGACGAGAGGGGTTGGTGGGTTGGTTGGTTGGTTGGTTGGTGAATAGAAAGGTATAGGTAGGTAGATAGGAGGGATAGATGGGTTGGTTGATTGGTTGATGAATAGAAAGTTAGATGATTAAACCATAACTGAGATGAGTACTGTGGGTAGATAGGAGGAATAGAAGGGTTGGTTGATTGGTTGATGAATAAACATTAATGGAGATGAATACTGTAGGTAGATAGGAGGAATAGAAGGGTTGGTTGATTGGTTGATGAATAAACATTAATGGAGATGAATACTGTGGGTAGATAGGAGGAATAGAAGGGTTGGTTGATTGGTTGATGAATAAACATTAATGGAGATGAATACTGTGGGTAGATAGGAGGAATAGAAGGGTTGGTTGATTGGTTGATGAATAGACAATAATGGAAATTAGTACTGTAGGTAGATAGGAGGGATAGATGAGTTGATTAATAGGTTGATGAATCGAAATGGAGAAGGGTAGACAACAAAGGAGATAAATCGATGGATAGGTAACATATATTTAGATAACAAATAATTGTTCTACTTTTTATGCTACCCTTTAATAACACTGAATTTCGTAGTTGGTTCCAAAATAGCATTCATACTGGAGATGCGTACTTTATCTAGCTAAGCACACATTGCTAGTTACGAACAGGGTAAGCATTGTATACATTAATGTGACAGTTATTGTAGTCGTCGTAGTTATGATTATTATGTGCCACTTTCAAAATTATGCCAAATAATAATTAATATACCGGTATCTATATATATATACTGTATATATACTATTATCATCATCGATGTTATATTATTATACCGAAATTATTTTGTTAAGTCTTGGTGGTATTATTTTAAACTTGGAGGTCTAAGGAGCAAACTAAAATATAATATATAAATACATTAATATAGCTCCCTTTAAGAAGGTGCCACACAACCACATTTTCCGTCAATTTTCGATGAACTAGATTTTTCTCGTTTAATTTGAATATTTTTGCAGTGGCATCGGAAACTAGATAGACGGTAATTTATGGTAGGTTGTTTAATTCTTATGAAACTTATATTATGAAACTGCCAGACGTGAATTGCCCGTAAAAAATTGCCGGAAGAACCGCTCGTGTGACCCCGCCTTTATAGCACCTTGTTCGTAATGTGTAAAGTTGGAAATGCCTCAAAATATTACCCTAAATTGTTGGTCCAAGTTTCAGTCGTTTCTTGTAAGTTTTGCGAGTACTTTCGAGAGAGAGTATAAGAACTTTCATACCAGCAATTTGTTCCGGCAATAGGTCTCAGCAATTCTCGTGGGACAGCTTCTCAATGTAACACTCTCTGGTCCGATGTTTTGTGGGGTATTATGATAGTTTGTTAAATGTTTATTGAGGATTATGTTTGTTTTGCTGTTTTCGAGCAAGGTATTTTAGTTTGTCCCCTTGGGTAACAAAAACCCCTTCCCAGACTTTCTGTAAACTATCAGAATACTCATTTAGATCCCCTTCAAGCTTAATTTGAATTTGTTTTCGCTAGAAAAGTGTCCCGGCCCGCTATCGTTTGCCCCGAAAAAAATGTGACACCTGAATGAGGTGAAGCGTCTTATTATCGCCAAACTAATGGGGTGAAACGTCTTATAGTCTCTAAAATAATAGAGCGAATCGGGGGAGATCCCAAAAAAAAATCTCCCTCGGACCAAATAGGGTTAATGGAAAAGTATGAAACTTCTCTGTCTCTGCGTTATATTCATGCCAAGTTTACAAAATTAAATACATATTTAGCTACAAAATCAAGGTAATAACTTACTAAACAAGGTGGAGACATGGCAATTTACCGTCAGCTGAAACAAAACACCGACTCCCCTTTCCGATACTAATGCAAAAGAGCCCCGCAATGTCGTGAGGAAGTAATTGCTCCTAGATCTATCTATTTACTCAGGCCCATTCCCCACTTTTTCTATCTTATATATATATATATATATATATATATATAAATCGACACCTAAAGGGCACGAAAGGTCTTAATATTGACAACAAAATGAGGCGAAAGGTCTCAAAATTGCCAAACTAATAGAACGAACGTCTTAAGACCTCAAAACAAATATGCTAAACATGAGGGAGAAGGGGGCCCAGAAAAAAGCGAGTACTACCCCCTTCAGCAGAGTTTTCCCAGTGTTCAAATAGCACTAAGGGATATAGCAGTAATTTACGCTAATATGCAAAGTTCTCAAGTCTAAGCTACGACTGTGGTCCTAAATTTCCGCTAACCCGCCGTATTTTCCTGGCTGTTGAATTTAATCCGATGTTTGAAAAAGACTCTTTAATGTGGAAGAACAGCCCTTTACATACGAAATCATTTCATTTGTTAATCTTAATAGTATGCGTCGAGGTAAAAAAAAAAAAGCATTCTCAATAATCATCATCAACACAATATTTGTCCGAGATATTTTTCTTTGCTGAATAAAGTCTGTTGGTGACAGCAAGAATTTAATATATAAGGTAAGTGTTTTAATATTTGTGATTGAATGAAAAGAAAGTGAATTAACAGTCAATAATACTTATATGTTCTACTAAAGTTTGGGGTTGGATTGCCCCTCAGGTGGAGACATATAGACAAATCTCCTTACACCCTGTGACTATGTTTCACCTTGCACTATAAATAGGAACCTGTAATGGGTTTCAGAGGCTGTGTTACATCGTTTTTCGGGAATAACGTATTAACAAACAGTTGGATCAGTATGATATTTTGCCAGAGCCTGTTTCACACCGTCCCCTAATTTTCGTCAATATTGTGCATTACCAAAAGTGGAGAATCAAGCCACTTGGTCCCTTAGTCATGAGGTTAAAGTCATACCTGAATGACAAGGAAACCGACAAGGCTACTGTGGCGTACCTGTGTAAACCACCAAACCATTATTGCTTTTCCATCAAACACGGTCGTTATCAGCCACCACCCAACCCTACTATCGCCTTTACATTTATGTTATATGTCATTATTAACCCTTTCCGACATATGACGCGATTTTGAGCCTATTAGGGATGCTTTAAAGCCTTTGTTACCATCAGGGGTATTTAGAAACCTTTAGTTTAGTTACTTCAACCTCTGCGGTTGTCTTTGAATTAGCTGTGGGCAGAAAACTAATTTTGGAGAGGTAATTATAAGAGTGAGAGAACTCTATTTCTTATTGCTAATCTGGCAACCTCTGTGTCATATGTGCGTGAAAGGGTTAAATACAAATATACAAAAATGTCACATAATGTTTGTATATTTGTATTTGATAGTGACATATAACATGAATGTAAAGGCGATAGTAGGGTTGGGTGGTGGCTGATAACGACCTTGTTTGATGGAAAAACAATAATGGTTTGGTGGTTTACACAGGTACGCCACAGTCGCCTTGTCCGTTTCCTTGTCATTCAGGTGTGACTCGGGTAATACCTGTAGTTTATTACGAAATTTAAAAACTGTGACCCTATCCTCTTCTAGCTCAGGGAGGGCTGGAGCAAATGGATGTATATTGCAACACCATTTTACTGTTCGACACTTCCCTATTGTTAGAAATATCGTTTACTTATGAAGAATTTTGCTTTGATTTAATGCGTGGATTTGCTATTCTTCTGTCGGTAGTGAATTGATAACACCGTATCCCCTTAAGGAAGCCCACCTAGCTTTTTTATCTTTCTCTCCCTCTCTCTTTGGCTTGTATCCATTCGGCCTCATTCAGCCTACTATTTCAAGACGTTTATCCCTATCAAGGTGTCAATATTTTACTGGCGAGCGGTAGCGAGCCAGCATATATATATATTTTGTTTTTGACAGTAAGCTAAATTTGTACATTTTTCGATAGAAAATTTTCTCCGGCGGAGCCGGATTTCTCCATACAATGCTGGTTCGCTATCGCTCGCCAGGAAGAAATCGACACCTGGATTTGGATAAACGTCTTAAAACAGTTGGCTGAATGGGGCCGAATGGATACAAGCTAGGGAAAGAGAGAAAAGGAGAGAAAGATAAAAAAAAAGCCGGTGACCCCCCTTAACCCGCGGAAGATCGCCCGAGTTTCCACAAAGGTTTCAACATAATACCATTTTCTGCACGTGGACGAAACCTGATTAACCCTCTCACGTTCTGGACGCAATTTTGAGCCTATTAGGGATTCTTTAAATCCTTTGTTACCATCAGGGGTATTTAGAAACCTTTAGTTTAGTTACTTTAACCATTGCAGTTGTCTTTGAGTTAGCTGTGGGCAGAAAACTAATTTTGGAGAGGTAATTATAAGAGTGAGAGAACTCTATTTCTTATTGCTAATCTGGCAACCTCTGCGTCATATGGTCGTGAGAGGCTTAAGGTGACTACGATAAAGCCGGTGTGTTTACCTCCACTAATTACGTGAGGAAGAAAAGTCGCAGCTCTACTAATTCACCCCCCCCCTCTCTCTCTCCTCTCTGTCTCTCTATCTCACTCTCACTCACTCTCTTTCTCTCTGTATCTCTCTCTCTCTCTCTTTCTCTCTCTCTCTCTCTCTATATATATATATATATATATATATATATATATATATATATATATAGGGTGTCCCGAAATAGACATGTCAAACTTCAGGATTAGGTTATGAAAAATATTCTAAGCATAAGATGTTCTGTAATCAAAATTCCAAATTCTACTTGTTACAGAGATATTGCCTGTTAAAAATTGCATTTTCTTCAGTATTTCCCCATAAGGCTGTGATAGCTGTCCTAGAGCTCTCATCTAACTGCAATTATTTGACCATGTTATTATCAAAATATTATAATTTTGTAAGTTGCAAAATTATTATAGACATAATAGCTCTTATTGGACTAGTTGGAAACTATTTGACATGGAAGAGTCCATTACAGCAACGTGGGGGAGGACACTAAGCCTGTATACCCCCTGAACGGTTTAGATTTAAATGTTTTGTTATACAATATTGTATTCATAGAATCGTCTGTATACAGTAATCACATCCTGAAGTTTGGCACGTCTATTTTAGGACACCCTATATATATATATATATTTTCTCTCTCTCTCTCTCTCTCTCTCTCTCTCTCTCTCTCTCTCTCTCTCTCTCTCTCTCTCTCTCTCTCTCTCTCTCTCTCTCTCTCTCTCTCTCTCTCTCTCTCTCTCTCTCTCTCTCTCTCTCTCTCTCTCTCTCTCTGCATAATGATGGAATGATGAAGAAAGGGTAAACATTTGGAAGAAGATTACCCGATCTTTTTTAGGGAGAGGTGAGCCTGATACGGGGTCATTATTTTACCGGGCTGGGATGCCCGCGTTAACCCTATTTGGTCCAACATCTTGGGGGTTATTATGGTATTTTGTTGTATTATTATTTGAGGATTTTATTTGTTTTAGCCATTTTCGAACATTGTGTTTTTCGTATACCCGCTAGAATTGGAAAAACGTCTCTCCAAACCCCCTTCAAACTAAAAAAACGTCCCCCAGACCCCTTTCAAGCTAAATGTGTATATTTGGCGGTAGAAAAATTTCCCGGCCAAAGGCCGGTTTCTCCCAAACTGCGGGCTTGCTATCGCTCGCCCAGGAAAAATCGACACCTTATTGGGTTGAAACATCATATAATCGCCAAACTAATGCGATGAAACTTCTTAAAATCTCCAAGCTAATGGAGTAAAACCGGGAGGCTCCAAATTGGCCCGCTCTGCACCTAATAGGGTTAACCCTATTAGTATCGGGACGTCCCTTTTTTATTCTTATTATAACTAATGGTTTGACAGTGGCTATAGTCTATTCGATGTAAGTAGGTGAGAAATCATGACCTCTTCGAACTATCTCACTTAATCATTTTCACTACCACAGGTCCTTCTTAGACTGCACACAATCGTCTAAATATAGCCAGAATATTGTTGAAAATACGTCGCTGGTACAGAAGTGGTTAAGTTATTAAGATTATAAATACTTTTTGTCCAGTCGGGTTTGGGCTATTACCTCCCTTTATAATTGTCTTGTAACTCAGTCTAATGTAACTATAGTCTGTTTCTCTTCAACTGGCGGTAAACTGCCATGTCCTCTCCTTATTTACTCAGCCATTACTAAGACACAATATGGTGGAATATAATGTAAATGGTTAAAATTTCATATTTTCCAGTTACTATCGAGACATCAGCAACAAAGGGATTCAATTTAACGTCAGCTGGAATGAAACTAACTTATACCTAACCCCTTGCGGATCATCACACCTTTTGACAGTATATTCTGACACCCATTAAATTGTATACAGCTTAGGAAGGATCGGTGAGAATTTAATGGGTAAAGACTAACTCAATTAACCCTCTGACTTCCATATACCCTTCCTAAGCTGAATCAAATAGTCTAATAATAACCAAAAACCAGAAAAGAAATGCGTGTCGTATCTTCCAAGGGTTCACAAGGAATGTTATTATGTCCAGTCGGGTTTGCTCTAGTAATTTACCTGCTAATTGCTATACAAGGCCACTTTCTTGTCTTATAACTCAGTGTAACGAAGTAATTACATATGGGGTCCCCCTTTAGCCTTGGGAGCGTGGTAGTAAATCAATCCCCTGTTCTGTATATAATGCAGTATATTTGATCTTCCTGTAAAGGGATATATATATATATATATATATATATATATATATATATATATATATATATATATATATACTGTATATACCGCATGTATATGTATATACATACTGTATATACTGTATATATATATATATATATATATATATATATTTTTTTTTTTTTTTGTGTGTGTGTGTGTGTTATGTCTATATTTATGTAATTAGCATTTTTTAGTTACTTCCTTAACACTCCAAGCTTAACAAAATACCCCTAAGACCTTTCTTCGACATAAAATGTTGCAATTTTCGGTATAAACCCGGCCAAATGCCGGTTATAAAAAATGCAGGCTCGCTATCTTGGGGGTGGCCGACTCAAGACAGAGCAAGAACAGAGAAAACACAAAAACAACATAAAACAACGAACAAACACAGATAAAACACCAATTCACACACATCTAGGTCACCCAGAAGAAGACCCAGAGAGCAGGGTCACCAAGGTCACTCTAGCAGTCCCCCTGCCCCCGACCACCCGGAGAGGTTCCGATCTCTGCAGGCAGACCTCCAGCGGAGCTGAAGCCACAAGCCCTCCCACCACACTTCCAGGTGAACTCTTCATATTAATCGTCTCCCTGGGCCAAGCGCCTGATGGACTATTATCTAGTCCAACTTGCGCCCGACCCCTTCCCCCAAATGACCACGTGTATACAGTATATATATATATATATATATATATATATATATATATATGTTTAGTTAATTGTTGATCTATTTATTTATTTATATATTTAAACTGTATCATATGTACCTACAAAACTCACAAATATATTAACATCTAGCATTGCATTTGTGTGTCGGCCTGAATGACGACGTCATCACAGGATAATAGCTGGTTATTGCAGTGTGTTTCAGAACAAAAGTAGAACCTAATTATCCAAGTTTACCAAATTAGCCAGGACAATTGTATGTGTCGGAGCGTGTGTATGTGTGTGTGTGTGTGTGTGTCTGTGTCTGTGTCTGTGTCCAAGTGTTAGTATGTATAAAGATACAAAGTTGACTAAATATATAGGTTTGCAGGTACACATAAGGTTTGGGGCGACAGTGTAATTGTACACACATCTTTAAAGTACTTTGAAACAGTGTTTTAGAATAGGTTAGGTTAAGTAGATTAGGTTAGATTCGGTAGGTTAAGTTAGGTTAAATTTGATATGTATGTATGTATGTACATAGTTAGGCATATATCCCATAGCTGGATGTGGCCGACTCGAGTCTAAAAGGGTAGGAGGATTCCTAGCCTCCCGTCCCCAGAAGGAAAAGTAAGACAGTAAAAGAAACATAAACAAATGGCTAATGATAGGCAGCGGATGCCAAACCTCACTCTGGGTAGGACCAGTCCTAGTTTGATCTAGACATTTTTATTTAGATTTTAAACCCTAAAATCTACTAGTAAGCATGCATATAATTATCGTTTGTACCGATTAACACACCGTCAATTGGTTGCGTGTGTGTGTTGGCCTGTGATGATTTGAATAGTGTGTGACGTGAGTGTGTGTGTGTTTGTGTGTCTGTATGTGACGTGAATGCGTGTTTGTGTCTCTGTGGGACTTGTGTGTGTAATTGGTTGTGTATAACATGACTGTGTGTGACATAAATGTGTGCGTTTGCGAGTGTGTGTCTGTATATTGTGTAGGTCTCTGTGTGTGACGTGTGTGTATATGTGTGTATTTGATTGTTGTGTGATGTGAGTGTTTGTGTGTTCGTAGCGTTTGGATGAGCGGTTGGGGTGACGGCTCCCTTTGTGTGTTTGTCAGACAAGTGGAGATGAGAGAGAGAGAGAGAGATATTGAGATTGGAAGGGAGGATCACTAGAGAGAATCGGTAAGGGTAAAATGTGTGTGTTTGTCAGACAAGAGGAGTGAGAGAGAGAGAGAGAGAGAGAGAGAGAGAGAGATTTGAAGGTAGCACATGATAGAGAGAATCAGTAAGAGAAAAATTACAGCTCTAGTTAGAGAGTGAGAGTGAAAGTAAGAGAGAGTAAGAGAGAGAGATGAGATTAAAGATGTCTGTAAAGAAAGGTGCGATTTCATCTCGTACAACTCTGGGAAGAAAGCTATCTGGGCCGGATGACTTGAACCTATTTAACTTATCTATTCTATTTGCTACCTCCTCTGGGGTACATCTAATGCTGCTAAGAGAGAGAGAGAGAGAGAGAGAGAGAGAGAGAGGGAGGGGGGGGGGGAAGAAAGAGAGAGAGAGAGAGAGAGAGAGAGCGAGGGGGGGGGGAGAAAGTGAGAGAGAGAGAGAGGGGGGGGGGGGGAGTTTTAAGAGGTGCTGAGGAAGTAAAAGAGGGGCGAGTGTTAAGTAGGTCACCCACATCTCGCCTTTTATACCGCTCAAGAAAAATACGAGAAAGAGAGAGAGAGAGAGAGTGTGTGGAGGGGGGGAGGGGTGTCGGTTGGAGGTTTGGTGAGCGTTCGTGTACGTGTGTGTGCGTGACCGATGTGTGTGGCTGGGAGTGAATTTATGTGTGCGTATATTTGTGTATGGGTGTGTGTGCGTTTTTCCATGTTTGTGTATCCATGCTTATCTTACGTGCCAATGGGGGGGAGGGGGGGGGGGGGGTTTGCGAGTCATTGTTGCAAGGTGTCGACTCGGGTGTAGGGGGGGATGGGCGTATTTATTTGCTCATTTAGGTATTTTTTTAATAATTAGTTAGTTTCCTCCCTAGACCTCCATCAAGCTATAACCCCTCCCCCCGCCCCTTCCCCCCAGACCACCCTTCAAGATAAATGTGTACATTTTTCGGAAGAAAATTTGTAAATTTTTCGGAAGAGGGCGAAGGCTGCTGACTCTTAAAATTACAGCCTTGCTATCGCTCGCCAGGATTACACGAAAAGTCTTAACAATGACAAATAAATGGGGTAAAAGGTCTTAAAATCGCCAAACTAATGGGCCGAACGTCTAAAAATCTAAAAACCAATGGGGCTAAACATGTGGCACAAGGGGGACCCGAAAAATGACCCATCTCCCCCTAATTTTTGTTTGAGTCATTGTTCCAAGGTGTCGACTCGGGCGCTACTCTAGTAAGGTAGGGTCTCAAGGGGGGGGGGGGGGGGGAGTGGTGGAGGCAGAGGAGGAGGAATGGGAGGTGGTGGTGGTGGTATTAATGGTGGTGCAGGAGGAAGAGGAGGTGGAGGAAGTGGAAGAGGAGGAAGGGGGTGGTATTGGAGAGGGGGGGGGGGGGTATGGTTAGTGGTGGTGGAGGCAGAGAAGGAGGAAAAGGAAGGGGAGGTGGTGGTGGTAGTGGTAGTGATGGTGGTGCAGGAGAAAGCGAAAGAGGAGGAGGATGTGGTGGAGGAAGAAGAAGGAGTAGATGGTAGTAGTGGTGGTGAAAGAGGAGGAGGTGGAGGAAGAGGCAATTGGAGATAGAGGTGGTGTTGGTGGAGATGGAGGAAGAAGTGCTGGTGGTAGAGGTTGTGGTTATGGTTGTTGTTGTAGTGTTGGGGGTGACGATGACGGAGGTAGTGGTGGTGATGGAGGAGGAGGTGGTGGAGAGATCAATGGCTTAGGTGGAGAAGGAGGTGGTGGTTGCAATTGTGGGAGTTGTGGTGGTAGAAAAGTAGGTACGTAGAGCTGGTCGTTGTGGAGCCCATTAATTTGTAGGAGGAAGAGGAAGAGAGAGTTTTGGTGGTGGAGGAGTAAGAGAAAAAGAAAAAGGAGGATGAAAAGATGGAATAGGAAAAGAAGGGATAGGAATAGAAGAAGCAGGAAGAAGGGATAGGAATAGAAGAAGCAGGAAGAAGGGATAGGAATAGAAGAAGCAGGAAGAAGGGATAGGAATAGAAGAAGCAGGAAGAAGGGATAGGAATAGAAGAAGCAGGAAGAAGGGATAGGAATAGAAGAAGCAGGAAGAAGGGATAGGAATAGAAGAAGCAGGAAGAAGGGATAGGAATAGAAGAAGCAGGAAGAAGGGATAGGAATAGAAGAAGCAGGAAGAAGGGATAGGAATAGAAGAAGCAGGAAGAAGGGATAGGAATAGAAGAAGCAGGAAGAAGGGATAGGAATAGAAGAAGCAGGAAGAAGGGATAGGAATAGAAGAAGCAGGAAGAAGGGATAGGAATAGAAGAAGCAGGAAGAAGGGATAGGAATAGAAGAAGCAGGAAGAAGGGATAGGAATAGAAGAAGCAGGAAGAGGAATAACAGAAGAAGAATATGAGAACTGGCAGAACAGTGTGTATGCATGTATGTACAGTACTGGCAGAACAGTGTGTATGCATGTATGTACAGTACTGGCAGAACAGTGTATGCATGTATGTACAGTACTGGCAGAACAGTGTGTATGCATGTATGTACAGTACTGGCAGAACAGTGTGTATGCATGTATGTACAGTACTGGCAGAACAGTGTGTATGCATGTATGTACAGTACTGGCAGAACAGTGTGTATGCATGTATGTACAGTACTTAAGCACATACCCCATTGCTGGGGGTGTCCGAATCGAGACAGAACCCGAACAGAAACCTGTAAAGCTCCCATTCATAGGGTCTGTGAAAACTTTCGCGTTCCCTCACCCATTTCTCTGTCTCGTTGAGTAGGATAATTTTACAAGGGGAGGAGGATTCCTAGCTTCCTGCCCCTAGAAGGAAAAGTAGGACAGTAAAAGAGACGGACAGAAACGGCTAAGGTTGGGTAGAGGATGCCAAACCTTACTCTGGATAGGACCAGCCCTCACCCAAGAAGAACATTGTGTAGAACGTAGATAAAGAAAATGTAAGTAAATACGTAGGAGGAGGAAGAGGAAGTGAAGGAAGACGGAAAAAAGGAGAAGGGAGGAAGAAGAGAAGGAAGAGGGAAGAGGGAAGAAAAGAAGGAGCAGGGAGGAAGAGGAGGAGGAGGAGGGAGGAAGAGAATGAGGAGGAAGAAGGAGAGAAGGTAGGGGGAGGAAAAGAAAAATTAAGGAAGCGGAGGAATAAGAGGGAGAGGTGATGAGGAATATGGAGAAAGAAGAGGAGGAAGCACGAGGAATAGGAAGGAAGAGAAGAAGGTGGGAAGAGAGAGGAGGACTAGGAGGCTGTACAGGATGAAGGAAGATTGGGAAGCTCAGGATAGATGGAGGGTGAGTGGAATGAGAGAGAGAGAGAGGGGAAAAAAAAAGGGAGAGATAATTTAACAGACAGTCAGATAGGAACAGGCATAGCAGCTGACACAGACGGACAGACAGAAACAGACATAATTTAATTTATATATTTCACTCCCAACACCAAACACCTCTCAATGAAATTAATGAAAACCTGTGATCCTCCCGAGATTCGAACCTTGGTTGCCACATACAGATCTTCAACACCATTACACCATCAAGACAGTTAAGGTCAAGTACATGATTTCGATTATATATCCGTTTAACGAATACTGGATATCAATCAAATCATGTACTCAAACCCAACTGCACACTGAATAGCCTAATGTTTAAGTAAAAGGAAAGCACATTTTATGGGGCACAGATCTCTAAGGACCGACCTCGCTACGAAATGTCCCTGAACCTTTAGGAATAATCTAATGTATTAATTTCACGCCAACACCTCCCAATGAAATTAATGAAAGTTTGTGAACAGAATACAGGAACAGACATACAGAAGCAGACATATCAGAACACAGGGATACAGAAACAGACATAGCAACAATTAAACACAGACAGACACAACAGCAGACAGGAACAAACAGACAAACAGACAGACCGACAGACATACAGACATAGCATCAAACACAGCAACACACAGACAGACAAACAAACACCAACAGACAGACATACGTAAAGGCAGAGATAAGAACAGACACGAGAAAGAAAAATGCCAGAGAGACAGAAAACTTTGGAGATAATGGAAGAGATACAAAAAGAAAGCGAGAGAGGAAGAACTCTGGAGATAATAGGAGA
This sequence comes from Paralithodes platypus, assembly GCA_032716605.1. Lineage (NCBI taxonomy): Eukaryota > Metazoa > Arthropoda > Malacostraca > Decapoda > Lithodidae > Paralithodes > Paralithodes platypus. The sequence continues at coordinate 11,258,724 of CM064486.1, read as the reverse complement.
AATAAAAAGATAGGTAGAGCTAACTTTAATTTCTGCAGTTGGCGTCGCAGAATGTCGAGTCAGGTATAAGGGGGGGGGGGGTTATGTGTAAATCCTTCAGTGTCAGAGAGAGAGAGAGAGAGAGAGAGAGAGAGAGAGAGAGAGAGAGAGACGTGGGGGAGGGGGGGATTATATGCCATTGCAATAAGAGAAATAAGAGTGGAAGAAACGAAATAATAGAGAGAAAATTCCAGTGACAAGAATCTAGAAA
>CM064486.1:11238474-11253474 GCA_032716605.1 Paralithodes platypus | reverse complement strand
TATTGTCAAAGAAATGGGGTAAAAGGTCTGAATATCGCCAAACTAATGGAGCGAATGTCTTGAAATCTCATAACTAATAGGGCTAAACATGAGGGAGGAAGAGGATTCGAAAAACCAACTGCCTCCCCTTAAGCTACTGAGGTTAGAGGCCAGGATTTCCTGGCCTACTTATAGTGAATAGACTATAGAATCTTCATTATATATTCCACTCCCAACACCAAACTCTCCCCCAAAGGAAATTTATGAAAGCATGTTATCCTCCCGGGACTCGAACCTGGGATACCACATACAGAACTTACGCTCTCTAACCACTACATTACCAAACACACAGTATTTACCCCGTACAATAATGTGAATATTTACCCCGTACAATAATGTGAATATTTACCCCGTACAATAATGTGAATATTTACCCCGTACAATAATGTGAATAATATGTCACCAAGTTGTAAAAAATACTGGATCCCAGTCCAGTCCAGTATTCAGGATGTAGGAAAAGACTACCTCCCGGTCCAGGTTGTAGGAAAAGACTACCTCCCGGTCCAGGTTGTAGGAAAAGACTGCTTCCCGGTCCAGGTTATAGAAAAGACTGCTTCCCGGTCCAGGTTGTAGGAAAAGACTGCTTTCCGGTCCAGGTTGTAGGAAAAGATTGCCACCCGGTCCAGGTTGTAGGAAAAGACTGCTTCCAGGATGTAGGAAAAGACTGCTTTCCGGTCCAGGTTGTAGGACGAGACTGTTTTCCGGTCCAGGTTGTAGGAAAAGACTGCCTCCCGGTCCAGGTTGTAGGAAATAGTCTGCCTCCCGGTCCAGGTTGTAGGAAAAGACTGCCTCCCGGTCCAGGTTGTAGGAAAAGACTGGCTCCCGGTCCTGGCTGTAGGAAAAGACTGGCTCCCGGTCTAGGTTGTAGGAAAAAGACTGGCTCCCGGTCCAGGTTGTAGAAGAAAAGACTGGCTCCCGGTCCAGGTTGTAGGAAAAAGACACTGCCTCCCGGTCCGGTCCAGTCTTCGGGCCGGTAATGTCAGTACCGGGCGAGGATAATTGGCTGCTGGGGACGTGGCTTAACTGGTTGATTGTGGTGCAGGGAGGGAGAGAGAGAGAGAGAGGGAAGGGGAGGGGGGGGGGGGTAGGTTTAGAATTCATGTGTAAGGAGGGGGAAATAAGAGAGAGAGAGTAAGACAGAGAGAGAGAGAGGGCAGGTAGACTTAGAGTTAATGAGTAAGGAGGGGTGAATAAGAGAGATAAAGAAAGGTTTAGGATTCATGCAAACGAGAGAGAACGATAGAGAGAGAAGTTCAGGGTTAGCGAGTAAGGGAAAGAGAGAAAAGAGAGAAATTTAGGATTCATGAGTAGGAGAGAGTGAGCTGGGAGATTTAGGATTCACGAGTAGGAGGGAGATTTAGGATTTAAGGGGGGTCACCTGCTTTTTTTAACTTTCTCTCCTTTTCTCTCTTTCTCTGGCTTGTATCCCTTCGGCCCCATTCAGCCATCTGTTTTAAGACGTTTATCCCCATCCATGTGTCGATTTCTTCCTTGCGAGCGATAGCGAGGCAGCGTTGTATGGAGAGATCCAGCTATGCCGGAGACATTTTTCTATCGAAAAATTTACAAATTTAGCTTAGGCCTACTGTCAAAACAAAAATATATATATGCTGGCTCGCTCCCGCTCTCCAGGAAAGTATTGACACCTGGATGCGGGTAAACGTCTTAATCTTTATTTTATTAATTTCACCACAACACTAAACACCCCCAAATGAAATTAATTAAAGTATATATGATCCACCGGGATTCGAAGCTGGGTTATCACACACAGATTTTTGCCACCTTAACCATTACACCACCAGGACGGTTAAAGGTTTATGCACACGCCTACGACTTATTATCCATTCTCGAATACTGGATATTAATCTAATCATGTTCATATTCCCAACCGCGCTATGGTAGCCTACTGTTTAAGTGAGAGGAAAGAATATTCATGGGGCACAGATCATATATAGACCGGCCTCTCGACGAAATATCCCTGAACCTACTAATAATCTTTATTTTATTAATTTCACCACAACACCAAACACCCCCAAATTAAATTAATTAAAGTATATATGATCCACCGGGATTCGAAGCTGGGTTATCACACACAGATTTGTGCCATCTTAACCATTACACCACCACGACGGTTAAAGGTTTATGCACACGCCTAAGACTTATTATCCATTCTCGAATACTGGATATTAATTTAATCATATTCCCAACCGCGCTATGGTAGCCTACTGTTTAAGTGAGAGGAAAGAATATTCATGGGGCACAGATCATAATTATATAGACCGGCCTCTCGACGAAATATCCCTGAACCTACTAATAATCTTTATTTTATTAATTTCACCACAACACCAAACACCCCCAAATTAAATTAATTAAAGTATATATGATCCACCGGGATTCGAACCTGGATTATCACACACAGGTTTTTGCCACCTTAACCATTACACCACCAGGACGGTTAAAGGTTTATGCACACGCCTACGACTTATTATCCATTAAAACAGAAGGTTGAATGGGGCCGAATGGATACAAGCCAAAGAGAGAGGGAGAGAAAGAGAACAAATGCATGGTGGGCCCCCTTAAGAGTAGAAAAGCGAGAGAGGTAGGGAGATTTAGGATTCAAGCTTACTTATGCTTATGGTAGTCCATCGTAGTCCGATGATGACGTTCCCTTCCTGCAAAGCAGGAAGAGAAAACCTGCGCATAGAAGTTTAGAGTGCCGAGGGAGGTGCGCAGTTCCAACTTCACTATCTTGGTACTGAACAGGGGTTGCTGATGGCAAGGGGGTGACCCAAGACGACCAGCTCCTGCTCAATACTGCAGGGCTGCCGGGATTCCAGTTTGTCGGAAACCGCCAGGACGTGACCCCAACGTCTGCTTTTCTCTCAGGGTGTGCTCCCCTAGCCTTTGTCTTACTAGACTAAACCACAAGGCAGTGGGTGTGTGCGGTTGTTGGTAGATGACAAGGATGCACATCATACCTCTGGGGGCCACCGCATGCCCCCGAGATCCCCTATTGATTTAGCCTGGGGTCGCAAGACACCCAGTTACCGTGTGTGGCCCCGGGGAGGCACAATAGGAGTCTTAGTGATGGAGAGGCTATGTACTGGCAGAGGGAGACTTACGCACTCGGCTCCCCTTTACACCACAAGGGTTAGCCAGCGGCAGCAGCTGAAAGCGAGAATTGCATGCAAGCAAGCAGCACTACACCAACATGCTACTGCACTAGTCGCATCACATCACCCTGTGTGATAACACCTTCCCTACCTCCCTGTCCTCATTCAGACTCCCCTCCTGCCCTCGCCACTGCCCGCTAACCTTTCCTACCTCCCCGTCCTCATTCAGACTCCCCTCCCGCCCTCGCCACTGCCCACTAACCTTTCCTACCTCCCCGTCCTCATTCAGACTCCCCTCCCACCCTCGCCACTGCCCGCTAACCTTTCCTACCTCCCCGTCCTCATTCTGACTCCCCTTCTGCCCTGGCCACTGCCCAGAATCAGAATCAGAATCAGAATGTGAGGTGAGGACTCACTAGATGTGAAATAAGAGAGATCAGATCAAGACAAGTGGGGGTTAAAAATGAAGAGTTGAAGAGTATGAAAAAATGGTGGGCTGTCCACCTAGCTATTGTTTATGTTAAGTATACTGTGTATCCGCAAAAATTCCCGTCGCGAGCAACTACAGCCACTCCTGGCTTCTCCATATTTCCTTTCCAGAAAGATGGGCCCGATAGGTCCCCTGCCTGGGGTCCGCCATGGCGGGCCCCAGGCAGCTAACCTTCCCGCTAACCTTGCCTACCTCCCCGTCCTCATTCAGACTCCCCTCCTGCCCTCGCCACTGCCCGCTAACCTTGCCTACCTCCCCGTCCTCATTCAGACTCTCCTCCCGCCCTCGCCACTGCCCGCTAACCTTTCCTAACCTTAAGCATATACAAATGTGTAAGGCCTAGGGATCGAGTATTGAGTTAACTGAATAGAAGTATGGAGCAAGAGAGTTACAAGCCTGAAGCAATACAAGCATAACCATATACAGAAAAATATATATTCCCAAACCTGGATTGGAAATATCTGTATAAGGTTTCTGTACTCCTATACGTTTGAGATTGCAGGTTAAAAGGAAAAAAGAAAAACTAATAAAAAACGGTAATAACGAAAATGATAATAATAATAATGATGATAATGATAATAATAATAATAATAATGATGGTAATAATGATAAGATAATAATAATAATAATGATGATGATTAGAGGGGCACTCGGTGGAGCACATATCTCCGCCTTCGCTGGCGTTGTCACAAACCTTACCACCAAGTTTCGGGAAACTCTCCTGATCGCCTCCTACATTGAATAATTTCTTCCTTGGTGTATATCCTATCTGCCCACCAAATTTCGTGAAAATCTTCGGATCGGCCCCTAAATTGGATCGCTCCTTCCTTTGGTGCATATCCTATTTGCCCACCAAGTTTCGTGAAAATAAATTCATCTATATCTGGTATCTATCTATCTATCTATATACTCAGGCCCAATCCCCACTTTTCCTTTTTTGTTGTTTAATATAACTGAAATATCTTGTTTACAGACAGACAGACGGAGGCGCGATAGCATAACCTCCGTCTTACTTCGATGGTGGAGGTAATAAGAGTAACATTCAATAATGTAGCACCAATGGCTCTTTAGGTTAGTTGTAAGTTCAGGTACAGCCGCCAAAAGATAGAAAGGTTGCAGAGATAAGGGGGGTGACCTTCTTTTTCTTATTTCTGTCCTTATCTCGCTTTCTCTGGCTTGTATCCATTCGACCCCATTCAGCCAACTATTTTAAGACGTTTATCTCCATCTAGGTGTCTATTTCTTCCTGGCGAGCGATAGCGAGCCAGCATTATATGAAGAAATCCGGCTTCGCCGGAGAAATTTTTCTATCGAAAAATGTACAAATTTAGCCTGCTTTTGCTGTCAAACAAAACTAAAAAATATGCTGGCTCGCTACCGCTCACCAGTAAAAAATTGACACCTGGATGGGGATAAACGTCTTAAAACAGTAGGCTGAATGGGGCTAAATGGATACAAACCAGAGAAAGATAGAAAAGGACAACAAAAACAGGTCACCCCCCTTAAGGGAGGGATTATGTGCAGCATAATTTACTGGTTTGGCTCAATGATTTAAGGAGGGGGTTTAGTTTGCTCTCTAAACCTCTATCAAACTTTAAAAAAAAAACACACACCCTTCGATATAAATGTGTACATTTTTCGGTAGAAAATTGTCCCGGCCGAAGGCCGATTCCTTTTCAAATACAGGCGCACCTTATTGCCAACGTTTCGCAGATAGCTTCTCCAGTGCCCTAGTGTGTTAATCTCAGGGACGGGGTATCTAGCGAGGAATTAAGAAGGCGTCTGGGCATTAGGAGTGTCAGTGAAATGATGCGCACGATCCGACTTGGTTGGTTTGAACACCTGGAGAGAATGGAAGATCAGAACTGGGTGAGGAAATGCCGGACTGTGAACGTGTATGTTAGTAACCTGAAGAAGCTATCTGCGCAACTTTGTTAATAAAGTGCTCTTCCTCAAAATGGTGTAACATAATAAATATGTAAATAAATAAGTAAATACATTTGTAAATCAATAAATATGTAAATAAATAAGAGGTCATCCGGAGTAGAAATCGAGTCAGCCCAGGTAACGTAGGATTACCAACAGCCAGATTAGATTACGGTATAGTGGGCCGAAATCTGATTATACACTTGGCACAACATGGTTAGGGCGAGGGGAGAGATCTTAGAGTTAACCCTATTTGGTCTGGCGTCTTTGGGGGTTATTATGATGTTTTGTTTAATTATTGTTGAGGATTATGCTTGGTTTTGCCATTTTGCATCGATGTATTTTTAGTTTGTCCCCTAGCCTAACAAAAACGCTTTCCTAGACTTCCTTAAAAAAAAAATAAAAAATAAAAAAATGCCCACCCACACCGTCTTCAAGCTCAATTTGTACATTTTTCGATAGAAAAGTGCCCCGGCCGAAGACCGATTTCTTTTAAGTTAGAGGCTCACTATCATTCGCCCAGAAAGAAATCGACACCTGAATGGGGCGAAGTGTCATTATCACCAAACAAATGGGATGAAACTTCTTATAATCTTGAAACTAATAGAGCAAAACAGGAGATAAAAAAGTCTATCTCTGTCTCTCTCTCCCCCCATGACACGGGTGATGAAGAGGGCAGAGGGTGACAAAGGGGAAGATGGATGATTGGCGACAGGGGAAGTGAGAGGAGAGAGAGAGAGATGGTGAGTGTGTAAGAGAGAGAGAGAATTATTATTGAGACCGCCTTTACACAGATCCTTCCTAAGCTGCATACAATCGTCTAATGATGCCCAGAATATACTGACAAAACGCGTCATGATCCTCAAGGGGTTAAAGTTGAATAAAATCGTAGAGAGGTAACGAGGATAAAGCAAAAATTGGCGTCATCTGCTTGAAGGGGTTAAGGGGAGATGGGTCGTTTTCTGATCCCCTTTCTCCCTCGTGTTAAGCCCCATTTGTTTTGAGATTATAAGACGTTCGGTCCATTAGTTTGGCGATTTTAACACCTTTCGCCCCATTTCGTTGTCAATTTTAACACCTTTCGTGCCATTTAGGTGTAGATTTTTTTCCTGACGAGCGATAGCGAGCCTGAAAATGTACACATTTATCTTGAAGGGGGGTCTAGGGGGTGTTTTCTAAGCTTGATGGATGTCTAGCGAGGAAATTAAGAAATGAAGGAATAAATGAATTAATAGACCAAAAGAACGGCCCATCTCCCCTAAATGGTACTTCGCGCCTCATTATATTCCTCTCTGTCCTTCGCATCATCATCACCACCACCACCATCACCATTATTCATCATTATCATCCATTATTCATCATCATTTATCCTCGACCTCTTCTTCTCACGACACTATTAGCCTTCTTTGGAGCCTCATTACCATAATTGATTCAGCATTGACACTCAATTTGATTATTAACCCCTTGAGGATTATGGCGCACGGGGAAGGGTGGGAGGTACAGGGAAAGGGGTAGGAGGAGGAGCATAGGAAGAGCATTAAGGTTTTATTTGTTTATTCATATTTTTATGTTTTTATTTGTTGATTTATATAATGTTTAAGCTTGATGGAGGTCTAGGGATCAAACTAAAAAAACTCACCTCGACAGACATGCTCTGAAAAACAAGAGGGTATCAAGCGACGCCCCCAGCTATCCAATCGTCACCGCCGACGGTGGTTGGTGGTGAAGGTTTCGACAGGTACTGAGCGCTACTAAGGGTTCTCGATGTAATCGTTCTTGTGTTTTGACTTCATATCTTGTTCGCATTATCTTTAATTTATCTGCTCTTCTTGATTTGATTGCTTTGTTTTGTTTGGGTGATGATCTATTTGTCTGGTTTATGATCGCCAATTTCATGTAACTTTTTCAGTTTTAGCTCGCGTTCTTCCAGATTTTACTGGCTATCATTAAACGATTTAACTCGACTTTGGAAGTACCTCTAGGAATAATAAGGTAAAACTATCTAAATTGACCCTCTGACTGACGGATCATATAATAATAAACTAAATAAAGGCATTTCCGATTGCCTTGTTGTTTTTTCTGTGATATAAATCTTTATTGTACATGTCCTGCGTAGTGTTTTCGTGTTTGTTTTTTATAATTATTTGTATTATTAATTTCCATCTCTCCCACCACCCACCCTTCCCCTTTACTCTTTTCTCTTCTCCCTCATTCTAATTATCCCTCCCCTATACTTCCCTTTCCTCACTCACTCTTATTAATCTTCTTTATATTACTAACCCTGAGCTCTAGTTTGATTTCATTTTTTCCAGCTGGTAGGTAAATTGAATCCCTTAGTTTCTGTTTTCTCGATTCTTAAAGTAAAATTATGAAGCAACTATGTCTCTGCGTCATATTATTGCCAAGTTTTCAAAATTAGCAACATACTTCGCTGCACAATCTTGGTAATAGCCAGGTAATGAGGATGGTGAGATAGCAATTTACCATCAGCTGATAGAAAACAGACTATAGAGCCGACACACAGGCCAGTCCGTGAATATAGGGCAAACTCACAATTAAGACTCATTTTTCTCTCTTGCACACACACACACACACACACACACACACACACACACACACACACACACACACACACACACACAATTCTCTCTCTCTCTCTCTCGTGGTGAATCAGTTCTAAGGCCTCTTTGTTTGCCCGGCTATCTCCCTCTTTCTCCACCATTACCCAGCCTCTTTAATTCACCACGGCTCTCTTCCTCTTCTTCTTCCTCCTCCTTCTTCTTTCTTCTTCCTCTTCTTCTTCCTCCTCCTCCTCTTCTTCTTCTTCTTCTTCCTCCCTCTTCTTCCTCCTTTTCTTCTTCTTCCTCCTCTTCTTCTATTTCCTCCTTCTTCTCTTTCTTCCTCTTCTTCTGCCCTCTCCTTTCTCTTTTCGTTCTCACTTCTTCCTTCTCGTTCACCTATCCTAAATACTCTTCTTTGTTTCTCTCTTTTCTATCCCTATTTTTTCTTCTTCTCCTTTCTCTTCTGCTTCTTCTTTCTCCTCTTCTTCTTTTTCTTTGTTATATTCTAGTGTTTCAATTTCACCTTCTCCCTCTCTTCTTCACTATGCCTTCCGTTTATCCATGTTTGCTCCTTCCCGTATTCCTTCCTTACTTCTTTCCTTCTATTTCTCCTCCATCTCTTCATTCTTTCCTCCTTCCCTTCTTCCTTCCTTCCTTCTATTTCTCCTCTCCATCTCTTAATTCTTTCCTCATTTTCTTCTTCTTTCCTTCCTTCTATTTCTCCTCTCTCCATCTCTTCATTCTTTCCTCCTTCCCTTCTTCTATTTCTCCTCTCTCCATCTCTTCATTCTCTCCTTTCGTCCTCACCTACCCTTAGTATTGTCTTTCCTCCTATCCTGTTTATCTATGTGTCTGCCTATCTCCCTCTTTATCCTCCATTATTTCCCAGCCTCTTCACTTCACCACGGCTCCTCTTCCTCCTCTTCTTCTTTCTTACTCTTTTTATTATAATCATCTTCCTGTTTCTCGGTCTTCCTCCTAATGCCCCTTTTCTACTTATTCATATTGTTTTGTTCTTTTGCTGCTCTCCACCTCTTCTTGTTTTTCGGCTTTGTATTCATCTTCGTCTTCTTCTCCTCCTCCTTCTTCTTTACTTCACAATTTTAACTTTCTTTACTTCTAATCCTACCCGGCTCTTCTCATTGCTCTCTCTTTCCTATTCCCCCTATTACCCTGTCTCTTGATTTCACCCAGAGTTCTTCTTTAGGTTTTCTGTAGAGATTGTGTAATGAGAGAGACCAACTTTATATTTACATTCCATTTTGGTGCCTTATGCATTACTGTACTTTTGATCTCGTAGATTTTTTATCTGAAGATCATATGTTTAACCCCTTCACCACCATTACGTAATTTTCATCATATGCTGGTTACCAGTAGACGATTTTCTTTAGTTTGTAATCTACCTCTACGACTCAAATGGGTAAATACGATCTCCATAGACCCTCTTAATAACATAGGACCTTCTTAACCTGCTTGAGATCATCTAACTTTAGCCAGCATCCAAGGTAAATAGGCGTCATGCTGCTGAAGAGGTTATAATCATTTTATCAGAATCGCCTAATCTGTACTGTGGGAATGGACATTTGTTTTAGTGTAAAGAGAGACTAATGACTCCAAGGGTACCAAAATGGCGGAGGTTGGTCGATCTCTATTAATTGGGTCTCATGTTAAGGTATCACAGCTCCTTACTCTCCCTTTTTACTTGTCCACCTCTTTCTCTCTCTCTCTCTCTGTACTTTATTATCCTTCCTTTCTGCTTCCCCTCTCTCCTCCCTTGCCTTCCCTCGTTAGTAGGCGGCCCTCCCTTCAACCATCCAGGGTCTCTCTCTCTCTCTCTTGGCCTTGGCCTTGACGTTGGTGGCCGGCCTTTGTCTCCCCTTCATATCTCTCCCTCTCTCTGTGTTATTATTCCAAACTATGCTGTGTATTCTATTCGTTTTTGTTCTCTTGCTTCCTCCTTTTGTTCTCTTGCTTCCTCCTTATGTTCTCGTTCCTGTCTATGTTTATCTTTCTGTCTTTTCGTCTGTTCTCCTGTTTCTTCCTTCTACTCTCTTTCCTTCTACTTCCTCTCTAAATATCTCTTCCTGATCTACCTCCTACCCTACCCCATCCTATACTCAATCCCTACCTCTTGCTTCTTCTCCTGCACCCCCCCCCCCCATCCCCCTTTACCTCCCTTCAACCATCCAGGGTATCTCTCTCTCTTGGCCTGGACATTGGTGGCCTGCCTTTGTCTCTCCCTCTCTCTTTGGCTTGTATCCATTCGGCCCCATTCAGCCTACTGTTTTAAGACGTTTACCCCCATTCAGGTGTAAATATTTTCGTGGCGAGCGGTAGCGAGCCAGCATATACTGTTTATATTTTTGTATTGACATCAAGCTAAATTTGTACATTTTTCGATAGAAAAATGTCTCCGGCGAAGCCGGATTTCTCCATAAAATGCTGGCTCGCTATCGCTCGCCAAGATGGATGGGGATAAACGTCTTAAAATAGTTGGCTGAATGGGGCCGAATGGATACAAGCCAGGGAAAGAGAGAGAAGGAGAGAAAGATAAAAGAAGCCGGTGACCCCCCCTTAACGTTGGTGGCTTGCCTTTGTCTTCACTTCATAACTCTTCCCCGCTTCGCCTTGGTTGCAAGGTCGTTTAACCCTTTCACGCTTATGACGCAATTTTGAGCCTATTAGGGATACTTTAAAGCCTTTGTTACCATCAGGGGTATTTAGAAACCTTTAGTTTAGTTACTTCAACCTCTGCAGTTGTCTTTGAGTTAGCTGTGGGCAGAAAACTAACTTTGGAGAGGTAATTATAAGAGTGAGAGAACTCTATTTTGTATTGCTAATCTGGCAACCTCTGCGTCATATGTGCGTGAAAGAGTTAACCCTTTTAAGATTACGATAGCCAGAATACACTGTCAAAACGCGTCATGGTCCTCAAGGGGTTAATCTTGTCAGATTTGGAAGTTTATAGGGACACCCTGAGTAGAGGACTCCTTATCTTCTTCGCCTCTTATAGTCCTACTCTTCCTTCATCTCCCTCCTTCGTTTCAACCTGTTTGGTGTTATTTAGTTATTATGTGTACGACTTCCTACACTTCTCTTTTATTTCGTGTTTTTCTTTCTCCTCCTCCTTTTTTCTCCTCCTCCGTCTCCTCCTCTTCTTCGCCTCTCTCTCTCCCTCTCGTCTCTCTTCTTCTATCTCTTCCTCTTATTTCTTCTCCTTATAACTCTTCTTCCTCTTCCCCACCTTCCCAATTTTACCCCACCCCCAACAAAGAAAACATTTGGATTCCCATTAAGGAGATTTTTTTATTTATTTATTTTATTTTTTTTGGGGGGAGGGGGTTCGGTCTCCATATTTATATATTAATAGGTATTTTTAGTTTCCTCCCTAGACCTCCATGAAACTTAAAACAAAAAAACATTCACTAGATTCCCCTTCGAGATTAATTTGTAAATTTTTCGGTAGAAAAATGTCACGGCCGAAGGCCGGTTCCTCCACAATCACAGGCTCGCTATCGCTCGCCAGGTAAACAAATCGACACCCAGAGGGCCAGAAAGGTCTTAAAATTGACAAAGAAATGGGGTGAAAAGTCTTAAAATGGACAAACTAACGGGGCAAACGTCTTAAAACCTCAACATTATTGGGGTTAAGCATGAGGAAGGAAGGGGACCAGAAAAGCCGCCCATCTCCCATTAATACATTTTTTTCTCCCTTTCTCTCTAGGGACAAAAAGCCAAGCATGATTTCTCTCTTATGGCTGGAGATGGACTTTTATCTCCATCGTGTGTCCTCCTTACCGGGTTTTATGGCGAGTGATTATGTGTGTGATGGAGTGTGTTTGTGTTTTAATTGGTGTGTGTGTGTGTGTGTGTGTGAGAAGGATAGTGAGAGTGAGTGATTATGTGTGTGATTGAGTGTGAAGGAGTGTGTTTGTGTTTTCATTGGTGTGTGTGTGTGTGTGTGTGTGTGAGAGAGAGTGAGAGTGAGTGATTATGTGTGTGAAGGAGTGTGTTTGTGTTTTGAATTGGTGAGGGTGTGTGTGTGTGTTTGTGTGAGAGAGAGAGATAGAGTGAGAGTGAGTGATTATGTGTGTGATGGAGTGTGTTTGTGTTTTTAATTGGTGTGTGTGTGTGTGTTTGTGTAATTGGGTAAGAAGGAGTGTATTTGTGTTTATAATTGATGAGCGTGTGTGTGTGTATAATTGAGTGGGAAGGAGTGTGTTTGTGTTTTTAATCGGTGTGTGTGTGTGTGTGTGTGTATGTGAGAGAGATAGTGAGAGTGAGTGATTATGTGTGTGATGGAGTGCGCAGGAGTGTGTTTGTGTTTTTAATTGGTGAGTGTGTGTGTGTGTGAGAGAGAGAGAGTGATTATGTGTATGATTGAGTGTGTTTGTGTTTTAATTGGTGAGTGTGTGTGTGTGTGTGAGAGAGAGAGAGAGTGAGTGATTACGTGTGTGAAGGAGTGTGTTTGTGTTTTTAATTGGTGAGGATGTGTGTGTGTGTGGGTGAGAGAGAGAGTAAGTGATTATCTGTGTGATTGAGTGAGGTTATGGAGCCTCGGTGTGTGTGTGTGTGTGTGTGTGTGTGTGTGTGAGAGAGAGAGAGTGAGTGATTATCTGTGTGATTGAGTTTGAGTGAGGTTATGGAGCCTCGGTGTGTGTGTGTGTGTGTGTGTGTGTGTGTGTGAGAGAGAGAGTGAGTGATTATCTGTGTGATTGAGTTTGAGTGAGGTTATGGAGCCTCGGTGTGTGTGTGTGTGTGTGTGTGTGTGTGTGTGTGTGAGAGAGAGAGAGTGAGTGATTATCTGTGTGATTGAGTTTGAGTGAGGTTATGGAGCCTCGGTGTGTGTGTGTGTGTGTGTGTGAGAGAGAGAGAGTGAGTGATTATCTGTGTGATTGAGTTTGAGTGAGGTTATGGAGCCTCGGTGTGTGTGTGTGTGTGTGTGTGTGTGTGTGAGAGAGAGAGAGTGAGTGATTATCTGTGTGATTGAGTTTGAGTGAGGTTATGGAGCCTCGGTGTGTGTGTGTGTGTGTGTGTGTGTGTGTGTGTGAGAGAGAGAGAGTGAGTGATTATCTGTGTGATTGAGTTTGAGTGAGGTTATGGAGCCTCGGGGTGTGTGTGTGTGTGTGTGTGAGAGAGAGTGATTATGTGTGTAATTGAGTTTGAATGAGTGAGCTTATGGAGCCTCAGTGTGTGTGTGTGAAAGAGAGAGAGAGAGAGTGATTATGTGTGTGATTGAGTTTGAGTGAACTTATGGAGCCTCGGTGTGTGTGTGCTGTGAGAGAGAGAGGGTGATTATGTGTGTGATTGAGTGGTAATGAGTGAGTTTGTGGGGCCTCTGTGTGTGTGTGTATGTGTGTGAGAGAGAGAGAGGAGGGGGGGGTGATTATATGTGTGATTGAGTGGTAATGAATGAGTTTGTGGGGCCTCTGTGTGTGTATGTGTGTTTGAATTAATGAGGTTATGAATGCTTGAATGGATGACGTACGGGCGCGTGTGTATGTGTGTGTGCGTGTTTGAATTAATGAGGTTATGTATGTTTGAATGGATGACGTACGGGCGTGTGTGTGTGTGCGTGCGTGATTGAATTAATGAGGTTATGTATGTTTGAATGGATGACGTACGGGCGTGTGTGTGTGTGCGTGCGTGTTTGAATTAATGAGGTTATGTATGTTTGAATGGATGACGTACGGGCGTGTGTGTGTGTGCGTGCGTGTTTGAATTAATGAGGTTATGTATGTTTGAATGGATTACGTACGGGCGCGTGTGTGTGTGCGTGCGTGATTGAATTAATGAGGTTATGTATGTTTGAATGGATTACGTACGGGCGCGTGTGTGTGTGCGTGCGTGATTGAATGCTGGTAACTGAAACTACCTAACATATGTAAAACAAAGGTAAAGGTAGTACAAAGGAGTACAAAGGAAATCAAGCAACAACATATCTAGTGACCCTTCTAGGCTGCTTGTCCTCCAAAACACTGAGGATCAAGTGTCCAAACAGTGGTTTAGAGTGGGTAAGGGAACATTGGAAAGGGAACTACTGCCCTGGAACTAATGTCCGTGGCAGGACTAGGAAGTTAGTAGGGGACATATGGGTTAGTAACTGAGGGGAGGATAAAAATAAAGTTATTCATTTACAAACGCAGTCAGTCGCGGGTTTGATGCGAGATATTTGTCTACGCGGAGTTTAAATGAATCAACGGTGCTGCAGTCTATAACGTCTCGGCGAAGCCCATTCCACAAGTTGACAACTCGATTGAAGAAGAAATTCTTAGATTCGTGTGAGTTAAAAGAGTGGTGCTATTCGTTTGTAAATTCAGCTAATCTGGGGTTGAGAGCGAAATATTTATCTAGTCGAATTTTGAAAGTTTCAACAGTACTCCACTTAAGGGGGAGGTAGTTGCTTTATCTGAACCTCCTTCTCCCTCATGTTTAGCATAATAGTTTTGAGATTTTAAGACGTTAGTTTGCTGATTTTGAAACATTTTGCCTTATTTCTTTGTCAATGTTAAGACCTTTCGTGTTATTTAGGTGTCGATTTTTTCCTGGCGAGCGATAGCGAGCCTGTAATTCTAAAAGGATTCGGCCTTCGGCCGGGACATTTTTCTACCAAAAAAGGTACACATTTATCCTAAAAGGTGGTCTAGGGGGTATTTATATATATATTATTTTAGCTTGATGGAGGTCTGGCGAGGAAACTAAAAACAATATAAATAAATACATATATAGGGCAAAAAACAAGTACTACCCCCTTAATGACGTTACTAGGTAGTCCATTCCATAGGTTTACTACTTGATCGAACAATAAATGCTTTGCCTCATTTGAGTTAAAAGGCTTTCCAATTATCTTACAACCATTTCCTCTAGTGTA
>CM064486.1:11225974-11233474 GCA_032716605.1 Paralithodes platypus | reverse complement strand
TTTATTTTCACTACTTACCTACCTGCTTTATTTAGCTTCAGTTTCTCATAAGCTAATGGCCTACTAACATATTTACTAATTTATCTCCTTTCGTCCTATCCTATCTAAAATTCCATGTCAGTTTTTGTCCATAGTGCTTGGTATATTTTTCCAGCTGTTTCCACGCCAGAGTAAGCTGGAGGGAGTGGTGGGTGAGGAGGAGCCTTCTGCTTTACTATCCTTTTCTTTACCTAGTAGTTAGTAGCTTAGCAGTGTAGATATCCAAACTGCCCCGTAAGGACCAATAGGTCTGTTGCAGTTTGTAAGTCATTTGTATTCCTTTGTATTCCTCCTCCCTCTTTTTCACCTTCTTTTCCTCATCCCTCTCTACCTCTTTCTTTCCATCCTCTTTCTGCTACCCTCCTTTATACTCGCCCTCTTCCTCGTCCGCCTCTTCCTTCTTCTTGCCCCCACCTCATTCTCTTCTTCTTCCTTCTCCTCCTTCCTCTTCCTCCTCATCCTCTTCCTCTTTCAGTCTCGCCCTCCTCCTCGTCTGCCTCTTCCTTCTTATTGCCACCACCTCATTGTCTTCTTCTTCCTTCTCCTCCTTCCTCTTCCTCCTCATCCTCTTTCAGTCTCGCCCTCCTCCTCGTCTGCCTCTTCCTTCTTGTTGCCCTCTCCTCCTCCTCTTCCTCTCCTCCTTCTCCTTCATTCTCCCCCGCCTCCGCCTCCTCCTCCTCTTCCTCCTCCAACTCTGCCCGAGCCTTTCATTACATCGACCTACTCCTCATCCTCCCCCTCCTCCATCCCCCCCCCCCCCTCCCCTTCTCTTGCCCTAAAGCATGTCACCACCATCTCTCTCTTCCCCTTTTCTATTAATTTGTTCTCGTATATATTGCTTACCTATTCGTGCTCTATTTTAATATATTCCTAGCCCCATTTAACATGTTGCCAGTTTAGAGCAATGTAGTTTAGTTTGTCCCCTAGACTAACAAAAACGCCTTCACAGAATAATTCCTTTTAACTAAAAAAAATACCCACCCAGATCCCCTTCAAGCTAAACTTGTACATATTTCGATAGCAAAATATCCCGGCCGACGGCCGATTTCATCTAGTTATCGCTCGCCCAGAAAAAAATTGACACCCGAAGGGGATGAAGTGTCTTATTGTCGCCAAAGTAATGGGGTGAAACGTCTTAAAACCTCTAAAATAATGGAGCGAAACAAGGAAGATTTAAAAATACCCCGCTCGGACCAAATAGAGTTAAGGTCTTTAGTGTTGTTTTTTGTTATCTGTTTAACCTTTCATTACCTGTTTTGTCCTTTTCTTAAATATATCCGGATACTTAGGCCCCATCTTACACTGTAAATAATTGTGGTTTAAAGAAGGTATGAACAGGGTAATTAAAGTGTCCATGATAAAATAATACTCCTACAAGGGTATATGCGTAGAAATATACCCATTTAAATATAAGAATAGAAAGACAAATGCCAATCAATATACCCAATGATATTATATACCTTTTATACACCCTTGCTTTGTGTGTGTGTGTGTGTGTATGTGTGTGTCTGTCATCTCTGTATCCCCGATATTATTTTCCTCCCGACTTTGAGAACAGATTAAAAGCATCATCACTGCATCACCTTGGCTAGTGTATTTATCCAGTTTAATTAAGATATAGCCGTTAATACTAATAGGTCAGTACTCATTTATATCTGCATCGAACATAAAGGAGACAATACAATGATTTATTAGTTATTATTTACTTGGTGTTAAAGGTTCGAAAATGTAAATGGGTGTCTACTTTATATTTGGTGTCTGTATCTATTCAAAATCCCTCCCTCCCCTCTCTCTCTCTCTCTCTTTCTCTCTCTCTCTCTCTCTCTCTCTCTCTCTCTCTCTCTCTCTCTCTCTCTCTCTCTCTCTCTCTCTCTCTCTCTCTCTCTCTTTCTCATATCCCAAGTCAGGTTTTTCACTAATGGGGAAGAGTTTAGCAACAACTGACTTAAAAAGATGACTCGCGTGTTTTGATTAACAGAGACCCAAAGTTGTTCTTCACGCACGCACATACATACATACACACACATACATACACAGGACTACAAAGGAAAACAAGCAACAACAGATATGTCGATCCTACCGAGGCTGCTTTTAGCTAAACTACCTAACCTGTGTGAGAAAAAGATAACGGTTACTCAATAAAAAGTGCTGCTATTCGTTTGTAAACGCAGTTAATCGTGGATTAAGAGTGAGATATTTATCTAGGCGTATTTTGAAAGTTTTAACAGTGCTGCATTCAATGACAGGACTGGGTAGTCCAACCCATAGGCCTACTACTCGATTGGAAAATAAATGATTTGCCTCATGGGACTTAAAATGCTTTCCGATTATCTTGCCACCATTTCCTCTAGTGTAATTCGAATGATCGATTGTGAAATATTTGTTGACATCCATATTGTTATTAACTTTAATAATTGTAAACACTTGCAAGCTACTACTGAGCAGAGGGCCTATGGTACCAGAGTTACCATAGCACCTGCTGAAACAAACTCCATTGACACACGTACACACACACTACTACTACTACTACTACAACACACGCCTCTTCCCACATACATTCACACATACATACATACATAAGCATTCACACCGACACACACACACACACACCATTATCAGCACATTTCCTGCCCCCAGCTCTCATCTTGGGAACCAGGCGTCACTCTGGTTTAAAGGTGACAGTCCAGCCCTCTTACAGCCCTTACTTGTCCTCTTACAGCCCTTACCAACCCTTACTTGTCCTCTTACAGCCCTTACTTTCCCTTATTTGTCCTCTTATAGCCCTTACTTGCCCTTATTTGTCCTCTTATAGCCCTTTCTTGCCCTTACTTTTCCTCTTTTAGTCCTTACCAGCCCTTACTTTTCCTCTTACAGCCCTTACCACCCCTTAATTTTCCTCTAACAGCCCTTATTTGTCCTATTATAGCCCTTACTAGCCCTTACTTTTCATCTTGCAGCCCGTACTAGCCCTTACTTTTCCTCTTACAGCCCTTACCAGCCCTTAGTTGTCCTCTTATAGCCCATACCAGCCCTTACTTGTCCTCTTACTAGCTCTTACTTGTCCTTACTTGTCCTTTTACAGCTCTTAGCAGCCCTTATTTGTCCTTACTATCCATCTTACAGCCCTTATTAGCCCTTAATAGCCTTTTTGAAGCCTTACCAGTCCTACTTGTCCTCTTACAGCCCTTTCCAGCCCTTACTTGTCCTCTTATAGCCCCTACTTGTCCTCTTATAGCCCTTACCAGCCCTTATGTGTCCTCTCACCAGCCCTTACTAGCTGTTACTTACCCTTACTTGTTTTCTTATAGCTCTTACTAGCCTTTTTGCAGCCCTTATCGCCCCTAGCTTGTCCTCTTACAGCCCTTACCGTCCCTTATTAGCCTTTACCAGTCCTCTTACAGCCCTGACTAGCCTTTACTAGCCCTTATACTGCCCTTACTTGTCCTTAATAGCCCTTTTATAGCCCTTACCAGCCCTCTTACAACCCTTATTTGTCCTCTTGTATCCCTTACCAGCTTTTCTACAGCCTTAACCAGCCCTCTTACAGCCCCCCATTTGTTTTGACATTTTATGATGTTCGCCCCATTAGTTTGGCTATTTAAGACCTTTCGCCCCATGTCTTTGTCAGTTTTAATACCTTTCGTGCTATTGAGGTGTCGATTTTGCCTGGCAAGAGATAGCGAGCCGAAAAATGTGCAAACAAATTTATCGGAGGGGGAATTAGGGGTACTTTTTTCAAATTTCAGGGGGGTCTAGTGAGGAAACTAGAATGTAAATAAATAAATATAATATAACAAAACCTCCCTTTAAAAGCTTCGTTACCAACAACAATCTTCCTTCAGCCTAGTTGTCGATACTATAGGAAGAGCGCCTCAAAACAAAATATTGACAGAAATAGTTGCGGATCAAAATTGCCAGAAAAAAACTTTGTGTAAACCCGTCTTCAGTGTGCTATGTGTTCGTGAGCGAGTAGGTTGTTCATAGGCTTATAATACGTTCGTGGGTAGTAGGTTCGTGAATGATTAGCTTGTTCATAGGCTTATAATGCGTTCGTGGATAGTATGTTCGTGAGTCATATTGTCTTCAGTGTGTTATGTTTTCGTGAGCGAGTAGTTTGTTCATAGGCTTTTAATACGTTCGTGGTTAGTATGTTCGTGAGTTGTATTGTCTTCAGTGTGTTATGTGTTTGTGATCGAGTAGTTTGTTCATTGGCTTATAATACGTTCGTGGGTAGTATGTTCGTGAGTCGTATTGTCTTCAGTGTGTTATGTGTTCGTGAGCGAGTAGTGTGTTCATAGGCTTATAATACGTTCGTGGATAGTATGTTCGTGAGTTGTATTGTCTTCAGTGTGTTATGTGTTCGTGAGCGAGTAGTGTGTTCATAGGCTTTTAATACGTTCGTGGGTAGTATGTTCGTGAGTGTGTGTTATGTGTTCGTGAGCGAGTAGTGTGTTCATAGGCTTATAATACATTCGTGGATAGTATGTTCGTGAGTTGTATTTTCTTCAGTGTGTTATGTGTTCATGAGCGAGTAGCTTGTACATAGGCATATGATACGTTCGTGGTTAGTATGTTCGTGAGTCGTATTGTCTTCAGTGTGTTATGTGTTCGTGAGCGAGTAGTTTGTTCATTGGATTATAATACGTTCGTGGGTAGTATGTTCGTGAGTCATATTGTCTTCAGTGTGTTATGTGTTCGTGAGCGAGTAGTGTGTTCATAGGCTTATAATACGTTCGTGGATAGTATGTTCGTGAGTTGTATTGTCTTCAGTGTGTTATGTGTTCATAGGCTTATAATACGTTCGTGGGTAGGATGTTCGTGAGTCGTATTGTCTTCAGTGTGTTATGTGTTCGTGAGCGTGCAGTTTGTTCATAGGCTTTTAATACGTTCGTGGGTAGTATGTTCGTGAGTCGTATTGACTTCAGTGTGTTATGTGTTCGTGAGCGAGTAGTGTGTTCATAGGCTTTTAATACGTTCGTGGTAGTATGTTCGTGAGTTGTATTGTCTTCAGTGTGTTATGTGTTCGTGAGCGAGTAGTTTGTTCATTGGCTTATAATACGTTCGTGGGTAGTATGTTCTTGAGTTGTATTGTCTTCAGTGTGCTATGTGTTCGTGAGCGAGTAGTTTGTTCATAGGCTTATAATACGTTCGTGGGTAGTATGTTCGTGAGTTGTATTGTCTTCAGTGTGCTATGTGTTCGTGAGCGAGTAGTTTGTTCATTGGCTTATAATACGTTCGTGGATAGTATGTTCATGAGTTGTATTGTCTTCAGTGTGTTATGTGTTCGTGAGCGAGTAGTGTGTTCATAGGCTTATAATACGTTCGTGGATAGTATGTTCGTGAGTTGTATTGTCTTCAGTGTGCTATGTGTTCGTGAGCGAGTAGTTTGTTCATAGGCTTATAATACGTTCGTGGGTAGTATG
Source organism: Paralithodes platypus (assembly GCA_032716605.1). Lineage (NCBI taxonomy): Eukaryota > Metazoa > Arthropoda > Malacostraca > Decapoda > Lithodidae > Paralithodes > Paralithodes platypus. The sequence continues at coordinate 11,228,012 of CM064486.1, read as the reverse complement.
TTCGTGAGTTGTATTGTCTTCAGTGTGTTATGTGTTCGTGAGCGAGTAGTTTGTTCATTGGCTTATAATACGTTCGTGGATAGTATGTTCGTGAGTTGTATTGTCTTCAGTGTGTTATGTGTTCGTGACCGTGTATACCCTGTTCGTTATACTGTAGGGAGGCTAGCAATCCCAACACCAACCCCTCATAACTCATAAAGGACTTCAGTAATTAAGTTCATATTTCTACCATTTGGGAAGAGTCAGTCACGGAAAGGTGTGGACATTTACAACCTATTTGCTCTAGCCATTTTTTGGTTGCCTCCTAATGATGAATGGACTATTCATAACCGTATAATAAGTTCGTGCGTAATATGTTAATGACTATGGAATGCGGTGTGTACTGTACTGTATATGTTTGTGACTATGGAATGCGGTGTGTACTGTACTGTATATGTTTGTGACTATGGAATGCGGTGTGTACTGTATATGTTTGTGACTATGGAATGCGGTGTGTACTGTACTGTATATGTTAATGACTATGGAATGCGGTGTGTACTGTACTGTATATGTTAATGACTATGGAATGTGGTGTGTACTGTACTGTATATGTTTGTGACTATGGAATGCGGTGTGTACTGTACTGTATATGTTTGTGACTATGGAATGCGGTGTGTACTGTACTGTATATGTTTGTGACTATGGAATGCGGTGTGTACTGTACTGTATATGTTTGTGACTATGGAATGCGGTGTGTACTGTACTGTATATGTTTGTGACTATGGAATGCGGTGTGTACTGTACTGTATATGTTTGTGACTATGGAATGCGGTGTGTACTGTACTGTATATGTTAATGACTATGGAATGCGGTGTGTACTGTACTGTATATGTTTGTGACTATGGAATGCGGTGTGTACTGTACTGTATATGTTTGTGACTATGGAATGCGGTGTGTACTGTATATGTTTATGACGTCGTATTATCTACCTGAACCATCCGTCCAGTAGTGTATGTGTGTGTGTGTGTGTGTGTGTGTGTGTATGTGTGTGTGTGTGTGTTTAATATCTACCTGAACCATCCATCCAGCACTGAGCTACAATCCTCCCTCTGGTGGTATTCTGGTAATTGGTCAACAAGGACCCACTCACCATACCAATAAGGAGAGAGAGAGAGAGATAGATAGATAGAGAGTATGTGAGAGAGAGAGAGAGAGTACAAAGGAGTACAAAGGAAATAAAGCAACAACAGGTCCAGCGATCCCTCAAGGCTGCTTGCCCTCCAAAACACTGATGGCCAAGTATCCAAAAAGTGGTTTAGAGTGGGTAAATGTTCAAATTAATCTAGAAGGGGTATATGATGGATGTTTGTTTAAGTTTGATGGCGGTCTAGGGAGGAAACTAAAATAATATATAAAAAGATACATAAACGAGCAAATAAATACGCCCCATCCCATTAACTCGGCGGAATCCTATCTATCCTGAATAGCCTATGAACGTAAACTAGTAATCAAATTGTTATAGGTTTCTCAGGGTCGTTTAGATTTTGTTGGTACTTTGACTTTGAGAGGTTTTTCCTATGGCTAATCAATATTTTGGTTATAATTAGAATATTAACCCTTTCAGTACGGATGGAGTTATTTTTACTTTTATGCTGGCTATTATTAGGCGATTTTACTCTGCTTAGTATGATTAATGATAGTCAACGAATTAGTGGAGATATAATGCACCTACCTGATTACTAGACGTCCACCCTAAGCTGCATGAAATCGTCTATAAATAGCAAGAATATAAGGAATAATGGCGTCACCCATAGGATAATAGGACTATAGTATATGTCGAGGAATTAATATTTCTCGACATTTAGAATACTGCACTCCCTTCCTCCACCCCTCACTCTCTCCCTCCCATTCGCCTCCATCACGCCATTATTTTCACTTCATTTCAACTCCCCCCAACTCCAATCTCCCCCCCACCCACCCCACAAGCCCCCTCCCTCACCACCCTAATCCCCCTCTCTGTGTGTCATAGGGGCTGTACAGGTAAAACTACTATTATTAA
>CM064486.1:11215974-11220974 GCA_032716605.1 Paralithodes platypus | reverse complement strand
TCTTGAAAGGGTTAACTAAATAATTACAGGTAGGTCATATCGTCCTCATATCTTATTTTCTGTTTTTTGGCTATTATTAGACGATTTTATTCAGCTTGGGAAGGGCATATGGAAGTTGGAGGGTTTATTGAGATCGTCTTTACCCTTTTCAACTCTCACATATCTCTCCTAAGCTATCTGAAATGGTCTAATGTTAGCTAGAGCAAACTGCAAAAATACGTCATGATCTTCAAAGGGTTAATTCCTTACCCCTTTTTAACTCCCGCAGATCCTTCCTAAACTGTTTAAAATCGTCTATATCTGCAAAGCATTAAGGGGGGTGACCTGTTTTTGTTCTGTCCTTTTCTATCTTTCTCTGGCTTGTATCCATTTGGCCCCATTCAGCCTACTGTTTTAAGATGTTTATCCCCATCCAGGTGTCAATTTTTTACTGGTGAGCGGTAGAGAGCCAGCATATTTTTTTATTTTTGTTTGACAGCAGGCTAAATTTGTACATTTTTCGATAGAAAAAATTCTTAAAATAGTTGGCTGAATGGGGCCGAATGGATACAAGCCAGAGAAAGAGAGAAAGGGACAGAAATAACAAAAAACAGGTCACCCCTCTTAAATTCAAATCTACCCTTAACCCTTACAGTACCGGCGACATATTATTTATTTGATTTTAGCAACATTGATACGATGTTATGAAGCTTAGGAAGGATATAATTATGTGGTAGCTATAATGATTAATTGAGATAGTCTATAGTTTTCTTAATTGGTAGATATCCTCTCTGAGCTGAATAAAATCGTCTAATAGTTTCTAGAATACAATTAACCCCTTCATTACCGGTGCTGTACTTTCAACTATATTCTGGCTATTATTAGACGATTTTATTCAGTTTTAAAAGGGTCTCCAGCAATTAATAGGCTTTGAATGATCTTATTTGAGCCTTTTAACTACCATAGATCCTTCTTAAGTTATACAAAATCGTCCAAATATAGCTAGCATAAAATTAAAATGACGTCGCCGGTACAGAAGGGGTTAAAAGGATGTCACCGGTACAGAAAGGGTTGAATGAAGTGAATCTATTGTATGTTTGTCGGTGTTGGGGCACCATTTGGACGGGCCTTATAGGGCTGCGTCTTTGGACAGTCACGGTATTGAGGGAGGCTGTCGATTGTGTGAGAGAGAGGGAATGTCTGTATGTGTGTGTGTGTGTGTGTGTGTGTGGATAGCAAGAGAAGGATGGGACAAGAGGTAATCAGATGAAGAGAGAGAGCGAGAGAGAGAGCATGGATTGATAACAGATAAACGCAAGTGAAAAGGAATAATGGATAATCATATGGATTAAAAAAAACGATATACAGATAGATATAGACGGTGAGAGGGATAGATAGACATATATACAAAATAATCAATAAACAGAGCTAGAGATCAAGTGTGTCATGACTTGTACGGATCAAGTGTGTCATGACTTGTACGGATCTTGTAGCGGTGGATCTCAATGTCAAGTGAACAGTATGCAAAGAGAGAGAGACAGAATGAGAGTGAGAGAGAGAGAATGAATGAGAGTGAGTGGGGAGAGGATAAAACAAATGGGTAGTGAGTAGCTTGATAGGTAAGAGAGAGAGAGAGATAGAGGGGAGGGGATTAATATGGATAAGTACAAAGTGAGATAATACGTAAGGAAAGGGTAATAGAGGATGAGATAGAGAGTAAAACAGATTAAGGGGAGTGACTTCCTTTTTTCTCTTTCTTGGTTGTATCCATTCGGGCCCATTCAGCCTACTTTTTAAAGACATTTATCCCCATCCAGGTGTCGATTTTTTCCTAGCGAGCAATAGCGAGACAGCATTTCATGGAGAAATCCGGCTTCGCCGGAGACATTTTTCTATCAAAAAATTTGCAATTTTAGCTTGCTGTCTTACTCATTATCGAAAATATGGTGGCTCGCTATCGGTCGCCAGGTTTAAATCGACACCTGGATGGGGATAAACATCTTAAAACAGTAGACTGAATGGGGCCGAATGGATACAACCTAGAGAGAGAAAAAATGAAGGTCATCCCCCTTAATAAAGTAATCAATCAATAAATCGAGAGACCCAGTATGTGTATCATGTCTCGGACCGGCCTTATAGCTGTGGGTCTGGATGTCCAGTGAAGGTATTGAGAGAGGTCTGTCAATGGGGTCCTTTGTGGCACCTCTCCATCACGGTAGAGAGAGAGAGAGAGAGAGAGAGGGGGGGGGGGGGGGATGGTTAGTAAGTAGGTTAGTGGGTAAGGGAGAGGGAGAAGAATAGTGGGTTAGAAGGGTAGATTGGGGAGAGATAGTTTTAGATAGATAGAGAGAGAGAGAGAGGAGGAGGGAGAGGGAGGTATGGTTAGCAAGTAGGTTAGTGGATAAGAGAAGGGAGAAGAATAGTGAGTTAGAGGGGGTGGAAAGGGGAGAGAGAGGGAGGGATGGTTAGCAAGTAAGTTAGTGGGTAAGAGAGAGGAAGAAGAATGGTGGGTTAGAGAGGGTGGATTGAAGAGAGAGAGAGAGGGATGGTTAGCAAGTAGGTTAGTGGGAAGAGAGAGGGAGAAGAATAGTGGGTTAGAGGGGGTTGATTGGGGAGAGGTTAGAGTGAGTAAGTAGGTTCATGGGTAAGAGAGAGACGTGTGGAGGGAGGGATGGAAGGGGAATTAATTATCATTTAATTATGTTGGCCCCTATTTCTTTAGTAACTTTCAACAATTCTAGGCATATTGGTGACTGGTGTGATTTTGGTTTTGTGTGAGGTGTTGTAAATTGCCGTGGTGTTTTAATTAGTGCAATGTTTTGATAAGAATTGCGCGATGTTTATGGCGAGGGACCTATGGCCCGCAGTACCAAACGTCCCCTTCCCTCGAAGGTATCCTTCCTTTCAAAATTCGTAGTATAGAAACATTCTTTGGGATTTGTTTGGCTGAGCGAATGCTTTCGTAAACGGTCGCCGCGACCGTTTACGTCCAATATTATTGGAATCTGAAGAGGACCTTCGACCCTTCTCTTCGATGGTCATCGGATCCCTTCGTTTGCTAATTGAATTTTATTATTTGTATTATTGTTTCAATTCGTAAATTAAAGGTTACAGAAGACATTCTTTAATGCAAATCAATTGCATAATGTACGAAACTATTAATATATATTAATATGGGTTACAATTAGCACATTTCCAAAGACTTTCGATATATCTTCAATGACGATGTTGAACTTGACAGGAGCCGTTGTACAGGCACCTTCACCTGAGGCCTATGTCGGCCAGCCTGGACAACTTGTAGATCGCTATGGCGAGAGGAGTTGGCAGAGAAGAGTAGCCTAGAAGTGTATAGAAGGTATAAGAAGGAGATTAAGAGCGAGGAAGATATTTATGACAAAACACAGGCATCTATAATATTTTACAGATGTAGGACAAATAACTTAAATCTAAAAGATAGAAATAGGCATGTGGGAGGAGAGACACAATGCGATCTGTGTAAGGAAGGAACAGAAGACCTAAAACATTTTCTACTACACTGTTCATTTTATAAAGCATGCATAATAAAAGATCCAGGGTTCCAACAGCCTTATATTGAAAATGAAAACCAAGTCATCGGACATCTTTTATTTTAACAAAGAAATAAGCGATAGAGTGAAACAGACAATCTATCAAATGTGGAGAGTACGAGAGAAAAAATTGAAAGAAACTGAAATAAGAAGACTGAAGAGAGAAGAAACAAGAATGAAGGAAGAAGAGAGAAGAAACAAAACTGAAGAAAGAAGATTTCAGAAAAAGGGATGAAAAATTAGATATATTTATTTTTAGACAAATGAGCACGTCACAAAAAGTCACAAAAGGAAAAATAACAAAACCTCTTAGGGAAGTGCCGACGTTAAGGCTAAACTTCCCGAATTCCAACTGAACTGAACTTCATCAAATTTTATTCGCCCAATTACTACCCAGGTAAGGAAATTCACGACATTCCATTATACTTGCTTGTATTTTTGGCTTGGAATCCTCATTTGGTGACTATTATTATCTATCTATTTGAGGCATATTTCCTGAAATAAGTCTTGCAATTGACGAGGATGGGTGTGAATGGGATCTGCCATGTGTGGGCCTGTCAGCTCTGCAGACTAGTTATATATGTTCATTTATGGAAGTATTTAAAGTAGGCCTAGGCCTAGCCCAATCAGGGAGAACATGTTAGTCCCTATTTACCCTCCCGCATCTATAGGACGCGATCGCGTCATAACGCCACCCCTCCAAGAGTGCTCGTATGACGCAATCGCGTCATAATGCCACCTGTAAGTTAGAAATATTCGCCAAAAATAAGTTTATGACTCGATTTTGACTCAATTTGGACTGGTAAGTTAGGCATCAGTAAGTTACAAAAGGAAATATCTAGCAACCCCATAGCGTCCCTCTCTGAGGAGCGCGGGCCTCTGTAAAGTCAGTAGTTTCCCGGCCCCCAGACTGTGAGGCAGGGTCCCGGTCCTTTAAATTCTGGGCTCCCTCCCTCTGGCCCACCATGCCTAGCTATAGGCAGGCAATTATGGATTATTTCATCTACCCAGTGAAAGTGTTTAGTGAATAATTCGAACTATATATGTATATACGATGTTACTTGTGACTTTTGGTGACTGAGGGGAGTGAATCTTGGTTAACCCCTTGAGTATTGATGCAATTTTGTCTAGGTATCATTGATGACTTTACACTATTTTTTGCTTGAAAGACAAATATATTTATCAATAAATACTGCCTACGAAATAAATACATTATAATCACGAAGATGTCACAGGAATGCTTACAGGAAGTATGGTAAGTACTCTATGGAATTTTAGTTATATTACAGTATATTATTATAATTATATATACCGGTATATATTATAAATGGCCTATATACAGTATATAACAGCCCCAAGATCCCGAGCAAGCCCAAGGCCCATAATCGAGTATTTATATTATTATTATATTTTGTATTTTATTTAAATATTTATATATTTGATTTATTAGTTATT
>CM064486.1:11180974-11213474 GCA_032716605.1 Paralithodes platypus | reverse complement strand
ATAGAGCTAGGACGGTGTGAAGACAATTGCATGGGAAATAATTGTATTCAGGACTCATTTACACTTTCATATTTCGATGTATTTACATTTTGTTTTGTTTTATCATGTACTATAAATATTCCTCTTTCCATTGACATATGATACATCACAATAAACAGCATTCTGGTGGATGAAAATACAGAAAAACACAAGGCTTCGAAAACTCGCCCAGCCTGATATTTCATGGCAAATTAGAGAAGGTCTTACCTTAAGTTAGATAATTTAAGTTGCTGGATGTGAGAGGGTTTATAGCCTACTTTAGTAGGGAAGGCTAGGCCTATATTTGTTAATCCAATACGCCTAGCCTATGTTAAAATAGCCAACAGTAGGGTACCTAGGTTAACAAGTCCCAGATATTGAAAGAAAAAGTGGTAAAAATTTAAGAGACCTTGGACAGCCTTTTTACCTAACCTAACAAAACATAATTATAAGCCTAGCCTAGGCCTAGTTAAAAGGCTGTCCGAGGTCTCTTCAATTTTTACCACTTTTTCTTTCAATATCTGGGACTTGTTAACCTAGGTACCCTATTGTTGGCTATTTTAACATAGGCTAGGCCTATTGGATTAAAAAATATAGGCCTAACCTACCCTACCCTACTAAAGTAGGCTATAAATAAGGACTAACATGTTCTCCCTGATTGGGCTAGGCCTACTTGAAATACTTCCATAAATGAACATAAGATAACGAGTCTGCAGAGCTGACTGGCCCACACACGGCATATCCCATTCACGCCCATCCTCGTCAATTGCAAGACTTATTTCAGGAAATAGGCCTATGCCTCAAATAGATAGATAATAATGGTCACCAAATGAGGATTCCAAGCCAAAAATACAAGCAAGTATAATGTAGGCCTAATGTCGTGAATTTTCTTACCTGGGTAGTAGGCTAATTGGGCGAATAAAATCTGATGAAGCGGTCTTAAGGACATATCCATGTGGAAGCATACAACAGGAGTTGTGATTAGATGATACAATATTATATAACGGGTACCTATGTACCGGGTATGTAAGAATTGCAATAAATTATGTGAAATATATTGTTCATTCTTTATGCGGTACCTATAATTGTCCAAGCATCATATATTTAGTCATTTATAAAAGTAAACCTGCCTACTAGACTTTCTGTTTTTGGTACCGTATAGTACTGTAGACAGGGCAGGTGTTTGTGGTACCGTATAGTACTGTAGACAGGGCAGGTGTTTTTGGTACCGTATAGTACTGTAGACAGGGCAGGTGTTTTTGGTACCGTATAGTACTGTAGACAGGGCAGGTGTTTTTGGTACCGTATAGTACTGTAGACAGGGCAGGTGTTTGTGGTACCGTATAGTACTGTAGACAGGGCAGGTGTTTTTGGTACCGTATAGTACTGTAGACAGGGCAGGTGTTTTTGGTACCGTATAGTACTGTAGACAGGGCAGGTGTTTTTGGTACCGTATAGTACTGTAGACAGGGCAGGTGTTGTTGGTACCGTATAGTACTGTAGACAGGGCAGGTGTTTTTGGTACCGTATAGTACTGTAGACAGGGCAGGTGTTTTTGGTACCGTATAGTACTGTAGACAGGGCAGGTGTTTTTGGTACCGTATAGTACTGTAGACAGGGCAGGTGTTTTTGGTACCGTATAGTACTGTAGACAGGGCAGGTGTTTTTGGTACCGTATAGTACTGTAGACAGGGCAGGTGTTTTTGGTACCGTATAGTACTGTAGACAGGGCAGGTGTTTTTGGTACCGTATAGTACTGTAGACAGGGCAGGTGTTTTTGGTACCGTATAGTACTGTAGACAGGGCAGGTGTTTTTGGTACCGTATAGTACTGTAGACAGGGCAGGTGTTTTTGGTACCGTATAGTACTGTAGACAGGGCAGGTGTTTTTGGTACCGTATAGTACTGTAGACAGGGCAGGTGTTTTTGGTACCGTATAGTACTGTAGACAGGGCAGGTGTTTTTGGTACCGTATAGTACTGTAGACAGGGCAGGTGTTTTTGGTACCGTATAGTACTGTAGACAGGGCAGGTGTTTTTGGTACCGTATAGTACTGTAGACAGGGCAGGTGTTTGGTACTGTATAGTACTGTAGACAGGGCAGGTGTTTTGGTACCGTATAGTACTGTAGACAGGGCAGGTGTTTTTGGTACCGTATAGTACTGTAGACAGGGCAGGTGTTTTTGGTACCGTATAGTACTGTAGACAGGGCAGGTGTTTTTGGTACCGTATAGTACTGTAGACAGGGCAGGTGTTTTTGGTACCGTATAGTACTGTAGACAGGGCAGGTGTTTTTGGTACCGTATAGTACTGTAGACAGGGCAGGTGTTTTTGGTACCGTATAGTACTGTAGACAGGGCAGGTGTTTTTGGTACCGTATAGTACTGTAGACAGGGCAGGTGTTTTTGGTACCGTATAGTACTGTAGACAGGGCAGGTGTTTTTGGTACTGTATAGTACTGTAGACAGGGCAGGTGTTTTTGGTACCGTATAGTACTGTAGACAGGGCAGGTGTTTTTGGTACCGTATAGTACTGTAGACAGGGCAGGTGTTTTTGGTACCGTATAGTACTGTAGACAGGGCAGGTGTTTTTGGTACCGTATAGTACTGTAGACAGGGCAGGTGTTTTTGGTACCGTATAGTACTGTAGACAGGGCAGGTGTTTTTGGTACCGTATAGTACTGTAGACAGGGCAGGTGTTTTTGGTACCGTATAGTACTGTAGACAGGGCAGGTGTTTTTGGTACTGTATAGTACTGTAGACAGGGCAGGTGTTTTGGTACCGTATAGTACTGTAGACAGGGCAGGTGTTTTTGGTACCGTATAGTACTGTAGACAGGGCAGGTGTTTTTGGTACCGTATAGTACTGTAGACAGGGCAGGTGTTTTTGGTACCGTATAGTACTGTAGACAGGGCAGGTGTTTTTGGTACCGTATAGTACTGTAGACAGGGCAGGTGTGTTTGGTACCGTATAGTACTGTAGACAGGGCAGGTGTCAATTTGATGCAGAATAAGTATTGAAAATAAATGGTTTTCTATATTAGCCTAGTCAAAGGGGGTGATCACATTACTATTAACTTGAAACCCGAAACTTTATGATATTGCTGCACTGCCACTGAAAGGTATTAGATTAAAACCTGGCACTTTTCATGTAGCAGAACTGTACAGTATAAAACTTGGGGCAAATTGGTGCAGCTGTGGTAAATAACCCCATAAAGTATACAGTACTCGGTACCTACTAAGTGATCTGTATAGGATTCACTATTCTGAACTTATACATACAGGTATTTGTTTTTGAGGGAATACATAAGAGTTGAGACAGGCGAAGCCAGGGTCAAATTGGTGACCAGGCTACGGTAAGATTAGGAGTAGTGGGCGTACCACTACCGACATACAGCATAAATCATCTATAAAACATTAACCTAACCTAACCTAGTAACCCATGACGTAATTGTTTAATCAAAGTCCTCTTTTTCTAGTTATTAAAATAAAAACGTATTCTATGGTGTATTATATGATATATAGAAGCAATAGAACTGTTCAAATGACCTGGGAAGTGTATATTAAACCAAATACAAAACTTTGAATAATGAGGTAAGAGATGAGTTTTTTATCACTTTTCAACCCAAGACCAGCGGGGGTCTGGGGGCAGCAGCCCCCAGGATGCCCAGGTTACCTTAGGTTAGGTTAGGTTAGGTTAGGTTAGGTTAGGTTAGGTTAATTTAATTTAATGACCAGCTATGTAAATACAGTAGTGAACATTTGGTTTAGTCTGTGCTCAAAAATCAATTTTCTTTAGGAGGAGGACATACACTAAACAATTACCGAAAAAACATCTGTGAGTATTAGGCTATGGTAATATTCAGTTGAGAAACTCTGCCTAATAAAGCTAAACTAACTCAACCCAATCCCACAATCGGATTGCTACAATACTATACTGTGCCTAACTTACCTAATGTAACTAACCTTACAGACCCCATGCTGGCAATATATAAGATGACAATTAATTCATGGGGTGGCTTAGGGGGGAAAAGCCCCCCTTCAACCTATTATTGTATCCCACGGCAGTCAAAATATAAAGGAGCGTGGGAGTAGTGTAAACAAGGAAGGCGATACGTTTGAATACTACCGTACATCCTTCCCCCAACTTTTAGAAGCCGATTTGCTTCGGCTGGCTTCTAAAATTTACGGGATAGTCCTATACTCAAAAGTAAGGAGTATCGTTAGGCTACACTACTTCAAGAAACCTATCATAGCCTAGGCCTATTCCAAATTTGTAGGTTAGGTTAACTCAGAAATCGCTTTCCCCATTAGCTAACCTAACCTTGGCTATATTAATTTGCCAACAATTTTGCATTGTTTAAAGAGTAGGCTACATGTTGATTAAATATGCAAGTCCCATGGAGATTAAAAAATACTATTTAGCCATGAAATCTTTTTTCTATAATTAGGCTAGGATAGGTGACTATCCCTAGATGTCTAAAGCCGATGAGAACAATTGTGTGATCCAAACACTTTCCCTGTTAAATTTTTGGAAAAACTCGGAGAGTCGGACTGTCGGAGGTTACCTCGCTTAGATAGCTAGAATAGATTAGTTTTATTAGGCCTAGGTTACCATGGTTATTATAAACTAAATAATCCACTAGCCTCTTATGCCTAACCCATCGTCCAAAATCCAACCCTGGTAACCTCTTAAGGTTAGGCTAGGCCTACCCTGTTTTCAGTAGTGTTAATATATCAAGATAATTACTTAACAATATAGGCCTAGGCTAAATTCTCATCAAAATTGTTCATAGCCTATGTCCAATTTAAGCATTTCTTACTATGAAATGGAGGACTCAAAGCTTTACCTCTCCCATTTGGGAAGGGTCAGCCAGGGGATAGATAGCCTATGGCAATTTACAGCCCACTATCCTAGCTCTGGCCCTTTTTGAGTTAGAGATAGGCTAGGTTATGTTAGATTTCACGATTTATGGCCATAGGCCTAGATCTACTTGGAACAGGTGAACAGGGAGGGCTAGGCTTGAATATAACAGAAAAGCTTGCTTGATATTATAACCAAGCCACTTTTCCAGAGAGCCAAGCACAACCCAATTATTCAGCGAAAATCCATACCACAACCCCATGGCTATTCCTAAACTCAAAAATGTATTGGTGGTTGAAGAGAAATTAGGCTAGAGAAATTCAATGGTCCTCTGGGGAATCACTAGGGCCTAGGCTACCTTATTTTCGTCAATTGAGAATGTCCTAAATACAGAATAATAAGATTAATGCAATAAAGTGGGTAAATAATACACCAGGGACCATCACTTTATTACGATTCGATTCAGTCTGTACTCCCGTGAGGCTGCCCGAGGCAGTAATTTGTAAACAAAACGTTCTTCAGGTATACCAACCGTAAGAAATGCACCGCGGCGAGTTTGACAGGCTTACCAACCCTAGTTCCGACGGCATCGCACGAGAGATTCGCACAAGGAAGCAACTGGTGGTACCACCTTCACGTGCGAATCCGATGTGCGTCCTTAGTCGAAGGGATCGCACGATTATCTGGTACTGCGGGCCTATGAGTCAAGGTTAAGAGATCAGGAGATACAACAGGTTGGCGCACGCGCAGCCTGTTGACGTCAGAAGGTAGGGCGAGAGAAAGAAAGCTAGAAAAACGCTCGCCTGCCAGCCAAAGTGCTGCCACTAGACCAGGGGTGTCAAACATGTTAATTAATATTAGTACCGGTATTTTTTTTATACCCGGTATCTTCATTTTGCTTGGTTATTGTTCTAATTTCTTATTCTTATAATATAATTAGCTTACACAAAGAGGGATAAGGATTACATAAACACGAGGATTTCACACTGATTGTATTAGTTTAGACATTTTAGATTTAGTTTTTTCTAGGATCATTAGCATTCATATATCTGTTTAAAATCCGTATTCTAAAAAACATTCGGCATCTTACAAAAAAACGAATTACTTCCCATGGTAAAGTCACCATACCAACAATTTCTTTACACAATGATTTTACTGAGTTTTTGCCAGCTTTGAACTCTGTTTTCCCATGAAAACACACAAAGATTTTTTTTCCATTAATTTAAGCTGTTCAAAGAATTCCTTTTTGGGTGTCATAAGCATCCCTTCTTTTCTGCATATTTTCCCAATCCAGGTTGTGTCATCCTCTGACACGTTTTGGTATCGTCTGCAAATTTACTTATCCTACTAGTTATACCTAAATCAAGGTAATTTATGTATATAAATGTTACATGAAATCTATCTAATCTTCTATCTATATCATCTTCATATATCTATCTATCTCTATATCTATCTATCAATCTATCATCTATCTATATATCTTCATGTTTATCTATCTATATCAATTCCAATATATCTATATATCTATCCATCAACTACTATCTATCTATCTATATATCATCTATCTATAATTATATCTTCATGTCTATTTATCTATCTATCTATCCATACCGTACAAATATACATACATATACATACGCTTATTTCTCCAATACAATCTCTGGCAGTCTCCCCAGCAGCAATATTACAGCATTCAGATTATTACAGCATAATCTGAACCTTTTATATAGCGGTATACACACATACATACAAATAATTCTAGATGTAAGGACAGTGTGGGCTTCAAGATAAAATTAGATAAGCACATATAGGACGAGATAAGTTTGGTATGAAAGGCATCTGCCTTGTGTGACCCAATCTGCTCTCTGCAGACAACCATTTCTTATGTTCTCATATATATATATATATATATATATATATATATATATATATATATATATATATATATATAGCACAGGTATAAACTCACCTATTTCTTTCAATGGTGCGTCGGTGTTCACGGTTGCATCATCTTGTAGATTATTTTGGTCTCTTGCATCACGGTTTGTTTGTTGCTCAGTCACTTTGGTGTCGTCGTCATCTCGAACTCGCTTTCGGCCTCTCTTGGACTCGCTTTCAGAGGCAGCCTGGGCAGGCAAATGCAGAGTTGGTAATGCTCCAGGTTTGAATCTTATTTGGCTGTAAGGTACTGGTAGTCCAAGCAGTTCGTATTTCAAGTGTCTTTCGAAAGCTGAGGATTCAAAATGTTTAGTGCAGATCCTTGCTGTTGGTGAAATAATACAGCCTTTTTTCCCACTTAGATTACTCCATTTTGACCACAGTGTTTCATCTTTGGGAAATTTATGGAATGCTATGTTGCTTCCTTTGATAAATATCGACTTGCATCCAGCAACTTGACAATACATAGGCATTTTGTTTAGTTAAAATAGAAGAGCTACACTTTCACATGGCATTATACAGTAGTTATAGCATCACGGTATGAAGTCAAAGAAAACGGAGGATAGTGCTGGCTCGGCTGCTCCTTTGAGAATGAAGTGTATACAGTCGAGTGACCTCTGACCCTTCCTCCCTTGTGACGTCATGCGCGAGCGGGTACGAGTTGGAGTGACCCCATGCTCCAACCTGTTGTATCTCTTAACCGTGTGTCTCTTAACCTTGCTATGAGTGTGAGTGTGGTGATTTTTAACTCTTTCAGTAAATAAATCCGTGTTTTTTTCCCCCTAACACTAGATGCAGCTTGGGAAGACATCTTATTTTCGATTAAATCAGCAAAATCTATATTAATGCAGTATAGTATTTTGACTCCCACAAATCTTTATTAATGCAGTATAGTATTTTGACTCCCACAAATCTATATTAATGCAGTATAGTATTTTGACTCCCACAAATCTATATTAATGCAGTATAGTATTTTGACTCCCACAAATCTATATTAATGCAGTATAGTATTTTGACTCCCACAAATCTATATTAATGCAGTATAGTATTTTGACTCCCACAAATCTCTCTTAAACCTAATAGTCTAATAATAACAAACACAACATGAACGACTGCATCACACAATACTAATAGAGTTGTTTAGTGAATTTCTAAGTGCCGTGGTTTAACCCTTCCGTACCGGCGACGTCTTATTAACTTTATTCTAGCTATATTTAGACGATTTTGTGCAGCTTAAGAAGGATCTGTGGTAGTAAAAAGGGTTAATTAAGATAGTTCGAAGCCTGTTAATTGCTGGAGGCCCTTTTGAAACTGAATAAAATCGTCTAATAGTAGCCAGAATAAAGTTAAAAGACTTCTCCGGTACAGAAGGGGTTAATCGCAAGTCATAGTTGTTTACAGTATGTGTAGGTTTGGGAGAAAGATATATGGCGGTTTTAGTTTTGTGCAAAGGATTAAAAAATGTATGCCAATATAAACGAAACTCAAGTGTATATGAGAGAGAGAGAGAGAGAGCGACCCTTTATCATGTAAGGGAGCACTTTCCTTAACGTCTCTGAATTTTAGATGAAGAAGCTTTTAGGTACTCTTTCCCTTGCATTGGTCCTTCTTGCTCGGTTCTCGGCCCTCTTACTTCATTCTGACTTTCCTTTAAGTCTCCTCTCTGGCTCTCTCTCACTCACTCACTCACTCACACTCTCTCTCTCACTCACTCACTCACACTCTCTCTCTCTCTCACTCACTCACACTCTCTCTCTCTCACTCACTCACACTCTCTCTTGTAATATTGAGCTAATAGTTATACCATTTATGAAGGATCAACCAAGGAATAGGGGTGGATGTTAACAGTCCATCTGCTCTAGCCCTTTTTTAGTTACATGGGGTTACAATTTCTGGACTACCTATAATAAACAGACAATATCTTTTCATAATCAATTATACTATATCGTCTCGCTCCTCTTTCTTCTGCGTTTCTCCTTTTCTTCTTCCTTCATCTCTTCTTCTTCTTCCTTCTCCTCTTATTCCTCCTCCTCCTCTTTTTCCTCCTACTCTTCTTCTTCTTCCTCCTCCTCGTCTTCTTCTTCCTCCTCTTCTTCTTCTTACTCTTCCTCGTCTTCTTCTTCCTCCTCTTCTTCGTTTTCCTCCTGATTATCTTCCTCCCCCTTCCTGTCCGCCTTATCTTTTTCCTCTTCTTCCTCCTTCTCCTTCTTCTGCTGTCCGTCTTCCTCCTCTTCCTCTTCCTTCAGCTGTTCCTTTTCCTCTTCCTTCAGCTGTTCCTTTTCCTCTTCCTTCAGCTGTTTCTATTTATCTTCTTCCTCTATCTCTTTCTTCAGCTGTTCATTTTCTTCTTCCTCTTCCTTCACCTGTTTCTTTCCCACCTCCTCCTCCTCCTCCCTCCGCTGTTCCTTTTCCTCCTCCTTCTCCTCTTCCTCCACCTGTTCCTTTTCCTCTTCTTCCTCTAGTATCCCTTCAGCTGCTTCTCTTCCCCAATCTCCTCCTCCTGTAGCTGTTCCTCAGTTGCTCCTCCTCCTTGTCCTCCTCCTCCTCCTCTTTCTTCTTCAGCTCCTCCTCCTCCTCCCACAGCACGTAGCCAGCCAGAGATAAAAAGGCCATGATGAAGGCAGTGAGGCAGACACAGACAGGTAGATCACTCTCTCAAATTCACTTTATTCTTCTTCTTGCACTGCTCCTCTTTCTTTTCCTCCTCCTCCTCCTCCTCCTCCTCCTTCTCTTCCTCTGGAGCCTTCTTCGTTGCTATCCTTTTCTCTACGTCATAATCAATAGATTAGTAGTTTTAAATATCCAAACTGCCCCGTAAGGACCAATAGGTCTGTTGCAGTTTGTTCTCCTTTATATTCCTCCTCCTCCTCATCTTCCTCCTCCTCCTCCAGCTCCTCCTCCTCCTAATTCTCCTACTTCTCCCCCCTTCAGCTGCTCCTCCTCCTCCATAATGAAGGCAGTGAGGCAGGTACATGCGGGTATATCACTCTCTTAACTACACTTTCCTCTTATTTATTATTATTCTTATTTTAACATAAGAACATAAGAAAATGGGAGTCTGCAAACAGCCGATCGGCCCATACAAGGCAGATCCCTGTCACACCCAACCCCAATTACAAGGCCCAATTATAGACCCATCTCACTAATACCTTGAGTACTGACCCCACCAAAACGGTCAGAGATTAACACAAGATTACGGGGGTCTGCTGAGCGCCGATTGGCCCACACCTGGTAGATCCCCCTCACACCCAACCCATCTCGTCCATATGCCTATCTAATTTTATCTTAAAGCTCCCTATCGTTCTTGATCCCACTATATCACTTGGTAGCCTATTCCACCCATCTACAACTCTGTTACCAAACCAATATTTGCCTAGGCCTATATCTTTTCTAAAACAAAATTTATCTAATTTATAACCATTTGTTCGAGTTCTTTCGCTATCACTGAGCTTTAGTACATTTTTCATGTCTCCTTTATTAATTCCACTAACCCACTTGAATACCTCTATCATGTCACCTCTAACTCTGC
The DNA here is from genome assembly GCA_032716605.1 of Paralithodes platypus. NCBI lineage: Eukaryota > Metazoa > Arthropoda > Malacostraca > Decapoda > Lithodidae > Paralithodes > Paralithodes platypus. The sequence goes on along the minus strand of CM064486.1, from coordinate 11,203,129 downwards.
GTCTCTCTAACGAATGTAAGCCTAATTTCTTCAACCTTTCTTCATACGGAAGATTTCTAATATTATGGATCATTTTTGTCATTCTACGTTGTACTCTCTCCAATGAATCTATGTCCATTCTGTAATAAGGACACTAAAATTTAACAGCATAATCCATATGGGGTCTCACTAATGACAAGTAAAGTTTTAAGATAACATCAGCAGTTCTGTTACTCACACTCCTAGATATGAACCCGAGAATCCTGTTTGCCTTGTTACGAACGCTTATACATTGTTTTCTAAGCTTCAAATCATTGCTAACAAACACACCTAGATCTTTCTCACAGTCTGAGTTTTCTAATTCCATATTAGCTAGTTTATATTTAAAATTTGTATGCATCTTCCCTATCTTTAATACCTTGCATTTGTCAAAGTTAAACTTCATCTGCCATTTTACTGACCATTCGTGTAAGGAATCTAGATCCCTTTGCAGACACTCTATATCTGCAAAGGGATCTAGATACCTTACACGAATGGTCAGTAAAATGACAGATTTTGTGTATATACTTAACAGCATGAAAAAGCAAAACAATTATGTAAACCAATCCATTCACATTTAGGTGCTCTCCATTCAAGAAAAGCCTATAACAGCTGGAAATATACTGTTGTGGATAGATGGTTGGTGGAAGTGTACTCTGTGGAAGGTAGTGTCAAAGAGATGTGGTTGGGGTGTATATTGATTTTGAAAAGTAAAAGTTGTGCAATGTAGAAGAGTGATTGTTAAGGGGACAGGGGGTATTTGTTTTGGTCTATGAATATATTAATTTATTTAATTATTTTCCTCGCTAGACCTTCATCAAGCTTAAAAATACACCCACTAACCCCCCCCCCCCTTTCAAGATAAATTTGTACATTATTCGATAGAAAAATTTCCCGGCCGAAGATCAGTTTCTCTTAAAATTACAGGCTCGCTATCGCTCGCCAGGAAATCATTGACACCTAAATGGCACGAAAGATTTGATATTGATATAGAAATGGGATGAAAGTTTTAAAATCGACAAACTAATAGGGCGAACGTCATAAAATCTGAAAACTAAAGGGGTTAAACATGAGGAAGAAGGGGACCAGAAAAACGGTCCATCTCCCCTTAAGTCATGGACGCTAACAGATGCCCTAGTACTACGGAGAAAGTTTCCAGGAGGTGGCACAATTTTGGCAAGTTAAACTGAACAATTTTGGCAAGTTAAACTGAACAATTTTGGCAAGTTAAACTGAACAATTTTGGCAAGTAAAACTGAACAATTTTGGCAAGTTAAACTGAACAATTTTGGCAAGTTAAATTGAACAATTTTGGCAAGTTAAACTGAACAATTTTGGCAAGTTAAACTGAACAATTTTGGCAAGTTAAACTGAACAATTTTGGCAAGTTAACTGACAATTTTGGCAAGTTAAACTGAACAATTTTGGCAAGTTAAACTGAACAATTTTGGCAAGTTAAACTGAACAATTTTGGCAAGTTAAACTGAACAAATTTGGCAAGTTAAACTGAACAAGTTTGGCAAGTTAAACTGAACAATTTTGGCAAGTTAAACTGAAATTTTTTGGCAAGTTAAACTGAACAATTTTGGCAAGTTAAACTGAACAATTACCATAAAAGTATTTGTAAAACGATGCATTTCCTCGTAAATAGAAAGGGTGGATTTCAATAGTGATAATTAGGTCATTGATAATTGTAATTGCTCTGTTTGTATTATATCTGTCCCAACGCCACTCCACCTCTCCACATCCACTCCACAAAAACGACCAATACTTAAGGGGAGGAAGACCGTTTTTCTGGACCCCCTTCTCCCTAATGTTTAGCCCCACTAGTTTTGAGATTATAAGACGTTAGGCCCATTAGTTTGGCGATTTTAATACCTTTCGTCCCATTTCGCTGTCAATTTTGAGACCTTTCGTGCCATTTAGGTGTCGATTTTTTCTTAGCGAGCGATAGCGAACCTGCAATTTTAAAAGGAACCGGCCTTCGGCCGGGAAATTTTTCTACCGAAAAATTTACAAATTTATCTTGAAGGAGGGTCTAGGGGGTGTTTGTCTAAGCTTGATTTAGGTCTAGGGAGGAAACTAAAAAAATATATGAATAAATGAATTAATAGACCAAACAAACGGCCAGTCTCCCTTTAAGCTGAGAACGCACATTACTGTTTCATTAGTTTATTCAAGTTCATTGGGGTTTGTAATTGATGATTAATGTTAAGAACGGGGTGTTACTTACTTATATATATATATATATATATATAATGGCTAGCTGCTCGCCAGTGAACGAAACGGCGAACTCGTTAAAGAAGCCCGAGCTACTTTTGAGGTATTTTAAGGGAGCCCATCTCGCTTTTGTTATTTTTCTCACCCTCTCTCTTTGGCTTGTATCCATTTGGCCCCATTCAGTCTATTATTTTAAGACATTTACCCCCATCCAGGTGTCAATATGTTCCTGGCGAGCGGTAGCGAGCCAGCATATATATATATATTTTTTTTTTATTTGACAGCAAGCTAAATTTGTACATTTTTCGATAGAAAAATGTCTCCGGCGAAGCCGGATTTCTCCATACAATGCTGGGAAGAAATCGACACCTGGTTGGGATAAACGTCTTAAAACAGTTGGCTGAATGGGGCCGAATGGAAAAGGTTAGAAAGATTAAAAAAAAAAAAAAAACCGGTGATCCCCCTTAAGCGATGAATCTAACGTGACATGTCCAAATGAGGTTAGCGGTAAGGAATACACCAAGCATCTCAATACTGGAAGAGATGAGAATGAGGTTAGCGGTAAGGAATACACCAAGCATCTCAATACTGGAAGAGATGAGAATGAGGTTAGCGGTAAGGAATACACCAAGCATCTCAATACTGGAAGAGATGAGAATGAGGTTAGCGGTAAGGAATACACCAAGCATCTCAATACTGGAAGAGATGAGAATGCTTGTTTTATTGAAAGAAATATAGGATTCAGGTATATACTGCCTATTAGTGAACTCAATGCATAACTGTATACTCTGGGTTTTTTGTTTTTTTCATCTCACGGAAAATTGAATCCCTTAGAAACTAATTTCTCGATGCTTTATGGAAAAATTATGAAAACACTCTCTCCGTCATGTTCAGACCAAGTGTATATAGTTAGCACCATATTTCACTACAAAATCTTAAAAATAACTGAGAAATCTTGATGGGACCTTTGCTATTCACCGTCAGTTGAAAAAACAAAGACTAGTTATATTTGCAGTAAATGAAACGAGATTGTTTTGACTTCATTCAGTATTATTGCGGAAGTAATTGTTAAGAGAAGCGGTAGTGTTTAATTGCCAGTCTACAATATCTCTCTCTCTCTCTCTCTCTCTCTCTCTCTCTCTCTCTCTCTCTCAAAAGGCTATAATGAAGGCAGTGAGGCAGGCGCAGACAGGAATATCACTCGCTCTCGCTTTCTCTCTTTCATACACCCACACACACACACCCACCTATACACGCACGTTCCCCCACTCACACACACACATATACACACACACACACGCACGTTCCCCCACTCACACATACACACACACACACGCACGTTCCCCCACGGACACACACTCACATTCATCCAAACACTCACTCACTCACACAGACTCTCTCACTCACACACACTCTCTCTCTCTCTGTCTCTCTCACTCTTACACACCCACCCACGCACACCAAGAAAGCTTCTCGATTCTCCTCGCCAAAAATCCCGGGCCCGAAAATAGCGTGTATATTTACTTATTTACTTTACCCTTTATTTTATGATGTTTACTATCTTTGTATCATTCACTTTGTTTTACTATCTTTGTATCATTCACTTTGTTTTACTATCTTTGTATCATTCACTTTGTTTTACTATCTTTGTATCATTCACTTTGTTTTACTATCTTTGTATCATTCACTTTGTTTTACTATCTTTGTATCATTCACTTGTTTTACTATCTTTGTATCATTCACTTTGTTTTACTATCTTTGTATCATTCACTTTGTTTTACTATCTTTGTATCATCACTTTGTTTTACTATCTTTGTATCATTCACTTTGTTTTACTATCTTTGTATCATTCACTTGTTTTACTATCTTTGTATCATTCACTTTGTTTTACTATCTTTGTATCATTCACTTTGTGTTACTATCTTTGTATCATTCACTTTGTTTTACTATCTTTGTATCATTCACTTTGTTTTACTATCTTTGTATCATTCACTTTGTTTTACTATCTTTGTATCATTCACTTTGTTTTACTATCTTTGTATCATTCACTTTGTGTTACTATCTTTGTATCATTCACTTTGTTTTACTATCTTTGTATCATTCACTTTGTTTTACTATCTTTGTATCATTCACTTGTTTGACTATCTTTGTATCATTCACTTGTTTTACTATCTTTGTATCATTCACTTTGTTTTACTATCTTTGTATCATTCACTTTGTTTTACTATCTTTGTATCATTCACTTTGTTTTACTATCTTTGTATCATTCACTTTGTTTTACTATCTTTGTATCATTCACTTTGTTTTACTATCTTTGTATCATTCACTTTGTTCGAGCTAGCATTAAGTGAATGGACTTGTGGTTCTTGCTATATATTTCAGTCTCAAATCATTGATCTCAATATGTCGAATAACCACAATGTTATGTAGTATAGATTATTTATCTATTTTTGTATTAATTTCACTACAACACCAAACACCTCCAATGTTTTATTCTTACTTTAACCCTTTAATTAAGTATGGTTGGGTGAGGGGGGAAATTATGTTCTGGTTGCATTTACCATACAGTAGATTAACCCTTTCAAGATTCGTTTACGCATTTCCTTTCTCTGTCTTCTGGCTATTATTAGACGATTTTATTCAGGTTAGGAAGGGTGTATGGAAATCAGAGGGTTCATTGAGATAGTCTTAACCCTTATAATGCCCACATATCCTTCCTAAACCGTATACAATCGTCTAACGATAGCCAGAATAAACGGTAAAAATGCGTCATTATCTGAAAAGGGTTAAAGTCGCTCATATAAGAAAGGGGCCGATAATTATTTAAAGGGAGATGAGTCGTTTTTCTAAGTCTCCATCTCCCTCATGTTTAGCCCCATTAGTTTTCACATTTTAAGATGTTTGCCCCATTAGTGTGTCGATGTTAAGACCATTGGCTCCATTTCTTTGTCAATATTAAGACCTTTATTAGGTGTCGATTTAGGTGTGCTATTTAGGTGTCGATTATTTAAATGGCGAACGATATTGAGCCTGTAATTTAGGGCCAGGACATTTTTCTACCGACAAATATACAAATTAATCTAGAAGGGGGATCTAATGGATGTTTTTTTAAAGTTTGATGGAGGTCTAAGGAGGAAACTAAACAAAATAATAAATATATGCAATAATCGACCAAAAAATATACCCTTCCCTCTGAAAGTACCTCGATTAACGCTGATATCTTGCTTTATTTTATTTTTCCTAAAAAATAAATAACGAAATATAATGAAAGAGTTAAATTCTCTCGTGGTGAATGGGTGTAAGTACATCTCCACCTCTTGAAGCTCAATAACTCGTATTTTCCTTTGTGTATCTCAATTATATTCACCCCTTGAGGATCATGACATATTTTGACAGTTTATTCTGGCTATCATTAGACGATTTTAAACAGCTTAGGAAGGATCTGTGGGTATTAATAGGGTAGACAGTCTCAATTAACCATCTGACTTCCATAAACCCTTCCTAATCTAAATAAAATCGTCTAATAACAGCCAGAATAAACTCTCAAAGCGCGTCATGATCCTCAAGGGGTTAATATTTGTTTGCTTCTGAGTTTTGCTTCCTACCCCTAAACTTCTGTAATTATTCATAGTTTTCTCACTCTCACTCACTCACTCACTCGCTATCTATGTAACTATCCCTCTATCTATATATCTATCTATCTATCTACCAATTAATCTATGTCTATGTAGCTACCTATCCTACACAGTCACATACACACAATCACAGAGAGAGAGAGAGAGAGAGAGAGACAGAGAATCAGCCAAAGTGAATATGCTAAATATAATGACAATAATATAACTCAACATAAACTCCCAACTGATTTATAAACAAAATCCAACCCTTCTACATAAAGTAATGAACATTCTTGGCAAGTTTGAGAAGCTTTGCGTTGAAACTTCTTGAAAAATCTCCCAACTCATTTCTCCAGAATTAATTTCCCGAATATTTTGGTTCAGTTTTTCTTTCTCTCTTTAACCCGTTGAAGATTATGATGCATTTTGACAGTTTATTCGGACTATCACTACACGATTTTATACAGTTTAGGAAGGATCTGTGGGAATTATATAGGTAAAGGCTATCTCAATTTACCCTCTGACTTTGTTATGCCTTTCCTAATCTGAATAAAATCGTCTAATAATAGCCAGAAAATAATAAATAAATTATTAATCGGATCTTGAAAGGGTTAAGAGGAAGTTTTTAGTTAGCTCCCTAGATCTCCATCAAGCTTAAAATAATATCTCAAAGACCCCCTTAGAGATAAATTTGAGCATATATATAATTTATACCGTATATATATATATATATATATATATATATATATATATATATATATATATATAATTATATATACCGGTATATATATAATTATACTGTATATACTGTATATATATATATATATATATATATATATATATATATATATACCTGTATATGTTGGTAGGAAAATGTTCCTTCCGTAGGCCAGTTCCTCCTGAATTGCAGGCTCGCTATCTCTCGTCAGGAAAAATCGACGCCTAAATGGCACGAAAGGTATTAAAATGTACAAGGAAATAGGGCGAAATGCCTTATAATCGACAAACTAATTTGGCGAACTGTATGAGGGATTATTTATTTTTATTTTTTTATTTATTTTTTCATTAGACGATTTTGTACAAATTAGGATGGGCACCTGTCAATAAGAAGGTTATTATCTCATCACTATAACTCCCTAAAGTCCTTCCTAAACTGAATAAAATCCTCTACTGAAATCCGGGATAAAAGGGTTCATACGCTAATTTATATATTTGTCTGCTAATGCAAATTATACACTTCAATAAACGAGATTATATTCAGTCCCACCTATGTACGCTCGTATTGACACACGTATGTTTACATTGACGGTTTATGCTCATTTTGGACCACACACACTCACATACACTTACATTAATACACACTCATATCTCTCTCTCTCTCTCTTTCTTTCTATCTCTCTCTCTCTCTCTCTCTCTCACATACACACACACATCCATATCCCAACACTAACTCATACTCCAAGTTGGCACAGACATTCTTATATTATTCACGTTAATTTACATCCATAATGTTTCTCCTACTTGTCTTCTCTTCTCTTCTTCTCATGGTCTGTTTATTTCTTATCTTTTACTATTTCTTGTTTACCTTTTCTCAATCTTCGTATCGGAAGTTTTTTAGTCATTAGCAGTAGTAGTATTTTTCTCCTTTTTCTTGTTTGTCTTTCTTTCTCTTCCAGTCAATCGCTGTTACCTTAGTTATCGTCATACTCATTAATATCGTTAGGGTTCCCGATTTCTGGATTAATTATAATGAATGAATAATTGATTCAAGGTAGATTATTACAGGTGTTACAGTTCTTATCAATCTATATTTCAGTAGCTGCTAGATCTGAGTTGTACAAAATAAAAGTTGCTGAAATTACGGTCATGTAATTCGTCCTGTGTTCTCTCTCTCTCTCTCTCTCTCTCTCTCTCTCTCTCTCTCTCTCTCTCTCTCTCTCTCTCTCTCTCTCTCTCTCTCTCTCTCTCTCTCTTTTGCTGTGTGTTTACCGACGTACTGATAGGAACGTCAGGCAATTAATATTTAAATTTAATCATTAGATGTATTTATATTTAGAGTAATATTATGACATACAGAGTCGGGGCTAAAAGTCACGTAGCCAATTTTCAACTTAAAATATACTGTAGCTTTCTTTGCAAGTTTAAGCCCATTAGAAAACGTGGAGGTAGTTTTCATTTCATTCTGGCTATGATTAGAGGATTTTACTAAGATTAGGAAGGATTTATGGTAGTTAGAAGGTTACTTGAGATACTTTTTACCACTTTGTTTACTAGAGATCCTTCCTAATATGTATATAATTGTTTAATAATAGCCTGAATATAATGAAATGCTTCATCGAATATTGAGAGGGTTAACTGGAAAATACTTTGGGGGGAAGCTATTACAGTTTTATCTATGGGTGATTAATACTAGTATCCCCTTTTTTTCTTTCCTCTTCCTCCCTTCTGCTCCTCTTCCTCCTCTTCTTCGACTTTTTTCCATTTCTGTTTTATCCTCGTTAACACCAATGTTACGCTTCTTCCTCCGCCTTTATTCCATCTTCTTCCTTCGTCTCCTCCTTCTTTCTTTTCCTCCTCCATCTTCCTTCTCCTTCCTCTTTTTCCTCCTCTGTCTTCAACCCTTCTTCTTCCCCCTCCTTCCTCTTTTTCCCCCTTCTCCTTCTACCATCTCCTCCTCCTCCTTCTTCTTCTTTTTCCTTCTTCTTCCTATTGTCATCTTTCTTCTCCCCATCCCTTTCCATCAACTGTATGTGTTCCCTTGGTAACACAAATTGGCCACCTCTTCTTCCACCTCCCCCCCTCCCCCGTCCTCCTTCTCTGTCTAACCCCACCCCTCCTCCCTTCTCTCCACCTCCTCCTTCTCTGTCTAATCCCACCCCTCCCTTCTCTCCTCCTCCTCCGTCTTTGTCTACCCCCACCCCTCCTCCCTTCTCTCCTCCTTCTCTGTCTAACCCCACCCCTCCTCCCTTCTCTGTCTAACCCCACCCCTCCTCCTTCTCTGTCTAATCCCACCCCTCCCTTCTCTCCTCCTCCTCCTCCTCCTCCGTCTTTGTCTACCCCACCCCCTCCCTTCTCCTTCTCTGTCTAACCCCACCCCTCCTCCCTTCTCTCCTACTCCGCCTTCTCTGTCTAACCCCACCCCTCCTCCCTTCTCTCCTACTCCGCCTTCTCTGTCTACCCCCCTCCCTTCTCTCCTACTCCTTCTTTGTCTACCCCCACCTCTCCTCCTCCTCCTCCTCCTCCGTCTTTGTCTACCCCCACCCCTCCTCCTCCTCCTTCTCTGTCTAACCCCACCCCTCCTCCCTTCTCTCCTCCTCCTCCTACTCCTCCTTCTTTGTCTACCCCCACCCCTCCTCCCTTCTCTCCTCCTCCTCCTTCTATTCCTACCCCTCCTCCCTTCTATCCTTGTCATCATCATCATCCACCTCTAGTCCTCCACCATCCATCTCTCTTATCTTTTTCCTCCTTACTGACTTTTTCCTTCCAAACCTCCAATTCTTCTGTTGTGTTCCTCCTACTCTTTCTCCTCATCATCCCCCCTTCTCCTCCTCTTTAGCCTCATCCTTTCCATCAGTGCTTATTATATTTGCCTCACTAACGCCCATTTTGATCCTCCTTTCCTAATATTTTCTTCCTCCCCCTCCTCCCTTCTCTGCTTTACTATCCTTTTCTTTACCTAGTAGTTAGTAGCTTAGCAGTGTAGATATCCATGCCTGCCTCAACATGACCAATAGATCTGTTGCAGTTTGTAAGTCCTTTGTCTTCCTTTTTCTTCTTATCGTGCCCCCCCCCCCCCCCCCCCCCGCTTTGTTTTGTTTGTTTAGTCCAGCTTCCATGATTTTCTTTCGCTGACACCAACTCCATTCCCTACCTCCTCCTCCTCTGCTTCCTTTTCTCCTCCTCCATTTCTTCCTTCCCATGCAATTCCATCTATTATTTGTTTCCCCCTTGCTAACACCCATTTGTATTCCTCTTCTCTCCCTCCTCCTTCTCCGGCAAGCTCTTCCCTACCTTCTCTCCTTCCCAGCCTCCTCCTTCTATCCAGCTCTCATGATTCCCCCCCCCCCCACCCCCCTCTCTCTCTCTCTCTCACAATACCTCCAAGCTCTTCCTCCTTTTTCTCCTCTATTCACTTTCTTCCTCCCCCTCCTCCTCATATTCCTCCCTCCATCACAGCACACAACTCTATGTTCTTCTTCATTCTCCTCCTCCTCCTTTATCTTCTTCTTCCTCTTGTCTTCATCCTCTCTCCATCCCCTCCTCCTCCTCTTTGTCATCATCATTCTCTAGTCCTCCTACCACCAATCCTTCTCCTCCTTCTTTTCTCCTTCTCTACCCATCTCTTCTTTCCCATACCCCCTCCCCCCGCCTGCACCCCAACACACAGCTTTACCTCCCAATCTTCCATAGTGTGTCCTTCTTCTTCCCCAACACCCAGCTTTACCTCCCCAAAAATTCCATTTGTGTCAAATGTTCTTCCTCTTTCTCTACTTCTTATTCTTATTCCTCCTCCCACTCGTCCTCCTCCTCCTTTTCTTCTTCTTCTTCTTTTTCTCCTTCCCCCTCCTCCCCAACACCAGGCTTTACCCCCCAAAAAAAATCCATATTGTGTCAAACTTTCTTTCTCTTCCATTTATATTTCTTATTCTTGTTTCTCTTCCTCCTCCTGCTCCTCTCCCACCTTCTTCTTCCTTCTCCTCCTCTGCATCTTCTTCTTTTTCTCCTTCCCCCTCCTCGCAATAAATTTTCAGATTTAGAGGAACTAGTGTTTACAGAAAATTATGATGTGATTGGCATAACAGAATCTTGGCTCAATACACAAGATAGAGACTTTTTAGCAGAGTATTCACTTCCCGGTTATGTAATGTTTGAGAACAGCCGAATAAATAAAAATGGAGGTGGCAATTTATTTTATATCAAAGAAAGTCTTAACCCGACCCTCGTGTCAAAACCTCAAATTGTGAACGTCGACACATCTTTTGTGCTAATAAAGAATAATAAAGGTACAAAAATAATACTTGCGTTAATATACAGACCTCCAGCTCAATCAGTGCAAACTGACCGAGAAATTTACGAACAAATTGCAGATGTAAGTAACTCACAAGATACCGTAATTTTTGGCGACTTTAATTTACCTGTGACCAAGTGGGGCGATACTCTTACTTCACACTCCGGACATGACTTGTATACGAACTTGCAAGAGAGTTCGCTTTATCAATTTGTTCGAATGCCGACCCGTGGTAATAACGTTCTTGACATTGTACTTGCAACAAAAGAAGAATTGATAGAGAATTTGAATGTTGGTGATGAATTCAGTAACAGCGACCATCGTACGATAACTTTCACTTTAAAGTTTACTAGTAACGAACCAAATAGTAGCATCGAAAAAGTCCCTAATTTCAAGAAAGCAAACTTCCATAAACTTAGAGCTATGTTTAAAGAAACTGACTGGAGCTTTTTAATTAACAATAACGACATAAATACATCTTGGAAGTTATTCGAAACCACTTACCTAAAAGCAGTGCAAGACTGCATACCATCGAAAATACGGCGTCCAGGCCATAATAATAAGCCCAAATGGTGGAATAAAGATATTTCAAACTGCCTGCTTGCTAAAAAATTTGCTAATGATAGATTAAAATCCTCACAAAATGACGAAGAACGGGTGAAATTTGTAGAGCTACGACGCAAAGCCAAAAAGTTAATTAAGCAAAGTAAAAAGACCTTAGAGTTACATATTGCGAATCAAAGTAAAACAAACCCGAAAGAATTCTATAGTTATATCAGAAAGAAAAAAGTAGTTACTTCAACTGTTGGACCGTTAGTCGATGAAAAAGGAGAATACACCAAAGACGAAGTACAAATGAGTAATGCCCTCAATACCTTCTTTGCATCAGTTTTTACAACAGAAGACCTCAGTGATATCCCTACACCATCGCCGATTCAGATTGATAATTCAGATGTTCTAAGCAATATCACCGTTACAGAGAGAGAAGTATTGAATTGTTTAGATAAACTCAAGGTAAATAAAACGCCAGGACCTGATACAATCTCGCCTAGAGTTCTAAAGGAAGCTAAGAATGAGCTCTCCAAACCACTGACATTACTATTCAATAAATCCTTGCAGTCTGGAACTATGCCTGATCAGTGGAAGCTAGCCAACGTAACACCGATATTCAAAAAAGGCAGCAAATCCCTACCCAGTAACTATCGTCCAATTAGCTTAACCTCAGTTGTATGTAAAATGCTAGAAACGGTCATACGAGACAGACTCGTAAATCACTTGGAGGAAAATAACATACTTAAAGATACTCAACACGGCTTTCGTAAAAAACGTTCCTGTTTACAAACCTCTTAGACTTCTTCCACGATATCCTCAACCTCTACGATGAGAGTAAAGCTGTAGATATTATATACCTTGATTTTCAAAAGGCCTTTGACAAAGTTCCCCACAAACGTTTACTGCTAAAACTAAAAGCGCATGGAATACAAGACGGTGTGTTGAAATGGATAGAAAATTGGCTCAGCAACAGAAAGCAAAGGGTAGTCATAAACGGTAAGGCATCTAAATGGACCAATGTAAGTAGCGGGGTACCCCAGGGATCGGTACTAGGACCAATTCTCTTTCTAATTTACATCAACGACATAGATGAGGGTCTCACCTGCACAATCTCAAAATTTGCTGACGATACAAAAATTGCAAATAGCGTACTCTCAAAAGAACAAGTTGACGATATGCAACACAATCTAGATAAATTGTCATGTTGGGCCCAAATTTGGCAAATGAGTTTCAATGCGGATAAATGTAAAGTACTACATGTCGGATACCTAAATGAGAAAGCAAACTATTCGATGAATGGCACTCAGCTTAAGAATGTAAACAGAGAAACTGATCTGGGAGTAACAATATCGAGTAACCTAAAACCGAGTCAACAATGTTCAGAAGTTGTTAAGAAGGCAAACAAAATAATTGGCTTTATAGGCAGGTCATTTGAGCATAAATCCAAAGAAGTTATCCTAACCCTTTACAATTCCTTAGTCCGCCCTCTTCTGGAATACTGCGTTCAATCCTGGTGCCCTTATTACCAAAAAGATATAACAAGCTAGAACGAGTTCAACGTAGAGTTACCAAAATGATACCTAGCCTAAAGAACAAACCATACGAAGAGCGTCTTAGAGAATTAAATCTATTTCCTTTAACCCAGCGCAGATTAAGAGGCGACTTAATTCAAGTGTTCAAAATCATCAAAGGCATCGACAATATGAACTGTAGTAAGTACTTCACTATCGACCAATCTAATTACACGCGGGGAAACGGTTTGCAAAATTATTGGTAAATCTTTTAACTCGCACGAATCTAAGAATTTCTTCTTCAATCGAGTTGTCAACTTGTGGAATGGGCTTCCCCGAGACGTTATAGACTGCAGCACCGTTGATTCATTTAAATTCCGCCTAGACAAATATCTCGCATCAAACCCGCGACTGACTGCGTTTGTAAATGAATAACTTTATCCTCCCCTCAGTTACTAACCCATATGTCCCCTACTAACTTCCTAGTCCTGCCACGTTAGTGGCAGGGCAGTAGTTCCCTTTCCAATGTTCCCTTACCCACTCTAAACCACTGTTTGGACACTTGATCCTCAGTGTTTTGGAGGACAAGCAACCTAGAAGGGTCACTAGATCTGTTGTTGCTTGATTTCCTTTGTACTCCTTTGTACTTTGTACTCCCTCCTCCTCCTCCTCCTCTGCTTCTTCTTCTATTTCTCCTTCCCCCTCCTTCCTCTTCCCTAACCCCCAGCTTGACCTCCACAAAACTTCCATATTGTGTCAAGTTTTTCGCCCGCTGGAAATCAGTTTTAATCTAAACTTTCTGCTGCTGATTCTTTTTTTTATCGCTGAATTCTGATGGCGAATTAAGATTATCTCCGAAAGAATTAAGGCGGGGGGGGGGAGAGAGATCAGAGAACGTGAGAGGAGTGTGACGGGGGGGGGGGGGGGGAAGAGAGAGAGAGAGAGATCAGAGAAAATAGGAGGGGGTGAGGGGTGTAGATCAGAGAAAGTGGGAGGTGGGGAGGGGGAGAAAGAAAAATTGCTTGCAGGGGAAAGCGACGAAGGAGATAGATGAATGGGTCAAAGAGAGAGAGAGAAAATTAAATGTATGTGCGCGCGCGCGCGCGCGCGTGTGTGTGTGTGTGAGAGAGAGAGAGAGAGAGAGTATTCATTTGAAAGAAGAACATAGAAGCAAGTTGACCTGTTGCGAAGAAGAGATAAAATTCAAAATGGGTTCACAAAATCAAGAGAAGAGTCCTTATTAGCAGTGTGAAACTCAGGCAAATTTATTGGATAAGATTTTGTTTTGTGTGTATGTATTTTGCATATCAGTCCATGTGTACTATAGTCTGTATATTGCTTTACCAAGTTATCATGTAATATAATTTTTCTGACAAACTGAAATAAGGGAAACTAGCCTATATATTTTTGTTTTCTTTGCAGAATACCATGCAGATACCAAGATGTGCTTTAAATGTAAGTGTGATTTGCTTTTTGTAGCATTATTATCATTTCGAAAATGATGACGCATTTTGATGGTTTATTCTAGCTATTATTAGACGATTTTAGACAGTTTAGGAAGGATCTGTGGGAATTATAAGGGTAAAGACTCTAAATTAACCCTGTGACTTCCATATACCTTTCCTAATCTGAATAAAATCGTCTAATAATAGCACACACAAAAATGAAAAGAAATGCTCGCATATCCTGCAGACATTGTGTATTATTTGCCAGAGGTATGTGATGTATGCGGGTATGTGACTGAACAGGTCACAAAACAGTAAACAAAAACACTATAATTCACATTCCAGTTTTCCATATCCCCGCGTATTTCTGAAGCCTGACATATTATTTAAGAGACAGAAAACGGGAATATGGGAGGGAGGAGGGGAGGGGGCACTAAGGTATATTAGAGGGGGGGGGGGGGGAGGGGTTGTGGAGGATCTCAGATTCCCAGGATCTCTGGGAATTGTAAGGGTAAAGACTATCTCCATTAACCCTCTGACTTCCATATACTCTTCCTAAGCTGAATACAACCGTCTAATAATAGCCAGAAAACAGAACAGACATGTGTAATCTGAACATGAAAGAGACACCACACCGGGGCACAGGTGTTTGCTGCCCTCATTCCAAAGCTTATATTTGTTCAATGACGCCATCAATATTTACAGATAGAAACAGTATGAATTATAAATGGTATTAATGGTCCTTGGCAGGATTGTGGGGTGTATGCTTAAGCCCATATCTCCCATCAAACAAGATAATCGAATAAGAAAACAAATAAATAAATGAATAAATATATGAATAAATACATAAATAAATAAATTTATAAATAAAATTAGAACAGATGGTCCGTGTGAGGTCACCTATTATGGAGACTGTCATGTTTAAGTGAATGTATTCCTAGATTTTAACCCCTTGAGGATAATGACGCATTTAGGCAGTTTATTTGGGTTATCATTAGACGATTGTATAGAACTTGGAAAGAATCTGTGGGGATTTAAAGGGTCAAGACTACCTCACTTACCCCTCTGACTTACATAAACCCTTCTTAAGGGGAGATGGTACTTTTTTTGGTCGATTTTTGTTCATTTGTGTATTATTTTGTTAGTGTCCTCCCTAGACCTCCATCAAACTTAAAATAATAACCCTAGGATCCCCCTTCAGGATATGTTTGTACATTTTTCGGTAGAAAATTTTCCCTGCCGAAGGCCGGTTCGCTCGCCAGGAAAAAATCGACACCTAAATGAAACGAAAAGTCTTGATATTGACAAAGAAAAGGGGCGAAAGGTCTTAAAATCGCCAAACTAATGGGCCGAATGTCTTAAAATCTGAAACTAACAAGGATAAGCATGAGGGGGAAGAGGGGCCAGAAAAACTGACCATCTTCCCGTAATCTAAATAGAATCGTCAAATAATAGCCATAATATGCTGGCAATACGTCGTCATAATTCTCAAGGGGGACCACCGGATTTTTTGTTTATCTTCCTCTCCTTTTCTCTCTTCCCCTGGCTTGTATCCATTCGGCCTCATTCAGCCAACTGTTTTAAGGGGAGGTTTTTAGTTAGTCCACTAGACCTCCATCAAGCTTAACATTACAGCCCCTAGACCCCCTTTCAAGATAAATTTTTAAATTTTTCGGTAGAAAAATGTTCCGGCCGAAGGCCAGTTCCTATTAAATTACAGACTCGCTATCGCTCGCCAGGAAAAAATCGACACCTAAATGGCACGAAAGGCTTAAAATTGACAGAAATGGGGCGAAAGTTCTTAAAATCGCCAAACTAATGGGGCGAACGTCTTATAATATCAAAAGCAATGGGGCTAACCATGAGGGAGAAAGGGGTCAAGAAAAAAATCCCTCAAGTGGAATTCTCCCCTTAAGACGTTTATCTCCATCCAGGTGCCGATTTCTTCCTGGCGAGCGATAGCGACCCAGCATTGTATGGGAAAATCCGGCTTTGCCGGAGACATTTTTCTATCGAAAAATTTACAAATTTAGTTTGCTGTAAAACAAATATATATATATGCTGGCTCGCTACCGCTCGCCATGAAAATATTGACACCTGGATGGGGGTAAACGTCTTAAAACAGTAGGCTGAATGGGGCCGAATGGATACAAGCCAAAGAGAGGGAAAGAAAGAGAAAAATGCGAAGTAGGCCCCCTTAAGGGGTTAAAGTATAATATTCCTATTTTTAAGACTGGGCAGAGCTGTTTTTCCTATTGGAAGTCATAACTCAGCCATGTTCTGCATTACTGAGGCTTTGACAGATTTAGGAGACAGAAACGAGAGAAAAGGGGAAGGGAGGACGTGGATCATACTAGGTGAGAGAGAGCGTGTGTGTGTGTGTGTGTGTGAGAGAGAGAGAGAGAGAGAGAGAGTGAGTGAGTGAGAATCAGTGAGAGTGAGTGACATAGAGGGGAGGTTGGATGAAATATTGAGGACAAATATATTATGGTTCTCGTGTGATACCAGCTTAAATTATGTCAAATCCAGGTAAGAGGGTCCAGCATCCAATCATGAGAAGAATGAGGCCTTATTTTGTCTTCGTTGGTGTGAAAGTAGAGACGTGTAGAGGATTGTTTGGCCGGAAGTGTGGATGAGTGGGCGCTATAATGGTGTTGGAATGTTAGTGGGGTGGTAGTAGGTGGTAGAAAATGGAGGGCGAAAATCATGAGAGAGAGAGAGAGAGAGATTTTTAATAGGGAGATTGGAAGGACCATATTACCAGTCTTGCTAAGGCAGCCTCCCAGAAACTGGGTGTGCTCAACCGCCTCAGGGGGTTCTTTACCCCTGCACAGCTTCTTGCTCTGTACAGGGGCACAGTGCATCCTTGTATAGAGTATTGTTCTCATGTGTGGGGAGGATCCTCTCGCACCGCACTCCTAGACAAAGTAGAAAGGAAAGCCTTTCGTATCATTAACTGCCGCCCACTCACCAACTCTCTGCAATCTCTCTCTCTTCACCTCAATGTTGCATCTCTCTCGCTATTCTATCGCTACTATAATAATCAATGTTCCTTAGAGCTTTCCCAGTGTATACCACCTCCTCTACGTAGGGTACGTAGTACCCGTCTTGCAACACAATCCCACCCCTTACTCTGTGCAACTCTCCAACCCAAGAGTGAAACGGTATCCTCAGACTTTCTTCTATTCAACAGCTGAACTCTGGAACTCTCTCCCAGAATCAGTATTTCCCTCTTCCTATGTCTTAAATTGCTTCAAACTCCTTGTGTCCAGGTATTTTGGCTCGAACGTCCCTTGATTTGGCCCTGGCACTCTTTCAACTCTGGGGGAGGCACTCGATACAGGCAGTTCTGCCTTTTGCCTTCCTCACTCACATATAAAAAACAAAATATATATATATAGTATATAGTACAACAACATAGTATATATTGATCCTAATAGGTTGCAACACATCTATCATATCGTCTGTGTATGGGTGCATGTATGTGCTAAATGTGTAAGTGTGCGACGTTGATGTATATACAGTATATATATATATATATATTAAGATGCCGACTAACACCTGGAATAGCCGCACAGTCAAACTATTTGTCACAGGTTCGTTTTACCGAGGGGGAGGTGTTGAGAGGATACAAGAGCCAAGTGTACAGTTTGCCGCACATATTCTATTCCGTTGGGGTCGTGATTAGGCAGCGCTGCACCCACCTCCCCAACCCCCCTCCCTCACTCCACCTCCAACCAATATGAGGTGAAGGGAGGGAGGGGGGGTTGGGGAAGTGGGTGTAGCGCTGCCAAATCTCGATCCCAACGAAATAGAATATGTACGGCAAACTGTACAAGTTGTATTATTTAAGCAATGTTCATTCGAAGGTTTATTAATGCAAGGTAAATGCATCACCAATCAAAATCATGAATAATAGTAGCAATAATTCAATAAACAATAGTCATAAACTTAATTGATACTCAGGATATATATATTACAACTCGTACTATAAAGACGTAAATAATGGTGAATACTCTTAATGTGACTCAGAATGTGTGGGGGGAATCCCTAACTAGAAGCTAGTGTTGGTGTGGGTATGGCAGAGCTTTTCCCTTACAGTTACGCAGAGGCCTGGTAACCTAGTGATTAAAAAGACATGTAACAATGTAACTATACTGGAAATATTAACTTTATGGATAGCGTGTGTGTCGGGGTATTTAATAGGCAACTGGAATAGAACTTAATTACGTTAAAGAGGACCTGAAAGCCAGGCCACGGTTATGCAAGCGTCCAATTTATAATAGCTTGGACTAATGAGTCTCCAAGAAGCTTGAGAGCATTCGAGGTCCTAGAGCCTGGGAGCACAGTGTAGGTCTTCCGATTCGGGATTAGCCGTTGATATCAGAAGTTGGGCCAGAGGGCACCTGTAGAAGCCTGTAAGCATTCAGATCTCAGGGAGAGGGATGACAATAATTTTCCCCTAGCTGGCCTGAATACCTATTCACTTCTCAGGTGCTCTCTGCTGCAGGTAGGTTACTCGAAAAAAGGGCACGGTAAAGCATTGGCATTGCTGTAGGCAGGTGTGGTTCTGGCGAGGGGGGTAAGTGGGAGAGCCTTCCGGATACGGTGAAGGATCCCCTCTATCGACCAATCAGGTGGCGTCCCCGGTGATGACGTCAGCTTGCTGGGGTTGGTGGAGGTGAGGTTTCGGCCGTCCAATTTGCGGCCGGCCTGGTTGTGTGACGTCACACTGGGGTCCTCTAAGAAGCACCGCCTCCTACGAGTGAAGTGGGGGGGGGGGATGATTTAGGGAGTTTGTTATGATTTCTGAAGGGGGAACCAGGTGGGCTGTAGCCGCGTTTTCTGTCGTGACTTGTTACCTGGTGCTGGAGGGGGAGACTTGGATATTTGGGCCGTTGGGAAAGGGACTTGGGTATTTTGGCCACACACTTCCTTGGGACTTTGGTATAATATATATATATATATATATATGGGTGTGATCGCGTGTGTGTTTATCTGAATGTGTGCATGTTACTCAGTTACTTGTTCGTCAAGGGGAATCCTCGCGATGTGAGCTAAGCTCATTATTATCGCGCCTCCTTAACTGGGAATGTATTGCGTGAAATGCATGTTAAGTGTTTTATGTACTGTTGGAATGGCTGTGGATGTGTGTGTAGTCTGTATTTTAGCCAATTGGCGACATTGGAAACGAACGCTTAGGGTGGATCTGTATGGTACCATTCTCACTATAGACGGTACCGTCTCGCCCGAAGGCTTAGGTAGCCATCAGCTTAGGTGAACCATATGATACCCATCTCGCCTTGTACCATTTTTGCCAACCCCAGATGGGACGTGACAACGTCGTCCACTTATTCCAGGTACCTATTTACAGCTAGGTGAACTGAGGCTAACACATGAAAGGAGACAAGCCCAATTTGTCTCCGCCCGGCCGGGGATTGAACCCCCAACCCCTCGTGTGTGAGACGAGAGCTCTACCTACTAGGCTACGGGCTGTGTGTGAGAATGTGTGTATGTATGTATGTGTGTGTGTGTGTGTGAGAATGTGCGTATGTGTGCGTTACTGTGTTTGTGTGTGTGTAATGTGTGTGTGTATGTGTGTATGTAGGTGTGTATGTAGCTAGGATACGTGCAGGGACCATGGCTGCCGACAGCTAATGGGGTTATCTTCCTGGGGGGGCTTTGGGGCACACACATATATCTTCATTCACACACTTACAACACACAACACGCACACATATACATACATACATACATACATACATACAACCACTCGTAGTAACACACATACACATATTCAACCTTTCATGTTCTCTCTCTCTCTCTCTCTCTCTCTCTCTCTCTCTCTCTCTCTCTCTAACAGACACACACAGCACAGTCAAACACCCTCCGAGCGCGAACATCTGTCTCTCTCTCTCTCTTACAAAAAATGTCTATTCTATCTATCTATCTATTGCCTGACGCCGTGATCCCCGAAGGGGTGGCCACGAACGAACCGCCCCCATGCACCTCTGTCCCCAGTCAGTCGACGCCCCTCCCCCCAACCAGCACCGCCCTCGTTCATGTACTTCCTCACTCCATCCTTCCACCTCATATTCGGTCTACCTCTCCCTCTCTGTCCCTCCATCTCGCTCTCGTACACCCTCTTAGTCATTCTCTCGCTTTCCATACGTTCCATATGGCCGAACCATCTCAAGTTGTTCCTTTTCACACTTTCCAGCACATCTACCTCCACACCACACCTCCTTCTTACTTCCTCATTAGTCTGTCTATCCCTCCATGTAACTCCGCACGCACTCCTTAAGTAATTCATTTCCACTGCTCTCACTCTTGGTCTGAGTCTCTCAACCAACGTCCATGCTTCGGCTTCCGTAAGTCAGTGTCGGGAATACCACGCTGTCATGCAAGGACTTCTTCACTTCCATACTGACCACCCTATTTCTTGTTACTGCTTTTAGCGTTCCTACAACCCTCTTCCCCTGTTGTACCCTCTACTGCACTTCTTCATCCATAGTCCCATCTTTACTCAACACACTGCCCACATACTTAAAAGAGTTGACGATCTCCATAGCCTGACCGTTCAGCTTCACCTCACACTCTGTGACTTCACCCCTTTCGAAGACCATAACCTTGCTCTTCCCCGTATTTACCTTCAAATTCCGTTTTTCGCACACTGTTCGAAACTCATTTACCAGACCCTGCAACTCCCATTCATTATCACTCATCAGAACTGTATCATCCGCAAACAGCAGTATAGGTAGCTTCCACTCAATTCCCTCCCTTTTCAGCGATACACCAACATCCACTGCTCTTGATAGTATTTCTTTCATGACTCCATCCATATATACAGTAAACAACCACGGGGACATCACACACCCGTTTCAAACCGACATTCAGGTCAAAGAACTCGCTCTGCTCACTCTCCACACGTACTGCCGCCTTTGCACCCTCATACATGCTCTTCACTGCTTTCAGCAACTTGCCCTCTACTCCGTATATTCTAAGTACTTTCCACAAACCTTCTCTATCCACTCTGTCATAGGCCTTCTCCAAGTCCATAAAGGCAACATACACCTTTTGTTTCTTCTCCAGATACTTCTCCACAACACAATTTAGGGTAAAAATCTGATCTACACATCCTCTTCCCATCCTAAAACCTCCCTGCTCATCGCCTATCCATTTCTCCGTTCTCACTCTCACTCTCTCAATCACTACCCTACTGTATACCTTCCCTACTACGCTTAGAAGACATATTCCTCGGTGTTTACCACACACTCCTCTTTCCCCTTTGCCCTTATATAAGGGGACTATTATGCCAGTCGTCCAGTCATCGGGTGCACTCCCCTTCTCCCATGCTAGTTTGCACATTTTCCATACCCATTCTATCACTATCTCACTACCATACCTCAACATTTCCCCACACACTCCATCTGTTCCTGGTGCTTTCCCCAACTTCACTCTTTTCATGGCTTCCCACACTTCTGACCTCCTGATCCCCACCTCCTCCTCCACTACTTCTCTTCTTCTCGCTCCAATACCATATCCAGCTATGTTTGCTGGCTCTTCATTCCTTACATTTAGCAACTCACTGAAGTACTCCCTCCATCTTTCGACTCTCTCTTGCTTCTCGGCTAGCATTCTCCCATTCTTATCTTTCACACCCTTACTGTTTCCCTTGCTACCTTCCCTAACTTTCTTGACTTCTTCCCAGAACAGTTTCTTACTCTCCCTCCATTTTACACTCAGATTCCTTCCAAATTCCTCATCTACTCTTCTCTTACTTTCCT
>CM064486.1:11135974-11175974 GCA_032716605.1 Paralithodes platypus | reverse complement strand
GGGGCGATGGATGTTAGTATTGTTGTTAGGTTTATCAATTTAACTGGGAACTGAACTTTTCTCAGCAATGCCTATCAAAATTAGTCATCTCATACAGTATATTGCTTTGGACCAAATTAGAGGAAATGGTTTCACTTTGATCAACTCTACTCCTTGTCATTTATGCCTATTAATGTTATTAATAGTTCCCGTGTCCCTGTGATGCTCGCATTAGTAGACTTAACACTCGCAAATCACATTCGAGTTTAAGGGAGCCCACCTCGCTTTTTTTCTCTTTCTCTCCCTCTCTCTGTGGCTTGTATCTATTCGGCCCCATTCAGCCTACTGTTTTAAGACGTTTACCCCCATCCAGGTGTCAATATTCTCCTGGCGAGCGGTAGCGAGCCAGCATATCTATATTTTTGTTTTGACAGCAAGCTAAATTTGTACATTTTTCGATAGAGAAATTTCTCCGGCGAAGCCGGATCTCTCCATACAATACTGGCTCACTATCGCTCGCCAGGAAGAAATCGACACCTGGACGGGGATAAACGTTTTAAAACAGTTGGCTGAATGGGGCCGAATGGATACAAACCAGGGAAAGAGAGAAACGGAGAGAAAGATAAAAGAAAAAACCGGTGACCCCCCCCCCCTTATTATGACAAAAATGCGCCTATTATATTTGTTTGTTCCCACCTGAATGGAGCCACTCTCATCATGGCCGCTTAATTTTATCCTCTTACATATATTATTAAATCCGGAGATCAAACACGTGATATTTGTTGCTAGAGCGTGAATGTGCTCGTCATTATAGTCCAGCTTGACAAGGTAAAAATCGTCATCAAAGGTCTGCAGTTTTTGTTTGATTAAAGGGGGTAGTGATTGTTGTTTGGTCTGTGTATTTTGTATTTATATATTTTTGAGTTTCCTCGTTAGACCTCCATCAAACTTTAAAAATTAACACCCCCTAGACCCCCTTTCAAGATCTATATACATATCTATCTATTTATCTATCTATCTATCTATTTCTATCTATCTATATATATATATATACAATGTGTTTTTCTTTTGTATTAATTAAGTTCTCGTCTCTTCTCTTCCCTTAGACTATATATTTGTTTTGTTTCTTGTGATTATATATAATTTAATTTCTATTGACTTTTCTATTATTTTTTCGACTATGTTCTCTTCCTTTCTCTTCCAACCCTTTCCCTATCTCCTTTTCTGTCATCTCATTCTTTATACATTCCTCTTCCTCTGCTTACTGCTCTTCTTAGCTATTCAACTCCTAATCTTATTATCTCTCTCTCTCTCTCTCTCTCTCTCTCTCTCTCTCACACACACACACACACACACACACACACACACACACACACACACACACACACACACACATCTTGCCCCCCTCCCCCACCTCCCCACCTTAATGAGTCTTTGTTCTCTCCTCTCACCTACCAATTACCCAGCATATTCAAACAATTTTTACCCCCCCCCCTTCAACCCCCCCTTAAAAATTAGGGCGGTGGAGGTGTGTATTGTTGAGAGCGATTGTTGTCATCCGCGCGGCAGGTCAATATTAAAGGGCTTATTACACTGGCTTAGAGAGAGAGAAAATGAGAGAGAGAGCAGGAGTGAGAGAGAGAGAGACTGACTGAGTGTGTGTGTGTGTGGTGTGTGTGTGTGTGAGAAATTGAGAGAGAGAGAGTGAGTCAGTCAGTGAAAGAGAGTACAAAGGAGTACAAAGGAGTACAAAGGAAATCAAGCAACAACAGATCTAGTGACCCTTCTAGGCTGCTTGTCCTCCAAAACACTGAGGATCAAGTGTCCAAACAGTGGTTTAGAGTGGGTAAGGAAACATTGGAAAGGGAACTACTGCCCTGCCACTAACGTGGCAGGACTAGGAAGTTAGTAGGGGACATATGGGTTAGTAGCTGAGGGGAGGATAAAGTTATTCATTTACAAACGCAGTCAGTCGCGGGTTTGATGCGAGATATTTGTCTAGGCGGAATTTAAATGAATCAACGGTGCTGCAGTCTATAACGTCTCGGGGAAGCCCATTCCACAAGTTGACAACTCGATTGAAGAAGAAATTCTTAGATTCGTGCGAGTTAAAAGATTTACCAATAATTTTGCAACCGTTTCCCCGCGTGTAATTAGATTGGTCGATAGTGAAGTACTTACTACAGTTCATATTGTCGATGCCTTTGATGATTTTGAACACTTGAATTAAGTCGCCTCTTAATCTGCGCTGGGTTAAAGGAAATAGATTTAATTCTCTAAGACGCTCTTCGTATGGTTTGTTCTTTAGGCTAGGTATCATTTTGGTAACTCTACGTTGAACTCGTTCTAGCTTGTTTATATCTTTTTGGTAATAAGGGCACCAGGATTGAACGCAGTATTCCAGAAGAGGGCGGACTAAGGAATTGTAAAGGGTTAGGATAACTTCTTTGGATTTATGCTCAAATGACCTGCCTATAAAGCCAATTATTTTGTTTGCCTTCTTAACAACTTCTGAACATTGTTGACTCGGTTTTATGTTACTCGATATTGTTACTCCCAGATCAGTTTCTCTGTTTACATTCTTAAGCTGAGTGCCATTCATCGAATAGTTTGCTTTCTCATTTAGGTATCCGACATGTAGTACTTTACATTTATCCGCATTGAAACTCATTTGCCAAATTTGGGCCCAACATGACAATTTATCTAGATTGTGTTGCATATCGTCAACTTGTTCTTTTGAGAGTACGCTATTTGCAATTTTTGTATCGTCAGCAAATTTTGAGATTGTGCAGGTGAGACCCTCATCTATGTCGTTGATGTAAATTAGAAAGAGAATTGGTCCTAGTACCGATCCCTGGGGTACCCAACTACTTACATTGGTCCATTTAGATGCCTTACCGTTTATGACTACCCTTTGCTTTCTGTTGCTGAGCCAATTTTCTATCCATTTCAACACACCGTCTTGTATTCCATTCGCTTTTAGTTTTAGCAGTAAACGTTTGTGGGGAACTTTGTCAAAGGCCTTTTGAAAATCAAGGTATATAATATCTACAGCTTTACTCTCATCGTAGAGGTTGAGGATATCGTGGAAGAAGTCTAAGAGGTTTGTTAAACAGGAACGTTTTTTACGAAAGCCGTGTTGAGTATCTTTAAGTATGTTATTTTCCTCTAAGTGATTTACGAGTCTGTCTCGTATGACCGTTTCTAGCATTTTACATACAACTGAGGTTAAGCTAATTGGACGATAGTTACTGGGTAGGGATTTGCTGCCATTTTTGAATATCGGTGTTACGTTGGCTAGCTTCCACTGATTAGGCATAGTTCCAGACTGCAAGGATTTATTGAATAGTAATGTCAGTGGTTTGGAGAGCTCATTCTTAGCTTCCTTTAGAACTCTAGGCGAGATTGTATCAGGTCCTGGCGTTTTATTTACCTTGAGTTTATCTAAACAATTCAATACTTCTCTCTCTGTAACGGTGATATTGCTTAGAACATCTGAATTATCAATCTGAATCGGCGATGGTGTAGGGATATCACTGAGGTCTTCTGTTGTAAAAACTGATGCAAAGAAGGTATTGAGGGCATTACTCATTTGTACTTCGTCTTTGGTGTATTCTCCATTTTCATCGACTAACGGTCCAACAGTTGAAGTAACTACTTTTTTCTTTCTGATATAACTATAGAATTCTTTCGGGTTTGTTTTACTTTGATTCGCAATATGTAACTCTAAGGTCTTTTTACTTTGCTTAATTAACTTTTTGGCTTTGCGTCGTAGCTCTACAAATTTCAGCCGTTCTTCGTCATTTTGTGAGGATTTTAATCTATCATTAGCAAATTTTTTAGCAAGCAGGCAGTTTGAAATATCTTTATTCCACCATTTGGGCTTATTATTATGGCCTGGACGCCGTATTTTCGATGGTATGCAGTCTTGCACTGCTTTTAGGTAAGTGGTTTCGAATAACTTCCAAGATGTATTTATGTCGTTATTGTTAATTAAAAAGCTCCAGTCAGTTTCTTTAAACATAGCTCTAAGTTTATGGAAGTTTGCTTTCTTGAAATTAGGGACTTTTTCGATGCTACTATTTGGTTCGTTACTAGTAAACTTTAAAGTGAAAGTTATCGTACGATGGTCGCTGTTACTGAATTCATCACCAACATTCAAATTCTCTATCAATTCTTCTTTTGTTGCAAGTACAATGTCAAGAACGTTATTACCACGGGTCGGCGTTCGAACAAATTGATAAAGCGAACTCTCTTGCAAGTTCGTATACAAGTCATGTCCGGAGTGTGAAGTAAGAGTATCGCCCCACTTGGTCACAGGTAAATTAAAGTCGCCAAAAATTACGGTATCTTGTGAGTTACTTACATCTGCAATTTGTTCATAAATTTCTCGGTCAGTTTGCACTGATTGAGCTGGAGGTCTGTATATTAACGCAAGTATTATTTTGGTACCTTTATTATTCTTTATTAGCACAAAAGATGTGTCGACGTTCACAATTTGAGGTTTTGACACGAGGGTCGGGTTAAGACTTTCTTTGATATAAAATAAAACGCCACCTCCATTTTTATTTATTCGGCTGTTCTCAAACATTACATAACCGGGAAGTGAATACTCTGCTAAAAAGTCTCTATCTTCTGTATTGAGCCAAGATTCTGTTATGCCAATCACATCATAATTTTCAGTAAACACTAGTTCCTCTAAATCTGAAAATTTATTGCGTATGCTACGAGCGTTTGCATAGAAAACCTTTAAAGTTGCGGTTTTAGAACTCGCAGAACGTTCTTTCATCGAATTTTTGGTTCTGGTCGGATCTACATTTACATTCATGGCTGTCCTCGGTCCTCGGTCGTTATCCCTGACGGTTTTGAATTTGGGTCGTGTTGGTGGAGCTTTATCCAAATTCGCGGTTCTTGACGGATTAGTTTTAATTCCTTTGTAGGTTGCGGTCCTCGCTGTCTTCGGTCCTCCTTCCTGGTTGTCCTGTGCTGAGTCGATTTCTTCTCCGAAAATCCTTCACCGCATCGTTGAGAAGACGCCCAAAACGTGCTGCTCCCACCTGGTTCAGATGAACTCCATCGTCCGAAAACAAATAGTCATCGTAGTAGAAATTGTCCCAGGTGTCGACGAATCCCACGTTCTCCTTCCTGCAGAGGTTTGCTAGACAACGATTTGTGCTGGTGGCTATGTTGTAAAATCGGCTCTCTACACCGAGCCGGGGGACGATTCCTGAGACGATGATCCTTGATGACTTCTCCTTAAATGACTTGATCAGCTGCTGGTACTTTAAAAGCAAATCTTCCGACCGGGTTCGCTGTACATCGTTGGATCCAACGTGGATGACGTACATTGTATTAGCAGGGGCCAGCTTTGATACTTCGTCAACTGCTGCAACTACGTCATCCACACCACCACCAGGGATACAAAAACGCTTCCTGGTCTTAGGTGCCCTGGCGCAAAACTCTGTGAGCTGACCACGTATCATCGAGTCTCCCACGAGCCGGACTTCTTCTATTTCCTCTTCGTCATCTGAGTCTGCGAGTATCTGGAAACGGTTTTGACACTCGGTAATCGGTATGTGTTTCCTGGTCTTGGGGCAAACGTTGTTCCTCACGACACGGAAGTTGTCTTGAGGGGGAAGAGAGTCGCTATTTGTATCTTGAGTATCGGAAACATCAGCTGAAGTGGCTAATGTAGGCGTTGAATTGTTGGCAGTTGACGTTGCGGCGTTGGTGGCTGCTGGAGTTGCGGTGACAATTGAAGTTTGTGGTACTCCAACGTTGAGTGTTACAAACTCTTGGAGTGATTCCAGCTTCATGGTGAGGACGTTGATCTTGTTGTAGGCTTCATCTAATTTCACTGTAAAATTCTCTCGTTGCTGGCAGAGCCGGCAGACTTGAAGTTCGATAGTAGCAAACATGGACTCACCAAACCTACCGGCGCAGTTCGCACAAGCGCGAGGCATGGTGACAGTCACTTTCTTTAGATCACTTCACTCACTTTAAAACAATTCACTCACTTTAAAACACTTCACTCACTTTAAAAACACTTCAATCACTTCAACCGAAAACAAATATGCTGAAATACGCAGAAATAGGTTATCAGGGGTGATAGCCTAACCGAAAACAAAAATTTGAGATACGCAGAATTAGGCTTCCAGGGGCGATAGCCTAACCAAAAGTTTTTTTTTAAATTGAAATACGCAATAATAGGCTACCAGCGTTGAATAGCCTAACCGAAAATAATAAAATTGAAATTCGCAGAAATAGGCTACCAGGTGTGATAACCTAACCTTAAACAAATATATGTATAACAGAATATGTAACTAAATATACAATTCACCAAATAGAGATTATATAAAAATAAAGTGTGACTGCACACAAGGGGTTAATATACTGTGTCAACAGATGGCCCTGGTGTCACTGTAGCCTAGTAAAGCAGTAGCCTACTCTTTTTAGATAAAAAAAGTGTATCAGTCAAAGGTTATTACAAGATCGTGCAAGCAACAACTAAAATTACAGATATATATAGCTACAGTAGGATACTAAATACAATATCTACAAGAGTTAATAATAAAACAGATTGGCTGGCTATAGGCTAGGCTAGGTTTGGGTTAGGTCAAAAGCTTGGCAGGTTGGGTTAGGCTAGGTTAGTTTGTACAAATACCACCCTTAGCTTAAAGTAAAATCAGTCTGAGGAGAAAAAGTCAAGAATATATCTAAGGGGAAAAGATAAATGAATGCACTTAAATTTGGTACAAAATTTGCTGGAATTTAATATGTATAATCCCCCAAAAAGGTTTGTTTACAAAATGGCGTCGGCGTTAGTCCCTGTAGGCAGGTTAGTTAGTAAACAATATTGTTTATTAGCAAATTAATATGCAAAGCTTTACTTACATACAAGGCAGTTAAATAGATACTTACTACAGTAGGTAATGGGTAAAATTAGGGGCTACGATTTTATATAAAATAGTAATAAGAGAGCGTTTGTTTACAAAGCAAAACAAAACAATAGATGGCGCTAGTGGCGCCCTGTCCGAGCAGGAGTCTTGTGATAAACACAAAGTTTATCAGTCAATACACAGCGAAATATCGTGCAGTGTTACTTACTAAGCTACAGGATGGTTAAACGTGCTCTTAACCACCTTTCATGCACAAGAATGAAGAGGATGAGTAGTTAATACTCAAATTATGATCGATATCGTGAGAGCGTTGACAGAGCGTCTGCAGCGTCTGGCGGTAGCACGGGTAGAGTGAGTGAGTCAGTGTGTCTGTGAGTGAGTGAGAGTGTGTGTGTCAATTTTAAGACCATTCGTGCCATCTAGGTGTCAATTTAACCCTGGCGAGCGATAGACAGCATGTAATTTAGGAGGAATCAGCCTTTGACCGGGATATCTTTCTACCGAAAAATGTACAGCTTTATCTCGGTCTTTGGGGTGTTCGTTAAGCTTGTTTTATGTCAATGGAGCAGACTAAAAAAATAATTATAATCTTTTATACTGAATTATGCCTGTACACTCAGATTTATGTACTGTATATATGGTATTTATGTGTACCGTAATATACAGTATACAGCAGATTATTTAATATATCTGTTCTGTGAAGGGTGTCAAACGAAAGCAAGAGTCCATTCATTTTAGTCTTTATTATTATATATGTAAGGATATGATATTGGTGTATAGTTCAAAATATGTCTTTGGAAGTGTTAAAATGGCCAAAACAAGGCTATTCCATGATATTTGTTTTGTATGTCATATCAGATTCATTCAAGTCTTCAAACAAAATTGCTTCGGTTTGACACCCTGACTTCTGTGGCTCCTCCTTTGACTACTATAAGGTCTTTAATGTGAACTAGTCATTTCTATATATGATGTGTTGGGGACGCGACTGTAACCAGGTTCAGGGGTTCTGTTTATTTTACCCAACCCAGGTATGCTCATTCGTACAGTGGATTCACCAAGGACCATCTCAACAATTAACATAAGCCTAATAGAGTGTACAAGCGAACATAATAATTCATTCAGGTTCAGTAGTAGTTTATCGAGAGGCCTTCCCTAGGGTTAAGTGCCCCATTAATTACTATTTCCATTCACCTATGCATAGCCTCCGATAGTGCAGTTGGGATATTGTACATGCTAAGATTGGTATGCAGGATTCGAAACTGCATAATAAATCGTAGGCTTGTGCAACATTATTTAACTGTCTTCGTGGTGCAATGCACAATTGTGTTGATTTTCGGTGTGAACATCCTAGGTTCGAATCCCCGGACTGCCACATGTGTTTGTTAATTTCATTAATCGAGTTTAGGAGTAAAGATGGTTAGTGGAGAGAACATAATAATTATTGAAAAGTTAAAAGAAAATCAGTAGCGACACCTGAAGTCACAAACATGAAACCTAATAGGTGTCTCTATTGATTTTCTTTTAACTGTTTAAATATAAACAATATATTAACCAAACTGACGGTGGGGGAGCAGCTCTCGCCGAGGCCATTGAGAGATGACCTAAACATCGCCATGCTTGTGTTGTTTCCTGGGACTTATAAACGTATTCCTTGACAAACCCCATCATTGTCGGTGGTCATTATTATAGTTGTGCCACATTCCTAGCCAGTCTTTATGGTGAAATAGTTGTTGTAATTGCAAAGAGAAATACTGGAAGCACTGGACCTGGAAAGGTGAAGCAATGAATGATGATTACCGGCCTTGTGGCTATGAGAAGAGGCGAGGATGAGGGAGCCAAATAACCCCCTAAGGTGTTGAGAGGTGAGAAGGGGTGTTGGAGAGAGAGGAAGCTGTTGTAGTGGCTTTGTTGTGTGTGTTTTTAGTCTGTATACGTCATCGAGGTCTACCCCGACTCACTCGGTGTGAGCATGTGAAGCACGCTAGAACGTAATACCATACCCCAGCCTTGACTGGGATCGAACCTAGGTCAAGCAGAATATGAACCAGGGGAGTGGAAGGGGAAGGTGGAGCCCATGAAGGAACCCCGAAGAAACACGCGGAATTGCTTAAACCAGAGCCAACCACCCATAGGGAAGATGTCCCTCGAGCGGGCAACCACAGGTCAAAGTGCAAGGAGTGTTGGATCATACCAACCAGAAGATTCAAGAGAGCGTCAAAGTACAGCTAAAGGCATTGAGGTTATATATATATATATATATATATATATATATATATTATTATTATTATTATTTTTTTTGTGTGTGGATGTGGATGAGGGAGACAAAAGGCATAACTGGATGAGTGGAAGGCAGCAAAGATGAAACAGGACAGCATGGGGTAAGAGGATATAGCCGGAGGGGAGAAGCTTCAAGACCGCCAACCCAGGAGACCATCACCGGGGCAGACAACACTAGAGATCTTATAATAACTAATATAACTACAGGATCTCCAGACAACACAACCCCAAATACAACCCCGGATGATTCCCCGACTGACACAACCACCCCCGACGACCAGCAGACTCCTTGAAAAACCTCGGCCTTTGTTTTTGACACGGGCAAACCGTATAACAAGAATGGAACGCGACCCGGCAAGACTAGTGGCGATGATAAGGGCCCGGAAGTGGGGGGTGGCGAAGCGGGCGAAAGTAATGGTGCACGTTAATAGTAATAAACGTCGCTGAATTGACGTGTGAGGTTTCCGATGGGGTTTGTGTGTGTGTGTGTGTGTGAGATAGAGAGAGCGAAAGAAAGAGAGATAAAGAGAGATACGGAGGGGAGTAGGGAGGGAGAGCGAGAGAGAACAACAGATAGGTAGATGTATGGATACTTTGGTACGTATATATACAGGTAGATAGATATACTGAGAGTGAGTGAGTGTGTGTAAATATATGTGTGTGTGTGTGTGTATGTGTATAAATGTATTTGTAATTGTGTGTGAATGTAAATGTGTTTGGAATTGAGTGTGTGTGCGTTTACGTAGATACTCATGCCTCTCAGATTTGGTTTCACTACTATTGTGGTCCGGCCGCAAAACACTATTGAAAAACAATAATGTGTACGAAATTAATAAGAGGAAAAACGAGAGAGAGAGAGAGAGAGAGAGAGTATGGGTGTGAGTGAAAGCGAGTTAAGATTGATACATAGAAAAATAAGTATATATGTATAGATAGATGTACTGAGAGAGAGAGTGAGAGTGTGTGAGAGTGACAGAGAGTTAAGATAATATACATAGACAGATACGTATAGATGAATAGATAGATATACTGAGAGTGAGAGAGAGGGTGAGAGTGAGTGCGAAATGAGAGACACAGTGAGTTTAATGGTGTGGAAGAAGAAAGAATGGATGTGGAACAAATCGAGAGAGAGAGACAAAGAGAGGGAGGGTGAGTGAGTGAGAGAGAGAATGTGTAACTGAAGGAAGAAAAGTGAGAGAAAAATCGAGAATGAGTTACAGTGAGAATAAAGGAAGGGAAGTAAGAGAGAGAGAGAAAGTGAGTGAGAGTGAGTTACAATAAGTGTGAGAGTGAAGGAAGGAAAGTGAGAGTAAGAGAGAGAGAGAGTGAGAGTGAGCTACAGTAAGTGTGAGAGTGAAGGTAGGAAAGTGAGAGAGAAAAAGAGAGTAAGTGACAGTGAATGTGAGAGTAATGGATGGAAATTGAGTGAAAAAGAGAGAGCGAGTTAAAGTGAGTATGCGAGCGAGTGCAGGAAGGAGAGAGAGTGAGTGAGTGTGTGAGAGCGAGTGTACGTGTGAGAGTGAAGAAGGAAAGACGTAAAGAGAGAGAGAGAGAGAGAAAGAGGAAATATAGAATATATATATAAACGAACAGAGGATTAAAGAAAGAGGGCAGGAGGGGAAGGAGATGAAAGAGAGAGCTTGAGAGAGAGAGAGAGAGAGAGAGAGAGAGAGAGAGAGAGAGAGAGAAAACAAAAATTGAGAAAGGTGGGAGTTAGGGGAAGCAAAGACTGGCAATGAAAGCGAGAGAGAGAGAAGAGAGATTAAAGAGAGGGAGACGCAGGGGAGATAAAAGAGAGTGGTGAAATGCAAGGAGAGGAGATTAAGAACTGCAAGTTTCAGCTGTCTGTGAAGTTTGCAATCTCTATAAACCCTTTCGTGCAAGCCCACAACCCTCTGGAGACGTTGTTGCTAAGAGATGTGTGTGTGTGTGTGTGTAAAAAATGTGTGTGTGTGTAAAAAATGTGTGTGTGCATATGTGTCTGTAAATAAGTGTGTGTATATGCAAGTGTGTGTGTGTGTATATATGTGTGTGTGTGTGTGTGTGTGTGTATATATGTGTGTGTGTGTGTGTGTGTTTGTAAATAAGCGTGTACATACGCAAGTATGTTCACTCAGTAAGTGTGTTCTTTTCTGGAATGTGTGTTTGATCGAGTTTCAGCTTCATAATATATGCCGACAAAAACACGAATACAAAAAAATACACTCATCCCCTCCCTACACACACACACACACACACACACACACACACACACACACACACACACACACACACACACACACACACACACACAGCCCGTAGCCTAGTAGGTAGAGCTCTCGTCTCACACACGAGGGGTCGGGGGTTCAATCCCCGGCCGGGCGGAGACAAATTGGGCTTGTCTCCTTTCATGTGTTAGCCTCAGTTCACCTAGCTGTAAATAGGTACCTGGAATAAGTGGACGACGTTGTGACGTCCCATCTGGGTTGGCAAAATGGTACAAGGCGAGATGGGTATCATATGGTTCACCTAAGCTGATGGCTACCTAAGCCTTCGGGCGAGACGGTACCGTATATAGTGAGAATGGTACCATACAGATCCACCCTAAGCCTTCGTTTCCGATGTCGCCAATTGGCTAAAATACAGACTACACACACATCCACAGCCATTCCAACAGTACATAAAAACACTTAACATGCATTTCACGCAATACATTCCCAGTTAAGGAGGCGCGATAATAATGAGCTTAGCTCGCATTGCGTGGATTCCCCTTGACGAACAAGTAACTGAGTGAGTAACACACACACACACACATACACATTTTTTTTGCGAATAAGCAAAACTAGTTGCAGCTGGCTATAAACTATCCAGAAAAAGTGTCGTATTCGAATTTCTTGTTTGCTATCGCTCACAAAAATATATATATGAAAAATGGCCTATACCGTAAAAACGAAGGTGACAGAGGAAGGCCGACGGTACAGTATTGCTGCAGTTTTGTACCGTTATGTTTTATGGTGTAGCTTTATGTATTTGTAGTTTGTGTTATAGTTTTGTTATTCATGTTGTATCACTGTATATTACTATTTGGTGTTGTGTGTTATGTATATGTACTGTATATAGTTCTGTGTATTTGTATGGTGTGTTCTATATATAGGTTATATACAGTATGTATTTGATCCATTTTATTTGTGGTATTTCTATATAAACTTGGGATAAATTATATGAAAACTCCCTTGGAATTACCCTTTTTTTGGTACGAGGGGGTCGCTTTTAATCGCCCCTGTTTCGCTCCATTAGTTTGGAGATTTAAAAACATTTCACCCTAATAGTTTGGCGATGATACGACGCTTCACCCCATTCAGGTGTCGACTTTTTTCGGGGTGAGCGACAGCAAGCCTATAACTTAGACAAAATTGGCCTTCGACCAGGATATATTTCAATCGATAATTGTACAAGTTTAGCTTAACTCCTTCATCACCGGTGCCGTCCTTTAACCTTATTCTGGCTACTGTTAAACGATTGTATTCAGCTTTCAAAGGGCCTCCAGCAATTAACAGGCTTCGAACCATCTCACCCATGAATATAAACACCATGCGAGGAAGAGCACTTTATTGACAACGTTTCGCATATAGCTTCATCAGGCCAATGACATACACCTAAAGATTGTTCAAGCTCTTCTATCTCACTTAACCCTTTTTACTACTACAGATACTTCTTAAACTGCACAACATCTTATAAATATAGCCAGAATAAATTTAGAAAGATGTCGCCGCCGGTACAGAAGGGGTTAAGTGGTGTGGGTGGGCAATGGCTGGATCAATCAAACCCTAAATAGTAATAAAACAGAATATCATAATAGCCCACAAGACGTCGGTTCAGATAGTGCTAAGGCGGGAGGGTTGCCTTTTCTGGACCACTTTCTCCCTCATGTTTTAACCGCATGTGTTTTGAGATTTTAAGACGTTCCTTCCATATATTTGGCGATTTTAAGACTTTTCATCCCATTTCTTTGTCAATATTAGGACCTTTCGTGCCATTTAGGTGTCAATTTTCTACTGGTGAGCGATAGCGAGCCTGTAACTTAAAAGGAATAGGCCTTCGGCCGAGACATTATTCTACCGAAAAATTTACAAATTTACTGTATATTGAAAGGGGATCCTTTTTTTTTTTTGTTAGTTCGATGGAGGTCTAGGGAGGAAACTAAAAAAAAATACTAATAAGATCAAACACAAAAGTTAGCAAATAAATGCGTACATCCCCCCTTAATGCCAAGAAAAAGCAATGCGGAAATACAGGGAAGAAGATCGACTCCAAGTTTAGGAATATATTAACTCCAATTACACGTATTATCTCTCTCTCTCTCTCTCTCTGTCTCTCTGTCTCTCTCTCTCTCTCTCTCTCTCTCTCTCTCTCTCTCTCTCCTGCTATTCGTTCATACCCCTCTCTTCCTCTTCTTTCTCATCCTTCGCCTTGCCCCACTACCCTCCCAATTATTCCTCCTTCTCCTCTTACGCCTCATCCTTCTTTATTGTCTCTCTATTTTCTGCCTTTCCTTTCTTCCTGCACCTCTTCCCAACCTCCTCCTCTCTCCTTTTCTCTGTGTTATTGTCTCTCTCTCTCTCTCTCTCTCTCTCTCTCTCTCTCTCTCTCTCTCCTGCTATTCGTTCATACCCCTCTCTTCCTCTTCTTTCTCATCCTTCGCCTTGCCCCACTACCCTCCCCCTATTCCTTCCTCTTACGCCTCATCCTTCTTTATTGTCTCTCTATTTTCTGCCTTTCCTTTCTTCCTGCACCTCTTCCCAACCTCCCAACCTCCTCCTCCTCCTCCTCTCTCTCCCCTCCTTCCCCTCATCTCCCTGTCCCCCTCACCCCCTCCTCTCTCTCTCTCTCTCTCTCTCTCTCTCTCTCTCTCTCTCTCTCTCTCTCTCTCCCCCCTCCTCCTTCTCCTTCTCCTCCTCCTCCTCCTCCTCCTCCTCCGCCCCACCTACCCCCCCCTACCCTCCCTCCCTCTCCCCCTCTTCTCCCCCTCACCCCTTCCTCCTCCTCCTCCCCCACTCCCTCCCCTCTCCTCCCCGCTCCTTCCCACCATCGCTTCCACCCCATTTCCTTCTCTTATTCATCAACTTTTTTCCCCAGAAATTAGTCTCCGGGAATTTGGCCCGAGAAAACTACCGAAGGCTCACGAAACACGGAAAAAATCGGGTCAGGTCAGGGAAAAAAAGGTCAAAGTTTACGAGATGAACGTAATACAACTTCGGCTGATGACCTACTTTGTGTGTGTGTGTGTGTGTGGACGGGTGGGTGGGTGTGCGTGTAGTGTGTGTGTGTGTGTGTGTGCTTATGTGGGGTGTGTGTGTGTGTAGGTGGGTGGGTGTGCGCGTAGTGTGTGTGTGTGTGTGTGTGTGTGCTTATGTGGGGTGTGTGTGTGTGTGGGTGTGGGTGGGTGGGTGTGCGCACAGTGTGTGTGCTTCCCATAGTGTTATGTGTGTGTGCTTATGTGGGATGTGTGTGTGGGATGTGTGTGTGTGTGTGTGTGTGTGTGTGTGTGTGTGTGTGTGTTTATTGTCCACGTGCAGATCTGAGTTTAACCATCAATGTTCTTAACCTAAATACAATAAAATGCTTAGCCTACCTTAACTCGAGTGCCGGAGTTCCATACATATGCGGATGCACTATATACTAACGACATGCATGGTCTACAAGAAAATAATTGAACTGTTTCGCTAGATACAGACACATTTTAACCCTTCTCCGTCAGTATAGTAGATTTTAAGAATATCTTTCTTTAATTTTTGTGCAAGTGACTTCAGTGGGGTTTGAACCCTCACTGCCAAATGCCAAATTTTGTAGAGTTTATAGTTGTTTACAACAGGTGCGCAAGACCTCTTGGTTACCCCGACCCTAGTGTGTATGTGTGTGTGTGTGTGTGTGTGTGTGTGTGTGTGTGTGTGAGTGAGTGAGTGAGTGAGTGAGTGAGTGAGTGAGTGTGTTTGTGTGTATGTGGTGTGTGCGTGTGTGAGTGTCCGTCTGTCTGTTGTATGTGTGTTTGGCATAGTACTTTGGTTGTCGATTTATTATTAGTTCGTTAGTCTTAAAGTTTGTGTTGTGTTTTGTGTGTGTAGGAAGTAATGTGCGTTTTGCGTATGAAATAGAAAAACAAAGGTGCGTGTGTGTGCGTATTCCGCGTATGTGTGCAAGGACGTTTTAATACCTACCCGAAATCCCCACCATCAACAATTGATTTACGCCCGTTGTAATCATGTCCCCCCCCCCCCCCTTCCCCTTTCCTTCCTCCCCCCCCCCCCCCCTCACCCCCCACCTCCTTCAGGAGTTCCATGTAATTTAGTTTGTGGCCAGCAGTCTCGTAATCTTATTATGGGCCGGTGTATTGGATTGTGATAAGACGCACCAGCAGGCCTTTAATTTCTTTTCACGTCTACCTTTCTCTCTTCCGGAACCGAATAACAGTCTTGGTTGGCGCCGGGATCTCCTATAGCTGGCGCCAACCGAGGCCGAGATAGAGAGCTGGGGCCGAGCGTGTCCTTGAATTAGGGGACTGTTGTTAACCCTTTCGATGCTAGGACGTTTTTCTTCCCTTTCCTTCTGGCTATCGTTGCGCGATTATACAGGGATTAGCAAGAATCTGCTGGACTTAACTCAAGAACATAACAAAAAATGAAAATTTGCAAAAGGCCTTATATGGTTCATTGAGATAGTATATTTTTAAGATGAATTACATCGTCTAATAATGTATGTATGTATGTATGTATGTATGTATGTATGTACAGGATATACTGAGGCTCAATCCCCACGTTTCCTTTTTTTTTTTTTTTTTTTTTTTGCCGACTCAAGACAGAGCCCGAATAGGGACAACATTACATAAAACAATGAACACACAAAAACAAAACACAAATTCACACAGAATAAAATGAAGAAACTTGTCATTGTTTACATAAAGGGTTAAGGTGGAGTTACACGAACGATTATTCCCGATACTTATGAATTGGCAACTGTATTCTCGTAACATATGAAGGTTCTATTGTTTTCGTCTTCAAAGTTTCACACGTCAAGTACAATCGGCGGCAAAAGTTCTGTCGCTTCTCCTGCCTCACCGTGACTCGCGTTATTCATAGACTCGACAATGTTTGGTATACAAAACGTGCATATTTCTGCCACCAGCTGACATGTGTGTGATTGTGATGGCGTAGGGTGGTGGGGAAGAGGAAGGGGAGAAGAGAAGGCAGGGGAGGCGACAGGACTTTTGCCGCTGATAGTACGTTGTGTAAAATAATCTTCAAAGAAACAGTCACCTCTATTTCCTTAGCATAGAGTCTAGACTGTTTGGAGTTCGAACCCCGGATACTTATATGAGTGACCATTTTGTTACTATTGTTCCTCCATAACTTCAAGCATACTTCATAGCCTTGTAAATATTGCTGCACTATACCCTGTTCCAAATAGGTAGGCCAGAAATCGTTAACTCTAACCTCTGTACCTCAAAAAGGGCTAGAGCAAATGGGCTGTACATTTCCACACCTATTCACTGGCTGACCCTTCCCAAATGGTAAAAATAATAGGTAGATTACTCTAGTCGTGTGTGAGTTGTAGAGGTTAACGTTCAAGAGTGTTGGCCTTCTTAGAAAAGGGTTTAGCACTTAATATCTATACCAAATACTCCAACCATACAAATAGTATTATTCAGTATTATTAGCAGGATTCTTCGTCAATGAGTATTTATGTCAATTAGTAGCTATTCAATTGTTGTTGTTTTGAGAATGTGTCCCCTTGGATAATACCAATTCGTCAAATCCCAAGATCTATGGAATCTCCTCTCCTGTA
Source organism: Paralithodes platypus (assembly GCA_032716605.1). Taxonomy (NCBI): domain Eukaryota; kingdom Metazoa; phylum Arthropoda; class Malacostraca; order Decapoda; family Lithodidae; genus Paralithodes; species Paralithodes platypus. Next base: position 11,159,001 of record CM064486.1, on the reverse strand, counting down.
ATCCCTACTTTGTGTACTATGCTCTCTCTCTCTCTCTCTCTCTCTCTCTCTCTCTCTCTTTCTCTCTCTCTCTCTCTCTCTCTCTCTCTCTCTCTCTCTCTCTCTCTCTCTCTCTCTCTCTCTCTCTCTCTCTCTCTCTCTCTCTCTCTCTCTCTCTCTCTCTCTCTCTCTCTCTCTCTCTCTCTCTCTCTCTCTCTCAGTGATTAAGGAGGACAGGTGATAGGAGGACTCGAGGGCACAATTGAGAAAGTTGAGATCTACTGGGGTTAGAGAGTCGGTCCCCAGTGGATGTCCTTTCCTGCGACGTTATCTCTACCTCTCTCTCTCTCTCTAGCTCTTGGCATACAGACACGCACCAACACACACACAGACACACACACACACGCACGCACGCACACGCACACACGCACGCACGCACGCACGCACGCACGCACGCACACCCCACTGTCGAGATAAAATTATAAATATTTCGGTAGAAGAATGTCCCGACCGAAGTCCCGTTTCTAGTAAATTGCAGGCTTGCTATCGTTCGCCAGGAAGAAATGGACACCTAAATGGCACAAAAGGTCTTAATATTAACAAAGTACTGGGGTGAACGTCTCAAAATGTCAACACTAATGGGGTTAAGCATGAGGGCGAAGGGGGTCCAGAACCGCCCCCCCGCCCCCCACCTCCCCCTCCATAATATTAGATGCTCGTCCTTCCCCAGCACAGTGTAAGTCAGGGGAAGTAATGGGTGAAGGGGGGAAAGAAAACGGGTGAAGGGGGAGGGGGGGATATGGTTTGAAAATATATATATAATTCAAGATTTATTAGAAGGATGCACACTACAGTATATACTCGGAAATGTTACTATGGAAATAAATTATATATATATATATATATATATATATATAGTGTATATATATATATAATGTATATACAGTATATATATATATATTATATTTATTTTGTTTTTGCTATGTGAGTGAGGGAGACAAAAGGCAGAACTGCCTGTAGCGAGTGCCTCCCCCATATTTGAAAGAGTGACAGGGCCAAACTCAAGGGACGTTCGAGCCAAAAAACAAAAACAAATTATATATATATATATATATATATATATATATATATATATATATATTACATTTTAAAGATTACATGGGTATTATGATGCTCGAGGTGAAACAATGTGTGAAGGTGTTGAAAAACAACGGGGTTTTGAAAATATACAGTATATATAGAAATATCGGATTGAAGAAGAATGTGCAAATGAGATATCGAAAGGTTGATATCAAAACAACATATATAATTATAATGTTAGTATAAAGATAAGGTATATATGTATAGTAAATGTTAACAAAGAGAAGTGTAATGTGATTCCCGAGCTTGACCCAGTGAAGTGGAAGCGAGGTGAAGTTATGTGTGAAGGTGATAAGGGAGGATATAGTTCGTTTTTCTGGCCCCTCTTCTACCTCATGTTTAGCCCTATTAGTTTTGAGATTTTAAGATGTTCGCTCATTAGTTTATCGACATTATGACCATTCGTCCCATTTCTTTATCGATATCAAGACCTTTCGGGCCATTTTGGTGTCGATTTTTTGTTCATGGCGAGCGATAGCGAGCCTGTAATTTAAAGAGGAACCGGCCTTCGGCCGGTCTAGGGAGGAAAATAAAAAAAATATAGAAAATAATTAAACAAGCAGATAAATGCGCCCATCCCCCCCTAAAGAAAACGGAGGGTAAAAATAAGGCTTGAGAATATAGTTGGAATTAAGGGGGGTGGGGGGTATTTTATATATATATATATTTTTATTATTACATTTATTTCTTTTAGTTTGCTCCCTAGACCTCTACCAAGCTTAAGAAAACACCCCCAAGACCCCCCGCTAATGAAGCGAACGTCTTAAAATCTCAAAATAGGGTTAAGCATAAGGGAGAAGGGGGTCCAGAAAAGTCATATAGGATTGAAGAAGTGTGTCAAATGGGGTCAGGTGAAGACATTGCTGGCATACTGTATAAGCCTTTACTACACCATATCGTAAAATTAGTAGCTAAATGTAATATATATTAAATTAAGGGGAGACTGAAAAGGGACGTTAAGGGGAGATGGGTTTGGTTTTTCTGGGCCCCTTTTCCTTCGTGTTTAGCCCCATTGCTTTTTAGATTTTAAGACGTTAGGCTCATTAGTTTGGCGATTTTAAGACTTTACACCCCACTTCTTCGTCAATATGAAGACCTTTAGTGCCATTTAGGTGTTGATTTTTTCCTAGCGAACGTTAGCGAGCTTGTAATTATTTTAAGAGTAACTGGGTTTCGGCCGGGAATTTTTGTACCGAAACAGGTACAAATATCTTGAAGGTCTAGGGGGTGATTTTTACAGTTTGATGGAGGTCTAGGGAGGGAGGGAAAACAAAATAATAATAAACAGATAAAACAAGAAGCAAATATAAGCGCCCATCTCCCCTTAAGTATAATATCTATAATGGTAGTATAGTAAATGTCAATAATGAGAAGTGTAATAATGATGTCCGGACTCTCCCTAGCAACGTGTAAGGGAGGTGACGTAATGGGTGAAGGGAGAAGGGGGGGGGGGGGGGGGCTTGAAAATATCTATAGAATTCAAGGTATTATACAAAAGATGAACTCCATACAATTGGAAAGGTTAGTATCAAAATATATATTATATATACTGAGTGTATATATATATATATACTAAGTGTGAAAGATGAAGTGTGTTATATTTCGCCAGAGGTCAAATAATGTGTGAAGGTGGTGAAGAGTTAAGATTTGAAAATATATATTGAATTAGCGGACTGACGATTAATGTAAAGTGTAATATCGAAAATGTTTAGCAGCCAATACATAATATATAATGTTTAGCAGCCAATACATAATATATAATGTTTAGCAGCCAATACATAATATATAATGTTTAGCAGCCAATACATAATATATAATGTTTAGCAGCCAATACATAATATATAATGTTTAGCAGCCAATACATAATATATAATGTTTAGCAGCCAATACATAATATATAATGTTTAGCAGCCAATACATAATATATAATGTTTAGCAGCCAATACATAATATATAATGTTAGTCTCAAAATATATTATATATACATTATAGTAAGTGTGAAAAAACAGATACGTGTAATATGGTGCCCCAGCTGTCTCTCCAGTGAAGTGTAAGCGAGGTGAAGTAATGTGTGAAGGTGTTGAAGAAAACGGGGATAAAAAATATAGTTTAACAATATGTATCGAATTCAAGGGATTGAAGATGAATGTAAACTGTAATATCGAAAATGTTAGTATCAGAATAAATTATATAAGATGTTAGTTTTAAAATACATTATATATAATTATAATAAATGTGAAAAAGATAGTGTTATGTGGTGCACAGTCTCTGCCCATTGAAGTGTAAGCGAGGTGAAGCAATGTGTGTTAAGGTGTTGAGGAAAACGGGGGGGGGGGGGGGAATAAGGTTTGAAAAATTTATATTGAATTTAAGGATTGAAGAAGAATGTAAATTGTAATATCGAAACTTATAGTATCGAAAATGTTGATATGCATGATTAAACATTGATAAAGAGAGTTGCTTTATGTAAGATAGAAATGTTAGTATAAAAAGCGTTAGCAACGGAAATGTGAAAAGTGAGACACTGAATTTGAACAATTATAATAAAAATAATATATATACCGGTATATATATATATATATATATATATATATATATATATCATTGTAACCATATTGATGCTCACGACTGTACATATAAAAATATATACTGTATATATATGTATATATATATATATAAGGTAAACTGTGAAATCGAAAATGCTTGTATGATAAATATGCAAATGGGCACGTGTACACTGATACCAGAGGCTCCCCTCGGAAGAATCACATGCTTTTATTAATTTAATTTGAGATGTTATTGGTGTTAAGAACGATGTAAAAAAAAAAAAAAAAAAAAAAAAAAAAAAAAACGTGTATACCCGGCGGCACGAGCGATTTTTCCGTCAATTTTCGATGAGCAAGTTTGTTCTCATACTGTACTCTTGTGAGACACTTTCGCATTGGAATCGGAAACCAGATGGATGGTAGATTATGTTAGGTAGTATAATGATTATGAACATTAATTAACTTTTGAAGCTTCCAGACTACAATTGCCCCTAAGAATTGCCGGAAACTTCGTTGGTGAGACACCGGCTCAGTTGGTGAAGAAATGTGTGAAGGTATTGAAGAGGACGGGGTCAAAACAAGCCTTAAGGGGAGATTTTTTTGTTTGCTTCCTAGACCCCTATCAATTAGGAATGATCGCAATAGGCATGGGGGAGGAGTATGTCTGTATGTAAAAAACAACCTCACACACACAACTAGGACCGACCTCCATGTAGAAAATCACGAAGCTCTGTGGATCGACCTACACCTGCCGAGGACAAGACCCATCATAATTGGGGTATGCTATAGGCCACCAGCCGACACACAATTCTTGACCAAATTTGAACGAACTTTGTCATCGCTAGACCCTCGGAATGAATCCATCATACTAGGGGATTTTAACCTGTGTTACAAACAACGAAATTATAAGCTTGTACGAGAATATAGGCATATACTGACAATGCACAATCACAAACAACTCATCACAACCCCCACACGTATCTCTGAGAACACTGCCACAATATTAGACCACATAAACTGTAACAGAGAGGACAAAATATCCCAATCAGTGGTTATACAGACTGGGATAAGTGATCACTTCGTCACATATTGCACACGGAAAACCACACAAATTACCCTAGAGAATCACAAAGTTATCAAAACAAGGTCACTCAGAAACTACAATAAGGAAACATTTCTGGACATTTTATGGAATACAGACTGGTATCCAGTGTTTGGAAGTACAAACGTTAATGACGCATGGGTTGGCTTCAGAACCATCATCACAAACATCCTAGCAACACAACACAATCACATGCTGCAATCACAACAACAGACTCTACTCCTTCAACTAAAAACAACAAGCAAACACTCTCATCAATCACTTTTCACATGTCAGCCACCTAAAACCTCACAAAGACGACCGACGTGTCATCCGACGTAAGAGACAATTCCCCACAGACCCTGACTATACACCCTTCACCAATCACCAGACAAAGCATATCATCAACAATCTCAAGCACTCACCCGCCTGTGGCCTAGACAACATAAGCAACATACACCTCAGACACCTGGGACCACAAGGCATACAAGCACTCACTAACATATCAAACTACAGCTATTCACACAACACAATACCAGACATTTGGAAGCATGGTATCATCATCACATTCCCCAAACCCAACAAAGACCCCACGCTACCCTCCTCGCACCGCCCCATCACACTCCTTTGCTCCCCCTCCAAAGTCATGGAACGCCTAGTATTACAACTAATTACATCTGACCTACCCCTAGCTCCAACACAACATGGCTTTAGTCCACTGCACTCCACAAACACTCTTCTCACAGACCTTACACAAAGAGCTTTCGACGGCATCAATTCAGCTAGACCACCACACAGATCACTATTAGCCACACTCGACATTAGTAAAGCCTTCGATGCCATCCCCCGCCACAACCTAACAAACAAAATCTACAACACAAACATGCACAACAACACAAAACGGTGGCTGGCCAACTTCCTAGCAGGCAGATGTGCACACGTATCTTTTGCCGGTCAGTCATCTAAATCAGAAACTTTCCAAACGGAGTCCCACAAGGATCCGTCCTATCGCCCGCACTCTTCAATCTGTACATGCACGATATAACTACACCCAATACGCCCCAAATAAACTTAGCCTCCTATGCAGATGACATAACACTCACATGCACACACCATGACCCAAAAAGAGCAACAGATCTCCTTCAACCCTATCTCAACACACTACATGGCTGGTGCACTACAAACAGACTTAATCTAGCCCCAGCCAAATCCACCGCAACCCTGCTCACAAGTTGGACAGGAGAACACGAATACATCCCTCAACTCACCATGAACAGCGCACCCCTGACACATGCACGCGCACCCGGGGTCCTGGGAGTGGCATGTGATACTCATATGACATTCAAACAGCACACCACAAACATTGGGGGGAAACTGACACCCAGACTTGGCGCCCTCAGGTCGCTTGCTCACGCAGAATTTGGACACAACAAAGAAACTACCACCACAGTGTGTGGGCGGTGCATGGGATCAGTGATGGAATGCGCGGGCCCGGCCTGGGCTTCTAACCTAGCTGAAGCACATCATAAGACCTTGCAGACTGTTCGGAGCAGGGCCCTGAGGATCATTACAGGCTGCGCAGCTGCTGCGCAGCTGCTGCGCCCACGGATCACCTACATCGGGAGACCGGGATCCTCAAAGTCAGGGACCATCTGGACATGAGGGGCACTCAATTCCTGGCAGCGGCCTCCACGAACCGGGACCACCCACTAAACTACATGGCAACACGCCCACAGACGCCAAGAAATGTCAAGGCAACACCCAGCACACGGTGTCGCGCACAATTATCGTCCTCTCTCCCTCCCTGCCCGCCCCGAACCAACTTCCAGAAGCGCATCCATACTCATATCTCTCACCGATCCATCCACTCACTCACAGACGACGCGCAGCTGCATGCACGACCTCCCGAGGTCCATCCTTCCGAATCCTCCCTTCCTCGCGAGGACAGAGTCCACCTGGCCAGGCTGAGATGCGGACACCATCCAGCTCTCCTGAGCTATCAGAAGAGACTGGATGACTCCGTTGTCGACGCCTGCCCGGGATGTAACACAGCGCCCCATACCATTGGACACATCATGGAGGACTGCATTTCACACAACCACTTACGCCAACAACACAATCTACACTCAATGAGAGCTCTGTGGGAAAGCCCGATCGTGGCCATGGCCTTTCTCAGGGACTCGGGGCTGTTCGGCCAGGCAGCTTAGGGAACAACAACAACAACAACAACATCCTAGACGAAATAGCTCCTCTGAAAGACATACGAATTAAAGCAAGGTCAGACCCATGGATCAACAATGACATACTACATCATCTGGAACACAGAGACAATCTGTTAAAAAGGCTAGCGAAACATAGACAGGATCAAGGTCTGAAACATGAGTTCAACAGGGCCAGGAATAAACTAAGTAGGAAAATGAAATCAGCGAAAACTAATTATTTTCACAATAAGGCAGAGGAATATCAGAATAACCCAAAGAAACTATGGAGGCACCTAAAAACAACAGGCTACAGCAACAAGACAAGGGATTCGTCTAACACTAATATTGCTCTCACCATTAATGATCAGGTTTGTCACGATAAACGACAAATTTCAACCTACTTCAACTCCTTCACTTCCATAGCAAACACACTTGCACAGAACCTACCTCAACCTCTCAATAAATACACGACAACAACGGCCACCTTTCGTAATTTCTATAGAGATAAAGACATACACCCGAACACATTTGGATTGCAAAATGTTACACCAAAATACACTTTTGACGAGCTGTCTAACCTAAATGTACATAAGAGCACAGGACCAGACAAAATTCCTGCCAAATTTCTACGAGATGGAGCCATTGGTATAGCAGGCCCCCTAACCCACATCATCAACTTGTCAATTAACACCAACACAGTGCCTGCTGAACTGAAGGAAGCTATTGTAACCCCTTTATTCAAGAAAGGAAATAAACTAGAAGTTGGCAACTACAGACCAGTTAGCATATTATGTATTGTATCTAAAATCCTTGAAAGAGCGGTATACAACCAAATTTTTTTTTTTTTTTTTTTTTTTTAAAGAGACAATGAACGGAGGAAGGAAAAACACAGATAAAACAAAAAGGTCCATGTGCCTAAAGGCATCCTCCATTCATAAAATGTTTGTAACAACTGGATTTAAACATTTGTAGATTGTAAGTTTGTGGAAAGCAATTCGAGGGAAGTGAATTCCAAAGAGTAGTAGCTCTGGGGATAAATGAATTCTGATATGCAGAAGTTCTGCATTGTGGAGGAGAAAGTGTAAATTCATGGGCGCTCTCAGCTGCCCTAGTTCTACGGGGAAAGATGTGGAGAGGCGGCACAATTGAAGCAAGTTCCTCGGAACAATTGCTGTGAAAAATATCTGTAGAATAATGCAAGGGATGCAACGTTTCTTCGTATGGATAATGTAGGAAGGTCCTGTGTGATTGCAGGGTTATTGATTAATCTAATAGCTTTATTTTGAATTTTGTCCAACTGCCTCAATGCAACCACTCCACTTCCACCCCACAGAGGTGAACAGTAATCCATCTGAGAACGCACATGACTTTTATATATTACGGCCAACTGCTCGTCAGTGAAGAATTCTCGAACTCTGTACAGGAGTCCCAGTTTTTTAGAGGCATTCTTAGCAATGCTTCTAACATAATGTGTCCAGCTCAAGTTAGTAGTTAATGTTACACCGAGAATGTCAATACTAGGGGAAGTGGGAATATTTACATCATTAAAAAATATAAGGGAGTCAGTGAGATTCTGTCGGTTAGAAAATTGAATGTACTTGGTTTTCTGTGCATTAAAGGAAACTAGATTCTTTTGTCCCCATCCATTAATTCTAGAAAGGTCACACTACCTCAAACAAAATGATCTATTCTATAAGTTTCAATCAGGTTTCAGATGCATGTACTCGACAGACTCCTGTCTCATCCACTTAACGGATCACATTCGTAAAGAAATGTCTAAAGGTAACTACACCGGTATGGTTCGTCTTGATCTACAAAAAGCGTTTGACACAGTAGACCATGTTATCCTATGTAATAAACTACAAGCAATAGGCATAGGGTCTGTGAACTGGTTTAAATCTTATCTTAGTGGTAGAACCCAAAGAGTCAAAATTGATGATAATATATCTGATCCTGTGCCAATTAACTGTGGGGTCCCACAGGGAAGCATCCTTGGTCCCTTACTCTTTCTCTGTTATGTGAACGACATGGAACTGAGCGTCTCATGTAAATTATTACTGTATGCAGACGACAGCGTGCTTCTGGTTTCAGGAAAAGACCCAATAAGTATTGCCGCTTCACTTTCCAAAGAACTAGCATCATGTAGTGAATGGCTAGTGGACAATAGACTATCTCTTCACCTGGGCAAGACGGAAGCCATCTTATGTGGAACAAAACGCAAACTGAAAGACATTGTGGGCTTCTCGGTCAACTGTAATGATATTCCTATAACAACAATGTCACAAGTTAAATATCTCGGACTGAAAACTGGACGCGAGTTTGTCAGGTGAAACAATTTTGGAATCTATCCTGAGTAAGTGTAGAGCACGTATAAAATACCTGTATAGACAGGTGGGATGCTTGCCCGCGGCGACCAAAAAGACCCTCTGCCAAGCGCTTGTTCAATGTCATTTTGACTATTCTGTGTGATCCTGGTACTCTGCATCATCTAAATCAGCACAGCACAAACTTCAGGTCACTCAAAATAAAATGGTTAGGTTCATGCTGAACCTAGGACCCAGATCACATGTTGGCCAGGAACAACTTCAGTCACTAGGTATGCTCAATGTCTCTGACAGGGCCAAACAAATCAGGCTCACTAATGCCTTCAAAATTTTCTATGACAGAGCTCCAGAGTATCTAAAGAATGATTTTGTTAAAGCAAATGAGAGGAGTGGACATAATACAAGAAACAGGATGTTTAATTTTAAGGTCCCGAGAATCCAAGGACAGGGTAAGCTAACATTCTTCTTCACTGCCATCAAAGACTGGAACGACCTACCCCAGTCAGTACGTGAAAAGAGAACACTGTATTCCTTCAGACGTAGCCTGAAGGAACACCTGAACCGGACAGCTGCGAGAAGGGAGCACCAAGCTTATGTCTACTACTAAATACGACATAAGAGATAGACAAACCAAACTGAAATGATTACTGATTACGGATTACTGATATTTACTATAGGATGTAAGGTATCTTAAAATAACCCCCTAGAAATACTTTCTCTAAAGTATCTATTTCTTTATCCTCCCCATTTCTCCAGGTAACCTAATCCCACAAGGACCCCAATGGAAATACGCCTAACGGCCTTATTGGGCTATCCTTAGTTGGAATTATGCAAGGCTGGTACATGTCATCTATATTTGTAACATACTATGTGGTACCAACTCTGTAAATTGCTAACTGAATAAATATTATTATTATTATTATTATTATTATTATTATTATTATTATTATTATTAATCTTTTTAAATATACCCCAGAGACCCCCCATCGATATAATTATATGTATACATTTTTCGGTAGAAACATTTCCAGGTCGAAGGCCGGTTCCTAAATTTCAGGCTCTCTATCGCTCGCCAAGAAAAATTCGACACCTAAATGGCACGAAAGGTCTTAACATTGACAGAAAATGGGCGAAATGTCTTAAAATCGCCAAACTAACGAGTGAACGTCAAAATTTCAAAACTAAGTGGTTAAAACATGAGGAAGATGAGGTTCCACAACAAAAGAAAACTGGGGGGGGGGGGGGGGGTTAAGCTTGATGAAGGTCTAGGGAGGAAACTATAAAAGTAATACAAATAATCATAAATGAGCAAAAAAATACGCCCATCCCCCCCTTCATCCATGCAGTACAGGTGACATCCTTTCCATTGTATTCTGGCAACTATCAGGCAATTTTAGTCAGTTTTAGAAGGACCTCCATCAATTAACAGGCTTCGAACTATCTCAGTAACCCTTTTTATTACCACAGATCATTCATAAGCGAGCCTGTAATTTAAGAGGAATCGGCCTTCGGCCGGGACATTGTCTACCGAAAAATTTACAAATTATCTTGAAAAAGGGCCTAGGGGGTGTAGCTTTAAGCTTGATGGAGGTCTAGGGAAAGTGATGCATGATGTGTGAAGGTGATGAATAAGGTGGAGGTGAAGAGCAAGCAAGGATTGGAAGGATGGATTTTCACAGCAATGGAAAGTTTAAACGAGGGAAAATTTTGTCTGTGTGTTGAGTGTGTATGTGTGTGTGTGAGTTGAGTGTATGTGTGTGTGTTGAGTGTGTGTTGAGTGTGTGTGTGTGTGTTGAGTGTGTGTGTGTGTGTTGAATGTGTGTATGTGTGTGTGTGGGTTCTTTTTAGTGTGTTGAGTGTGTGTGTGTGAGGGAGGAAGGGTTCCTGGGTTTCTTGTGTGTTGAGTGAGTGTGTGTGTGTGTGTGTGTGCAGATAAAACTAGGGTGAAACAGAGCAGCTAGGGTGAAAAGTAAACTAGGATGAAATAGAAGAACTAGAATGGGACAAAAACTAGGGTGAAACAAAAACGGGTGAAACAGAACAATTACTAGGGTGAGGCTGAAGAACTACGGTAAACCAGAACAACTAGGGTGAAACAGAGAACTAGGGTGAAACAGAACTAGGGTAAACCAGAACAACTAGGGTGAAACAGAGAACTAGGGTGAAACAGAACTAGGGTAAACCAGAACAACTAGGGTGAAACAGAGAACTAGAGTGAAACAGAGAACTAGGGTGAAACAGAGAACTAGGGTGAAACAGAGCAAGTAGGGTGAGCCAGAGCAACTAGGGTGAAACAGAGAACTAGGGTGAAACAGAACTAGGGTAAACCAGAACAACTAGGGTGAAACAGAGAACTAGGGTGAAACAGAGAACTAGGGTGAAACAGAGAACTAGGGTGAAACAGAGCAAGTAGGGTGAGCCAGAGCAACTAGGGTGAAACAGAACAACTACGGTGAAACAGAACTAGGGTGAAACAGAGAGCTAGGGTGAAACAGAGCAACTAGGGTGAAACAGAGAACTAGGATGAAACAGAGAACTAGGGTGAAACAGAGAACTAGGGTGAAACAGAGAACTAGGGTGAAACAGAAAGCTAGGGTGAAACAGAGCAACTAGGGTGAAACAGAGAACTAGGGTGAAACAGAAAACTAGGGTGAAACAGAGAGCTAGGGTGAAACAGAGCAACTAGGGTGAAACAGAACAACTAGGGTGAAACAGAACAACTAGGGTGAAACAGAGCAACTAGGGTGAAACAGAACAACTAGGGTGAAACAGAACAACTATGGTGAAACAGAACAACTAGGGTGCAACAGAGCAACTAGGGTGAAACAGAACAACTAGGGTGAAACAGAGCAACTAGGGTAAAACAGGGCAACTAGGGTGAAACAGAACAACTAGGGTGAAACAGAACAACTAGGGTGAAACAGAGCAACTAGGGTGAGGCAGGCAGGGTGGGGTGAGGCAGGCGTGGCGAGGCAGGTCGAGGCAGGTCCCCTTTAACAGGTCAGGATGGGAGGAGGGGCGGATGGTGGGGGGAAGGGTAGAGGGGAATGAGGGGTAGCTGGTTCATTCACTACCCCAGACTGTTTACCTGTTGGGGGTCTGAATGGTGCGGAGCCTCTCTCTCACACACCTGTTATACTCCTACACCTGTCATGCTCCCACACCTGGCATGCTCCCACACCTGTCATACTCCCACACCTGTCATGCTCCTACACCTGTTACACATCTGTCATACTCCCACACCTTGTCATGCTCCTACACCTGTCACACACACCTGTCATGCTCCCACACCTGTCATGCTCATACACCTGTCATGTTCCAACACCTGTCATGCTCCTACACCTGTCACATACACCTGTCATGATCCCACACCTGTCATGTTCCCACACTTGTCATGCTCCTACACCTGTTATGTTCCTACACCTGTTATGCTCCTACACCTGTTATGCTCCTACACCTGTTATGCTCCTACACCTGTCAGGCTCCCACACCTGTCAGGCTCCCACACCTGCCATACTCCCACACCTGTTATGCTCCTACACCTGTCAGGATCCCACAACTGCCATGCTCCTACACCTGTCATGCTCTATCAATTTGTTCGAATTTGTTCGATAAAGTTCGCTTTATCAATTTGTTCGAATGCCGACCCGTGGTAATAACGTTCTTGACATTGTACTTGCAACAAAAGAAGAATTGATAGAGAATTTGAATGTTGGTGATGAATTCAGTAACAGCGACCATCGTACGATAACTTTCACTTTAAAGTTTACTAGTAACGAACCAAATAGTAGCATCGAAAAAGTCCCTAATTTCAAGAAAGCAAACTTCCATAAACTTAGAGCTATGTTTAAAGAAACTGACTGGAGCTTTTTAATTAACAATAACGACATAAATACATCTTGGAAGTTATTCGAAACCACTTACCTAAAAGCAGTGCAAGACTGCATACCATCGAAAATACGGCGTCCAGGCCATAATAATAAGCCCAAATGGTGGAATAAAGATATTTCAAACTGCCTGCTTGCTAAAAAATTTGCTAATGATAGATTAAAATCCTCACAAAATGACGAAGAACGGGTGAAATTTGTAGAGCTACGACGCAAAGCCAAAAAAGTTAATTAAGCAAAGTAAAAAGACCTTAGAGTTACATATTGCGAATCAAAGTAAAACAAACCCGAAAGAATTCTATAGTTATATCAGAAAGAAAAAAGTAGTTACTTCAACTGTTGGACCGTTAGTCGATGAAAAAGGAGAATACACCAAAGACGAAGTACAAATGAGTAATGCCCTCAATACCTTCTTTGCAATCAGTTTTTACAACAGAAGACCTCAGTGATATCCCTACACCATCGCCGATTCAGATTGATAATTCAGATGTTCTAAGCAATATCACCGTTACAGAGAGAGAAGTATTGAATTGTTTAGATAAACTCAAGGTAAATAAAACGCCAGGACCTGATACAATCTCGCCTAGAGTTCTAAAGGAAGCTAAGAATGAGCTCTCCAAACCACTGACATTACTATTCAATAAATCCTTGCAGTCTGGAACTATGCCTGATCAGTGGAAGCTAGCCAACGTAACACCGATATTCAAAAAAGGCAGCAAATCCCTACCCAGTAACTATCGTCCAATTAGCTTAACCTCAGTTGTATGTAAAATGCTAGAAACGGTCATACGAGACAGACTCGTAAATCACTTGGAGGAAAATAACATACTTAAAGATACTCAACACGGCTTTCGTAAAAAACGTTCCTGTTTAACAAACCTCTTAGACTTCTTCCACGATATCCTCAACCTCTACGATGAGAGTAAAGCTGTAGATATTATATACCTTGATTTTCAAAAGGCCTTTGACAAAGTTCCCCACAAACGTTTACTGCTAAAACTAAAAGCGCATGGAATACAAGACGGTGTGTTGAAATGGATAGAAAATTGGCTCAGCAACAGAAAGCAAAGGGTAGTCATAAACGGTAAGGCATCTAAATGGACCAATGTAAGTAGCGGGGTACCCCAGGGATCGGTACTAGGACCAATTCTCTTTCTAATTTACATCAACGACATAGATGAGGGTCTCACCTGCACAATCTCAAAATTTGCTGACGATACAAAAATTGCAAATAGCGTACTCTCCAAAGAACAAGTTGACGATATGCAACACAATCTAGATAAATTGTCATGTTGGGCCCAAATTTGGCAAATGAGTTTCAATGCGGATAAATGTAAAGTACTACATGTCGGATACCTAAATGAGAAAGCAAACTATTCGATGAATGGCACTCCGCTTAAGAATGTAAACAGAGAAACTGATCTGGGAGTAACAATATCGAGTAACCTAAAACCGAGTCAACAATGTTCAGAAGTTGTTAAGAAGGCAAACAAAATAATTGGCTTTATAGGCAGGTCATTTGAGCATAAATCCAAAGAAGTTATCCTAACCCTTTACAATTCCTTAGTCCGCCCTCTTCTGGAATACTGCGTTCAATCCTGGTGCCCTTATTACCAAAAAGATATAAACAAGCTAGAACGAGTTCAACGTAGAGTTACCAAAATGATACCTAGCCTAAAGAACAAACCATACGAAGAGCGTCTTAGAGAATTAAATCTATTTCCTTTAACCCAGCGCAGATTAAGAGGCGACTTAATTCAAGTGTTCAAATCATCAAAGGCATCGACAATATGAACTGTAGTAAGTACTTCACTATCGACCAATCTAATTACACGCGGGGAAAACGGTTGCAAAATTATTGGTAAATCTTTTAACTCGCACGAATCTAAGAATTTCTTCTTCAATCGAGTTGTCAACTTGTGGAATGGGCTTCCCGAGACGTTATAGACTGCAGCACCGTTGATTCATTTAAATTCCGCCTAGACAAATATCTCGCATCAAACCCGCGACTGACTGCGTTTGTAAATGAATAACTTTATCCTCCCCTCAGTTACTAACCCTTCTGTCCCCTACTAACTTCCTAGTCCCAGGGCAGTAGTTCCCTTTCCAATGTTCCCTTACCCACTCTAAACCACTGTTTGGACACTTGATCCTCAGTGTTTTGGAGGACAAGCAACCTAGAAGGGTCACTAGATCTGTTGTTGCTTGATTTCCTTTGTACTCCTTTGTACTCTTACTCCTGTTACACTCTTACACACCTGTCATGCTCCCACACCTGTTACACTCTTACACATCTGTCATGCTTCCACACACCAATCATGATCCCACACATCTATCCCACTCCTGTCACACTCACACATACCTGTCATGCCGCCACACTTGTCATGCTGCCCCGCCTGTCATGTTCACACACACACACACACACCTGACATGTTCATACACCTTTCATACTCATACACATCTGTCATGCTCTCACCACCCATGCTCCCAGAACCTGTCATGTTCACACACTCGCCTGTCATTCTCACACACACCCCCGGTCATGGTCACACACACCTGTCATGTTCACATACATACAACTGTCATGCATGTACACCTGTCACACACACACACACACACCACACACACACACACACACACACACCTATCATGCTCTCACACACCTGTAATGTTCTCATACCTATCATGCTTACTCACCTATCATGCTCTCATACCTGTCATGCTCTCACACACCTATCATGCTCTCTTACCTGTCATGCTGCCACATGTGTTACTTCTATACCACCTGATAGACAGTTTACCCTTTCAGTTTCCTAGGACGTTTTTTTAATGTATTTTGGCTAACATTAGACGATTTTTCTATCTCAATCTCAATCTAGCTCAATTTATCTCAGATAATTAACAAAGTTGAATCAAATCGTCTACTAACACCCGAAATCAAAAGAAGATGTAGGTCCTCGTATCTTGAATAGGAAAGTTGAAGGACTGTGTGTTGAATTTTAGATGAGAGAGAGAGAGAGAGAGAGAGAGAGAGAGAGAGAGAGAGAGAGAGAGCATCAAACGAATCAAAGGTAAATGGGAGAACTGGGGATGATTCAGGCGACTGGAGAGGAGTAGAACCAAAAACAAGCTATAAAAACAAGAAAACGATTAAAGAGAGATGAAAAGGGAAGACGAGGATGCAGAGAGAGAGAGAGAGAGTGTTACACAGATATTCAGACCACACAAACCTTGCGGTTTCTACTAGGTGGTCTGATTTTAATACAATAACAATATAATTATAATCTAACTAATTAATTTCACTTCCAACACCAAACACCTTCCAATGAAATTAATGGATGCATGTGATTATCCCGGGATTCGAACCTGGGATACCACATACAGATCTGAAATACTTTAACCATTACACTATCAAGACAGATAGGGGGATATTGTAGGCACCAATCGAACAGGGAGAGGCTATAAGCATGTGATAAGGAGGCACTGGAACTCCTGTTTCATTTGCTTGGCCTCTCTTACTGAGTAGCTTTGTGTCTCACTTACACAGAGTAATTCAGCAAGCTCTCACAATCACCTCCTCCTCCTATCTACTTAACTACACTAAACATGCACACCACATTTCATGCTGCCACATTAAAATGATCTAACGTACATGATGAACAAAATAGCCCAGCCTCTGAGTCCCCAGGTGGTGGTGGGGGGGGGGGGGGGGGGGGGCATAAATGCCCCCACAATCGCCCGACTTTCTCATAACGACCCCTCAAATTCTCTGGACCTCAGCCTGTTACTCTTACTATTAACTTCTGCAACATTCGCGGCCTAACCTCTAATTTTCCCTCTGTTGAACACCATCTCTCCTACAAACCTGATCTTCTTTTCCTCACTGAAACTTAGGTGTCTGAAGCAACTGCCAGCAGCCCCTTCTCCTACTTTCTCAATCCTAGTTTTAAAGTCAAAGGCGGATGTTGTGCATACGTGCACAACTAACTCACTTGCTCTCGTGTTCCCGATTTCGACTCCTCTGCTGTCTATCTTTCCCCTAACTCTACCGACTTTCCCAAATTCTTTGGCTATCTAAACTCTAAAGTGGAACACATCCTATCCATTTCTTATTTCCCAGAAATCTCTATCTTAGGATATTTCAACGGTCACCACCGCCAATGGTTCTCCTCTCATTCCACTTACCAACCTGGTGAAAAAGCCTACGTCTTTTCTATCACAAATTACCTAGAGCACCTGGTTCAGCAACCCACCCGTATATCGGATTGCTTCGGAGATCTGCCCAACATTCTTGACTTGTTTCTAACTTCTAACTCTTCTGTTTATACTGTCGATCTTTTCTCTCCTTTGGGCTCCTCCGACCATAAACTTATCTCTGTCACTTGTCCTATCTCTCCATTACGGCCACCCGATCCTCCCCGCTGGCGGCGCTTGTGGCACTTTGGCGCTGCCGACTGGGAGGCTCTCCGGCAGTATTTCTTTGATTTCCCATGGATTGATTTTTGCTTCAGTGGCCGGGGACCCTCAGAAAGTGCTGAATGCATTACCGAGGTAATCTTCTTGGGCATGGAGGCATACATTCCATTTTCTTTCTCTCAGACTATTGCAAAAAAAATCTTGGTTTACTCACGCTTGTTCTACTGCTGTCCGCAACAAGGAGGAAGCATTCAAACAGTACCGACGCCTTCAAACTCATGAATCTCATTCTTCCTATGTTTCTGCCCAGAATCAAGCCAAATCTGTTCTTCGACTTGCCAAGCACTCTTTCATCAATAATAAATACACTGCACTATCCAACTCTAGCTCTTCCCAAGCTTTCTGGCATCTAGCCCAAAACTTCTCCAACAATTTTTCTTCCTCGTCTTTCCCTCCCCTTTTCCACTCTGATGGCACAACCATTACTTCTTCCTCTGACAAAGCTGAAGTCTTCGCTCAAACTTTTGCTAGAAACTCCACCTTGGATGATTCCGGTGGTATTCCTCCCTCTCCACCCCCCTCTCTCCTACTTATGCCTAATATCTTAATATCTTCTAAAGATGTACTTTCTACCCTCTCTGGGCCTGATACTAAGAAGGCATACAGTCCGGATGGTGTTCCTCCTGTTGTACTAAAAAACTGTGCTTCCGTGCTGACTCCCTACCTAGACAAACTCTTTCGTCTCTGTCTCTCCTCTAACGTCTTCCCTTCATGCTGGAAGTTTGCTCTCATTCAACCTGTCCCAAAGAAGGGTGACCGCTCTCAACCCTCCAACTATCTTCCAATTGCTCTCATCTCGTGTATCTCTAAAGTTTTGGAAACTATTCTTGCTTCCAAATTTCTTAAGCATTTCTCTTCTCATAATCTGCTCTCAGATCGCCAGTATGGCTTCCTTAAGGGTCGCTCTACTGGTGATCTTTTTTCACATCTTGCTAACTCTTGGTCATCCTCCTTTCGGGACTTCGGTGAGACCTTTTCTATTGCACTAGACATATCGAAGGCCTTCGAAACTACCCTCCTTCAGTTTCTATCCCTCCATCTGTGCCTTTGTCTCTAATTTCCTTTCCTGCTGTTCCATAGCTGCAGTTGTGGATGGCCATCGCTCGCTTCCTCATCCTATCAACTCCGGTGTTCTTCAGGGTTCTGTCCTATCTCCTATTCTCTTTCTAATTTTCATAAATGATCTTCTCAACTGTACCTCAAGTCCCATCCGTTCATACGCAGACGACTCTACCTTACACTACTCAATTAGTTTTCCAGAATGCCCCAGCCAGCAGTCCCTCAAAGACAAACGTAACGAAGCCATGCAACACTTATATTCTGATCTAACTACTATTTCCAATTCGGGCAGAGAAAACCTTGTTGCCTTTAATGCTTCCAAAACCCAATTTCTCCATCTATCTACCCGTCCGGAACTCACAGAGGACTATCCCTTATTCTTGAACCATACAAAAATAAATCCTTCATCTTCTCTCAATATTCTTGGTGTCTCTTTTTCTTCTGCTCTCACTTGGAAGGACCATTATACCAGTCTTGCTAAGGCAGCCTCCCAGAAGCTGGGTGTGCTCATCCGCCTCAAGGGGTTCTTTACCCCTACGCTGCTTCTTGCTCTGTACACAGTGCGCCCTTGTATTGATTATTGTTCTCATATGTGGGGAGGATCCTCTCACACCGCACTCATAGACAGAATAGAAAGGAAGGCCTTTCATATAATTAATTCCTGCTCACTCACCAACTCTCTTCAAACTCTCTCTCTTCGCCGGAATGTTGCATTTCTCTCGCTATTCTATCGCTACTACAATACTGTAATCAGTGTTCCTCAGAGCTCTCCCAGTGTATACCACCTCCTCTACGTAGGATACGTGGTACCTGTCTTGCAACACAATCCCACCCCTACTCTGTGCAACTCTCCAACCCAAGAGTGAAACGTTACTCTCAGTCTTTCTTCTATTCAACAGCTGAGCTCTGGAACTCTCTCCCAGAATCAGTCTTTCCCTCCTCCTATGACTTGAATTGCTTCAAACTCTGTGTGTCCATGCATTTTGACTCGATCGTCCCTTGATTTTGGCCCTGACACTCTTTCAACTATGGTTGGGGCACTCACTACAGGCAGTTCTGCCTTTTGTCTCCCTCACTCACATAGAAAAAAGAACCACACACACACCAACACACACAAACACACACAAAAACCAAACACACACACACACACACACACACACACACACACACACACACACACACACACACACACACACACCAGCATTACCACCCCCCCCCCCCCAGCTGATCACCAGTATTATCACCTGCCACACCATTAACCCTACACCACTCACCATCACCTTACTCATACTCTCTCTCAATAACACTCACTCTCACTCTCTCTCTCATACCCTAAACTGTAGCACACAACGCACCTCCTATCCCTAATTACATGCTGGCGAGGCAGATGTAATCAAAAACAATTGGTGCACCGCGATATTATTGGTAACCAGCAAAAAACACACACACACACTCACCCCCTCCCACACACACACACGTACACACACACACACACACCCTCCCCACACACACGCACACTCACCCCTCCCCCCCCACACACACACACACCCCTTCCCCACACACACACACACACACACACACACACACACACACACACTCACCCCCTCCCCACACACACACACACACACACACACACACACACACACACACTTGGGCCCAAATTTGGCAAATGAGTTTCAATGCGGATAAATGTAAAGTACTACAAATCGGATACCTAAATGAGAAAGCAAACTATACGATGAATGGCACTCAGCTTAAGAATGTAAACAGAGAAACCGATCTGGGAGTAACAATATCGAGTAACCTAAAACCGAGTCAACAATGTTCAGAAGTTGTTAAGAAGGCAAACAAAAATAATTGGCTTTATAGGCAGGTCATTTGAGCATAAATCCAAAGACGTTATCCTAACCCTTTACAATTCCTTAGTCCGCCCTCTTCTGGAATACTGCGTTCAATCCTGGTGCCCTTATTACCAAAAAGACATAAACAAGCTAGAACGAGTTCAACGTAGAGTTACCAAAATGATACCTAGCCTAAAGAACAAACCATACGAAGAGCGTCTTAGAGAATTAAATCTATTTCCTTTAACCCAGCGCAGATTAAGAGGTGACTTAATTCAAGTGTTCAAAATCATCAAAGGCATCGACAATATGAACTGTAGTAAGTACTTCACTATCGACCAATCTAATTACACGCGGGGAAATGGTTGCAAAATTATTGGTAAATCTTTTAACTCACACGAATCTAAGAATTTCTTCTTCAATCGAGTTGTCAACTTGTGGAATGGGCTTCCCCAAGACGTTATAGTCTGCAGCACCGTTGATTCATTTAAACTCCGCCTAGACAAATATCTCGCATCAAACCCGCGACTGACTGCGTTTGTAAATGAATAACTTTATTTTATCCTCCCCTCAGTTACTAACCCATATGTCCCCTACTAACTTCCTAGTCCTGCCACGGACATTAGTTCCAGGGCAGTAGTTCCCTTTCCAATGTTCCCTTACCCACTCTAAACCACTGTTTGGACACTTGATCCTCAGTGTTTTGGAGAACAAGCAGCCTAGAAGGGTCACTAGATCTGTTGTTGCTTGATTTCCTTTGTACTCCTTTGTACTTTGTACACTCACTCACCCCCTCCACACACACACACACACACACACACACACACACACACACACACACACACACACACACACACACACACACACACACACACACACACACACACACATACACTCACACTTCTGTGCCGGTACATATAATTTGACTAGAGCGTTTATTCCGGCAATTAAGCTTTAATTAAATACCCCAAAGACAAATTTGCTCATGTTTCAGTAGAAAACTGCCCTGACCAAAGTCTAATTCTTCCTAAATTTCAGGCTCGCTATCGCTCGCCAGGAAATAATCGACATTTTAAGAAGAACCGGCCATTATTCTACCGAAAAATGTACAAACTTATCTTGAAGGGGGTGTAGGGGGTGTTTTCCTAAGCTTGATGGAGATCTAGTGAGGAAACTAAAAAATATAGGAATAAATTAATTAATAGACCAAAAAACGGGCCATCTCCCCTTAATATGATTGTTTGTGTTCCACCTGTTATTGTCCAGGTGTATTGTTGGTGGGGGAGGAGTTTTACTTGTTTGTACCTATTGTATTTGTTGGTTATTGTTGTTATTGCCTGTATTGGTTGGTCGGTGGGGGAGGGTGTTGTTTGTTGAATACTAAGTGGCCTATCTGGGAATATAGTGTTGGTTGATACTTCGCTTACTATATATATATATATATATATAGATAGATAGATAGATAGAGAGAAAGAGAGAGAGAGAAGGTGATAAATAGGTAGAGAGAGAGAGAGAAAGCGATAAATGGGTAGAGAGAGAGAGAGAGAGAGAGAGGGGGGGGGGGGGACAAGGGAGGGGAGGTTCTCTAAACTTTTGCAAACTTTGTGCTGGTGCCTCTCACAACTTGGGTTAAACTTGACGTAACTTGTAGGGGGGGATGGTTCAGCACGGAGGGTAGCTCCGGTCCTGCCTCACCCCTGGCCTAGATAATGTACAGTCGGGTTCAGGAGTCACGTTTGGTAATGCACTATATATTGACGAAAATTAGGGGACGGTGTGAAACAAGCTCTGGCAAAATATCATATATACTGATCCAACTGTTTGTTAACAAGTTATTCCCGAAAAACGATGCAACACGGCCTCTGAAATCCATAGTAGTAGACGATTTTATTCAGCTGGCGACAAAATTACTTGTTCACATCTAATTAGTCAGCTATTTCCAAAATTATTCTAGTCAAATCTATTGTTGATTGTGAAAACATGACGTTGATATAAGAGAGGCAGTGTATTATTTTTTCCATAATTAATCGAAAAGTCAGCTACGAATAAATCAACCTTTTGGCCAGGTTAAAACAAAAATATGAGTATGGTAATATTAGGGTGGCTGTGTTCAATATAGTGATATTTAGGAGGATGCTTAGGACAAGTGACGACAATAGTACGGTATTATTATACTACTATATGTATAATCGGGGTCTTAGGAAGTAGCTTAAGGCAGAATTTAATGATTACACCTAAAATATCTGAATTCAGCCTGATGTAACCTGACCTAACACAAGGTCAAATAAAATAACACAACATAATCTAATCCACCAATGATAACACGCTTTGCTTCTCTTGCTTTTAAAAGTAAAAAAACAAAAAACAAAAAACAAACAAAAAACATGCAGCTCTGACATTTTAAGGGTTGTTATTAGAGATCAAATTTTTGTGGCCACTTTTTTCCTTCTGTCGGATTCTTCAGAATACCGAAACCTTTACATGTGCTGGGAG
>CM064486.1:11088585-11135874 GCA_032716605.1 Paralithodes platypus | reverse complement strand
TCTCTCTATATATATATATATATATATATATATATATATATATATACAGTATATTATGTATCTATCTACAGTATTTCTATTCATCTATCTGTGTATCTTGTGTGATATAAAAGCAAGGACTAAGATATCAGTTCATCTATCTATCCATCGATCTACATAGCTATCTGTATCTATCTATCTCTAGTGTGATCTGACAGTGGTTGACCCAGTTTATCTATCTATCATGTATCTGTATTTCTACTTATCTTTAGTATCTATCTATTTGTCTTTATATCTGTCTGTGTATCTATCTAGTGCGGTCTGAAAATGGGGGCCCAAAATATTTGTTTATCTATTATATATGCCTATGTGTGTATCTATCTATATATAAATATATATCTATCTATCTATGTTTACCTCTCTTCAGTATCTATATATCTATCTATTTTTCTATTTATCTATCTAGTTTGGTCTCGCTTGGTCTGTAAGTGGGTTGGTGGTGGGGGTGTGGGATTTTAACCAAAAATAGTATTAGTTTATTTACTGTACATATCAATTTTCATATCTATATCTATCTATATACCCCCCCCCCCTCTCTCACTATATATATATAAGTGGGGGACCTAAGATATTAGTTTAGCTATACCGGTAGATATATCTATCTATCTATTTTTCTATATATCTGTCTATTTTCACCCCTCTTCAGTATCTAATCTATCTATCTATCTATTGTGGTCTGTTATCTGTATAGGCCTATTTATCTATCTATTTTCACCCCTCTTCAGTACCGGTATCTATCTATCCAGATGTCTATTTTCACCGCTCTTCAGTATCTATCTATCTATCTATCTATCTATCTATCTATCTATCTAGTGGCCTGGCTGCTTTCCGGCTCTGATGTGCGAGTCGATGTATCACTTTTATCTATCTATCTATATATGTCTATTTTCACCCCTCTTCAGTATCTATCTATCTATCTATCTATCTATCTATCTATCTATCTATCTAGTGTGGTCTGCTATCTGTATATGTATCCATCTATCTATTTATCTGTCTATTTTCACCCCTGGGCCCTCTTCAATATCTATCTATCTATCTACATATCTATCTATCTAGTGTGGTTTGAAAGTGGGGGACCCAAGATATTAGTTTATCTTGCCGTATTGATTTTGTGGTCCAGGCGCTGCGACCCCCCCCCCCCCTCCTCCTCCCTCTCTCTCTCTCTCTCTCTCTCTCTCTCTCTCTCTCTCTCTCTCTCTCTCTCTCTCAGCCTTGTCACCAGTTCTCTGGCGGGGGTGGGGGGGGGAGGGTCTCTAGAGAATCCTATACCGACCGTAGAAGCTGTTGTAGTACCGGTACCCCCTCTCTAAAAGATCCCTAGAGGCTTGTTTTCTTTATATTGAGAGAGAGAGAGAGAGAGAGAGAGAGAGAGAGAGAGAGTACAAAGGTAGTGACAAAAGGAAGTACAAAGGAAGCTCAGCAGCAACACAGATATAGTCTAGTGACCCTTCTAGGTTGCTTGTCCTCCAAAACACTGAGGATCAAGTGTCCAAACAGTGGTTTAGAGTGGGTAAGGGAACATTGGAAAAAAGGGCAAATTACTGCCACTGTGAACTAGATGTCCGTGGCAGGAATTAGGAAGTTAGTAGGCGACAGAGTGGGTTAGATAAACGGAGGGGGGGGGTGGATTATTTAAAATATAAAGTTATTCAGTTACACACGCAGTCAAAGCGTCGCCGGGTTGTGATGCGAGAGTATTTGTCTAGGCGGAGTTTTTAAAATGAATCAACGGTGATGCAGTCTATAACGTTTCGGGGAAGCTCCATTCCACAAGTTGGACACTCGATGAAGAAGAAATTCTTAGATTCGTGTGGAGGTTAAAAGATCTAACCAATAATTTGCAAACGTTTCCCCGCGTGTAATGTAGATTGGTCGATGGAGTGAAGTACTTTACTACAGTTTCATATTGTCCGGATGCCTTTGATGACTTTTGAACACTTGAATTAAGTCACCTCTTAATCTGCGCTGGGTTAAAGGAAATAGATTTAATTCTCTAAGACGCCTCTTCGTATGGTTTGTTCCTTAGGCTAGGTATCATTTTGGTTTAACTCTACGTTGAACTCGTTCTAGCTTGTTTATATCTTTTTGGTAATAAGGGCACCAGGATTGAAACGCAGGTGTGATTCCAGAAGGACCGGGCGGACTAATGAATTGTAAAGGGTTAGGATAACCTCTTTGGATTTATGCGTCAAATGACCTGCCTATAAAGCCAATTATTTTGTTGTGCCTTGGCTTAACAAACTTCTTGAACATTGTTGACTCGAGTTTTAGGGCTTAACGCGATATGTTAATCCCAGATCCGGTTTCTACTGTTTACATTCGGTAAGTCGGAGTGCCATGCAAGTCGAAGAGTTTGCTTTCTCCTTTAGGTATCCGATATGTAGTACTTGACATTTATCCGACATTGAAACTCATTTGCCAGAATGTTGAGGACCAACATGACAAATTTATCTGATTGTGTTGCATATCAGTCAACTGTTCCTTGAGAGTACGCTATTTGCCATTTTTGTATCGTTAGCAAATTTTGAGATTGTATAGGTGAGACCCTCATCTATGTCTTTGATGTAAATTAAAAAGAGAATTGGTCCCTGTACCGCTCCAGGGGGTACCCCGCTACTTACATTGGTCCATTTTGATGCCTTACCGTTTAGGACTACTCTTTGCTTTCTGTCGCTGAGCCAATTTTCTATCCATTTCAACACACCGTCTTGTAGTCCATGCGCTTTTAGTTTTAGCAGTAAACGTTTGTGGGGAACTTTGTCAAAGGCCTTTTGAAAATCAAGGTATATAATATCTACAGCTTTACTCTCATCGTAGAGGTTTAGAGGTTGAGGATATCGTGGAAGAAGTCTAAGAGGTTTGTTAAACAGGAACGTTTTTTACGAAAGCCGTGTTGAGTATCTTTAAGTATGTTATTTTCCTCTAAGTGATTTACGAGTCTGTCTCGTATGACCGTTTCTAGCATTTTACATACAACTGAGGTTAAGCTAATTGGACGATAGTTACTGGGTAGGGATTTGCTGCCTTTTTTGAATATCGGTGTTACGTTGGCTAGCTTCCACTGATCGGGCATAGTTCCAGACTGCAAGGATTTATTGAATCGTAATGTCAGTGGTTTAGAGAGCTCATCCTTAGCTTCCTTTAGAACTCTAGGCGAGATTGTATCAGGTCCAGGCGTTTTATTTACCTTGAGTTTATCTAAACAATTCAATACTTCTCTCTCTGTAACGGTGATATTGCTTAGAACATCTGAATTATCAATCTGAATCGGCGATGGTGTAGGGATATCACTGAGGTCTTCTGTTGTAAAAACTGATGCAAAGAAGGTATTGAGGGCATTACTCATTTGTTCTTCGTCTTTGGTGTATTCTCCATTTTCATCGACTAACGGTTCAACAGTTGAAGTAACGACTTTTTTCTTTCTGATATAACTATAGAATTTTTGCGGGTTTGTTTTACTTTGATTCGCAATATGGTAACTCTAAGGTCTTTTTACTTTGCTTAATTAACTTTTTGGCTTTGCGTCGTAGCTCTACAAATTTCAGCCGTTCTTCGTCATTTTGTGAGGATTTTAATCTATCATTAGCAAATTTTTTAGCAAGCAGGCAGTTTGAAATATCTTTATTCCACCATTTGGGCTTATTATTATGGCCTGGACGCCGAGTTTTTGATGGTATGCAGTCTTGCACTGCTTTTAGGTAAGTGGCTTCGAATAACTTCCAAGATGTATTTATGTCGTTATTGTGAATTAAAAAGCTCCAGTCAGTTTCTTTAAACATAGCTCTAAGTTTATGGAAGTTTGCTTTCTTGAAATTAGGGACTTTTTCGATGCTACTATTTGGTTCGTTACTAGTAAACTTTAAAGTGAAAGTTATCGTACGAAAAAGAGAGAGATGGGGTAGATAAGCGAGAGAGAGGGGGGGGGGAGGCAGGCAAGAGATACTGGATGATAGGATAGATGAGTTGAAAGGGGTTGGTAAATAGACTGTACAGTATGTGAGAGAGAGAGAGAGAGAGAGAGAGAGAGAGAGAGAGTGAGAGTGAAAGTGAGTGAGAGGATAGGCAAGTGAGATAGGAGAGATAAACTGAATGTAAGTTTGGCGATTATAAGACCTTTCAGCCCGTTTCATTGTCAATATTAGGACCTTTCATGCGATTTAGGTGTCTTCTGTTTCTGACGAGCGATAGCGAGCCTGTCAGTTTGGCCGGGAAATTTATCTCGATGTCTGTCTTTATGTCTAAGAGGTGATGTTTAAGAGGTGATGTCTAAGAGGTGATGTCTAAGAGGTGATGTCTAAGAGGTGATGTCTAAGAGGTGATGTCTAAGAGGTGATGTTTAAGAGGTGATGTTTAAGAGGTGATTCTAAGAGGTGATGTCTAAGAGGTGATGTCTAAGAGGTGATGTCTAAGAGGTGATGTCTAAGAGGTGATGTCTAAGAGGTGATGTCTAAGAGGTGATGTTTAAGAGGTGATGTCTAAGAGGTGATGTCTAAGAGGTGATGTCTAAGAGGTGATGTCTAAGAGGTGATGTCTAAGAGGAGATGTTTAAGAGGTGATGTTTAAGAGGTGATGTTTTAAGCTTGATGGAGGGCTAACGAGGAAATAAAGAATAAATAAGTAAATTCATACACCAAAATATCAACTAGTAAATTCATACACCAAAATATCCACTAGGCCTACTGGGTATAGCCCCTTAAGGGAGGTCACCTGCTTTTTCTTCTGTCCTTTTCTCTCTTTCTCTGGCTTGTATCCATTCGGCCTCATTCAGCCTACTGTTTTAAGACGTTTATCCCCATCCAAGTGTCAATTTTTTACTGGTGAGCGGTAGCGAGCCAGCATATTTTTTAAATGTTTTTGACAGCAGGCTAAATTTGTACATTTTACGGTAGAAAAATGTCTCCGGCGAAACCGGATTTGTTCATATAATGCTGGCTCGCTATCGCTCGCCAGGAAGAAATCGACACCTAGATGGGGATAAACGTCTTAAAATAGTTGGCTGAATGGGGCCGAATGGATACAAGCCAGAGAAAGAGAAAAGGACAGAAATAACAAAAAGCAGGTCACCCCCCTAAAAGGAAATATATAAACCTATGTTTCTGCACCGTATTAATACTAGGTTTTCATAATAATGACTATATTTGGCTACAACAGGTTCGTGACAGGCCTAGCTGAGTAATCAAGATGAAAACAGATGGTGTGTTCGTCAGCTGGGATAAAACAGGGTATAGGCCATCTCAATGTTGTTCATTATAATTTGATTAATATAGTTAGTGTTTAAAATTACCTAACTGTATTATATTTCAATACTATAATGGTAAGGTAACTGTGAGGTAGAGTCCCACAAGTGTAGAAAGTAGAGGTTGAAGTTGAAGGTAAAGTGGTGAGTATGAAGAGTTGGAGAGATGAAAGATGGTGGGCTAACCACCTTGCTTAATCCTGGGGTTCTTAGTTGTAGAGTTGCAGCATTCTGGACTTCTTCAGATGGACGAATTTCCTTGGTCTTGGTGGAGGGCTTTTGATCACAGGCTGGTCGTACAACGGGCTGGTCGTAGATCATTGGCATGATGGTAGAGGCTCAGCGAAGGTGTCAGCTGGAGGTTTGCAATGAGTCGAGGTGTTGGGAGTTGCTGATGGTGGTGTTGGAGTTGATGTATGCTCCACTTTACTCCTGTGCAGGCTCAGTGGTCGTGGAAGGTGGAGCTGCAGCTTGGGAGTAGTTTTGGCTTTGTCGGTGGTGGTCCTTGGCGTTTGGTGTTTACTCGAGTCTTGGCGTCCCTTGGTGGTGTTCTGACGACGATCTCTGGAGGAATGATGATAGTTGGGAGTTTGTTGGCCTTCAGAAGAGCAGGTAGAAGCCCAGATATTCGGCTCCTGTCCTCCCCAGCAAGCGCTATTGCAGTTTGCACTACAATAGTGATGATGTCGATCTTGTTGCTAGATGTTGTTTTGGGGATTGTTGTTCCTTGCTGCTTCCTGGGTGCGTGTTTTGAGCCTATCACAGGTTTGTCGTAGACGGCTCGTACACCCATTGCCTCCTCTGTTCCCTTTTTCCCGATCTTCATGTAGAAGATCACCTCCTCTCCTTCTCCTATATTAATGCAACATCTTTTATAATAATATTACTGGTAGATGTGTGTTGATTATTCGTACAAAGTGTCAGAACAGCGTATGCATTGTATCCTCCTACAATGTATTATTCGTACAAAGTGTCAGAACAGCGTATGCATTGTATCCTCCTACAATGTGTTATTTATTGTTTACACTGTTAAGGGGGGTGACATGCTTTTTGTTGTTTCTGTCCTTTTCTCTCTTTCTCTGGTTTGTATCCATTCGGCCCCATTCAGCCAACTATTTTAAGACGTTTATCCCCATCTAGGTGTCGAATTCTTCCTGGGGAGCGATAGCGAGCCAGCATTGATGAAGAAATCCGGCTTCGCCGGAGACATTTTTCTATCGAAAAATGTACAAATTTAGCCTGCTGTCAAACAAAAATAAAAAATATGCTGGCGCGCTCCGTTCCACAAGTAAAAAATTCCCACCTGGATGGGGATAAACGTCTTAAAACAGTAGGCTGAATGGGGCCAAATGGATACAAGCCAGAGAAAGATAGAAAAAGACAGAACATAAACAGGTCACTCCCCTTAATGGGTACTCGAATTTGATGCTTTAAAATGTATACTATGAAAAACTGAGGCGCATATTTTGATCCGTCGTTCAACTTTCGGGGAGACACTTGTTTCAGGCAGCTTGGCCTTTTGTCTCTTTCATACGCATACAAAAAATAAACATTATAATTCTTAGCCCTAATACGCGTCGTCCATCTGAAAATTGTGGAAGACCTAAGTATTCTGTGGAATCCTCAATACCTTCCTGAGGTCCCCGTAGACCTTAGAGTACCGTACCGTACGCCACCCATTCTCCAGAGGCTCGTATGTTTTATATTTAAAACAAATTATCTGTGAGTGGGGGAGACAAAAGGCAGAACTGCCTGTGGTGAGTGGCTCCCGCAGAGTTGAAAGAGTGACGGGGCCAAAATTAAGGGACGTTTCAGCCTAAATGTCTGGACACACGGAGTTTGAAGCAATTTAAGTCATAGGAAGAGGGAAAGACTGATTCTGGGAGAGAGTTCCAGAGCTCAGCTGTTGAATAGAAGACAGATTGAGAATAACATTTCACTCTTGGGTTGGAGAGTTGCACAGAGTAGGGGTGGGATTGTGTTGCAAGACGGGTGCTACGTGCTCTACCAAGAGGGGGTGGTATACACTGTGAGAGCTCTGAGGAACACTGATTATTGAAATAGTGAGAGAAATGCAACATTGCGGCGGAAAGAGAGAGAGACTGCAGATAATTGGTTAGTGGACTTGAGTTAATGAGACGGAAGGCTTTCTTTTCTACTTTGTCTAGGAGTGTAGCTGTGTGAGAGGATTCTACATGCAGGCACAGCCATAAATATTGTCTATCAATTATCGAAGCTCTACAAATCTCGTTAATAATTCCTCACTTGAGATATGTATTTCAAAGGTTCGTTTAGTCAGTTCGAGGGTTCAGTTCGAGGGTTCAGAAGGCAGCAGCATGTGTGACCTAGACTATACCCCATTTTTGTAAGGGGCTAGTGGCCGGTGTTTTGGTCTATTAATTCATTTATTCTTTAGCTTCCTCGCTAGACCTCCATCAAGCTGTAAAAAAAAAAAAAAAAAAAAAAAACACCCCCTAGATCACCCTTTAAGATAAATTTATACATTTTTCGGTAGAGAAATGTCTCGGCCGAAGTCCAGGAAAAAATGTACACCTAAATGGCACGAAAGGTCTTAATATTGACAAAGAAATTGGTTGTAAAGTCATAAAATCGCCAAACTAGTGAGCCGAACTAGTGAGCCGAACTAGTGAGCCGAACTTCTTAAAATGTAAAACAAACAAACAAACAAACAATGGGGTTAAACACGAGGGAGAAGGGGGCCAGAAAAACCAGCCCATCTCCCTTTAAGGGGAGATTTCCACTTGAGGGATTTTTTTCTTGACTCCTTTCTCCCTCATCTTTAGCCTCATTGTTTTTCTAATTTTAAGACGTTTGCCCCATTATTTTGACGATTTTAAGAACTTTCAACCCATGTCTGTCAATTTTAAGACCTTTCGTGCCATTTAGGTGTCGATTTTATCCTGGCGAGCGATAGCGAGCCTGTAATTTAAGAGGAACCGGCCTTCAGCCGGGACATTTTTCTACCGAAAAATGTACAAATTTATCTTGAAAGGGGCTCAAGGGGGTGTAATCTTAGGCTTGAAGGATATCTAGGGACAAAACTAAAAATCTCCCCTTAAGAAGCTAGGCAGCAATATTACTCCCTCAGCGACTCGTTTCTCGATAAATAATGGAAAAATACAAATAAAATACTCTCTGTCTGCATTATACTATCCAAGTTTTCGTATTGCACATCTTAATTGGCTATAAAATCCTTGTAATAACCGATTAATTAAGATGGGGATAAGTCGGTTTCTTGCTTCCTTAAGGGGAGGTTTTTAGTTTTGTCCCTAGATATCCTTCAAGCTTAAGATTACACCTCCTTGAACCCCTTTCAAGATAAATTTGTACATTTTTCGGTAGAAAAATATGCCGGCTGAAGGCCGGTTCCTCTTAAATTACAGGCTCGCTATCGCTCGCCAGGATAAAATCGACACCTAAATGGCACGAAAGCTCTTAAAATTGACAGACATGGGTTGAAAGTTCTTAAAATCGTCAAAATAATGGGGCAAACGTCTTAAAGTTAGAAACACAATGAGGCTAAACCAGAGAGAGAAAGGAGTCAAGAAAAATATCCCTCAGGTGGAAATCTCCCCTTAAAGGGGGGGGGGGGGTATTTTGTATGTCGTGTATTTATGTATTATATAGTTTCATCGCTGGACCTTACTCAAACTTAGGAAAACACCCCTTAGACCCCCCCACCCCCCTTCAAGATAAGTGTTGTACATTTTTTCGGTAGAGCAATATCCCGGCCGAAAGGTAATGGGGCTAAATATGACGAAAAACAAAAAAGCAACGACCCCCCCCCACCCCTAAACAAAAAAGCAACGACCCCGCCCACCCCTAAACAAAAAAAGCAACGACCCCCCCACCCCTAAACAAAAAAGCAACGATCCCCCAACCCCTAAACAAAAAGCAACGACCCCCCCACCCCTTAACAAAAAAGCAACGAGCCCCCCCCCCCCTAAACAAAAAAGCAACGACCCCCCCAACCCCTAAACAATAAAGCAACGCCCCCCCCACCCCCCCCAACCCCTAAACAAAAAGCAACGACCTCCCCCACCCCTAAACAAAAAAGCAACGTTCCCCCCCACCCCTAAACATAAAGCAACGACCCCCCCCCCCCCAAAACAAAAAACCAACCACCCCCCCACCCCTAAAAAAATATATATATACACTATGAGTACTTTTTGATACTTGACTATTACGGTTACTCTCCCTCTAAAGGTTGTTATTCTGTGTTATCAATAGGCATAATACACTCTAGACATTAAGGGGAGGTTTTTAGTTGATGCCCTAGACCTCCATCAAGTTTAAAATTACACCCCCTAGACCCCCTTTCAAGATCAATTTGTACATTTTTCGGTAGAAAAATGTCCCGGCCGGAGGCCGATTCTTCTTAAATTACAGGCTCGCTTTCGCTCGCCAGGACAAAATCGACACCTAAATGGCACGAAAGGTCTTAAAATTGACAGAAATGGGGCGAAAGTTTTTAATAAATGGGGCGAATGTTTTAAAATCTCAAAATCAATGGGGCTAAACATGAGGGAGAAAGGGGTCCAGAAAAAAATGTCTGAAGTGGCAATCTCCCCTTAATACATACGGTACACTCTTTACAGTCTTATGTACGGTACACTCTTTACAGTCTTATGTACGGTACACTCTTTACAGTCTTATGTACGGTACACTCTTTACAGTCTTATGTACGGTACACTCTTTACAGTCTTATGTACGGTACACTCTTTACAGTTATGTACGGTACACTCTTTACAGTCTTATGTACGGTACACTCTAGACATTAATACAATATAGAGGGTCTTACTTTAATATGTAAGAACTCTTACTCTCTCTCTCTCTCTCTACACACTCCTTTTGTCTCATTCATACTCAAAACAGAAAAACAACACACACACACACAAACACACACATCCACTCTATGTAGACTTTTACAATCTACATTTTTCTGCATTCTAGAATATATACCGGTTTATATATATATGTATATATATATATATATATATATATATATATATATATATATATACATTTTTATTTTATCTTCTCGCCTAGTTCTATATTTGGATTCCAGTCCCGTCAAATTTCATTTTATCACGAATTTTCAATCATGTTTGCTGTCAAATGCATGTGATGATTCGACACCACACACACACACACACACTTAGATACAGGCGAGAGAGAGAGAGAGAGAGAGAGAGAGAGAGTAGAGCCTTGACTCCTAATTATTTGGGGAGGGGGGGGGGGCAATATAAAGGACTAAGCCTATTACAGTGAATGTCGGCGTGTCAGTACCCTAGACTTTTGTGATAGTTTATCATACTGTATCTATCAAACTGTGTCGGTGGTGTAATGGCTTAGGTGCTTATGTTCTGGGTGTGGTAAAGTCTTAAAATCGCCAAACTAATGGGGCTAAACATGAGGGAGAAGGGGGCCCAGAAAAATCGACCATCTCCCCTAATATCTATCTAACTTCTGTTCCCCCCCCCCCCCTCCCTCCACCCCACCCTCCATCCTTCACTCACTATAATATTCAAGCTCAACATCACAGGAATTTAATATCTCTCTCTCTCTCTCTCTCTCTCTCTCTCTCTCTCTCTCTCTCTCTCTCTCTCTACTATTCACATTAAACAATACTAATCAAACTCGCGGAAATGGAATGAAATTAAAAACCAAAAAGGTAAACCTAGATGTCACAAAGAGTTTCTTCACCTACAGTGTGGCGACAGAGTGGAATAAACTACCAGCGAGAGTGGTGGAGAGCGACACAATAAACGCTTTCAAGGGAAGGCTTGACCTCTATCTGCAGAGGGCTGGGGTGATATGAAAAAAACAAAAAAAAACAAAAAAAAAATATGTATGTGTACAGTATGTGTGTGCACTGTACAGTATGTATATATATACTGTATATATATGTATGTGTGTATGTGTATGTGTGTATATGTATGTACCGGTGTATATATGTATATATATATATATATATATATATATATATATATATATATATATATATATATATATATGCATATATACATATATAGTTTGTAAGGCCAGACTGCCTAGTAAGGACCTTGAGGTCTGTGTGGTCTGTGTATCTATGTAGCTCTATGTAGCTCTCTCTGTGTGGGTGCCCAATTGCTTTAATGTATTTATATATCGTGTTAAAGTTATTGTTTGAATTTGTAATGGATCAGACTTGTTTTTGTTTTGTTTTTCTTCCAGAAATGTTAGCGGTATAGTATTTACGCCTGGAAATAATTGCCCGCGTAAATTTCTTAACCTGTAGAGCCAAAATATGAAGTACCGTACGTGTTATTGTCAAATCCATGCAATATATAGATACATACATATATAAATATATAATTAAATAACTACTACTACTACTACTACTACTACTACTGCTACTATTACTACTACTAATACTACTACTACTAATAATAATAATAATAATAATTATTATAATATCAATCTCGCCCTATTCTTGGGATGAAAAACAAACACAGATGGGATGCAGTGGGAGAGGAAGCAGGATAAGAGGGATAAAATGGAGGGGAATAATAGAACGGGAGAAGAATAAGTAATGAGAGAGAGAGAGAGAGAGTGAGAGTGAGGGAGGGATAGGCAGGGAGAGAGGAGGGGAAGACTGCAGTTCAGAAAATGATATACTGTATACCGTGGCTGGTTGTGTGTGTGTGTATGTGTGTGCCACTGTTAAAGGAGATCTGGTCACACACAGCCACCCAGCACATCACAGGGCATGTACGGTAGCTCTTAGTAGATCTCTCTCTCTCTCTCTCTCTCTCTTTCTCTCTCTCTCTCTCTCTCTCTCTCTCTCTCTCTCTCTCTCTCTCTCTCTCTCTCTCTCTCTCGTACAACACACAAGCTCCCAAATAATAAAACCCTGAAGCACATGTTGGAGTCAGTTTGAACATGATGGTGGCACAAAGCCTCTGAACTGTAAAGGGAGGAGCAGAAATATTATAGTCTTGTGGTGTACGAGTTGAGGAGGTAGATAGTTAGATACGGTACCTCTTTATAGTTAGACATAGTTATATTTTGTTATATTTTATGAAGAATACACAATAAATGCTTTTTACATGCAGGTTTAAACAACACACATATATATATATATATATATATATATATATATATATATATATATATATATATATATATATATATATATACTGGTACCGGTACTTTATATAATTTTACAATATACGGTACGTACTGGTAAATTATAATAAGATTTTTTGTTTTCATAACACAATGTGGGCTCTTTATACTGCACGTGATATATATATGCCTTTATAGCAGCAATCTAGTTTGCAATTAGGTTCTGAAATCCATATACATCCATCAAGGTTTTCTCAACCTCTTTCACAATAAAGGATCTTTACTGGAAGTATATCAAATTTTTATTCAGAATGCTATCTATGAATTGAAGACAGTTCTATGGACATTTTTTTTCTCCCACTAATGGGGAGATGAGTTTTTCTAGACCCCCTTCTCCCTCATGTTTAGCCCCATTACGTTTCAGATTATATGATGTTCGGCCCATTAGTTTGGCGATTTTTAGACTTTTCGCCCAATTTATTTGTCAATATTAAGACTTCGTTTCATTTACGTTTTAATTTTTTCCTGGCGAGCGATAGCAAGCCTGTAATTTTATCAAAATAGGAGGGACTTGGGAAGTGTTTTTTAGAACTTGATGGAGGTCTAGGAGGAAAGTTGGTCTAGGGAGGAAAGTTGGTCTAGGGAGGAAAGTTGGTCTAGGGAGGAAAGTTGGTCTAGGGAGGAAAGTTGGTCTAGGGAGGAAAGTTGGTCTAGGGAGGAAAGTTGGTCTAGGGAGGAAAGTTGGTCTAGGGAGGAAAGTTGGTCTAGGGAGAAAAGTTGGTCTAGGGAGGAAAGTTGGTCTAGGGAGGAAAGTTGGTCTAGGGAGGAAAGTTGGTCTAGGGAGGAAGTGGTCTAGGGAGGAAAGTTGGTCTAGGGAGGAAAGTGGTCTAGGGAGGAAAGTTGGTCTAGGGAGGAAAAGTTGGTCTAGGGAGGAAAGTTGGTCTAGGGAGGAAAGTTGGTCTAGGGAGGAAAGTTGGTCTAGGGAGGAAAGTTGGTCTAGGGAGGAAAGTTGGTCTAGGGAGGAAAGTTGGTCTAGGGAGGAAACATAAATAAAATGATAAGAATATATATAAATCAGCAAATATAACGCCCATCCAAAGTTAGCTACATGTGATAAAAACTTATGCCCTTGTCCTGAATTGTCAACGGGTAAGGCAATGAAAATAAAAACAAAGCTGTCCCTGTGACGCCACCTGTATCCTCTTCTATCCTCTATCCTCCAGGCTCTTTCCTCTATCCTCCTCCATCTTCTTTCCTCTATCCTCCAGGCTCTACCCTCCATCCTCTATCTTTCTCTTTACTCTATCCTCCATCATCCATCCTCTATCCTCCAGGCTCTATTCTATATCCTCTATTCGCTAGGCTCTATCCTCCATACTGTACCCTCTATCCTCTTCCATACTATATCATCTATCCCCCAGGCTATATCCTCTATCCTCTATCCTCCAGGCTCTATTCTCTATCCTCCAGGCTCTATTCTATATCCTCTATCCTCCTCTATCCTCTATCCGCCAGGCTCTATCCTCTATCCTCCAGGCTCTATTATCTAGCCTCCAGGCTCTATTCTCTATCCTCTATCCGCCAGGCTCTATCCTCTATCCTCCAGGCTCTATTCTCTATCCTCCAGGCTCTATTCTATATCCTCTATTCTCCAGGCTCTATCCTCTATCATCCAGGCTCTATTCTATATCTTCTATCCTCCTCTATCCGCCAGGCTCTATCCTCTATCCTCCATACTCTATCCTCCTCCATACTATATCATCTATCCCCCAGGCTATATCCTCTATCCTCCAGGCTCTATTCTCTATCCTCCATACTCTATCCTCCTCCATACTATATCATCTATCCCCCAGGCTATATCCTCTATCCTCCAGGCTCTATCCTCTATCATCCAGGCTCTATTCTATATCTTCTATCCTCCTCTATCCTCTATCCGCCAGGCTCTATCCTCTATCCTCCAGGCTCTATTCTCTATCCTCCAGGCTCTATTCTATATCCTCTATCCTCCTCTATCCGCCAGGCTCTATCCTCTATCCTCCAGGATCTATTCTCTATCCTCCAGGCTCTATTCTATATCCTCTATCCTCTATCCACCAGGCTCTATCCTCTATCCTCCATACTCTATCCTCCTCCATACTATATCATCTATCCCCCAGGCTATATCCTCTATCCTCTATCCCCCTCTTCGAGCTAAATTTGTGCATTATTCGGTAGAAAGATATAGGGTGAAGCTAGGTTTCTTCTCAATTAAACTCCTATTATTATTATTATTATTATTATTATTATTATTATTATTATTATTATTATTATTGTTATTATTATTGCAAAAAAAAAATCGACACTTGGATTCGTCAAAATGGCTGATAATCGCCAGCTCATTGGGCGAAACGTCTTAAAATCGCCATAGGAGTAGGGCGAAACCAGGAAGTCCCAAAAGACAAGCCCAAGATAGATACAGTTCAGACAAGATATATATTTGTATATTTAATTGTATGTTTCTCCTCACTTGACCTCCATCAAGCTTTATATAAAAAAAAGAGAAAACAAAAAACACACACACACACACACACATAGATCCCTCTTCGAGCTAAGTTTGTGGATTTTTCGGTAGAAAAATTACACCGCCGAAGGCCAGTTTCTCCTAATTTGCAGGCTCGCTATAGTTCGCCAGGAAAAAATTCGACACCTAAAAGGCACGAAAGGTCTTAAAATTGACAAAGAAATGGGGCGAAAGATCAAACTAAATACGAAATTGTCAAACTAATGGGGTGAATGTCTTTAAATTTCAAAACTAATGGGGCTAAACATGAGGGAGAAGGGGGGTCCAGCAAACTCTCTCCTTAACCCCTTGGTCACCAGTCGCCTGTCCTATGTCCTTTAACAGCTCATTCCCCCCCCCCCCCCTCCTTTCTCTCTCTCTCTCTCTCTCTCTCTCTCTCTCTCTCTCTCTCTCTCTCTCTCTCTCTCTCTCTCGCTCTCTCTCTCTCTCTCTCTCTCTCTCTCTCTCTCTCTCTCTCTCTCTCTCTCTCGCTCGCTCGCTCGCTCGCTCTCTCCTATATATTCCAGTATACGTTTTTCTCATTCTGCTGGGGGACTTTTTTCCCCAACTGAATTTCATGCTGACCAACGGTCGGCGGGAGAGGTGGGTGGGGAGAGAGCCTTCCGCTTTGCTATTCTTGCCTTCCACTTTGTAGCAAATTATATTTTAACATTAAGTCCGGACTGCCTAGGTCCTCAAGGTCTGTGTATCTATGTAACTCTATGTAACTCTTTCGTACACTTTCTCTCTTTCTATCTGCCTACCTATCTCACTCTGACCTTTAACAGCACCTTTCACAGCTCACCTCTGTAGAGTCGGATATTGTTACCTCTGACCTATCTTTCGCTCTCGCTCTCTCTCTCTCTCTCTCTCTCTCTCTCTCTCTCTCTCTCTCTCTCTCTCTCTCTCTCTCTCTCTCTCTCTCTCTCTCTCTCTCTCTCTCATTCTTAAAACTTATACTACCAATATTATCTAGAACAACACATTTAGTACGGTACCTTACGTTGAGTTTGGTCCATAGAGGGATTTCCTCACGGATGCTCTTGGGCAGAATGATGTGCAGGGGTGTGTCACTCCTCATACCACATCCCTGCTCACTCTCACTCAGCACCCCCCCTCCCCCCTCCCCCCACCCCCCTACGTTCACCCACTCGCCCTTCCACCCTTTTTTAACCATACATCTTAACCCTTTGCGGATCATGACGTGTGTTGTCAATTTTTTCTGTCTATTTTTAAATATTTGTATATAGCTTAGGAAGGATCTGTGGTTATGAAGAGGGTACGGACTATCTCAATTAACCCTCTGACTTCCATATACCCTTCCTAATCAGCATAAAATCGCCTAATGATAGCCATAAAACGGACAAGACATGCGTGATCGGATCTTGAAAGGGTTATTTACAAACTTCGCCCTATGTTTCTCACCCTACAGCCATCCCTTCACCCCTCACCTGACTACCACCCACATCCCACACCCTACAGTTTATCACCCACACTTATCACCCTATGCTTGTCACCCCCATACCTTCACAACTTTCACCCTATTATTGCACACCTCTAATTTTCTTCACACCTCATCTTACTACCACCCCTATCCCACACCTAACAGCTTATCACCCACCCTTCGCCTTTCACCCCCACACCCTACACCTTTCACCCCCACACCCTACACCTTTCACCCTAGTCTAACAGCACATCTCTATATTCATACCTCACCCTATTGCACACCATTGTCACTACCCCACAACAATCACTTCACCCCTCTCAACCTCTCACCCACACCTTTCACCTTGGCCTCTCACCCACACCTCTCACACATACCATTCACCCCACACCTTGCACCCTACATACTATATCTCTCACCCCCATCAGTTCAACAACCATGGTCCGACACCTATCATCCTAGAGACTCTCACCCGACACACCTCACGCCCCACACCCAACACCCCACACATCTCTATCGCTCGACTTTCACCCCACAGCCCATGAATTTTTCACCCCACATCTCATTTCACATCCTCCACCTCTCAACCCATTCCCCACACCTCCATAAATATCACCCCTCGCTCCACACGACTCATCCCACCCCTCTCACCCCACACTCAAAACCCATAACTCTCACACCACCCCATACCCCTTCTGTCCCCTCACCCATACCCCATACCATCCACACTCCACACTTAACACCGTACAACCACAAATCTCCTACCCTCCTCCTACCCCTCACCATCCAATCCACCTCACACCGACACCACCCACCCCACATACCCACAGACTTCACCCCACACTTCTCATCCCTCACCCCCACACATCACACTCAACACCTCACACCTCACACCCACAGCCTTCAACCCACACTATCCACGCCCACACCCCAACCCTCACCCAATCCACCCTACACCCACACTCCACCTACACTCCACACACCCTCACCCACACACCCTTTAAAAGCGAGTGTGTGTGTGTGTGTGTGTGTGTGTGTGTGTGTGTGTGTGTGTGTGTGTGTGTGTGTGTGTGTGTGTGTATTTATGTACAGTATGTGTGTAGGTGTGTGTGTATGTATGTATGTATGTATGTATGTATGTATGTATGTATGTATGTATGTGTGTGTGTGTATGTGTGTGTGTGTGTGTGTATGTATGTATGTATGTGTGAGTATGTGTGTGTGTGTGTGTGTGTGTGTGTATGTATGTATGTATGTATGTGTGTGTGTGTGTATATGTATGTATATGTGTATATGTATATGTATGTGTGTATGTGTGTGTTTCCTATGCATGGGTTCCTTTGTGTGAGCTCTCCGTTGTGGAAGTATTGACGCACCGACGCCGCTAACGTAGGTGTGACGTCTGTGGCTGCGTCAGGAGGGACCGGGGGGCGTCGGTTGGTAGGGAGGGGCTGGTAGTGATAGTAGGGATAGTAGTGGTGGTGGCGATAGTTATAGTAGGGATAGTGGTAGTGGTGGCGATAGTTATAGTTGGGATAGTAGTGGTGGTAGGGATGATAGTGTTGGTAGGCTGGGTTCATAGTGTTAGTCTTGATAGTAGTAGTGGTAGGGATGATAGTGATAGTAGGGTGGGGTTCATAGTAACAGTAGGGATAGTAGTGGTGGTGGTGATAGTTATGATAGAGGTAGTGGTGGTGGTGATGGGGGTGGTGGTAATAGTAGGGATGATAGTGTTAGTAGGGTGGGGTTGATAGTGATAGTAGTGGTGGTAGTAAGGATGATAGTGTTAGTAATGATGATAGTGTTAGTAGGGTGGGGTTGATAGTGATAGTGATATTGGTTGGCTGTTATGTTCAGAGTCGTTGAAACCGATATAAGTATGGCAGAGATTTCACTTAAGGGGAGGTTTTTAGTTTGGTCCCTAGATATCCTTCAAGCTTAAGATTACACCCCCTTGAGCCCCTTTCATGATAAATTTGTAAATTTTTCGGTAGAAAAATGTCCCGGCTGATAGCCGGTTCCTCTTAAATTACAGGCTCGCTGTCGCTCGCCAGGATAAAATCGACACCTAAATGGCACGAAAGGTCTTAAAATTGACAGAAATGGGTTGAAAGTTCTTAAAATCGTCAAAATAATGGGGCAAACATCTTAAAATTAGAAAAACAATGGGGCTAAACATGAGGGAGAAAGGAGCCAAGAAAAAAATCCCTCAAGTGGAAATCTCCCCTTAAATTACGGCCAAAATAAATAAAAAAAAAAAAAAAAAAATAATAATAATAATAATAATAATAATAATAATAATGGGGTACCGTAAGTGCCAGAGCATAATATACAGTATATACAGTACATACATACACACATATATATTTTGCAACCGGGTCGACGTACCCAGACCAAAATCTATGGGTAGTATTGCTATCAATTCCCCGTACTATTTAGAACACCGGGTGAGAATAGGCTGTAGTCTATTCGCTGTAAGTAGGCGAGAAATCATGACCTCTACCCTCTGTAACTCAAAACCAACTAGAGTAATCGAGCTAATATTTCTACCATTTAGGAAGAGTCAGTCAAGGAATAGATGTGAAAATTTACAGCCCATTTGCTCTTGCCCTGTTTGAGTTACAGAGGATAGAGGTCATGATGTCTCGCCTACTTACAGCAAATAGACTATAGTGTACCGTACACGACCTGGGTAAGTTACAGAGAGTTAGGGTCAGTAACTCCCTAATGGTCTAGCAGTGTTCACCTGTCGCCCTTCCCTCACCAATCACAAGGTCGGGGTTTTCTCGTGTTTCTTCTCAGGGACTTTTAGGCCTTCTCTTGACCCTTCTAGGTTATCTTACATGACTATTAGTTCCTCTCTACTACCGGTACTACTAATACTACTACTAATACTAATACTAATACTAATACTACTACTAATACTAATACTAATACTAATACTAATACTAATTCTTCTCATTACCTTTTTCAGCTCTCCTCTATGAATTTTATGTTGGCCATAAATCTAGACTTTTACTTATGTAACTCAAATGGTAAAAAAATATTAGTTTAGTTACTCTAGTCGTTTACGAGGTATAGAGGTTAGTGGTCAAGATTATTAGGCTGCCTATAATGCATGGACTACCGGTATATATCTCTTAAGGGGAGATGGCCCGGGTTTTTAGATCCCCTTCTCCCTCATGTTTAGTCCCATTAGTTTTCAGATTTGATTACGTTCAGCCCATTAGTTTGGCGATTTTAAGACCTTTCGCCCCATTTCTTTGTCAATATCAAGAATGTTCGTGCTATTTAGGTGTCGATATTTTTTTCCTGGCGAACGATAGTGAGCCTGCAATGTTGGAAGAACCGACATTTTTCTACCGAAAAATATACAAATTAATCTAGAAGGGATGTCTAATGGATGGTTTATAAAGTTTGATGGAGGTCTAGAGAGGAAACTAAATAATATATATATATGTATACTGTATACCTGTATATGAAATAATCGACCAACAAATGTACCCATCCCCTTTAACCTGCAT
The DNA here is from genome assembly GCA_032716605.1 of Paralithodes platypus. Lineage (NCBI taxonomy): Eukaryota > Metazoa > Arthropoda > Malacostraca > Decapoda > Lithodidae > Paralithodes > Paralithodes platypus. Next base: position 11,115,961 of record CM064486.1, on the reverse strand, counting down.
GTTTCCTACTTTACTCCTAGCCATTATCTTGTCCAATCGCACCTCGTTTACACGACTCTTGCCCTGTGTCATTACTCCTAGCCCTTATAATCACAGCTCACCTTCTTTCATGGCTCCTGGCCCTTATAATTACAGTCTCACCCTCTCAACCATCACTCAGCATTTCTCACGACTAGTAGTCTCATGACTCCTCTTATTTCCCCCCTCAATACCACCCCCACTCCGCCCCCCACCTCTTCTGTCAAGACACAGTTACGACCCTCATAACTTGGCCACTACGACTGTCCATTAAGTTTGAGAGAGAGAGAGAGAGAGAGAGAGAGAGAGAGAGAGAGAGTGAGAGAGAGAGTGTGTGTGTAGCACCTCCTCGTCAATAGATACCGGTACTAACTTCCCATGGTCGGCTCCAATAGAGGGGGCATAAGAACATACAGTTAAGGGGAGGTTTTTAGTTCGTTCCCTAGAATTCCATCAAGCTTAAAATTACACCACCTTGATCCCCTGTCAAGATAAATTAAAATCTCCAAACTAATGGAGCGAAACAAAACAAGGGAAGTCCATTTCCTAAGTGTATAGAAAAGGCTAAATGAGAGAGTTACCGAGTTACAGAGATACTCGGACCACACACACCTTGCGGTCCTTACTAGGTGGTCCGGCCTTAATACTACTAGACAGGTACAGTTTATAGTAGAAGAATAGGACAGCAAAGTGGAAGGCTGGTTATCGCCCCACCCTCCGCTCCCTCCAGTTAAAAAGCCGTACCGGAAAATAGGATGAAGGAAATGCCTACAAGAAAAGTTTTGTATAGAGTATAGACAGAAATTATAGAGTATAGACAGAAATTATAGAGTATAGACAGAAATTATAGAGTATAGGCAGAAATTATAGAGTATAGGCAGAAATTATAGAGTATAGACAGAAATTATAGAGTATAGACAGAAATTATAGAGTATAGACAGAAATTATAGAGTATAGACAGAAATTATAGAGTATAGACAGAAATTATAGAGTATAGACAGAAATTATAGAGTATAGACAAAAATTATAGAGTATAGGCAGAAATTATAGAGTATAGACAGAAATTATAGAGTATAGACAGAAATTATAGAGTATAGACAGAAATTATAGAGTATAGACAGAAATTATAGAGTATAGACAGAAATTATAGAGTATAGACAGAAATTATAGAGTATAGGCAGAAATTATAGAGTATAGGCAGAAATTATAGAGTATAGACAGAAATTAGTCTGAAAAGAGAATTTACACTTACCTACTGATTCATTCATATTAATCCAGAGGGAGAGAGTGATTGGTGGAGTGAGTGACTGTGTGTGTGTGTGAGAGAGAGAGAGAGAGTGCGAGATAGAGAGAGCGAGAGAGAGAGAGATAGCAAGAGCGAGCAGAAAGGCCGAGTGATAGAGAGAGAGAGAGAGAGGGAGAGATAACCGAAAGGCCGAGTGATGGACTGAAAGGCAAGTAATGAAGAGGAAGTGTGCGTGAATGGCGATCACTAGAGAGAGAGAGAGAGAGAGAATAAAACTAAAAGAGAGAGAGATAACACAATAATGCAAATAATGATAATAATAATAATAATATAAATGTTTATTTTCACCAAGAGTGGATATTCTTGTTATTGGATGTAAACAAAATGTATACACTATGTATTGGGGAGTGTTAGCTTATTATAAGAGAGAGAGAGAGAGAGAGAGAGAGAGAGAGAGAGAGTGAGTGAGAGTGAGTATATACAAGCTTACATTACAGGCCGTGAACGTTAAAGAGGGAGGGGAAAAAAGAAAGAGAGAGACAGTGGCTTTAAGGGGAAATGGTTGGTTTTTCTAGACCCCTTTCTCCCTCGTGTTTAGAACCATTAGTTTTGATATTTTAAGACGTTTGGTCCATTAGTTTGGCGATTTTAAAACTTTTCGCCCCATTTCGTTGTCAATGTTAAGACCTTTCGTGCCATTTAGGTGTCCTTTCTTCTCCAGGCGAGCGATAGCGAGCCTGTAATTTTAAGAGTACTCGGCCTTTGCCCGGGATTTTTGTTTTTTTACCGAAAAATGTACCATTTTATCTTGAAGGGGGATCTAGGGGGTGTTTTTCTAAGCTTGATGGAGGTCTAGCGAGGAAACTCAAAAATAAATTAATACAAAAATATATAGACCAAAATCCAAGCACCAGAGTAAGAAAGTAAGGTAGGTAGCTCTTGAATTATGTGTGGTGTGTTTTGTTGTGGTGGTGGTACTGTTGTGTTGAGTTATATACCTACACCACCACAATAAACACCATTATGTAGAACCCCAACCAGCCTCACACCACAGCCCAGCCTTTATATGTGTTGTAGTGGTGATGGTGTACGTGATGGTGTTGTTGTGGTGGTGGTACTGTTGTGTTGAGTTATATACCTACACCACCACAATAAACACCATTATGTAGAACCCCAACCAGCCTCACACCACAGCCCAGCCTTTATATGTGTTGTAGTGGTGATGGTGTACGTGATGGTGTTGTTGTGGTGGTGGTACTGTTGTGTTGAGTTATATACCTACACCACCACAATAAACACCATTATGTAGAACCCCACCCAGCCTCACACCACAACCCAGCCTTTATATGTGTTGTGGTGGTGATGGTGTATGTGATGGTGGTGTTGTGGTGGTGGTACTGTTGTGTTTTATATAACTACACCACCACAATAAACACCATTATGTAGAACCCCAACCAGCCTCACACCACAACCCAGCCTTTATATGTGTTGTGGTGGTGATGGTGTATGTGATGGTGGTGTTGTGGTGGTGGTACTGTTGTGTTTTATATAACTACACCACCACAATAAACACCATTATGTAGAACCCCAACCAGCCTCACACCACAACCCAGCCTTTATATGTGTTGTGGTGGTGATGGTGTATGTGATGGTGGTGTTGTGGTGGTGGTACTGTTGTGTTTTATATAACTACACCACCACAATGAAGATCAGTATGTAGAAGCCCAACCACCACCACACCACAACCCAGCCTCACACCACAACCATCACCTTTATTTGTGTTGTGGTGGTGATGGTGTATGTGATGGTGTTGTTGTGGTGGTGGTACTGTTGTGTTTCATATACCTACACTATCACAATGAAGATCAGTATGTAGAAGCCCAACCAGCACCACACCACAACCATCACCTTTATTTGTGTTATGGTGTTGTGGTGTGGATGGTGTTGGAGGTGGTGGTGGTGTGTTGTCTTATATACCTTCACCACCACAATGAATACTATTATGTACAAGCCCAACCAGCCTCACCATCACCATTATTTATGTTGTGGTGGTGGTAATGGTGTTGGAGGTGGTGGTAATGGTGTTGTTTATACCTACACCACTATAGCCACTGTTTAGGAGCCTCAGACTGTCACCATTATTATATGTTGTTGTTGTTGTTGTTGTGGTGGTGTTTTGTCTCGTCACAACTACTATAACCACAATATAGATGTAGTGGTAATAGTGGTGGTTGTTTATACCTACATTACCACTATAACCACAATATAGATGTTGAGGTAGTAGTAGTGGTGGTTGTTTATACCTACACTACCACTATAACCACAATATAGATGTTGTGGTAGTAGTGGTGGTTGTTTGTTTATCCCTACACTACCACCATAACCACAATATAGATGTAGTGGTAGTAGTGGTGGTTGTTTGTTTATCCCTACACTACCACCATAACCACAATATAGATGTAGTGGTAGTAGTGGTGGTTGTTTCTTTACCCCTACACTACCACCATAACCACAATATAGATGTAGTGGTAGTAGTGGTGGTTGTTTCTTTACCCCTACACTACCACTATAACCACAATATAGATGTAGTGGTAGTAGTGGTGGTTGTTTGTTTATCCCTACACTACCACCATAACCACAATATAGATGTAGTGGTAGTAGTGGTGGTTGTTTCTTTACCCCTACACTACCACTATAACCACAATATAGATGTTGTGGTAGTAGTGGTGGTTGTTTCTTTACCCCTACACTACCACTATAACCACAATATAGATGTTGTGGTAGTAGTGGTGGTTGTTTGTTTACCCCTACACTACCACTATAACCACAATATAGATGTTGTGGTAGTAGTGGTGGTTGTTTGTTTATCCCTACACTACCACTATAACCACAATATAGATGTTGTGGTAGTAGTGGTGGTTGTTTGTTTACCCCTACACTACCACTATAACCACAATATAGATGTAGTGGTAGTAGTGGTGGTTGTTTCTTTACCCCTACACTACCACTATAACCACAATATAGATGTAGTGGTAGTAGTGGTGGTTGTTTGTTTACCCCTACACTACCACTATAACCACAATATAGATGTTGTGGTAGTAGTGGTGGTTGTTTATACCTACACTACCACCATAACCACAATATAGATGTTGTAGTGGTAGTGGTGGTTGTTTGTTTACCCCTACACTACCACTATAACCACAATATAGATGTTGTGGTAGTAGTGGTGGTTGTTTGTTTACCCCTACACTACCACTATAACCACAATATAGATGTTGTGGTAGTAGTGGTGGTTGTTTGTTTATCCCTACACTACCACTATAACCACAATATAGATGTTGTGGTAGTAGTGGTGGTTGTTTATACCTACACTACCACTATAACCACAATATAGATGTTGTGGTAGTAGTGGTGGTTGTTTGTTTATCCCTACACTACCACTATAACCACAATATAGATGTAGTGGTAGTAGTGGTGGTTGTTTATACCTACACTACCACTATAACCACAATATAGATGTTGTAGTGGTAGTGGTGGTTGTTTGTTTATCCCTACACTACCACTATAACCACAATATAGATGTTGTGGTAGTAGTGGTGGTTGTTTATACCTACACTACCACTATAACCACAATATAGATGTTGTAGTGGTAGTGGTGGTTGTTTGTTTACCCCTACACTACCACTATAACCACAATATAGATGTTGTGGTAGTAGTGGTGGTTGTTTCTTTACCCCTACACTACCACTATAACCACAATATAGATGTTGTGGTAGTAGTGGTGGTTGTTTCTTTACCCCTACACTACCACTATAACCACAATATAGATGTTGTGGTGGTAGTGGTGGTTTTTTGTTTATCCCTACACTACCACTATAACCACAATATAGATGTTGAGGTAATAGTGGTGGTTGTTTGTTTATCCCTACACTACCACTATAACCAGTAAATTGTTGTTGTGGTAGTAGTGGTGTTTTTTTCTTTACCCCTACACTACCACTATAACCACTATTCTGGTATAGTTGTTGTTGTGGTGGTGGTGGTGGTGGTGGTGGTGGTGTGTTTTATCCCTACACCACTACTATGTCCACTATAAAGGGGCTCAGCCAGCCTACTACCATCACCATTATCATAAGTCATCACCTCTCTCTCTCTCTCTCTCTCTCTCTCTCTCTCTCTCTCTCTCTCTCTCTCTCTCTCTCTCTCTCTCTCTCTCTCTCTCTCTCTCTCTCTCTCTCTCTCTCTCTCTCTCTCTCTCTCTCTCTCTCTCTCTCTCTCTCTCTCTCTCTCTCTCTCTCTCTCTCTCTCTCTCTCTCTCTCTCTCATTTCCTGACCCATAAGGTTACACTTCATCCTATTTTCCGGTAAGGCTTTTTAGCCAGGGGTAGCGTAGGGCTGGGAGAGAGCCTTCTTTGCTGTCTTATTCTTCTACTATAAACTGTCCCTGTATAGTAGTATTTAGGCCGGACCTCCTAGTAGGAACCGCAAGGTCTGTGTGGTCCGAGTACCGTATCTCTGTAACCCTGTGTAACTCTCTCAGACACACAGAAACACACAGTATCTCACACACACATATACTGTATAAGTGTATATATATATATATATATATATATATATATATATATATATATATATATATATATATATATATATATATATATACACACTCACTCTCTCTCTCTCTCACACACACACACACACACACACACACACACACACACACACACACACACACACACACACACACACACACACCGACTGCCATAACAGCTCCATTGTTTACATAAAGTCCCCCCTCCTAACTCTCCCCCCTTCCCTCTCCTTCTTCTTTAGGCCCGTGTCGCCAGCTCATCTCCATACATACAGCACCTCTTTCATCCCTCACTCACCCTTATTCATTCTCACTCATCCTTATCTATATTGTACTCATTGTTATTCATTTTCACTCATTCTTTTTAATTTTTCAGTTATATTTATTTCTCATTACTCGTTGTTTTTCATTTTCACTCATTTTGTTTTTTCACTTATCCTTATTCATCTTCACTTATCCTTATTCATTCTAATTCATCTTCATTCCTATTAATTCATCTGTATTCCTGTTCTATCGTAGTTATTCATTTCATACATTCTTACCCTTCTTATTCATCATCCTATATGTCATCTCTCATTTCTTCTCCAACACCTCGTTTATCCTGCATTCATTCTTATTCATTTTTACTAATCTTCGTATCTTTTCATTACTTTTAACTCCTTTTGATTCATCTGCCATTTTCCTGTCATTTATCCGTATTCTAGTTTCCTCCCTAGACCTCCATCAACATTAAATCAAAACATCCATTAGATCCCCTTTCTAGATTAATTTGTAAATTTTTAGGTAGACAAATTTCCCGTTCTTCCAAAATTGCAGGCTCACTATCGTTCGCCAGTAAAGAAAATCGACACCTAAATAGCACGAAAGGTCTTAATATTGACAAATAAATAGGGCGAAAGGTCTTATAATCGACAAACGACTTGGGCAAGCATTTTATAATCTGAAAACTAATGGGGCTAAACATGAGGAAGAAGAGGGGCCAGAAAAATGACCCATCTCCCCTTAAACAATGCAAAGGTATAATAAAGGTATAATAAAGGTATAATAAAGGTATAATAAAGGTTTAATAAAGGTATAATAAAGGTATAATAAAGGTATAATAAAGGTATAATAAAAGTATACAAGATAATTAATTGGGTATATATTATTAGTGACGTACCTTTCCAGCCTTGACCCTTTCTGTACCGGTGACGTCTTCTTTGGTTTATCTAAGCCATGTTTACGATGTTGTGCAGTTTAAAAAGGATCTGTGGTAGTGAAATAAGGTTAAGTGGGATAGTTCGAAGCCTGTTGGTTGCTGGAGGCACTTTTTTAAACTTATTAAATCGTCTAATATTAGCCAGAATAAAGTGAAGAAAACGTCACCGGTACTGACAAGGTTAAATGGCACTGCTGTGTTTTTCTGGCATTATTTAATCATAGTAGAGTCTCAAAGTTAGACACTGGTTAACTCTTTAAGAAGTTTTTGAGGGTGTTAGAAACTTAACACTATTTTGAGGTGAATATCTTAAAACTTGACACACACACACACACACACACACACACACACACACACACACACACACACACACACACACATCTCGAGTCAATTGGCATAGAGAGTGTTGGGGTAAGGGGTGCATAACATATCAATATACAGTATATATTTACATGTCAACAAAATTGTAAATACTATCTGTTTGTTCTTGGCTGGAGTAGGGTACATTTCGTTATTCTATTCTCATTTCCCATAAAACACAGGACACATAATAATAATAATAATAATAATAATAATAATAATAATAAAAATAATAATAATGACTAACAATATAGATCATAATAATATATATGTTTGGTGGTAAATAATATGAAAGGCATTAATATTACCTTAATGGAGATTGGTGGAATATGGTGGAGGTGAGGTATTGGCTGCTATTGTATACGAATCAATATAGGCTTACTGTGTGTCAATCTCTCTCTCTCTCTCTCTCTCTCTCTCGCACTTTACAACCAACCTACACCATATATTTCCCATTTTCTTTACCAACCATCCAACACATCGAGCCCAGACTATTATACAATGCTCTGTGATGTACTCCAGCCGCCTTTGAAGCTAGGCACGCGCTACAATAGGTCATTTATTTGGCCACTCACCCGTAAATTGAGCTGGCTGCATGGGTGATCTAATTATGGGGGGGATTATGGGTGTGTGTGTGTGTGTATGAGTGATGAGTGTGTGTGTTAGTGGTCGATTATTAGATAATAGTTCATATTTAGCTTGAACAAAAATATAATTACTGGGGATAATAAACCGTAAGAGGAGAATGGAAAACCAAAATAATCTACCGAGCTGTTTTTACACACATTATTTTAGATAGTATGTTTGAATGAACAATTACAATAACCATTGATAACCTCTTATCATACGAGATAAGGAAGGGTTATTTTCTGGACTCCTTTCTCCCTCCTGATTAACCCTTTTAGTTTTGAGATATTAGAACGTTAGCCCCATTAGTTTGTCGATTTAAATATCTTTCATCCCATTTCTTTGTAAATAACATGACCTTTCGTGTCATTAGGCAATCGATGTTTTCCTGGCAAGCAATAGCGAACCTCTAATTAGGACATTTCTGTACCGACAAATTTACAAATGTATCTCGAAGGGGAGTCTTGGGGGTGGGGGGTTGTTTCTTTTAAGCTTGATAGGGGTCTAGGGAACAAACTATAAACCTTAATATATCAGTACCGTACCAAATTAATTTATATACCTTATTATATATACCGGTATATATATTATAGAGAATAGGGATACTGGAGTGGCCTCTCTCTACGACCTTGTTCAATGACACTTATGAGCGTGTAAATCACCGGTACTCAATCACTGGCTTGTTCTCTCTATATAGCTTCCTGTACCATCAATATCCTCTCTCTCTCTCTCTCTCTCTCTCTCTCTCTCTCTCTCTCTATATATATATATATATATATATATATATATATATATATATATATATATATATATATATATATAGCTATGTATGTTTTTATCTTTATCTATCTATCAATCTGTCTATTTATTTATATTTTTATATATCAATCTATATCTATCTATCTATCTACCTATCTATATCTATATATCTATCTATGTCAATAATATATATATATCTCTTTACCAATAACCTTGTTCGTAACTTCGTAGGCCCTATTAAATGACATGAAGGAGCCTGTAATTCACCGGTACTCAATCATTGTTTTTTACTCTATATATAGTTTCCTGTGCCATAAAGATCCATGGTCATAATAGTATCTGTCTATAACTACCTATCTATCTATGTATCTATCTATCTCTGATCTATCTATCTATCTATCTATCCATCTATAGTATAATCAATAAAGTTGTTGGTAGTCCCCATTGAGTGACTTCAATGAGCCAGTAAATCATTAGTACTCCATCACCGCCTTGTTCTCTAAAGGGCTGCCTAAGACATCAATATCTCTCTCTCTCTCTCTCTCTCTCTCTCTCTCTCTCTCTCTCTCTCTCTCTCTCTTTCGTGTGTGTGTGTGAGAGAAATAAATATTGTAAATCCCCTATATTACTCCGCCCCAGGTTAATTCTCCCTATACCTTCCCGCACCATCAATATTCTTGGTCCCGCTATTAACCCGTTCATTACCGGTGCCGTCCTTGTAACTTTACTCTGGCTACTATTAAACGATTTTATTCAGTTTAAGATGGTCCTCCAGCCATTAACAGCCTTCGAACTATCTCACTTAACAATTTTTTCTACCACAGATCATCCTGAAACTGCACAAAATCGTTAATATAGCCAGAATAAAATAAGAATGACGTCGCTGGTACAGAAGGGGTTAAGGTCTTGTTGGCTTCCTCACTACAGATTTATTTATATCTATCCACCTCGATCCTATCTAGCTATCTGTATCTATCTACATCATATCTGTCTCTCTGTACCCTATCTGTCTGTATCTATAATTTATCTACCTATCAATGACCATATTCGTAGGCCCCATTCAGTGACTTAAATAAGCCAGTAAATCACTGGTACTCTATCACCGACGTATTCAATAACTTCATCCTTCCTGTCTTGATTCTCTCTCTCTCTCTCTCTCTCTCTCTCTCTGTATATATATATATATATATATATATATATATATATATATATATATATATATATATATATATATATATATATATATATAAATAAATATATGGAATTCAACGGCCTAGATTCCATGGAATAACAAACTCCTTGTCAATAGCCTACACCATCTTTCACCTACACCCTCTTTCTCCTTCGTTGTCGACACCCCTTCTTTTCGTCCACCACCACCATCTCCACAGCACTCCTTTTCTAACACCCTGAACCAACACCACCTCATCACCACCATATATCTCTGTATCTCCAACACCATAGTCATTCATCACCTCCGCCGCTTCTCCAACACCCTTCATCACCATCACCTTCACTATCAAACATCTCCACCACCTATACCACCGCTTCTCCAACACCACTCACCACCACCACACTTTTCCAACACCAATCACCACCACCACCACTACTCCCATTCTCCAACCTCCATCCCCCCCCCCCCCCCCCCCCCCCCCCCCCCCCCCCCCCCCCTCTCTCTCTCTCTCAATCAATCCCTCGGTGTTATATTGACTGTCACATCACACTGACATCGGATCATCTCGAGAACCTCACCCCTTTTAGCACTCGGTCGACTCCTCAGCAAATGGAACAACTCTAAAGCTCCACCACCTCCACTTTTCTTTATAATAGTATGCCTCTCTCAATCCACGTTCATTGTTCACCTTTTCTCCTCCACCACCACCACCACCCCCCACCACGATCAATATCTTTCTGGTTCCCCTTCTTCCTCGTGTTTAGCCCCATTTGTTTTCACATTTTATGACGTTTGGCCCATTAGTTTGGCAATTTTAATACCTTTCACCCAATCCAATTTAATTGTCAATTTTAAGGCCTTTCGTGCCATTTAGGTGTCGATTTTAAGGCCTTTCGTGCCATTTAGGTGTCGATTTTAAGGCCTTTCGTGCCATTTAGGTGTCGATTTTTTCCTGGCGAGCTATAGCGAGCCTGAAATTTTAAGAGGAAGCGTACAAATTTATCTTGAAGGGGGGTCTCTAAGCTTGATGGTGGTCTAGCAAGGAAACTAAGAAATATGGGAATAAATGAATTAATAGACAAAAACAAAAAAGGCCAGTCTCCCCTTAATTAATATCACCACCACCATCATCTTTCTTAGCCACCCACCACCACCACCATCTCCACCTTTATCATCATTCACCATCACCAGTTTTTCACCATAACCACCACTACCTCTCCAATACCATAATTCACCAACACCATTTCTAACCATTTTCACTTCCACTTATCCTCCATCACCTCTCTCCATCCATCTCCACCACTTCTCTCCACCATTCCTCCCCACCTCTTTCTCAATACCAAGAGTGAACCGATTTTCCCCGTCTTTCTTCTACTCAACAAGTAATTAAGCTTTGGAACGCTCTCCCTCATTCTCTCTCTCCCTCACGCTATGACTTAAACGGCTTCAGTCTCCGTGTGTCCAGCTATTATGACTCTAACGTACCTGGAATTTGACTCTATGTTACCCTTTCTAAGTTTGAGGGAGACACTTGTTACAGGAAGTTTTGCCTTTTGTCTCTTTCTCTAAAAAAAAATAGGCTATTAATAATACAAACAAAAATAATGACAATATAATAATAATAATAATAATAATAATGATAATAATACAAATAATGATGATAATAATAATAATGATAATAATAATAATAATAATAATAATAATAATAATCCGTGTTTTATTGTCCGTCGTATCACTCTATATATCATCCCGTCTCGCCTCGTCCTTTTTAACACTCCACTCCTCGGAAATAGATGTCATCTATCATGTTTCCCTACCACTTCACCACCACCACCATCACCACCTACTCTCAAACATTTCCACCACCACCATATCTCCATCACTTCCACTACCACCACCACCACCACCACCATCTCCAATATTTACCCTCCTCCAACATCAACACGTAATCTCTCCAACAACACCTCTCCATCACCTACTCGCCATCATTATCACCACTTTCCTCACCACCTCTCCAATATTGACTCTCCTTCTCCAACATCACGTATCTCTCCAACAGCGCCTCTCTATATACGGTACCACTTCTCCAACATCCTCTCCACCCCTCTCCTCCATCACCAACACTTTGCCATCTCTCCCTCCCATATTTTCAGTAACTAGGTTGTTTTATTGACTCGTATTTTTCGCACAGATTATCCCACCTCGCCTCCCCTTATAGCACTCCACTCCTTATAGCATATAGCACTCCACCCCTTATAGCATATAGCACTCCACTCCTCGGAAATGGATCTCGTCACTTCCGTATTATCAGAGGCAACTATGTTTGTGAAAAATTCGTGGATTAACAAACTCAAAGTGATACATTTAATTACAAAAATATTATGTGTTTGTGGATTATAATATTTACCGGCGTCTTTATTCGTGATCTTAAGTTTTCTAAGCTATCCCGAACGGAATCGAATCGTCTCATTAATTCTGTACCTGTTAGACGCATTTCGTGGGTTCGTTTGAGCAGCTTGAGGATTGAGAAGGGGCCATGACTTATGTCTTAGTATACCGTGATTCAGAAGGAGCCATGACTTATGTCTTAGTATACCGTGATTCAGAAGGGGCCATGACTTATGTCTTAGTATACCGTGATTCAGAAGGGGCCATGACTTATGTCTTAGTATACCGTGATTCAGAAGGAGCCATGACTTATGTCTTAGTATACCGTGATTCAGAAGGGGCCATGACTTATGTCTTAGTATACCGTGATTCAGAAGGGGCCATGACTTATGTCTTAGTATACCGTGATTCAGAAGGGGCCATGACTTATGTCTTAGTATACCGTGATTCAGAAGGAGCCATGACTTATGTCTTAGTATACCGTGATTCAGAAGGGGCCATGACTTATGTCTTAGTATACCGTGATTCAGAAGGAGCCATGACTTATGTCTTAGTATACCGTGATTCAGAAGGGGCCATGACTTATGTCTTAGTATACCGTGATTCAATAAACCCTCTGACGTTCCCCGAATACTGTTGACGGTGTCCCGGCGCTGCGAGAATGATAATATATGTTCACTTTCCCTCCCTTCGAGCTAAAAATCGCTTCCTAGACCGCCTCCTCAAGCTAAATCTATATATTTATTGGTAGAAAAATGTCATGGCCGGAGGCCGTTTATTCACAAATTACAGGTTCGCTCACCAAGATAAATCGACACCCGAATGGATACTGGTTAAATTGGTGTTATGTGAACCCCTGAAGCTTCGAACCGTAATCCAATAAACCCCCTAAATATTGTTGACAGTGTGCCCGGGGCTGTGAGAGGCTAATATCTATTCTCTCCTCCTTCCCTCCCTCCCTCGCACCCAGAACCTTTTATTTGACTGGCCTGGTCGGCGTCTTCCGCATTTTCCCGGGGTTACCGACGGACTTGTATAAACCCGAGGCCCTTCAGTGGATAGTGGATGGACAACTGCCGACGTATGCTGGTACAGTCACGTATATACATCTGTGGACCTCACCTATTTCTAATTATGGAAGTATATCTCTGGAAACGAATTTCTGAGTACCGGTATAATTGTCTATACATCAACTAGAGAACTATATATACTATTTACTGAAAAACAAGTTATATGCAACAAGCAATCCAGATGGTTAAAATTGCATAAAGAAAACATAGAGGGTCCATGAATTTTTATGAATGGACTAGAGACTATGGCATCCGAGTGTACCAAGATAGTAAATATCTGTGTCATAGGAACATAGTAACACGATCACACTATTGTAGGGTAAAGCCAGTATCACATGAGCGCTTTTTCACTCAATATTTATCCTCAACACTGGTCTGGCGGCTTATGAAGTCAACCATTAGAATATTTCAGTCATCTAAATTCATCTAGCAACAGTCTAGTTTTCTATACCCGTGCAAAATATTCCAGAAAATTGTCGATCATCGAATGTTGACTATAACAGCTCTCGTGTGATACCGGCTTAAGTGATGCTAAGAAGTTGGTTTGTACCCGTTAAGGGGAGGTTTTTAGTGTGTTCCCTAGACTTCCATCAAGCTTAACATTACAGCCCCTAGACCCCCTTTCAAGATATATTTGTACATTTTTCGGTAGAAAAATGTCCCGGCCGAAGGCCGCTTCCTCTTAAATTACAGGCTCGCTATCGCTCGCCAGGAAAATATCGACACCTAAATGGCACGAAAAGTCTTAAAATTGTCAGAAATGGGGCGAAAGTTCTTAAAATCGCTAAACTAATGGGGCGAACGTCTTATAATATCAAAAGCAATGGGGCTAACCATGAGGGAGAAAGGGGTCAAGAAAAAAAATCCTCAAGTGGAAATCTCCTCTTAACCTGTGTATCTCTAGGTCTCCATCAACCTTTAAAAACATCCTCAGGACCCCCCTTTGAGATAAATCTGTACATTTTTCGGTATAAAAATGTCCTGGCCGAATGCCGGTACCTCCAAAAATACAGACTCGCTATCGCTCGCCAGGACAAAAATCGACACCTAAATGGCACGAAAGGTCTTAATATTGACAAAGAAATGGGCCGAAAGGTCTTAAAATCGCCAAACTGATGTGCCAAACATCTTAAAATATGAACACTAATGGGGCTAAGCATGAGGGAGAATTGTGTCCAGAAAAAACAACCATCCCCTCTTAACCCATTCTGTAACGGCGACGTCTTCTAGTTAACAATAGCCGATTTTATTCAGTTTAAAAAGGGCCTAGGCCTATACAGCAATTAACAGGCTTCGAATGATCTCACTTAACCCTTCCTACTACCACAGATCCTTCTTTAAACTTCATAACATCTTCTAAAAATGAAACTAGAAAAACGTCGCCGGTTCAGAAAGGGGTTAATGCCTATAAATTGGAATCCTCGCTAGGAAGTGGCTGGTAGTGGTGGTGATGGTGGTACAAAGGAGTACAGAGGAAATCAAGCAACAACAGGTCTAGTGACCCTTCTAGGCTGCTTGTCCTCCAAAACACTGAGGATCAAGTGTCCAAACAGTGGTTTAGAGTGGGTAAGGGAACATTGGAAAGGGAACTAATGTCCGTGGCAGGACTAGGAAGTTAGTAGGGGACATATGGGTTAGTAACTGGGGGAGGATAAAATAAAGTTATTCATTTACAAACGCAGTCAGTCGCGGGTTTGATGCGAGATATTTGTCTAGGCGGAGTTTAAATGAATCAACGGTGCTGCAGTCTATAACATCTCGGGGAAGCCCATTCCACAAGATGACAACTCGATTGAAGAAGAAATTCTTAGATTCGTGTGAGTTAAAAGATTTACCAATAATTTTGCAACCGTTTCCCCGCATGTAATTAGATTGGTCGATAGTGAAGTACTTACTACAGTTCATATTGTCGATGCCTTTGATGATTTTGAACACTTTAATTAAGTCACCTCTTAATCTGCGCTGGGTTAAAGGAAATAGATTTAATTCTCTAAGACGCTCTTCGTATGGTTTGTTCTTTAGGCTAGGTATCATTTTGGTAACTCTACGTTGAACTCGTTCTAGCTTGTTTATGTCTTTTTGGTAATAAGGGCACCAGCATTGAACGCAGTATTCCAGAAGAGGGCGGACTAAGGAATTGTAAAGGGTTAGGATAACGTCTTTGGATTTATGCTCAAATGACCTGCCTATAAAGCCAGTTATTTTGTTTGCCTTCTTAACAACTTCTGAACATTGTTGACTCGGTTTTAGGTTACTCGATATTGTTACTCCCAGATCGGTTTCTCTGTTTACATTCTTAAGCTGAGTGCCATTCATCGAATAGTTTGCTTTCTCATTTAGGTATCCGACATGTAGTACTTTACATTTATCCGCATTGAAACTCATTTGCCAAATTTGGGCCCAATGTGACAATTTATCTAGATTGTGTTGCATATCGTCAACTTGATCTTTTGAGAGTACGCTATTTGCAATTTTTGTATCGTCAGCAAATTTTGAGATTATACAGGTGAGACCCTCATCTATGTCGTTGATGTAAATTAGAAAGAAAATTGGTCCTAGTACCGATCCCTGGGGTACCCCGCTACTTACATTGGTCCATTTAGATGCCTTACCGTTTATGACTACTCTTTGCTTTCTGTCGCTGAGCCAATTTTCTATCCATTTCAACACACCGTCTTGTATTCCATGCGCTTTTAGTTTTAGCAGTAAACGTTTGTGGGGAACTTTGTCAAAGGCCTTTTGAAAATCAAGGTATATAATATCTACAGCTTTACTCTCATCGTAGAGGTTGAGGATATCGTGGAAGAAGTCTAAGAGGTTTGTTAAACAGGAACGTTTTTTACGAAAGTATATACTCGAAAGTATGTTTTTGAGTATCTTTAAGTATGTTATTTTCCTCTAAGTGATTTACGAGTCTGTCTCTTATGACCGTTTCTAGCATTTTACATACAACTGAGGTTAAGCTAACATTGGACGATAGTTACTGGGTAGGGATTTGCTGCCTTTTTTTAATATCGGTGTTACGTTGGCTATCTTCCACTGATCAGGCATAGTTCCAGACTGCAAGGATTTATTGAATATTAATGTCAGTGGTTTGGAGAGCTCATCCTTAGCTTCCTTTAGAACTCTAGGCGAGATTGTATCAGGTCCAGGCGTTTTATTTACCTTGAGTTTATCTAAACAATTCAATACTTCTCTCTCTGTAACGGTGATATTGCTTAGAACATCTGAATTATCAATCTGAAACGGCGATGGTGTAGGGATATCACTGAGGTCTTCTGTTGTAAAAACTGATGCAAAGAAGGTATTGAGGGCATTACTCATTTGTACTTCGTCTTTGGTGTATTCTCCATTTTGAGTGGTGGTGGTGATGGTGGTGGAGGGAAGGAAGTTTGGCACCACTCTGGAATATATAAGAGAGAGGCCTTGTTCATGGGTCGAGCAGGAGAGACGGAAAGAGATATGAATGTCTGATGAAGGGTTTATTATGTGGAGAGGGAAAGATGTCTGAAAGATTACTTACAGTGAGAGATGCTTAGTAGATTAATGTTAATGTAAACGGAATGATCTTTAGGGAAAGTAATTTTAAGTCAGAGGTGTCCCCACGTTCTAAAGGGTTTTAGGGCAAAGGATTGTCCTAATGCCGTATGTTATTGTATAAAGACTGAGTACAAAGGAGTATAAAGGAAAACAGCAACAACAGGTCTTGCGACCCCTCAAGGTGACTTGCCCTCCAAAATACTGCTGTTTCTAGTATCCAACAGTATTTCAGAGAGGTAAAGATGGGAAAAGGAAATACCTGCCTGGGGATTAACATGGCAGGGAGGGGGGGGGGGGAATATTAATGAAATAGCACAATTAAGGAAATATTGTATTAATTTACAAAATTTGCAGTCGACCTTGGGTTCAGAGCAAGGTGCTTGTCAAGACGAACTTTGAAGTCTTTAAGATCTCGGGGAAGTCCATTCCACAAGTTAACGACTCGATTGAAGAAGAAGTTCTTGGATTTGTGCGAGTTGAATGATTTACCAATGATTTTGCAACCATTTCCCCTTGTGTAGTTTGATCGGTCAATCATAAAGTATTTACTACAGTTCATATTTTCTATGCCTCTGATGATCTTAAATACTTGAATTAGGTCGCCTCTTAATCTATGCTTTGTTAGTATATTTGTTAGTATATACGTGTTGTTAGTTTATAAGGCTACTTGTGTAAATTGGAACAGTGAACGAATGGCTGGGGATGGACGGGAGTTGGGCAGTATTCTGGAATATAAAAGAGAGGCCTCGTTCACTGGTCCAACAGGAGAGATGGGAGAGACGGAGCGATAGCTGATGTATTTATGTAGAAGGAGAGATGTCTGAAGGATGAAATTAAGTGAAAGATTGATGTGGGATGAAGGGGAGATGGGCCGTTTTTTTGGTCTATTAATTTATGTAGTCCTTTATTTCTTAGTTTTCTCGCTAGACCTCCATCAGGCTTAGAAAAACACCCTCGAGATAGATGTGTACATTTTTCGGTAGAGATATTTCCTGGTCGAAGACCGGTTCCCCTTAACCCTCTCCGACATACAACGCGATTTTGAGCCTATTGGGGATACTTTAAAGCCTTTGTTACCATCAGGGGTAATTAGAAACCTTTAGTTTAGTTACTTCAACCTCTGCAGTTGTCTTTGAGTTAGCTGTGGGCAGAAAACTAATTTTGGAGAGGTAACTATAAGAGTGAGAGAACTCTATTTCTTATTGCTAATCTGGCAACCTCTGCGTCATAAATGAGTGAAAGGGTTAAAATTTCAGGCTCGCTTTCGCTCGCCAGGAAAAAATCGACACCTAAATGCCACGAAAGGTTATAAAATTGACAACGAAATGGGGCGAGAGGTGGTACAATCGCCAAACTAATGGACCGAACGTCTTATAATCTCAAAACAAACGGGATGTAACACGAGGGAGAAAAGGGACCAGACAAATGGTCCATCTCCCCTTAACGTAAAGGGAGGGAAAGATGTTTAGGAAATGTGGTGACGTCAAGGAGAATGATTCTCCTAATACCGTATAGTTCTGTGGAGGGTCTAGAGATGGGTCGTCTTTCTGGACCCTCTTCTAATACCGTATAGTTCTGTGGAGGGTCTAGAGATGGGTCGTCTTTCTGGACCCTCTTCTAATACCGTATAGTTCTGTGGAGGGTCTAGAGATGGGTCGTCTTTCTGGACCCTCTTCTTCCTCATGTTTAGCCTCATTTGTTTTCAGATTTTAAGACGTTCGGCCCATTCGTTTGGCGATTTTAAGACCTTTCGCCCCATTTATTTGTCAATATTAAGAATTTTCGTGCCATTTAGGTTTTATTTTTTCCTGGCAAGCGATAGCGAGCCAGTATTTTAAGAGCAACCGACCTTAGGCTGGGACATTAACAAATCTATCTTGGAGGAGGGTTTGGGCAGGTGTTATTTTAAGCTTGATGGAGGTCTAGGGAGAAAACAAAAAATAATAATAAAAAAGATACATAAATGACCAACTATATACTATATACGGGGAGGTTTTTAGTTTGGTCCCTAGCTATCCTTCAAGCTTAAGATTACACCCCCTTGAGCCCCTTTCAAGATAAATTTGTACATTTTTCGGTAGAAAAATTTCCCGGCTGAAAGCCGGTTCCTCTTAAATTACAGGCTCGCTTTCGCTCGCCAGGATAAAATCGACACCTAAATAGCACGAAAGGTCTTAAAATTGACAGAAATGGGTTGAACATTCTTAAAATCGTCAAAATAATGGGGCAAACGTCTTAAAATTAGAAAAACAATGGGGCTAAACATGAGGGAGAAAAGAGTCAAGAAAAAAATCCCTCAAGTGAAAATCTGCCCTTAACCCTGCTTCTGTGTATAAACCGGGACGCCCTAGACGAACTGGCTGAGGGTGGTGGAATATATAAGAGGCTATGGGTACCGGTAGCGCCAACGAACTTGACAGTAATCTAGACCCCTTAACTTCTTATAGCTCAAAATGAATGAAAGCAATCGGGCTGACATTGCTATCATTTGGGATGAGTCCACCAGGAAATAGGTGTGGAAATTTACAGCCAGTTTGCTCAAGGTCCTTTTGATTTACGAAGAGGTCAGGGATCGAGATAATTGTCAAGTTCGTTGGCGTTACCTATAGTGGCCTTGTTCACTGGTCGAGGAGGAGTGATGGGTATTTATGGAGGAGGAGAGATGTCCGAGGGAATAATCCAAGTGAGAGATGCTTGGGCGATGGAAGTAAATGGAATGTTGTTTTAGGAAAGTAATGTGAAGCTAGATATTTTTGCTCTTCCAATATGACGTTCTGGTGAAAGGTGGCTTCTAACTGTATGCTACTGTAATGTTATTTGATTTATTCCACTCCAAACACCAAACACCTCCCAATGAAATTAATGATTGCATGTGATTGTTCCGGGATTCGAACCAGGGTTACCACATACAGACCTTAAACACTTTAATCATTACACCATAAAGATAGTTGTAAGTACAGCACATGACTACGATTAATAACCATTTATCGAATACTGGATATTTATTTAATCATGTACTGCCCCACTGCACTATGAATAGCCTAATGATAAGACTGAGAATCAAGACTTAGACTAAAGGCTATGTGTACTGTATATAATTGGCACTCTGGACGAACTGGGTGGTGGTGGTGGTGGTGGTGGTGGTGGGAGGGGGAGGGGGAAATTTGCACCACTCTGGAATATAAAAGAGACGAGTGGCCTTGTTCACTCGGTTCGAGGAGGAGGAGAGACGGAAAGAAAGAGGTTTGAGTGTGTGAAGGATGTATGGGGAAATAGAGAGTGTGTGAAGGATGTATGGGGAAATAGAGAGTGTGTGAAGGATGTATGGGGAAATAGAGAGTGTGTGAAGGATGTATGGGGAAATAGAGAGTGTGTGAAGGATGTATGGGGAAATAGAGAGTGTGTGAAGGATGTATGGGGAAATAGAGAGTGTGTGAAGGATGTATGGGGAAATAGAGAGTGTGTGAAGGATGTATGGGGAAATAGAGAGTGTGTGAAGGATGTATGGGGAAATAGAGAGTGTTTGAAGGATGTATGGAGAAATAGAGAGTGTGTGAAGGATGTATGGGGAAATAGAGAGAAGTGTAATAGATAATATATGCTTAAGGGGAGTGACCTGCTACTTGCATCTCCCTTTCTCTCTTTCTCTGGCTCGTATACATTCGGTCCCATTCAACATACTGAATTAAGACGTTTAACCCCATTCAAGGTGTCGATTTCTTCCTGGCGAGATATAGCGACACAGCCTTGTATGGAGAAATCCGACTTCGCCGGAGAAATTTTTCTATCGAAAAATTTACAAATGTAACCTGATGTAAAAAAAAAATGTTAAATATGCTGGCTCGCTTCCGCTTGCCAGGAAAAAATCAACACCTGGATGGGGATAAGCGTCTTAAAACAGTAGGCTGAATGGGGCCGAATGGATACAACCCACAGGGAGAGGGAGAGAAAGGGAAAACACGATGAAAAACGAGGTGGGCCCCTTAGTAGATTATTGTAAAGGGAATCATGATTAGGGAAAGTGATGCGAAGTTCGAGAGGTATCCACGTTCAGAAGGGCGTGATAGTAAAAGATTGTCCTAATACCGTATGTCGTTGTATAAAGACTGAATATAAAACACATTAATGGTCTTGTTCACTATAAGAGGGCGAGGAATGGTTGCAGGATTTACGTATGTACTGTATATGTATATGATTATGTATATGATTATGTATATGATTATGTATATGATTATGTATATGATTATGTATATATATATGTATATGATTATGTATATGTATATGATTATGTATAGGATTATGTATATGATTATGTATATGATTATGTATAGGATTATGTATATGATTATGTATATGATTATGTATATGATTATGTATATGTATATGTATATGTATATGATTATGTATATGATTATGTATATGATTATGATTAGGGAATTTATGTAGATATTTTTGGGATTTGCGTATATTTGTCTGAGGTATTTATATAGACAAAAATACGTCTAAGAGATTTAGTTAGAAAGAATGTTAAGGATTAATTCGAAAGAGATATTTGAGAGATATTAGTGGAGAGAGAGATACCGGATGAATTTATGTAAGTAATGTTGATATTTGGGAAAGTAATATGAATTTTGGAAGTTAAAATGATTGAAGAATTACATGATGTATTACATGCAAAATGTTTTAAAATGTATATATTACATACAATAGCAGAGAGAGAGAGAGAGAGAGAGAGAGAGAGAGAGAGAGAGAGAGAGAGAGAGAGAGAGAGAGAGAGAGAGAGAGAGAGAGAGAGAGAGAGAGAGAGAGAGAGAGAGAGAGAGAGAGAGAGAGAGAGAGAGAGAGAGAGAGAGAGAGAGAGAGAGAGAGAGAGAGAGAGAGAGAGAGAGAGAGAGCACGAGCACATGACCGTCTTTCCCCGCTTCCTCCTCCCACTAAAACAATTTCAAACTCCGTGCGTCCAAGACTTTTATTCAGATGTGCCTTGAATGGGATTGGCTTTCTTTTATCTTTTAAGGGGAGATGGGTCGTTTTTCTGGTCCTCCCTTCATCCTGATGCTTAGCCCCATTAGTTTTCAGATTGTATTATGTTCTTCCCATTAGTTTGGCGATGTTTACACCTTTCGCCCCATTTCGTTGTCAATTTTAAGACGTTTCGTGCCCTTTAGGTGTCGATTTTTATCCTGGCGAGCGAAAGCGAGCAAATAATTATGGAGGAACCGGCCTTCGGCCGTGACATTTTTCTACCGAAAAATGTACAAAATAATCTTGTAGGGGGATCTAATGGATGTGTGTTTAAGTTTGATAAAGGGAGGAAACCTAAAAAAATAAAAAAAAAATAAAATAAAATAAAACGGTATATAATTAAACAGACCACCCCAAATAACCAGTCCCCTTAAGTTATATTAGATTAGGTTATATATTATTATCATAGGTTAGGTTAGCTTTATTAATATCATAGGTTAGGTTAGCTTTATTAATATCATAGGTTAGGTTAGCTTTATTAATATCATAGGTTAGGTTAGCTTTATTATTATCATAGGTTAGGTTAGCTTTATTATTATCATAGGTTAGGTTAGCTTTATTATTATCATAGGTTAGGTTAGCTTTATTAATATCATAGGTTAGGTTAGCTTTATTAATATCATAGGTTAGGTTAGCTTTATTATTATCATAGGTTAGGTTAGCTTTATTAATATCATAGGTTAGGTTAGCTTTATTATTATCATAGGTTAGGTTAGCTTTATTAATATCATAGGTTAGGTTAGCTTTATTAATAGCATAGGTTAGGTTAGCTTTATTATTATCATAGGTTAGGTTAGCTTTATTAATATCATAGGTTAGGTTAGCTTTATTAATATCATAGGTTAGGTTAGCTTTATTAATATCATAGGTTAGGTTAGCTTTATTAATATCATAGGTTAGGTTAGCTTTATTATTATCATAGGTTAGGTTAGCTTTATTAATATCATAGGTTAGGTTAGCTTTATTAATAGCATAGGTTAGGTTAGCTTTATTATTATCATAGGTTAGGTTAGCTTTATTAATATCATAGGTTAGGTTAGCTTTATTATTATCATAGGTTAGGTTAGCTTTATTAATATCATAGGTTAGGTTAGCTTTATTAATATCATAGGTTAGGTTAGCTTTATTAATAGCATAGGTTAGGTTAGCTTTATTATTATCATAGGTTAGGTTAGCTTATTAATATCATAGGTTAGGTTAGCTTTATTAATAGCATAGGTTAGGTTAGCTTTATTAATATCATAGGTTAGGTTAGCTTTATTAATATCATAGGTTAGGTTAGCTTTATTATTATCATAGGTTAGGTTAGCTTTATTAATAGCATAGGTTAGGTTAGCTTTATTAATATCATAGGTTAGGTTAGCTTTATTAATATCATAGGTTAGGTTAGCTTTATTAATATCATAGGTTAGGTTAGCTTTATTAATATCATAGGTTAGGTTAGCTTTATTAATAGCATAGGTTAGGTTAGCTTTATTATTATCATAGGTTAGGTTAGCTTTATTAATATCATAGGTTAGGTTAGCTTTATTAATATCATAGGTTAGGTTAGCTTTATTAATAGCATAGGTTAGGTTAGCTTTATTAATATCATAGGTTAGGTTAGCTTTATTAATATCATAGGTTAGGTTAGCTTTATTAATATCATAGGTTAGGTTAGCTTTATTAATAGCATAGGTTAGGTTAGCTTTATTATTATCATAGGTTAGGTTAGCTTTATTATTATCATAGGTTAGGTTAGCTTTATTAATAGCATAGGTTAGGTTAGCTTTATTAATAGCATAGGTTAGGTTAGCTTTATTAATAGCATAGGTTAGGTTAGCTTTATTAATAGCATAGGTTAGGTTAGCTTTATTAATAGCATAGGTTAGGTTAGCTTTATTAATAGCATAGGTTAGGTTAGCTTTATTAATATCATAGGTTAGGTTAGCTTTATTAATAGCATAGGTTAGGTTAGCTTTATTAATATCATAGGTTAGGTTAGCTTTATTAATAGCATAGGTTAGGTTAGCTTTATTAATATCATAGGTTAGGTTAGCTTTATTAATATCATAGGTTAGGTTAGCTTTATTAATATCATAGGTTAGGTTAGCTTTATTAATATATAGCATAGGTTAGGTTAGCTTTATTAATATCATAGGTAGGTTAGGTTACTTTATTAATAGCATAGGGTTAGGTAGCTTTATTAATATCATAGGTATAGCATAGGTTAGGTTAGCTTTATTAATAGCATAGGTTAGGTTAGCTTTATTAATATCATAGGTTAGGTTAGCTTTATTAATATCATAGGTTAGGTTAGCTTTATTAATATCATAGGTTAGGTTAGCTTTATTAATATCATAGGTTAGGTTAGCTTAAGTTATATTAGGGCAGGATACATCTTTGTAATATATGTTAGGTTAGCTACACTAAGCTCTTGTTTCTTTGCAACTGACGGTAAATTGCAAAGTTCCCATTAAGATTGATCAGTTATTTGGAAGATTTTTGTTATTGAAATAGGGTGTTAATTATATAAACCTGGTACTGTATATATATATTATACAGTATATGATGCAGAGACATATTTGTTTTATATATTTCCATTAAGGGGAGGTGTTTAGTGTGTTTCCTAGACTTCCATCAAGCTTGAAATTACACCCCCTTGACCCCCTTTCAAGATAAATTTGTACATTTTTCGGTAGAAAAATGTCCCGGCCGAAGGCCGGTTCCTCTTAAGTTACAGGCTCGCTATCGCTCGCCAGGAAAAAATTGACACCTTAATGGGACGACAGGTCTTAAAAGTGACATAGGCCTAAATGGGGTAAAAGTTCTTAAAATCACCAAACTAATGGGGCGAACGTCTTAAAATCTCAAAAAAGCAATGGGGCTAAACATGAGGGAGAAAGGGGTAAAGAAAAAAAATTCCCTCAAGTGGAAATCTCCCCTTAAGTATCGATATCAGTCAGTAGCTGAGGGATTCAATTTATCGTCAGCTGAAGAAAAAAAATGAGTATAGCTTGTTTTCGATGTTGACAATAGATTAGGATAGCTTAGATTACTTTAGAATAGATTAGGATAGCTTAGATTACTTTAGAATAGATTTAATGATGACCGCTTGGGTGAGGTTTGGTTTGGACGACTAGAGTTTTTTAAGGGGAGGTCTCGACTTGAAGGATTTTTTTCTTGGCTCCTTTCTCCCTCATGGTTAGTTAGCCCCATTGCTTATGAGATTTTAAGACTTTCGCCCCACTAGTTTGGCGATTTTAAGACCTTTCGCCCCATTTCTGTCAATTTTAAGACCTTTCGTGCCAATTAGGTGTCGATTTTTTCCTGGCGAGCGATAGCGAGCCAGTAATTTAAGAGGAACCGGCCTTGGGCCGGGAAATTTTTCTACCGAAAAATTTACAAATTTATCTTGAAAGGGGGTCTAGGGGGTGTAATCGTAAGCTTGATGGAAATATAGGGAACACACTAAAAACCTCGCCTTAACCGGGCCGTCATTTTAACTTTATTCTGGCTACTATTAGACGATATGATTAATTTTAAAAAGGGTCTCCAACAATCTACAGGCTTCGAACTATCACACTTTTTACTACCACAAACCCTTCTGAAGCTGTACGAAATCGTCTAAATATTGCTAGAATACTATTGAAAAGACGCGGCCGGTACAGAAGGGGTTACATATAAGAGATAGGACTTGTGAGCGAAGAGACATGAAGACCCTTGTGAGACATTTGTGAGAGATGGATGGTGGCGGAACATGTTATTAGTGAGTTATTGGACTGGTGGGAAGGAGGAGAGATGGATGATGTGCAGGAAGAAAGCTTAAAGAACTTGACTATTGTGTGTGTGTGTGTGTGTGTGTGTGTGTGTGTGTGTGTGTGTGTGTGTGTGTGTGTGTGTGTGTGTGTGAGAGAGAGAGAAGGGGGAGAGAGAGAGAGAGAGAGATAGTTGACAGGCTAATCGTATCTAATCCGGGTGTTGGTCTTTTTGGATCCCCTTTGCTTCACCCCATTATATTGACGATTATAAGACATTCCGCCCAATTCAGGCGATGATTTTTTCTTGGTGAGCGATACCGAGCTCGCAAATATAGGAGACAATGGCCCTTGGCCGAGAAATGTTTCTATACATAAATGTACAAATTTAGCTAGATTTGGGGACTGGGGGGGCATATATTTTAGCTTGAAGGACGTTTGAAAAGGCTTTATTTATAGTCTTGGTGTCAAACTAAACATAAATTGCTGGAAAAGGGCAACACCAATCAGAGCCATCAATAATATTTTTGAAGCACCCCAATAACCCCATAAGACGTCGGATGAGCTAGTGTTAAGAGGCATGAGGGGGGAGGGGGTAGTGAAGGAAAATCTTAATGAGTTACTGGTCTGTTGAGGACGAGAGATGGCCCAGAGGTGAACGGGGTAAGGGGGGTGCTACAGGACTGATAGAATGGTTGGAGAGATAGAGAGAGAGAGATTATTAAGTCATTAATCCCTTCAGTACGGTGACACTCTTTTATCTTGACTATAGAGGAAGAATCTTTGAAAGTCCGAAGTAATATGGTTAAATTAAATAATGTATACTCCTTTGATATATATAAAGGTCCCTCCTAAACTACATAAAATCGTATGATGTTATCCAGAATTAATAAGAAAGGAGAAATATCCGAGAGATGGCAGACAGGGTCGAGTTACAGGACTCCAGAATTGTGTGCAAGAGATTAATGGGAGAGCGAGAGATATGGCTCAGAGGTATAGCTGATAGATATGGCTCAGAGGTATAGCTGATAGATGTTCTATTGCTTAAATTAAGCCCTTGAATGTATTCTAGCTATCACTAGACGATTTAATTCAGTATAGGAAGGATTCAGCGTTGGTTATACGATATATATTTGTTTTCTATGTGTATGGAGGAGACAAAAGGCAGGTTGCCTGTAACGAGTGTCTCCGCCAAAGTTAAAAGAGTGACAGAGCCAAATTCAAGGGACGTTGGAGTCATAATGCTTGGATACATGATGTGTAAAGCAGTCTAAGTCATAGGATGAAGGAAAGATTGATTGAGGGAGAGAGTTCCAGAGTTCACTTGTTGAGTAGAAGAAAGACTGAGAAAATTTGCCAATTCATGGGTTGGAGAGCTGGACAGAATAGGAGTGGGACTGTGTTGAAAGGCGGGTGCCTCGCACTCGCTGCAAGGGAAGGGTTATACACCAAGAGAGCTCTGAAGAACACTGATTGTTGTGATAGCAATAGAAGAGTAAAAGAGATGCAACATTGCAGCGTTTAGAAAGAGATAGTAGGGAACAAGTAAGAGGAAGCGAGTTGATGAGGCGAAATGCTTTGGATTCTATTCATTCGAGAAGTGCGGTATGGGTGGAGCCTCCCCAGTCATGCGAACAATGCCC